>OV049924.1:186674713-187370583 GCA_920104205.1 Eupeodes latifasciatus
CTTCTCACAGTACTTCCTTGTTTTGGCTTGGACCGGGATATCCGTAGTCGTACCTTGGCTACAACGAGGTAGTGGTCCGAGTCAATGTTGGCCCCTCGGAATGTTCGAATATCCTGTATACTGGAGAAGTGTCGTGCGTCGATCGCAATGTGGTCAATCTGGTTGACGGTTGATTGATCAGGAGATTTCCATGTCCCCTTGTGGATATTGAGATGTGTGAACTGCGTACTAGCTACCAGAACGTCTCGCCCCGCAGCGAAATCGATCAGCCTGAATCCGTTGTCGGAGGTGGTGTCGTGCAGGCTGTATCTTCCGATTGTGCCACCAAAGATGTCTTCTCTTCCTAGCTTGGCATTAAAATCTCCTAAGACAATTTTAATGTCATAGCCAGGGCACTGCTCATATGTCTTGTCCAAGAGCTCGAAGAATATGTCTTTGGTGTCTTCATCTTTCTCCTCTGTTGGGGCATGCGCGCATATTAGGCTTATGTTGGCGAATTTAGCCTTGATGCGGATTGTCGTGATGCGCTCGCTCACACTGTTGAAACTCAAGACTTTTTGCCTGAGTCTAGTTCCAACAACAAATCCACACCCAAATAGACGCTGCCTTTGTTCTCGGTAGCAGTCGCCGTAGTATATATCGCAGTCTTTTAGTTTGCGTTTGCCCGGTCCATCCCATCGCACTTCTTGGATGGCGGTAATATCTGCCTTGCAGCAGTTTAGGGCTTCCGCTAATTGTTCGGCTGCACGTGGTCTGTTAAGGGACCTAACATTCCACGTACAGATCCGAAGTTCGTTGTCCTTATTTCGTTTGCTTGGGTTGTCAACAGTGAATCCGTCCGTATCCGAGGCTTGTTGGTGCTTCGCAACTAGAAAATTTTTACGTGGTCAGGAAGTCACCCTGACGGCACAACCCCCAACCTGGAGGGCCAGATCCTTAGTATAACTCCAAGGACGGGGAGCCGGATAAACCGCTCCTTATAGGCCTGGGCTCCGAATAAGTCGTAGAAGCCCTATAAGGTGTTCACTAAGTAGTTCAGCCTTACTGGAACTGTAGACGCCACCGTTGATTCCATCTCGAGAATTCGTCCGCTGCCGTCTGGATAAGGAGAGGTGCCTTAGTGGAAACACCTCTCCCCCCCTCTCTCGTTTGCTGCCCCCAACAACTTTCCACTGGGGTTAGAACCCAATCTCCAGTTGAGGTACTAGGCACCCGATGTTCACCACGGGGAGGTGAGAGTAGGAGTTGATAGACAGAGGTGGGTTTTGAGAAAAAACCTGTGGACGCTTGTGTCCTCTTGAATGCACATGTCTACCATTTGAACATCTTTAGTATATCTTTTTAGTATATAACGCTTTTTAAAAAAAGATCATTTGTTTAAAGTCTTTTCACGATTCTAAAGATCATAGGGACTTTAAACCTTTATTTATAGAGGTTAAACTCAAGATTTAGGCCAAATTCTGTGTGCACATAAATTCAATGCCTCCAAAAACTGAAATGCACATTATTCACATTTAAACCTTAAGCTTAATTAATACTTTGCTAAAGTTTGAAAGAAAAAACCTCTCAATAGAGTTAAAGTTGGTAAATGTGCATTTTTATGTAGATTTAAAGTCAAATCACTTGTATGTTGAACTCAAATCTTTGATTTCGGTAGAAGAAAATTCTCTAAACCTAAAATTGAGTTATGTTATTTATGACCTCCTTTTTTTATGAGACTTTAACTTCAATTGAACCCAGCTTTATGACGTATGGGATTAATTAAGACGTACATTTTTATAGTTAAGGTAACTACAACAAACTGTTGTAGGTATACGATCAACCTTATACAAGTCTAGTTGGCAAATCGTCAGTAAAATATATAATAGTCCTTCTAAATTAAGGACGAGAAAAACAAACGAAAAATAACAAAAAAGACAAACAAACAATTAAAAACGAAAAGAATGAAAAAAGTTCACATCCTTTTTTGAGTAGTGTAAAGATCAGAGTATAACTTTGTCATCCTTTTATGCCCGCCGCCACCCTGCCACCCCAGACAGATAAAGGTTGAGGAAGTGTAAATATTTGAGTTAACGTTCATCACAATAACCATTCTGCATGTATCTCCACAGCACCAGGAGCATCCCATTCCCAGAACAATGAACGCTATCAGGCAATGGTGCTGATTTAGTATAAAAGTCATATACGTATACGCCCTGTGCGCCAGGCGACAAATAATAATGACAAAAAGGACAAACAAACACGCACACCCATAATAATACAGAGAAACGCTAACGCACAAACAATTTTCGGTGTGTTTACTTTTGTGACAATTACGTAGCTTAAATGGGCGTGAGTGAGTGCGCACGTTTGCGTTCTGTTTGATCAAGTTCCTGATCCCAAAAGGGATACAATGGATAAATATTCCACAACAAAATGAAATTAAATCAGCACACTTTACGAAGCATAATGCTTTGTGCTATATATGTAGTATTTACATACATACATATACATTATACATACATATGTATGTAGAATAGATACAGTTAAGATGAAGTGATGTGCTGTGCTATAAGCGCGCATTGTGTTTGAAGGAAGGAGTATAGTCTGTTTTCGGGTTTGTGATTGTACACCATGGAGTTATTTTCATTTCTTGAACGCAAGAGGTTATAATGGGCCAACAAACGTAAGCCATCAAGGACTATCCCATACCAAACATAGTATAGGTACTTCTCTGGTGTACAAAAGAACGTCGCCGCCATCATCATCGTCGTCGTTGTCGTTGTCGATGGTAGCGTTCGTCGTCGTAAGGTCGTAGATAGGTATATTTGGTTAAGTTTTAGGTTTAATGAATTCCGCTTATAAAAGCTTCAAAGTACAAAAACACACACAAACACATACCCACACCCAGAGTCAGAGTCAGTCACAAGAACAAGAAAGGTTCAACTTTGGAATTAATTACCTACCATTGCGGGATGTATAAAATATAAGATACATCACGTAGTTATTAAGCAGGATCTTTCATTTATTTATTTATTCTTTTTATTTACCACTGGTGGTTTTTGTATTGTAGGTAATGTAGACAGAGGACTTGCAACTTGCGAGAAGGCGTAAAACTGAAAATTAATAATTAATTTAATGATAATAGTATTAGGTCGAAGAGGTTGTGGGCGGGCGTAGCGCGACGAGCGCGACGGGCGCGGCAAAATAACAAAGGGGTATTCGACACGGGTCGGATAATGCTACCTACATTATTTATGTACCTATACTAATTGAATTAGCTTTAATCAAATAAAACAGCAAATTACGCTTCTGATGCAGGAAACTGTTGGATATATAACTAATTGCAATGGGTTAAATTAATTAGAAAATTTAATTTAAAGTGTTTTATTTGTAAATGCCATAAAAATGTGAAATACAAAAAATTTGATTTAAGAGTCGTGAATATAATGAATAATTTTATGGAGTACCATAAGGTTGAATCTATAGGACTGTATTTTTATTGTTGTTCAAGATATACCAGTTGTACAAGTGAAGAGACTTCTAGTGAATAGAAAGACTTCAAGTTAACAAAAAAGCTTCAAAAGAATAAAAAAGACTTCAAGTGAACTCAAAGAATGCAAGAAATCTTAAATGATTGCAATCAATTGATTGTTTGATTGTAAAAAAATGATTGTAGAAAAAATTATTGTTGTCTTTTTAAGGTCAAATTATTGGAGATTGCAAAACTTGAAGTCCCAATCCTTAGATGAACATCATGAATTAAACATTAAATTGAATTCAATCAATGATTTACAATGTCTGTATTCGCAAAAGAGTTCATTCTTTTACAATTCTATAGTTATAGCTTCGGAGATTTTGGGGAAAATTCGGAAAAGTTTTAAGCACTTAAGGCCAATATCATCTGAGAAATCCTTGAGCCACATGTCCAAATGATTTACTAGCTCTTGGAAAATTGGAGTAGTAACAGAAAGCGCTAATACGAAGCTGGCCAAGGCAGCTGCAGCGGCTTGAATGTTGTATTCCTTTATTATTAATGGGAAGTGTTTGCTAATGCATTCATTTATATTGTTGATTTTATTAAACTTTTAAGAAAGAAAACGCGAAGGACTAATTATATTAGTGATGTTATAGAGGAATTTGTTTAAGTATGTCATTGATTTTTGAGATAGATAGAAGTTTAAGACCTGTTTCTTTCTCTTCTTCGTCGAAACAGCTTCTGCAAAAGTCATTTGAGAATAAGCCTGGGCGGGTTTTGTGCTTTCCTATAATTTAATGTAGTACCCGTAGCGTGATGGTTAGTGCGTTGGACTATCATGCAAGGGGTCTTGGGTTCAATCCCTGCCTGTGCCACCTAACTTTTTTCACGGTTACTGCCTCTTGCGAGGAATTGACAAATCCTCCAAGAGTAATTCTTGTCATGAAAAGTGCTTTCTCAAATTAGCCGTTCGGATTCGGCATATAAACTGTAGGTCCCTTCCATCTCTGACAACATTACTCGCACACAGGAATAGTTGAGAGTTGTAAGCCACTAGGCCCTGGTTCTTCATGGACTGTTGCGCCACCTAATTTATTTATAATTTTAATCTGGAGTAAGCCAGATTTTTTGTGTGGCCTAACAGGTGGTGATGTTATACCAGCTGATATTGGTTTTCTTTAAGAATTTTTTTTTTTAGGAAAAGTTTACACGCAGTGATTGGTACGCCAGCAGTAGCCAAATGCAAGCTCGTCTGCTGTACAATTTCTTGGAATGTCTCCATGGCCCGGCACCCAACAAAGATGAGTGTTATGAACTGTTAAAGAGTTTGGTAGATACAGAGTCCAAAGATTTTATAGCAGTCTGCCTGACGGAGAAAAACCGGATATCAGAAGTTAATATCAAGATTTCTTTAAGACAGGACAGAACTTCTTTTAACGCTATAACTTCTGCCTGGAACACGCTACATTGATTGGAAAGGCGGTATGAGAGACTGAATTTAAGACTTTAAGAGTACACGCCTCCACCAACTTTCTCATTATTTTTTGATTCATTTGTATACAGAACAAAAGGGTTTACTCTTCTCCAAGAAAGATCGAAAGGTTTCGAAGCCGCGAAATTTCTTTCGAACTGTAGCTGGGAGATGGTGTAGTGGTGATGGTGCATTAGAATCGATTCTGAATAATTAAGAATTACGGAGTGGCCGATGTTGTTATTAGACCACTGTGATGACGCTCTGAGGCGAATAGCAGAGCTTGTAGCTATTTGTTTGCTGAGTATATCTAAAGGTGTCAGATGGAGTAGGTAGTAGTCCAGTGCCACATCAGAGGGGGTCGTACGAAGCGACCCACTTATACATAGGCAAGATGAACGTTAGACTTTGCCTTATTATGGTCCACCTTTTAGAATGGGCCATGAAGTCCTCTTTCATAAACTCAAAGTTCGTAAGTAGATCTATTTGGCTAATTTCAAGGTCTTATGGATTCCGATTATTAAAGCCTCAAAATAATAAAACATATTTTGAAGACTCCATGCTTCGAGAAAAAGTGTTTAATTCAAAAAGCCAAATTTGTGCCACATTACTAACGCTGCTGGAGTTAGAAAAGAAATTTCCTTACTTTAGTCAAAGCTATAAAGCCAAAAATTTGGGGTTTCGGAATTTGAAAAATTATTGCTGGCAGGATTCAATAATTCGTACGTTGAACACAGGCAAATTCAAAAAAGGAATTATTTTGTACGGCATGAAACAAGTGTGAATTTTAAAATTTCAGAAAAACTTATCATTGAAGAATCTGTATGGTTTGTTTGCAAGTTGGAATATAAAAACTCCTTATTTCTTCAATCAAATTATTAAAATTTTTAAAATTTCCCCAAAACACAAAAATTCTTCGTTCAATATTTTTGAGGCAAAAGGAACAAGGATATTCAGAAAATTATCTGAGTTTTCGAATTGCCATAAATATCATTATTTTGTTATCTAATATGCGACTTAATTCAACGTATTTGAGTATGAATAAAGTGTACTGCAGCAACATTGTTCTGAAAACCATGTCAAGGATAAATTATACGTTGTCACACAATAACCAATCAAGAGCAACCAATATAACGGAATGTATACGACGACGACGTACATACTACACACACACATCATCATTAAAAGGATAGACAATACGATATAATACTCCTACACTATACACATACAGTATACACTATACAGCCCTATAACGTCAAGTTGCACCCCTATAATATAAAGACAATGTAATTTGCTTATCTAGGTATCGACTTGCATGCTATACGCCATCAGGTCTTTCTCTCTTGATGCATCGTCCATCGCCGGGCTCGTACTCGTACTCGTGCTTCTCGTGATGCATCAATGACAGACTGATGGCAGACAATAATGGCTAATAAGGTATTCATAAAAGCTTTCATGTGTGCAACTGGAAACGCAATTAAAATCCTTTTTTCCTGTCAGTGTTGTTTGTCACTTGCAGTTTATTTTTTGTACATACCTTTCCTATTCATTTGACACTTTCATGTAGGTACTTTAATACCTACATATGTATGTATATGTTTTTGTTGCTTTGTGTTTTGCGTGTTTTTAGTCCTTTATTTTTTATTTGCAATTAAAATGTTTCGTGTGCACCTATATAAATGGTATCAAAAGCTCAATTGAAGCACACACGACTACTTTTTTGTTGCCTTTCTTTAGAGAGATGGGTGGTTTTACATGAATATATGTATGTATATGAATGTATGTAGGTGCTTGTTGTTGTTATACATATATTGGTAGTGAGTATTGTTCGATTTCAAAGGATGCATTCAATTGGAAAACGAACAAGATAAAATGAAATTCAATCTTCAGCGAGGGGGGGAAGAGTAGAGGGTATAGCACATTTCACCCTTGCTATATACTAAACCTCCCTCCCAACTTCCTATACTTACAAAGAGAATTGTCATTACAAAATGAATAGACACAATGAAAGTGACAATTGATTTGACAAACGTTTAATTTAAATTTAAAGAAGACACAATATTCATGGTCATAGTTCTATTTATACATACATATATATAGTCTTCTATATAGCCACCCTATTATGGTTTTTATTTTAACATCTTTGATAATTAACTTTACATTATTTATTTATATGAGTATAAACATAATGAGCCATATTAATAGTTAATTTTTCCAAGGAATTTGTAATGATATACATAGAATACCAAAAGGCAGCCATTTAGGACCTTCACTTTTTTGTTTATGTATGTATTTCAAGAAAATTTTCTTTTAGTATTTAAGCATTCTACTTTTGCAAACAAAGTTTCTGTTAAGTGCGTATAAGAAACCATTGTTTTTAAATAAAAACAAATTTAATTATGAAGCTTTTGAATGCTAAAACAACAAAATATTAGCACTAAAAATGTTTCACCCAAGTTGTGTGACACGATGTCTTGTAACGTTACATAATCGAAGGACATCTACATTTCGCATAAGCACTACTGGCACGCCTAATTTCGATTGCAGATTATGTTAGGACACAACGGACAGCTGAAGTGAGCTAAGAAATTCTACTGGATATGGAGTGCTTTGTTCTAAGCCCATACTCATATCTCCCTCATATCTTCTGTGACTTCAACCAATATGTTTTAATTTATTTTCAAACTACATCGTTTCTTGATGCTAGAATCGCCATTTGACAGAAAAATTGATAGCTATGTATGTTATTTTGGAAATCAGCGTAAACACTTGCAATGAGTTCATAATTGGTATTTGACGAATCTCTTCTTCGTTGGATTAGAAATTTTCTTTCAAACCGCTCAATATAAGATGTTTTGGACGGATTCAAGTCTGAATCCCATAAAATAAATACTGGTGTGCCCCAGGGCTCCGTTTTGTCTTCGACCCTTTTCCTCATTTTTATAAATTATCTCATGTCTGCTACGTCTAATCCAATAAATTGTTTCGCTGACGATAGCACTCTTAGCTTTTCATATTCGTTTCCAGACTCACAACCCCTCTTCGGATGTGTAACTGCGACGGCAAAATATGATGAGCTCATTAAATTCCAATCTACACAGCATTGTACAATGGGAAATAAAAAAACGTGTGGAATTAAATTCTTCGAAAACCAAATTTTGTCTTGTATCGTTAAAACGAGATATACCATGCCATTATTCATGAATGGCACTTGCATCAATGAGACTGTACATCTCGATATTCTCGGTATGTGTGTCACCAACCACCTCTTGTGGACCGATCACATACCCGATGTCGCCAAAAATGCCGCAAGATCTCTAAGTTTTTTGAGAAGATGCAAGAAATTTTCTTCGCCGTCTGATCTGGCTACAATCTACAAAACCTACATATGTATGTACGTCCGCAACTTGAATATAACTCTCATCTCTGGGCTGGTGCTCCAGTAACTTATTTAAGCCTCTTGGACAGTATTCAAAGTACAGCTTTTAAAATGATTGGTGACATTAACATCATCAACTCGCTTACGTCACTCGACCATCGACGCAAGGTTTCTTGTCTCACCCTTTTTTACCGTTATTTTAACGGACTATGCTCTAGTGAAATAGTCAGTTGCATTCCTCCCTTTAAACAATTTAACCGTAATACCCGCGCTTCTAGGAATGCCCATCAGTTTACCCTCGAGCCCAACTTCGGCGGTACTTTGAAGTACAGAGATTCATTTTTTAGCCGTACTACGCGAATGTCGAACGCCTTGCCACGCTCTATCTTTCCCTATCATTGCAATTTTGAGGAATTTAAAATCAATGTATACACCGACACCTTCTATCCAACCCTTCCCTGTTTTCCTAATGCTCACACTGTGTCTTTATCATATTAAAGGTTTACAAAACCCTTTTAGTGTTCGCTAATTATAAAAAAAAAATTAGTTTGTACTAAATTACAAAAATCTTCTTTTAGTTTTTAACCACACATCTCCTATTTTTAATAGTGTTTCAGCATTGTTTCGTGCGTTAAGGTCAATATAAGAAACACCTAATAATAGGCAACGGTGATCTATCTAAAAGCAGGCAGCACCTCATGATATTCTACTAATTAGTGTTCTTAAAATATGATGTATTAAATATTTAATTATAAGTTCTACCGCCGGATCTGCTCCAATGCGCTGGGAATGAGATACCTTATCGCGGTAAAAAGTAGCTTTAAACACTCTTCAGCTTCAGAACTACCTTCACACAAAAAATCGTTTCATAAAATAGGTCCGTTGCGACGTAAAGGACGGACAAACAAGCAAACAAACAAAGAAATTGAGTTTCCCATTTATAATCTAAGTATAGATTTAATTGAACAATCAGGGTTTTTTACAAACAAATTACAAAGTAGGCATGACAGCCCCTATGTAAATGTAAATTCTTGCTCTCAGATTCTGTTAATTTTCAATTTTTATCAAACACTATAGGCTTTTACAATTGTGGTATGTTTTTCTCTAGTTTTTTTTCCACTTTCCCATACAGAATTCACCACTGTTTTCAATTCATAACTTAACACTTCCAGACACTTTAAAATGAACCCATTCTACGAATAAACCCAATAATAAAATTGTCTAGCCAAAATAAAATGCGTAGCAGTATAAACACCTATAAACTCAATATGAAATATGAAATTATTGAAAAATTTTACACTTCAAGGGACAACGACAATGACGCCATAATAATAATAATAATAATAATATACAACGTTATGTTTATACATTAAGCAATTAAAAATTAAAAAAAAAAACTTTTTTTTAATTTATCCTGCATCATTTCGCAAATCATGTTGACACTGAGCTACAACGAGCTACTGAGACAGGACGAAAATACATACATACATACATAACGAATCCTGGAGAGCAAGCAGTTGAAATATTTAATTAGACGCCTTGTTGGACTTGAGCTATGCAACAGGATATTAAAGAATGTGCACTGAACAATTGCACAGCAACAACAAGTACAACAACAACTGTGACAAGGGAATAGTGTCATTATGTCCTTGTTTGAATTTTCTTTTTGTTTCATTCATTTTATCCTTGGTTTGTATAAATATATGTATGTATATGCCCGTAATTAGTCCGTACATTTAAGTCATATCCCAAGTGAGGAGTACATGTCCTTTTGGAGCCAACTACTATCTGCCAAAATATAATATAGACGTGCATACATATAAATATGTACATATATACGAGTATGCTCAGACAAACTCAAATTATCTTTTGCCAGGACATGACAGTTTTTTCTTTATTCGTTGATTCTTTTATACATATCTATATTTTGCACTTAGGTATATTGCATGTAGAGGTATTAGTGATAAAAAGACCATACCCATGATATTATGGTCGACAAACATGAAACCATTATCAATATCCTTAGAATACACTCCTCTTCTTGTTCTTTATTTAAGTCTTCTTGTTCTTCTTTATATTTAAGTGCTATACAACATTCTCATACACTATACAATACATATACAAACATACCCTACATTCTCTTGGCTATAATCTACTCAGCTTTTATCACTAAACTTAATGCTCAATTAGGTTATTATAAAAAGGAAAAGGCACAAGAAGCATATCGGATGGGATTAAAGGATATCGCTCGTCCTTGTGCGTATTTTTGTGTTGATGTGCACTTGTATTCGTGTGTATGTATGTACACTTTGGTATTTTGCTAAATTAATTATACAACAAAGTCAAGTTTCCATTAAGTCATCCCTATATTTATATACTCGTCCTTACATACATATCTGATTCCTGTTTTTTTATTTTATATTTTTGCTGTTGGTTGATCTAGGACGACGCACGGAGCGCGAGGCTCTATATAGGATTACATTGTTCTCCTGGTTTTTATATAATAATGATTAAGTAATTCTTAATTCATTTAAGCGGAAGTTTTCTTGTTCCTTTATTATGAATCAAGACTCCTCTTTATATTGCAAAGGAGGAGAAGATCATCATCAGAATAGAATGTGTAAAATGAAGAGGTGATTTTTTTCTTCTTAATTTACTTTCTCCCTATTTTATTGTTGTTGTTGTTTTTTTCGTACTGTAGGGTATATTTGATTCTCTGGATTGACTTCTTTTGATGAAGCTTTAAGAAACTGTGAGAATTCAGTGCTGTATTAGGTTTTATTGAAAGACTTGTGTAAGTTATGAAAACAGCTAGATCATAAACATGACAATTTAGGCTTTCTAAAAAAAAGTGGAACCCTGTGGCATACCAGCAAGCTTTACTTTTTTTTTCATTTTAGTCTTGCCCTTAACCAAAACTTTGAATTACACCAAAACCCAAACAGGAATATAGAAAGATACAAACCATTAATCCTCTATTTATCCGTGTTACATTTTTCTTGGAATGAGTTTTTGTTTCCGGTATTAGGTGTCCCTGAGGTATGAGCTAAGATGGGCTGCATTCACACCGCCCACAAAAACATTCCGCATGGTTCATCCGCTGGCTTAGCTATTCATCGCAAAAGTCTGATAACTTAAGAAGAAACTCATCCCAAAAATCATGAAATACTGGGAAATTAACTAATCTAAAGAAATGGTTTGTGTATTTGATAAGTTCGTCCAAACACACAAACCATTTCTTTTGATGTATTATTTTTCTAGTATGCCATATTTATATACTTATATATTTATATTTAATTAAAAATTAATTCGCGTAGTATAAGGAAACTTGAGGAAAAGTGAGAAAAAGGGGTCAAATCACACGATCTTGGTGGTTACTTCACGCCGAATCTCGCAGAACATCGATTGTGTCTTGAAGTCATGTGTCTTCGGTGTACATATCATCTAACTCAGACCACTAAAAGTTGGTGATCAGCAACCTATATCGATCACGGTTGACGGCCTGGCCAGTAAAATGTTCGAAAAAGTACGGACCGATAATGCATCCAGCCCGTCGTACCTGTGGCGTGATGGTTAGTGTGTAGGACTGTCATGCCAGAAGTCTGGGGTTCAATCCCTGCTTGTGCCATCTAAAGTTGTTTTCACTGCTACTGGCTCTTGTGAAAAATTGACAAATCCTCCAAGAGTAATTCTTGTCATGAAAAGTGCTTTCTTTAATAAGCCTTTCGGATTCGGCTTAAAACATTATGTCCCCTCAGTTCCTGGTTGGGAGTTGGAAGTCACTAGGCCCTATAGTTCTCAACAGACTGTTGCGAAACATAATTTATTTTTACTTAACGCCTCAAGCCCAAAATCCAAATCAAACAGTAACTTTTTTTTGGATGGATTGGCATCTCGAGAATTTGGCTTGGATTGGTGAAGTTACAAATCCGGGCAATTTTGCTTCTTCACGAACCCATTCCTACAAGAATGGTCCTCATCGCTAAACCAAAATTGGGATCAACTTCCAACTGCTCTAAAAGCAATTGGCGTACACGCGTGTCACAAGACGCTGTCACTTGTCATGTTATTTTTTCTTAAGAGACTGATTAAAAGAAGATATTTTGACAGAAAATAAAAGAAACAATATAGCCGCCACGAGCTGTCAAAATCGACTCGTTTCTATTGGAAAACCCTTTTATAAGTAGGGCATAAGACTACAATTAGTTAAATATAATTCTTCAGGGATTTCAATGTGGTATAAGTTTCATTTGTTTCATTTGATTTAAATGAATGAACTTAATCAAGTTCAATACCACAATAAATTTTAATGATACAGAAATCAATCAACAATAATTAAGGCTTCTGAAAAATCCATTAGCTTTCCAATCTTTGATTCTTGGACAATCAGTGTTCGACCACTTCTTTCCCATTGTTAACGTTCCTAATGAATATGGTATACGTTTGCTAAAAATGTCCTTTTCAACTTTTTGTTTTGTTTCCCTGATCCCTGATGTTAGTTCAAGGCCCTCTCCTTGCAATAGCTGACCCTGACTAAATAGTAAGCGATAACAAGAACTACCTACCTATACCACCTATAACCTAATGTCTTACGACACTCTCTCTCTCTCTCTGCATAAGGATATGAACGATCTGTACATAAGTACTCGTAGGTATATATAAAATATCACCCTGAGTAATAGTATTGCTGTTGTATTGGCTTTTAATTGGAATTTTAGTATAGCAAAGAATGCGTACTGAATAATGATTAAGGAAACAACAAATTGAGAGCAATCGGAGAAAATAATATATACACGAGTTCAACTACGTACACACGACATACATACATAAACATAACGGTATGGTGGTGGCCATGGCAATTTATATTGACGCTCACATAATGGATGCTGGCGAATTATGTGCGGTGTTTAGTTTTAAGGATGTGAGGCTGGGTTCTCTAGGTTCTGGGTTTTGGGTCGAAGATTGAGAACTGGAAGTGTACTTAGATGTGGGTGATTAAAGTTTTTGGATTCAATAGTCATTCATTTTGTTGTATGTATGCTTCTGTATGTATGTATATATGTATGTGTTGCTCTTGTGTTTTTGTACTTATACGAAAAAGACCGTCGTCATCATCATCATCGTCCTCGGTCGTATGTATATAGTATTCAAATAAAATGGTTCTCTATATAATTAATCGAATTTAAGAATGGATAATGTTTAAATAATGACGGTAGTATAAATGCCATGCCGTCGGTTTTGTACGAGTACATACATATTTAGGTATTTTGGGTATAGAATTAAGTGTAAATTTAGAGATTAGAATGTCACTCTGGTTAATTTGGTATAATCACTTTAAGAAATAATACAATAAGAATAGTGCCTACAGGCAGGACCATAAATATATAGAGAATGAACAAACTTCATCAGATTTTTATCATTTGATATGGTTATTTTTCAAGATTAAACCTTGAAATAGCGTTGAGTGGGATTTTATGCTTCAGCTTAAATATTAACTTATGTGTGACTTAATTAGAAAGATAACACAATTTTTTTGAGTTTGAGTCTATAAAATTGTTCAAAGAATTTTAAGAGACTTAAAGTAAAAATGTATGTATGTACATATGTATATGTTCCAAGTGAAACAGAACTTAAGGACATAAATAAAAAGGTTAAACTGTGTGTTGTATCATATGGTCTTGAGTCTTCAGAAAAAAGAAAATCACGAAATACTCGTAATGTTGAAATTGTTGATTTCTAAAAAGTTATTCGACACATATTGACTTCAAAAACTTAAATGTTCTGTTTTTGATGCGACAAAAATAATAAAAATAATGATTTTATAAAAATGTCTATTGCAAGTCTCAGGTTTATGCGAATAAGCCGCAAACCAACGCGACCTTCAAAGACACTATAATCGATGACATCAGTCAAATTCGGTCTGATTTATGGGCCAAAGTCTTCGAATTCTGGACCATCTAAATTCCCGCACCCACCAAGGACGTCACGGCCATTTAAACGATGTTGTATTTAACATATATGTAATGTCATTGATAGGCCTCCCAAATTAAGATAAAACCTTATTAATATACAACTTGTTTTAATCAATTTTAAATTCGAATTATGTAGCCTACATTCGATTTTTTAAAAACGCTTTAATTTTTTTCAGAATTATTAGATTATTAGAAAATGCTGAAAAATTTACAATGTCCACCAGAAGTAAAATTTTGGTCTTTAAATGTGATTTTTTAAAAGATTTTCCAATAAATACTTGAAAAATTTTGTTTAAATAAAAAGCAAACCATTTGAGTAGTACCCGTGGCGTAATGATTAGTGCATAGGACTGTCATTTCAAAAGTCGTGGGTTTAAAGCTTTTACATGGGTACTGCCTCCTGCGAAGAATTGATTCCAAGAGTAATTCTTGTCACAAAAAGTGCTTTCTCAAATAAGCCGTTCGGATTCGGCATACAATTTGTAGGTCCCGTCCATCCCTGAAATGACTCGCACATAAGAATGGTTAAAAGTTGTTAGTCACTAGAGCATCAATTCAATCACGGACTATTGCGCCACCTTATTTATTTATTTTTAAAACATTTGTGATATTTTAAAAACTTTATTAATGACTTGAAGTACAATTAAACCATTTATGAATGTAACTCGACTTTGCTCATATATCATACCACGATTACGTTTGTGAAGGTCGATATGTTATGCCTAATTTTCGATGAATCGGTCACACATTTCGGCTGAAAGGAACGCTATTTCGCGTTCAATTTGACTCTGAGCTCTTTAACTTCGTTCATGGTTAGTTGACATAGACATATTACTTTACGTAGCCCCAAAGAAAATAGAGAAGAGGCGTTAAATCGCACGAACGAGGCCTCTAATCGACTGGCCCATTTCTTGAGATCATCAAACTTACTCTTCAATCCAAGTCCATATTTTCCAATTCCGAACAAAAATAGTCGTAAATTATGGTGCCATAACGCTGCCATTTCACAGTAACGTGACGATCGATATGGCTCAATAACGCCACCCGCATGCGACTAACGCTAAACAGTTATTTTTTATGCATGAAGTAGTGATTCATGAAACAAATGTGGATTTTCACCCGACCAGTATCGCGTATTTTGCTTATAGACAAACTTACTCAGACAAAAATGAGCTTTGTCACTGAAAATGATTTAACGATGAAATTAATCTTCTTGGTACATGTTCTCCAGAGCCCATTCGGAGACGAACGCTCTCATTGCTTCAAATGGCTTTAATTCTGGAGTCAACGTGAAAACCAAGATCCTTACTCAAAACACGCCATAATGTGGTCTGAGCGATGTCCAATTCTTGAGAACGCCGCCATAGAATTGAATCGTTATCTACGGAAACCTGAATGGCAGCGATATTATCGACACTTCGACCAACCCGTTGTTTCACTGATACGGCAACATTACACAACGAAAACTAAACTTATCTTCTATGGCGAAAATTACGACCGAAAATTGGAATTAACGTTCTTAAAGTTGCGATCACCGACTTAGAAAATTTGTTTAGTTTGCAGACGTTGCTCCTTCGTGTACTTTACCATGATAAAAATGTTGAGTTTACTGAATAAATTGACAATGACAGATTTTAAGTGAACGGATGCGTTCACAAATTAAATTCAAAGTTGTCAATTAAAAACCCGATACTTAAATTACCCCTTTAAGGTATCCCTGAATGTGAAGATGATAAGGGGTCTAGAGATAAATACTCGTATCATTTCAATGTTGCTTCTAAAAATCTTTAAAGAAAAATAAACCCATAAAGGGGTATTATCAATGCTCATTGTATTAAAGGAG
This sequence comes from Eupeodes latifasciatus, assembly GCA_920104205.1. Lineage (NCBI taxonomy): Eukaryota > Metazoa > Arthropoda > Insecta > Diptera > Syrphidae > Eupeodes > Eupeodes latifasciatus. The sequence continues at coordinate 186,690,836 of OV049924.1, forward strand.
TTGAATGCCCTCAAAAGCTTTTTTTCGTTCGTAGTCTAATAAAGATTTTTTTAAGAGCTGTGCTAATGTCCCTTATATTATTGCATTGGTAACAAGATAATATAAGAGACCAATAAAAGATGAAAATCTGTGCCAAAGCCAGGAAATTATGGTGCAAATTCGACGAAAGTAGATCCCGTTCGATAATGCACCTAGTTGGGTTACCATAAAAAGAAAATGCGGCTTACTACCTGTGATATGTGCAAGTGCTTTATTAATGACGAAAAGCAAACAAACACTGACCACTGTTCATGCCCCTGTCCAGCACTTTGTCGGACTAATAATGGACTTTTAGATAGACACTTCATCGAAAATCTTCTAGAACTCAAAAACATTCCAGCAAATAGCCTATTAGTCTTTATCTAAGCCTCTAAAGGACTGGAATAAGACAACCCAAAGGCATCATAGATCTTAACTTTTTTAGAAGTTCAACACTTCAGGATATCACAATGGATCCACAATGATTTAAGTGTGGCGATAACATTATCAATCGCTAGTCCATCAACCTAACCTAAACTAACCTAAACTAACCTATAAAAGTGGTCAGAGTTTAAAAAAACAATTTGGGGATTTATTTAAAAAATTTCAGAAGATTCGATAACTCTGCTTTTAAGAAACCCCTCTTTTATGAAGGTATTTTCTTCTTATTGATTAAAAACAAAACTCCTTGGTCTTTTATCATATTGGGCCATAATTTTAACGCATGAATGTCTTGAGTGTAATTACGCCCAAATAAAGAAAAAAAAAAAAACACCCTCCAAGAATTTAAGTAAAAGCAAATATGTCATTTTATTATTACTTTTTTTCTTTATATTATTTATTCAAATATAATGAACTTATATTGCTGTGGGAAAAAAAAACAACTTCCGTTATTTTCACTTAACCTTTTTCTGTGACAAAGGGCAAAGGGAGCAATTTGATACCTACTCCTCTACAACACCCCCCAAACACAAAAACCTCACAAATGAAGAATGAAATCAAAATCAAAATCTGGTCCTCCGCAAAACTTAACCCCAAGATTGTGTTTTTATTTATGTTCATATTTAATGTGCAACCCTCTTGTCGACTTTCCATTCCCAAAATTGAATAGAATGCGGAAATGAAGAAATACTCGTATACAACAGAAACCAAAGAATTAATATAGGAACAGAAACATACCAAGGACACAAAAAAAAGGAATGAAATATAATATCTCGAATCTTGAATCTCCAATCCCCCTCTGCACTCTGCGTGAAGGAGTCGACACAATGGAAGAATGAAAAACGATGAACCCATTGGGGAACCAGGAACAAGGAGCAAAAGAATTCGGCAAACATTCCCTTTGGGGAATGTGGGTCATGAATTATGACATCTGTTGCTGAATGCTGGAAAACATTCGTATACCAAAAAAAAGAAAACCTAAAGCCAACCCTCGTCGTAGTCGTAGTCATCGTTGTCCCAATTTTCCAGCAATTCATTTATTTTATTCTCCATAAAATTCAGACATTATGGACTTCCGCATTTCGAATCTAAATTCTCTTCACACACATTCCTCCTTTTTTTCTCTCTCTCTCTCACTCTAGAAAATACAGAATTCCAATTTTACCTTTTAGGCTATACGAGTGCTGGCTACTTCCATACATACCCTTAATGTTGAAAAAATAAAATTTAAATTCCAAAATCTGGGGTTTCTATCAAACTAAAATACTAATTATTGTTTTTTCTTTTCGTTTCTGCTTCTAGCAACTATTTAGATCACAAAATCCTGGTTTAGCAGCAGCAACAAATGCAGCAGCTGTTGCTGCAGCGGCTGCGGCTGCTTCATCGGGCGCGCCCGGAGCACCAAATGGCACACCAATGCAACCGCAACCAATGCCTATGCCATCACAGCAATTTTTGGCCGCACAACAAAATGCCTATGCGGCGCAACAAGCCGCCCCCTATGTTATTAATCCAGGACAGGATGCTACGCCGTATATGGGTCTGATAGCGGCACAAATGCCACAATATTATGGAGTTGCACCATGGGGCATGTATCCGGGCAATTTAATACCACAACAAGGATCACAACCACGAAGACCTTTAACACCATCCCAACAAGGTGCTGAAAATCAATCTTATCAGGTATGTTTTCCAAAAACAATTGATTTTATTTTATTTTTTGGTAATTTTGTTAAAATGTACAAAGTGTGAGAAAAAGAAGATGTAAAGAATTTTGTATAACAACATGATTTATGTAAATTTGTAAAAAAAAAAGACAATATTGAGCTTTTTTGGACTAACTTTAATATAGCGCTTAAACCAAGCAGAGACTTAAAAAAAAGAAATAAGATTTAGACGTTGCTTCTTGAATTGAAAAAATTGATAATGATAAACCTTCCTTCTCCACATTCCAAATATAAAGGGTGGTTACATTTTAAGGGCCGATGTTGATTTTGAATAAAACACAAAATATTTAAGAAATTACTGTCATTTCTTTTTATAATGATAATATTGGTATGGTTCAATTATGTATAGAACACAATTTTGGTCAAAAATGCACCACGACCTCGGTAGCAGACCTCCATCTGATGGTCAAAATTGTCGATGACGCTGAGGCATTATTGAGGTTATATGCCGTTAATGTGCCGAATTATCCCATTCTTAAGCTATCGACGTACACCTTTTCTTTGAAATAACCCCAAAGAAAGAAGTCCAACGGTGTCAAATCACAAGGCCAAGGCCCATTGATATCGCCACCGCGTGAGATATCATGACCATTGTTTCGTTAGCTGTTTGGCAAGTGGCACCGTTCTGTTGAAATCACATATAATCCACTAGTCCACATCCCTATCTTCCAATTGGGGCGACACAAATTTGCTTATCATCTCAAGATAGCGAACACCATTTACAGTAACTGCCTGTCAGGCCCCCATTCTGACCATGACCATGGCGACAATTGAAATGGTCAAGAAGCTTTAATTCTTGAGTAAATTGCATCTTGTCAGCGTGTGAATGCAAGTCTTTATGCATAATGTTCATCAACGATGAGCGTAAGAGGTATAACTGTTGGGCACGACACACGACGACAAGTTGAGGTGGACGGCTCTTCAGCCGCACAATCTCAAACACTGGTGTTTTCACTTCTCCTACAGACCCAGACCCGGTATGCTCAATATTTTGTACGATTTTTCCGATTGTACGGAATGGTACCCGTGGCGTGATAGTTAGTGCGTAGGACTGTCATGCCAGAGGTCTTGGATTAAATCCCTGCCTGTGTCATCTAAAGTTTTTTTTTTCACGGCTAGTGCCTCTTGCGAGGAATTGACAAATCTTCCAAGAGTTATTCTTGTTTAAAAAATGTCTTTTCAAAATAGCCGTTTGGATTTGGCTTAAAACTGTAGGTCCCCTTCATTCCTGACAACATTACTCGCACACAGGAATGGTTGAGAGTTGTAAGTCACTAGGCCCTAGTTCTCAACAGACTGTTGCGCAACCCAATTTATTTATTTACGCACAACGATATAATTGACCGAAAAATTGAGGAAGTGCACGATATGCAATTTGATTTCACCTCCAATTTTCATAATTAGCCTGAATAACTTTAACGCGTTTCTCATGGTTCAAATTGAATTAATCTGAAATTGAGAAATGTCAAATAAAATGCAAAAAAAAGCTTGACGTTTAGGCGTAGTTCACATTCAACATCGGCCCTTAAAATTTAACCACCCTTTATCTTTCTATTTCGTATATACTTTTGTTCCTTTTTTTATTATTTAATTAAACCTTGGGGAGGATCTTTCAGAAGCTAATGAACGGCTTCCAAACTTAAAATCCCTAGTATTCGGTATACCTATACCTAGTTTATACTCGCATAGGACATAGCTTACCATATTTTAATTAAACTAACTCGTGCTGACCTAAAAATCCAATCCATTCCAATGTGGCTCCCTCTCGTCGTTTTAGTGTTGATGATGATGACGACGATAGTAGCTTTGCTCTAGCCCTCCTGGCTTGTGCTTAAGTGCTAGCGGGCTTGTTGTGGATAGGACGATAGATGAGGACGTGTGTATCTATTTGCACTCAATGAAAATTGATTTTTATTCACTTCCTCATCATCGGGTGAGTTTCATTTTGTAATCCATTTGTTAAATTAGAAAGAAAAGAAAATTAAATGAAAAAAAGAACAAGCAACAAAAAGAAAATGGACAAATAAAAATAGTTGCAACACCTTTGGCTCTGGTCAGGTACAGGTACACCTTTGTGTTAATAAAGGGTGTTTTTTTAAGACGTGTGGTTTTCAATCTGGCAAAACTTTTTTCAGAGTTGGTCTTTTTGACAGCTGTCACTTGATTTATGCTCAGGTTAACGTGTGTTTTCAAGAACTAACACGCATATAATGTCATGGTTTGACCAAGAATTAAGCTTTATTATAAAGATAAGGGTTTGTCGTTATGTTACGGCTGGCTCAAATAAAACCCAGGCGACAGGCTTAATTTTCAACCACTTTTTGCTGCAATTGGAGCCGTATGTCAGCAATAACGCTCTGAAAATTCTCTTTCAAAGCTTCTATTGTCTCGGCTTATCTGCGTAAAAAAGCGACGTCACATAATCCTACAAAAAATAGTCCAGCGGTTTTAAATCGCACGATCTTGGAGGTATTGCCAGAGTGCCCAAGCTCACCGAAAATGTTCCTTCTATAAATTGACTGTTTCGTTAGCAATAAATTTACAAACGTTTTGCAAACTGAGTATAATTCAAGTGACAGCTGTCAAAAACACTAACTCCAAAAAAGTATTACCAGGTTGAAAATCACACTTCCAACAAAAACCCCCATTAGAATTAATACAAACAAAACTCAGGAAAACAATGAAAAGGTTCGGATTATCTGTCAGACCGGAAAATTCACAATTCACAGGGTTTGCATAAAAATGAAAAAGTACGAAAAAAATTAAATAAGCTTAACTTTAAATGAACGTTAATATGCTGAATTTCTGCTAAGAAGCAAGTTAGGCTGAGAAACCAGTTGATTCAAGACGTGTTCAATTCAAACAAAAATTAGTGGAATTATTGAGTGTTTCGAGGCCTGTTTTTATTAATCAAACCTGTGACACATTTACATGAAGTTTTGTTAAGGTCAATACTGAATTGGAAAGTATTGAACAATCTAGAACAACTGTTTGCTTTTTTTTACCAAAACGGATACTCAGTTTGTGATTAGTTTTGACTCAAAGTCAGTTTTAAAGCGATCTCCATGAACTTAAAAGAAATAGGGTAAATTTCTTACGTTGCAAAATTTGTCTTGTATTGTGACTTTTCAAGACTTTTATCTGGATTAGAGCTTTGACATATGTATATTTTACAAAAGTCTTGCAAAATTGTACTTTTGAAGATAAAATTTAAAAATCAAATACATTTTAATGAATTTCTAGTTGAACACACCTAATTTCGTCTTGACGGGAAATAAACTTTGAAATATTTTTTTCTTACCCACTATAAGAGTTAAGCACCATTTTTTTCGATACCCCTGATTACATTTTTTCATTTATCTACATATAATGGAAGTTTCAAAGTGATTCCGTAAAAGAAAAAAAATTCTATTTCGACTTGATTAAGAAATCTTATCCCCTTTAATCCATCACCATCATCACGATACGATACCAAGACAATTTATAAGCTTGGAAAAACTGTTTTTGTTTTTTGTATTATGTGCTTTCAGGTGTTACTGATTAAAGTGTTGCAATTTTCGTACCTTTACTTTTATAGCACCCTCTGATAGTTTTTTCTTTTTGCTATGTTTAGTAATTTTCTAATTGGATGAGTTTTTAGTGTAAAAAACTACATGATTCATTACGAAAATAAAAAAAAAAAAAAACGGAAACAAAAAAGTGTTAAAGTGTTAATAACTGTTTTGAAATGAGGAAAAACTTAGACATGAATTTGTATGTTAACGGTGGTATAGTAAATTTATTTTTGTTTCAATTTCAATTTACTGACTTTTTAAACGATGTTTAAGCACAATGAATACAAACCAACTATGAAACTATGTTAAATTTTATAAAGCATGTCCTTAAACTTATAGGGTTCCCTTCAATAAGTGGCTTTTTTTTGAATAGCCTACTATTACGATAGCTGTCACTTTTAAAGCCGTCATGTTTCGACATTTTACAGGAAACAAGTATGCCGTTGATAAAACTGAAACAATATACGCATTGAATTTATAAAATGTACCTACTACACAATAAATTTAGTTAGCAAAACAAAGGTTATAGTGAACCAACTTTAAACGATAGACATATGTTGTCGCGGACTTTTGGTTATAACTGTTAAACGGGAACAATTCTGTCATACATTATTTTAGCAAGACTTTAACCGTTTCCCCAGCGCATGCAGTGGAAGCTCTCAAAAGGGAAAAAATCGCAGATTTTAAAACATTTTTTAATGGTGCTCCGCTCGTATTAGTTTTAGTATGATAAATTTGCTATCTAACACTGAAAAAAATTTTCAAATCGGACCTGAGATTAGTACGATCAAACCAACAAGCAAACAAACAAACTCTGCAGCTTTAAAATATTAGTATAGAATATAAATACTTCAAATCGTTGTCGTGAAGGCTATTTTACTGATTTGCTACCAATTTTCATTGTCAAAGCTTAATGAAATAACACCATCTTAAAAATATCTTCAATTTCTAATACCAAAATGAAATTTCTTATTGGAAAAGCCTTCACAAAATTGTATCTACATTATGTCCATAACAAATCCTATGGAGTAAAAACAATGTTGCTTTCCGTGGATGATTTCTAAAGCAGAAATAGAAATTACACGACAGAACTAGGTACATACTTTGACGTACTGCTTCGGTGTTGACATTTAAAAAGATCGTTTTTAAGGAATCATTATGCTAAGCCTGCTAAAGATTTAGTCTCTCTCCACTTTTCCATTGATCTCTTTAATCAATATTCCAACTATTCTCTGAATTTGAATTTAATAAATTTTAAAATATCGTTCAACATGGAAAAAAATACTTCTCTCTAATTTCGTAATATTGGGTGATAATAGGGTTATTTATGGCAAATACTACCTCATATTTCTTGCGACTTCATTCAATATGTTTGCATTTATTTGCCAAAAAAAACAAAACATGTTAGAATCGGCCTCTGGCAGAGATATTAGTTGTCATATATGTTATTTTATAAATCAGGTCAAACACTTGCAATAAGTTCATAATTACTCTTTACTTAATAACAAAAATCATCCATTAGTGTCACTTAGCCTTCGGCATCGGTTTTTAACCGCTCATCTTATATTTGTAATAGTTTTTCAGAATACTTTCGTGTGTTAATGTCATTATATGAAATGCCTAATAATAGATAACGATAATAGGCACAAAACCATTCAGCACCTAAGGATATGCCACTAATTAATGTTTAAATAAAAAGAATATATCGAATATTTAATTATAAGTGTTACCGGTGAATTTGCTGGAATGAGCTGTGAATGAGATATTTTACCGTAGTAAAAAGTAGCTTAAAACACTCTTCAGCCTCGTAACTACTTCCACACAAAAAATCATGTCATAATAAAGCTCCGTTGCGACGTGAAGGAGGGACAAACAAGCGAACAAATAAACAAACTAACTTTCCCATTTATAATATTGAAATAGATGTGATTACCTGTGGGTGCATTTGAATCTAAGGTGTACTCATACTAAAAAAAAAATAAGTATTAAATCAACAAAAAGAAAATCTATTGAACTTAAAATTATCCACTTTTTCACTTAAACTCCATTCTTACTTCATTCTTCTTAATAATTTCTATGTGTGGTATGTAAACAGTTTCTTTTCTCCGCAAACACGAACAAAAGCACTTAAAATCGCTGATATTTTCTAAAAACGCTAGTTTCTTTTATTTCAAAAAATGTAAACAACCTTGTTTTACATTCGTCATGTTTTTTTTTTTAACGTCATGCTCCTTAAACTAAAACAAAAAATGAAAAATTTCAGAATTTAGAAAATGACTTTTAAATTATTGAAACAATTCACACATTTGTTTTTTTCCTAAAATAAATAAAAAAACATACATTTTTTTCGTGCCATGGAAAATGTCATTTATTTTCGTAAACAAAGTCTTGCCCGTATACGACCGACACGGCGAACGCGACGACGACTATAATCAAAATCTACAAATCACTTCCCATTACCGAAAACATGCGATGTAAATTTTCAAGAACTCACTTCTTATCAATAAAAAAAAAGCAAAATCTAAAACATGGTAGGTTCCAGGGTGTTTTCGTATTTCATAGAACCTTCGATAAAATGCCTTTGTTTATTTTTCGCCCACATGTCACCAATTTTTCAATTCTAGAAGCAACTTTCAATCGCGTTTTTTGTTTTTCGATTTGAGCTTGTACATTTTATCTTTGTGCATATGTTTTAGGAAATATGAAAAAATATTGATTTTGATGTAAATAAATTTCTAAACAAAAAAAATATATCTTTTTCTTTTCGTTCCATCTTTTATCCCCGCTCCCCCCTTTTCCAATCAATCATCATCATCATCTAAATGCTTTATCAAACTCCAAACGAAAATCAATTACTAAACAAAACATCCTATAAATGTATCTCATCAACGCCAACCACCATCATGATCCTTTATAAATCACACACACACGTGTACAGGTTATACCAGCATTTTTTGACCAGAGTGGTTCACTAGTGATGGGACCACGAACAACCACACCAATGCGCCTTGTTAGCCCAGCACCAGTGCTAGTACCACCGGGTGCCGCAAGAGCTGGACCACCACCACCACAGGGTCCACCACAATTATATCCACCGCAACCACAGGCCGCTCAACAGAATCTCTATTCACAACAAAATGGGTCAAATGTTGGAGGTAAGACTTAAATTTCTTCATCTTCTTTTTGTTTGTTTGTATTGTTTTATGTAATATAAAATATTGTTTTAATTTTTTTTGTAATTAAGGTTTTTAATTTTTCATAATTAACATAACTCATTTTTGTATAGGATATTTTTATTTGCATGAAGCTTTTAAATTTAAAAAAAAAAATCACAAAAATAATGCTTAAATTGATCGATTGTTTAGAATAAGGATTTTTTTCAAAAACGTCACTTTCGAGAACTGACATTTAGCTATGTGTCAGATTTTTGATTCAATCTGTCGAAGTCAAAAGTGTTTTTTGTATTCACATATGTAAGTGAATGTTCAACTAAAAATTTAAAAAAAAAAAACAATGATCTTGAAATTAATATCTTTTAATTGATCTTCTAATAAAAACTAGCATTTATTTTTCGAAATATTTTAGCAAGCCTTGTTTTAAAAATTGCGAAGAGTTTTAGTTCAATTATTAAACGGCCATTATATGCAATATGTCTTTAACTAAAATGTATTTCGGTATTTCAAACACTCAGTGTTTTGGCGCTACAGAGCGGGACGGATCTGGGCCTCAACAAGCAACATGCATCTCCAGCCAGCTGTCTTTGTTATGTGTCTTTAGTTTTGCACGCAAAGTTGTTTGAGGTCCTCTTACACTTGCGTTCGCCATCTAAACTGCGGTCTTCCTCTACTGCGCGCGCCGTGCGTCCCTTTGGATTGGATTCGAAGATCTTCGGGACTGAAGCGTTAATGGCCATTCGCCTTACATCTCCCAGCCATCTAAGTCATTGGACTTTTATTCTTTTGACCAGATCAGTGTCGTTGTATCTTCTCCTCCACTCTCCATCTTCAAAGACGGGACCGAAAATCTCCCGAAGAATTTTTCTCTCGAAGTATCCTAAGACGTTGTCTTCTTGTCATCACAATCATACAAGTTCCAAGTCTCAGCGCTAATAAATGAGAACCGAGATGATAAGTTTATAATAGAGGGTAGGAGGCTTTAGATGCTCGAGAGATGACTTTAATACTCAATTGCCTTCTAAGTCCAAGAAAGCAGCGAATTGCCAGAGCTATTCTCCGTTTGATTTCAGCGCTATACAAAATCCTAAACTACTTCCAATTTATAGCTAAATAAAAAAATTAGGTGGCGCAACAATCCGTTGAAAACTAGGGCCTAGTGACTTACTGCTCTCAACCATTCCTGTGTGCGAGTACTGTTGTCAGGGATGAAGGGGACCTACAGTTTTAAGCTGAATCCGAATGTCTAATTTGAGAAAGCACTTTTCATGACAAAAATAACAAGAATTTGTCAATTCCTCGTAAGAAGCAGTACCCGTGAAAAAAAACTTTAGATAGCGCAGGCAGGGATTGAACCCAAGGCCATCATGCCACGGGTACTACTGTTAGCTGTAGCTGTTTATTGTGAAATTTTGCCCCAGACGCGTAGTCGCTCAATGTCCTTTTTAGATGACAGAATAAACTTTGTCCTGCCTTCATTGACCTCTTGACGCATCTTTTCCGCTTCAGTCGCAATGCTTAAAAACGGGTCACCTTTGTACATCAGGCTTTGATCTTCCAACTATGTCATTATCATCAGCTTATCCGTGTAGTTGGATAGACCTTTGGAAGATTGTGCTTTTAGTGTTGATAATTGAGTTTAGCACAATTCTTTCTAGAACGATGTTGAAGAAGTCATAATGCAACGCCTTGTCTGAGACCTTTTTTGACATCAAAAGCTTTGGTCAGATCATTTCCGACCTTGATAGAGCCGCGTGCATTTTCCACAGTCATTCTGTATAAAGTTTGACAAGGTTGCCAAAACAAGACATTGCTCTGTAAAGCTCTTCCTTACAGATGGTATCATACGTGGCTTTAAAATCGGTAAGGAGAGAGTGGATGTCGATTTGGAGTTCCTGGGATTGTTCCAAGATCTGCCGTAATGTGAATGTTGTAGATTTTCCTGTCTGAAGACGCACTAATATGTACTTATAAAGTTGTAGAAGGACGGTTTCAGACATTCACATTATACGGCAGAAAGAATCATGTAGGCGATGTTTAGGAGACTGATGTCTCTGTATTCGGCGCAATTCAGAGGGTCTCCTTTCTCAGCAAACTATGCTGAGATTTTACTCATCGAGCATCCTTTCTTGCGACCATATTTTGGACTTTAGATTCTGCGATATAGCTTTCTTAACTTCTTCAGCGTCGGTTTGTCGCGATTGTTGTTCTGCATCGTCTAAGTTTAATGGCGTTTGTAGAAGTGACTCGGGTTCTGCTATGATGTTCCCCTGATCGTCTTTACAGACTTCGGTTCATGGCTGGGAGTTTTTTTTACCTTTTGGTAAAATTTACGAGCCTCATTCATGTCATGGCATACTTCTATCTCATGATGCTCCCTTTTTTCCTTCTTAGAAATCCCGGCAAGCAGCTCTGGTCCTTTTAAGTATGCCTTTTGTTTAGCAGCATGCGGTTGCCGGCAATCGTCGTCAAACCATGATTTTCATTACGGTGTAAAACCTAGCACTTCAGAGGTGGTATCTCTGATAGCTGTTAGACAATGTTGCTACTGGTTTTCAATACTTTATCCTGGCAACACAGAACTTCTTAAGACGTTGTAAGAGACTTGATTGGGAAAGGACATGGCAATATCTTCCAATTTGTAGCCGTCCAACGTCAAATATTCTCACAGTACTTCCTTTGTTTTGGTTTGGATTATGATATCCGTAGCGGTACCTTGGCTACAACGAGGTAGTGTAGTGGTAGTGTAGTGGTACTTAAAAAAAAACAATCATATTGTTATCTATCATTCTTCAAAAAAGAAAAATCAATTAAAATTTCAATCTCAATTTCATTGTAGGTACTTGTCAAATATCAATTAGACACTTAAAATAGTTAGATAACGAAACAAAAAAGAATCATAAATATGATACATAGTTTCAAATGTTTTATGTTTTTTGTTTTCAATTTCAAAGATACGTTTATATTGAAATCTTATCTAATCAATGAGAACCTTATGTCATAGATCACTTTCAAAAACAAACAAACCTAACGAAAAAAGTTGAATTGTTGAATAAAATTCAAGGCGGTAAAAATAATAAAAACATTTTTGACATTCGACTGTCAGTAGGAGAATGTAAATACCGATAAAGCCTTTTAAGATTAATTGGAACTGGAAACTTTTGACTATTTTTGAAATCTGTGTCTAAAATTTCACAAGTCATTAATTTCTCTAGTAAGTACTATGGGACAGATTTCGACATGAACAACAAATTACATAGATTTGTATGCAAAATTTGCCTTCCTTGTGTTGCAAGAGTCCATAACAATTTTAATGTTCAATTAAATGTTATTACCCTTGCCTTAACAAAGTAAGAGAAAAAATAAATTAAACAGGTTACTTAGGCGTATACGCAATATTTTTGTTTGTTTCTAACTTCCTTTTAAAAGTTAGTTTATCATCATTTGATGGGCTAATCCGGCAACTATATTATTTAGTATCTTTGTATCTTTGTGCGTACGTAATGTAATTGCAAGCCATAATTTACATTCATCATAAAATTATGGGTGAAGAAAGTTAAGTTCCAGACTCATGATCTAGTAATAAAACTTAAAAACTTAAACTATAGTCAGTTAGTTGAACATGACATGAGCCTATAAGTCTGTTTGATGCAGTTTGATTTTTGTTTTTTTTTTTTTTATATGAATCCACTTTTTCGGTTCAGTGAGAGTATATAATATACATTCATACATATATCCGACTTATGCACTTTCTTCTTTATGCTCACATGACTTCAAACGAGTACGATAATTGGTAATGGTAAATTACATTAAAGACATGAATTTCAACGTTTTACTTGGCTGAACAAAGTGTATTTCCTTGCAAAATTTTGCCAATCTCTTTGTTTCAACATAAAGACTAAGAAAATGAAGCTCATTATGAGTAGGTATCTCAAAAAATATTTTTTGAAATTATTTTCCAAAACAAAGAGTTTTTAAGTACCCAAAAAATGATTTCAAATTTGTAAGATATGCCAAGCTATAATGTCGCAATTTAGCATTGTATTGTCTTGTATTGTATACACGATATCGCTACATCGTTGTTGATTGTATCACACCTCCATGCTGCTACTTCTACCACAATGCCATGCCACACTATCGTGCGTCGTCGATTGGTATCGATTGTAATTAATTTGGTTGCATTAACCTCGTTTTGATTTATCGCACTTTATTATCTTTGCATAGAACCGTGTGCGCGCTTATACGATACGATGCCTACTTTGTGCATCAGCGATGACTATAAACGATATAATAAACGCGCGCGATACGCGATTGTAAATTGTGATTGTGCATAATTAATTGAGCTCTCTTCGTTTGTTGTTCAACATACAACAACAGGGCAACATCCCATAGTTGGTTGGTTGGTTGTTTGGTCGCCATCATCATCAGGCCCGCTTATTGCCAAATCTCAGCAATTATTGTGGAACAATTCAGTCAATGGAAAGGTGGTGCATCTATACTTATATACATACATACGTACATATATAATGTACAGCATGCAACGCAGGCTGAAATGTAATCGAAATGCATTCCACGGAATCCCTTAATTACAATCGTACAATGTTGATAATTTAAATTTCATTGCAAACTATAAAATTCTTCGATTGATTGATGAAATAAAAACCGCATTGAATATCAGCTTGCATTCAAAAATGTCTGCTTGCCACAAATTAAAAAAAAAAAAACAACAACAAAACAAAAACAGATTTTAAACAAATGAAATTAAAAAAAAAATCATATGACTGCTCTTTTCATCAATCGCTGAAAATGGAATTCTAGGCTTGTTTGAATCTCTGCGAAATAGTTCTGTTCGTGGCAAGCAGAGGCATTTTGATTTTCCATGATAAGGGAGAAGAATGATTTGTATGCTACCGACTTATGTGACCTTTGTAAACAGGGTGTTGTGAGTTTCTCCAAAAAAAAAATTAAGATTTAGAATATTAATAACATTTTTTTATTCATTGATGAACATTTTTATTAATAAAAAAATAAATTCATATAATAAATGATTTTTTTTTATGGTTTAATGAACCAAAGCGTTCAGAGAGTAAGTTGCTTAATCGGCAATTTTTTACAACTTTTTGATCTTATCTTTATTTATTTAGTAATGAAACATGAAACTTAATGTTTTATATTCTTTATTTAACAAAATTTTGTTAAATTAATCAAAGGTGTTCATTAAAATTAATTCATTGAATCTTGAATCAATTAAATTTTGTTCAGAGAGTTAAGTTAATAGGCCATTTGGTACAACTATTAGGCAATAGACAGATCTCATCTTATTTTTGGTAGTTGTAAACATAAAACTTATTGTTAAACTTTCATTATTAATTTAACGAAATTGTGTTGGCTCAATAAAAAAATGTTCATTAAATTATGAGCTAGATGGAGAAGTTTGTTGGGTGAGGCCCTAGTATTTGTACCCGTTAAGGTGGCACAGGCAGGGATTGAACAAGACAAGACCTCTGGCATGATAGCTCTACGCACTAACCATCACGATACGGGTGCTACGTTTTTAATTTATTGTTAAAATAAATATCTTAGTAAAAACTATTCATTGAACTAATGCAATTTTTGGTGAAATTATGAAATTTTTACAAAGTATACAAGTTAAGCTGAAAAGAAAGTAGCTTATGAGTGTAATTAAATTGATAAATGAAACTATTCAATGAGCTTATTTTTTTTTTGTAAAATTGCGAAATTTTATCATCAAGATAAAAAAAAGAAACCAGCTTATAAATGTCCTTAAATTGAGAAGGGAAAATCTCCATAATATGAAATGAAACTATTCATTGAACTTATGAAATTTTCGTTGAAATTATAAAATTTTTCATTAAAGTATGAATGTCCTTAAATTGCGAAAAGGGAAACCACTATAATATAATCTTTTTTTCAAGAAATTCGTTCAAGTAATGAATTTTTTAACTAATATTCAAAATAAATATTTGAAATGAAACTATTCATTTAGCTTATGAATTTTTTGTGAAATCATGAAATTTGTTCATCAAGATGAAAAAAAAGAAATAAGCTTATAAATGCCCTGAAATTAAGAATTATAAAGCTCCATAATTTATTTTTTTCCACAAATTAATTCCGGTAATGATTTTTTTTTTGCAAAATTAATCCAATATCAAAATTTCGATTCGTACATGTAAAGGGAAATGTAAATGTCTTCATATTTTTAATGAATTTTTTGTTAATTTACTTAAATTTTTAAATGAATTCCTTCATTAAAGAAATAAATTACTTTAGAAAATGATTCGATAATACACTTGACAAGAAAGAATAGTTAATTAATGTTTAAAACAAATATCCTAAACGAAACTATTCATTGAGCTTAGGAAATTTTTGGTGAACTTATGAAATTTTTTATCAAAGCATACGAATCACGGTGAGAAGAGGTAATGAATAAAATAATAAATGAAACTATTCAAAGAGCTTATGAAATTTTTGTGAAATATCGAAATTTTTTTATAAAAAATTTTAATTTGAGAAGGAAAAAGCTCCATAGTATAATTTGTTCAGGAAATTCGGTCATGTTTTACAATATCGTAATTTCGATTCGTACATGTAAATGAAATAATAAATTCTTTCGTTTTTTTAATAAATTTTTCAATGAACTTTTTATTAATTTAATTAATTTATTTTAATAAAATCGTTGGATGAAAAAATTAACTATTTTATATTTTATATTATACACTTGACATAAAAGAATAGTTGATTGATGTTTGTTAAAAAAAAATAGTATAAATGAAACCATTCATTGAGCTTATGAATTTTTCGGTGAAATTACTAATTTTTTTATAAAAGTGTACGAGTCAAGACAAAAAAAATACTTAAATTGAGAAATGAAACTATTCATTAAGCCAATGAAATTTTTGGTGAAATTACGAATTTTTTCGTCAAAGTATACAAATCAAATTGAAAAGAAAAGAAAGTAGCTTATAATTGTCACTAAATTGAGAAGAAGAAACCTCCATAACACAATTGTTTTTTTTTGCAAAATTAATTGAACAAAAAACATCTTATTTTATGAATCAGTTTTCTATTTTTGTTTTCTTTAAAAATTTACAATAATTATTGTTTTTATGAAAACATCCTGTTATGATTGTAATATGTAAATCCGTTAACATTTTTAATTTTTTCCCATCCACACAACCTCATGAAACTTGCTTATTGTTGTGCACAGTTTAAATAATTGATATTGTGCATTGTATTATATGTATGTAGGGCTAGAGGCATATTGCTGCATACCTACCTACAACCACCAAGCTCAACTGCCTAGATGCATTACAAATTGCAAATTAATTATTTAACATATTTTGACCGGAATAATTTTTAATTTTTTTTTGTTTTTTGCATACCTAGACGAATAAAAGGATAAAGTATTTTTGTTTTTTTATTTGTGTATATAACAGAATTAAAATCAATTATTCAAAATAGCATAAGGAATTTGATGTGGAAAATTACTAACTGCCTATATAACTAGAATGGACAATTTTGTCATAACACGTGTATTTTAAAATTAAGTGGTAGGAAAAATAATTGTTAAGATTTTTTGAAATCTTTCAAAACAAAAACACCGGAAGTCTGGGATTATGCCACTTACGAATAGGTCCTGTTTCTTGCTAAAAATTAATAAATCTTAGCATTTGGTATTGAAAAATACAATTTTATTAGAACCTTTTTATTCAACACGCACACATGAAAGGATATCAATTATAAGGCTCTAGGATTCAGAGTTTCCATGCAAGATATTGTATATATCGTGCCAATAGTTTATTTTCATTTTAAATTTTAAAGGATTTAGTTTTGGAATTTTATGAAGTTTATTTAAATTATTCGCTAATTAGTTTATTTATAGTTGCCCGGTGCGTGCTTAAAAGTTATAATAGTTATAAAGATTTGTTTACAATGGAAGTGCATATTATATCCTTAAACTAACGTCACGACATCTAAATTTTATTTAATATGGAAGGCAGTTTTATTCAAAATAACACGTTCCTAAAAAATGATTCACTTATAATTAAAAGAAATATTTTTTTAATAATGAATATAAATTGGCAACACTGTTTTTTTGTAACGGACGATTTGATAGGTTAGTTTTACAATTCAAGATGAACAGATTACACATATTACATATTTGATTAATCGCAATTTTTATAACATGGCAATTGCTTTTTTCGGAATTACCAATTTTTGACAGCTGTCACTTGATCTATGGTTTGCTTAGTTTGCCATTTTATAATGAATAGATACACTTACTCCTGAGTAATATTTCCAAATCGTGCAAAATTTTCATATTACTAAAATAATGGTTCAGTTCGTTCAAAACATTAAATTATATGAGTTGTATTTATTTTTGAAAATTACACATCTAAAAAAAAACCCTTTATTACGCAAACCATTTGAGATATCTCAAAAACGTTATTAACGGCTTGAAGTACCTCTTACTAATTATGATATGTGCAAAGGTTGCAGTGATGACACAAAAAACTTCAACAACTCGAAGATATTGTAGCCTATTAGGCTCTATCAAAGCCTCTAAAAGACTAGAACAAGACAATCCATAGGCATCATAGGTCTTAATTATTTCTTGTTTTTAGGGAAGTTCAAAACTACAGGGTATCACAATGTATACACATTGATCTTAGTGTGGCGATAACGTCATCAATCGTCAGTTCAACAACCTTACCTTACCTAATAAGTGGTCAAAGTTTAAAAAACAATTTGGGACTTTTTTAAGACTGTTCAAAAATTGTCTGTCGTACGCTCACAAATTTGATAACTCTGCTTCAAAGTTAGCCCCCTTTAACATAGTCGTTGCTGAAAGGATGCGTTCATAAGAAATGAACCTTCTATTTATTTATTTACGTTAGGTAGGATAAGTTCAAAAAGGCCATTTAATTTAATATTGTGAAGAGGAAGGTTAAAGAGATGGGCCTGGGTGACGTTCCTTGGATTAGTATAAATAGGAATATTTTCTAGAATAAATGGTAAGTCTATGATACCTGGTTAAAGCTGGTGTAGAGAAAGAATATCAGCGATTTCACGACGTATTAAGTTTGTAGTGATAACGTAAACTTCATTTCCTTTGTTTTATGTTTAATTGTAACTTAAGCAACGTCCAGCTTGCTTAAAGCTTACGTCATTTTTATTTTTGTTGTCAATAGAAAACTACAATTTTAAAAGTTTATGAAAAAAATTAAGATTTTTATTCGTAACAACGTCGAACTTAGGATTTAATCAAAACTTAAATAACATAATTATCTATTATTTAAATTTTTTTTTTAAATGTTAATAAATTGTTTTAAAATGTTATACAATCGATCAATTTATGCATATAAATGTAAAATTTATAAAAAGCTGATCTCATATAGATTTTCACAGATCATTTAGAAATACTTAAAACATTATAAGTTGATTCTTTATTAATAAAAAAAAAAACAAAATTATTTTATTTTTAATATTTTGATTTTATTCTTTTTTATTCTAATTATAATGTCTTTTAACTAATTTATGTATATTAGAAATAATAATAATAATTTAAATATTATATTTTTATACAATATTTAGAGATATCACATTCATTTTGTTGTTGTTGTTTTTAACCAATTGAATTAATTTTACTTTTAAGGTGGCGGGTTATTTGCACCCCAAGCATTTAGCGGTGGTCTTGGTACCTTGGGGAGCCCCGCACAGCCTACAGGTACATATATACAAACACAATGTTCATATAAACATTTATAATAACAATTTTCATTTTAAATTTAAACATTGTAAATTTTAACAATAATATTTTTAAACAAAAGCTTTTTTTTCTGTAAAATTAAATAAATCGGTACCATTCAAGTTTATACAGTTCACAGATATGCATATCATTACCATATGTTTCAAAGTTACGCAGTTTCTTTAACAAGGATCTAAAGAAAAAAAGGACAATAATGACACTTCTTCAATTCATGTGTTTTGTCAAGTTTTTATATACAATGACTTCATTTAAAAGTTAAAAGAATTCATAGACTTATTTATGTCTTTTTTTATTCCTTTTTCTTATCCTCCTCTTGCCTGTATTTTCTGTCTGTTAATAATAATTGTAATTGTAAATTATGTCTAGCGCAGCAGCAGCGTAGTGGCGCGGTTCGGCAGCAGCGTATATGTCCTCGTTCAGAATTGCAAGAATAAGAAAAATCAAACACAAACAAAAATTTCCTGTTTATTTTTCTGTAAATTATGTGGGTGGTATGGCACTTGTATTTACACTGTAAATTTCCTATACAAATTGTGTATATATTCGTCCTTCCTTCCGTTCGTTCGTTGGTTCTGACCTGATTCCTCATTTATTATTCATGTAATCATTACATTATAACTACAAGTGAAGTCGAAGTCACTTTATATACCGATGATGGTGATGATGCATTATAAGGACATTCAGTGCGATGTGTCCTCTTTTTTTCATTGCATAAGAAATACAAATTGTTCCCTCGTTATGTTAAACAAAAGACTGTGTACTTTACCCATTCTGTAACGTCTGAAAGGTTTCTTGTTCGTTTCTTTGATAAAGTCATACGAAATAGAAAAAAAAATCTTGAATAATAATAATGGCCGATCCCGACCGACCTACGATACGGCGACAACGACGCGACACTTAGTGGAAAAGTCCTTTGTGAGCATCAAAAGAAGTACTTATGATTTAACATTTACACATTGTGCGATATAAGTGAGAGGGGAGAACTAGGTAGTTGATTTCTTGAAGAGCTTACTTTGGTAGATACTCGTATTATAACCAATTCTCTTTAATGTTAATTCAAATAAATTTAAACATTTCCCATTCAGATGATATTGTTACGACAAAAAAGGATTTAAATCGAATCAGTTTGGACAATACCACACACCGGACAGCTCAAGTGTGTTAAGAAATTCTACTGGGTATAAAATGCTCTCTTCCGAGTTCATGACAGTGTCTATTGACAAATACTTCTAAATAAATTAAATTTAAAATTTAATTAATTTAATTTAAATTTAGGGTAAGCACTTGCAATAAGTTCAAAATTACTCTGTACAAAATTACAAAAATCTTCGATTAATGTCAAGTAGCCCTCGTTGTCAATTTTTAACCGCCCATCTCATATTTGTAATAGTATTTTATCATAGTTTTTCTCCTAAGAAAAGCCTAATGATAGGCACCGACGGAAGGACCAAAAGCAGGTAGCACCTAATGATATGCTACGATTTATTCTAAAAGAAAGAATATTATGAAATATCTAATAATAAGTGTTACCCGCGGATCTGTTCTTATTGGAATTTGATATTTTACCATGGTAAAAATTATCTTAAATCACTCTCCAGTCTTGTAATCATCTCTTCACAAACAATTATGTCACAATATTGCTCCGTTGCGACGTAAAGGACGGACAAACAAACAAACAAACAACTGACTTTCCCATTTAGTACAGATTGCGCAAAGTTTTAAAGTAATTTAGTCATCGACTCCAAAATTTTAAAGCTTTTTTTCCTTTTTCTAACTAGTAAACTGCTAATTCGTAGCAACTAAACATGTTTAAATATTGACAGTTCGTGGAAATAAATTAAGCCAATACGTTTTAATTATAACTTGGACTGTACCATTCCGTTCACAGATCTTTTAAGATTATTTATATTGATGTCATGGATTTTGCAAATTACTAAAAGTTATAGAAGCCATTCCGTAATTTTAACTTTAGCCAATTGTCAAGAGATACTTAATTTATCAAGGTGGTGAGCTAGAGCCTCTCCAAAAAAAATTCTTCACCTAGCTACATACATTTTTCCAGTTGTGCACTCCAAGTTGGGTGAGGTTAATTTACTGTTCTGTGTGCGTCGTTTCGAAGACTGCGGGCCGAAGAATTGGTTTTTATGAGCTCTACGTCACCCAGCCACCTCAGGCATTAGACTTTTATCCTTTTGACTAAGTCTATGTCGCTGTAGAGCCCGTACAGCTCGTCGTTCTTTCTTCTTTCCCACGCACCTTCTGTGGATACGGGACCGTAAATCACAAGAAAAACTTTTCTCTCCAAACGACTTAAGGTGTCATAGTCCAAGCTTCTATACCGTACCGTATTGCAGGACATGGATATTAAGCTAAGAGATAGTAAAAAGCTAGAATCGTTTAAAATTAGGTAAATCATCATTAAACATTTTTCTAAATCGTTTAAAATGTTGCGCCACCTTAACAATCTAATTTGTAGTATCTTGAGAATAATTTTGTGTGAAATTGTAATCTAAGCAATTTAAATTATTTGTATCTTATTTAAGCGATATTTGAGCCTATTGAAATGCAAATTACGAAAAATTGTTTTTTTTTTCAAAAACCCCCCAGTTCTGTCAACAAATAAAAACAAAATCAATTATTCACTTAAAAATGATTGATTTATTTCTAAACTTTCTAAAAACAGTCGCCTAATATGCAAATTTAAATATCTGATGGGTCTACGTTATGTGTACTTACCTACAGGATGTCGCAAAAGTAACGAAACGATTTTGATATCTCATAAGGTATTTCTGAATGTGCCTTGTAATGCCAATGAAGGTTATCTCAAGCGTTAGTGATGCTTAAAAAACCTAGAAGTTTTGGGAAAACTAATTTTGAAAAAAACTCTAAAGATCAATTTCATTTTAAGATTACATGTTACAAATAAACTTGATCTTTTTGAAAAATGTCTAAAGGGTAATGTTTCGAGCACTACGGTATTTTTCTGACATCCTGTAAAACTAGACCTTTTCATATGTACATACATACGTCTATCTAATTTCTTGGGAAATTTATTTTTAAAAATGTCTGTTATTCATGCTTATGACACATTGTATATTATGAACATCGTACGTACATAAAAACTTTGAATAAATCGCTTTTTAATAAAAAAAATAAAAGCTTATTTATTCTTTCGACAAAAAAAAAATACATTAGATCCTCTGTTCCGACACAAAGGCAATTTTAAATAAATTATTCAAATGTTTATCCTGCTGGAAACAATATAAAATTGATTATACCTACCAAGGACACAAACCAGTCAAGCTCCCTCCGTATCCCTTTGACACTTTAACAAGAAAAACATTTTAATAATTTTCAATCAGTGATAAAAAAATAAAAAGAACACCTCCCCTCACTGATTGATTAATCATCATCAACTTCAGCATCTGTCGATGTGAAATTGTATGTGCTTGCAAAAGAAAAAATCATCTCACACATTAAAGCAAATTGTCAACCTCCCTTTTTCGAAGTCGAAGAGGGTTGGGGTTCTCTATACACCTCTCACCATACTCACCCAACCCACTGCTGACAAATCTTCTATTCTAAACCTCAATCTTCTATCCATTCTTATAGCTGGAAGACTGGGAACTGATGTGCGAGGAAAAGTTTGCAAACTCGTCTCGGTCTCGCACTGTCTAAAAGAAGATTGATTGATTGATGCTGGCGAAGTTCCACAAAGTACCACACCACCCATTTCTCGCTCTTTCCCTGTACCATACCTTAATTTAACTTCAATAAAAAAAAAGAACAAAACTTAATCCATCCAGGAAGCTTTGATAGCGTCACAGCGTCACCTACTAAAGGATAGTAGATAATTCTATATAAGGATATACCCTACCCTACTCAAGTCGCCCGCCATGATAATCAATTCATATACATACATAGATAGATTACAATGGCGATGATCTAATTTTTTCCTTATTGATGGTTTTAAGTAATTAAATTAATTGGTAACAAATCAGTACCAGAATACAAATACCACCCTGTGTGAAAAAGTAACATTGAATTTTAAACTAAGTCAAAGTCTTTGAGTAAGGATTTTGATGATAAGGTATACGAAATTGATTATATGCAAATCAACGGTATTGGAGAATTTTATGTGAATATGTTAATAAAATTGAATCAATGACATTTTCCTTATCCAATGGAAAATGTCGATTTATCTTTTATTAAAATCTGTCAACTATTTTTGCTCATTTAAAAACCATTTTTCAATTATTATTGTGATCGAGAATGGTCTCCCCTCAACGTCACACACTTTTCTCCTTCGGGTGAATCTCAATATAAATTTGACAGTTAAATTGACAAAATGTAACAGCTGTCAAAAATACCAAATCCTAAAAAAGTATTGATAGATTGAAAACCACATGTGTAAAAAATACACCCATTACGTTGCGTTGAATCGCCATAATTTTCACAAGTCACCAGTCATAATAAGACTCAAAAAAGGTTATAAATATTTATTACACCTAATTCTTTCCTCGCCTACATCCATCCATTCCAAAAAGAAAAGAAACGTCCACGTGACGCTAACCTAAGCGTATTTAAGTACCAATATTCTAAAAACAAATGCAATCCTTTTCCTTTAGCGCATGCCTAAAGGGTTTACATAATATCTACTTGTATTCATTTTTTAAAATAGTTCGCTGCACCTGTGTAAACAACAAAGAGCATCTGTCGGTACAAAAGAACATCAAGGCGGACATATTGGCGCCAATGATTGTTTGTTGTTTGTCTTCATTTCGCCTTTGTTGAACTTTGTTTATTTATGACATCTTAAGGTTGTGTTTACACTTATTTCAGCATTTAACGATTTGTTTTTTCATACTTTAAAAAAAAAAAAAAAACAATCACGTCATTTTCAAAACTGTCAATTTATGACGTTTGTAAAAGAGGCAAAAACTTCAAAAAATCTGTTGAAAAAGATTTTAAAATCACAAGTGCTGTGTCATTGTTTTATCTTATTTATGACACTATTGTCGATGTTGCTGTCAAATTTATATTCGAACTATTTATCGTTTTAAAATTGCATTAGTGTGGGTAAAACGAGGAATAAATCTTAAAAAAATTAGATCTTTGAATTTGATTTTAAATCAAAAATCAATCAAATCAATCAATCATTTTAGCTCAGTTATATTGCGTTCTATGGGTAAATAAATCAATTTATTTTTGATCTAGATCTGTCAAAACACAAATTTCCCCAGTTTTTGCATTCCATGGGGCAAAATAAATTGATTTATTTTTAATTTAATCCAATTACAAAAAAAAGTTCAGCTGGAAATTTGACAGCTATACCGCGATGTCAAGAAAAAAATCAATGTTTGACGGAAATCTGAATTTACCCATGGATCAACAAACACAAAGATAAACTTACTTATGTATACCACTCAATTTGCTACACTATTAGTAAATAAATCATCAATTCTTTTTCTTACACAAACAAAAAAAATCACGAAATTCCAATTAAATCCTTTTGCCCTTTTATACCTACTCCTATTTGCTCATTTAAAAACCATTTTTCAAATATTATTTTATCCCTTGACTTCACACACTTTTCTCCTTCCGGTGAATTTCAATATAAATTTGACAGCTAAACTGACATTTGAGTTTTTGATTGATCATCCGAAGTTGACAGTTTTTCTTCTAAATTAACCAGAATTATTGTAGATTTGAATTCAAAATCATCTAGAAACGCAATTGAAACCATATTTATACAAACTTGAGAATCTAAGAAATCTGGTTAAAGCGTTTTATTGGTACTTTTACTTCCAGATTTAAAACCAAAACACCATAAATTTACCGACAAGTAATGACGCCAACAATACTATAATGCCTTTTTTCCGCCTTATTCATATTTAAAGGATTTTTTCTTTAAGCGTGTGTGCTGCACATCATTATGATATGGCAAACCAAACTGAGCACAAAACAAGTAACAGCTGTCAAAAAGACCAACTCCTAAAAAAGTATTGATTGATTGAAAACCACATGTGTAAAAAATACACCCGTTACGTTGCGTTGTATCGCCATAATTTTCACAAGTCACCAGTCATAATAAGACTCAAAAAAGGTTATAAATATTTATTGCACCTAATTCTTTCCTCGCCTACATCCATCCATTCCAAAAAGAAAAGAAACGTCCACGTGACGCTTACCTAAGCGTATTTAAGTACTAATATTCTAAAAACAAATGCAATCCTTTTCCTTTAGCGCATGCCTAAAGGGTTTACATAATATCTACTTGTATTCATTTTTTAAAATAGTTCGCTGCACCTGTGTAAACAACAAAGAGCATCTGTCGGTACAAAAGAACATCAAGGCGGACATATTGGCGCCAATGATTGTTTGTTGTTTGTCTTCATTTCGCCTTTGTTGAACATTGTTTATTTATGACATCTTAAGGTTATGTTTACACTTATTTCAGCATTTAACGATTTGTTTTTTCATACTTAAAAAAAAAAAAAAAAAACAGAAATAAAAAAATCACGTCATTTCATTTTCAATACTGTCAATTTATGACGTTTGTAAAAGAGGCAAAAACTTCAAAAAATCTGTTGAAAAAGATTTTAAAATCACAATTGCTGTGTCATTGTTCTATCTTATTTATGACACTATTGTCGATTTTGCTGTCAAATTTATATTCGAACTATTTATCGTTTTAAAATTGCATTAGTGTGGGTAAAACGAGGAATAAATCTAAAAAAAATTAGATCTTTGAATTTGATTTTAAATCAAAAATCAATCAATCATTTTAGCTCAGTTATATTGCGTTCTATGGGTAAATAAATCAATTTATTTTTGATCTAGATCTGTCAAAACACAAATTTCCCCTGTTTTTGCATTCCATGGGGCAAAATAAAATGATTTATTTTTAGTTTAATACAATTACAAAAAAAAAGTTCAGCTGGAAATTTGACAGCTATACCGCGATGTCAAGAAAAAAATCAATGTTTGACGGAAATCTGAATTTACCCATGGAAAACCACCTTAAATTTGAAAAAGAAGACAGATTTCAATCAGATATAAATTGATTCATTTTTCCAACAGAAAAACCAATTCCTTTAAAAAAAATCCCTTTCCATCTAATTGCCAAAGCAACAGTTTTATTTCAAAAATTCCAAGAACCTCCTCACGTTCCTAGTCATACACAACTCAAAACTGAATCTGGAGCAAAAAAAACACAAAGATAAACTTACTTACATACATGTATACCACTCAATTTGCTACACCATTAGTAAATAAATCATCAATTCTTTTTCTTACACAAACAAAAAAATCAGGAAATTCCAATTAAATCCTTTTGCTCTTTTATACCTACTCCTATTAAAAAAGGGTAGGTACGTAGTTAGAAAAATAAAATCTAAGAAACATTTCTACGGCTACCTAAACCATCCTCGATGTATTCTGTAGTTACCCCCTACCTACTTAACGAGAACTTAGTAATGTCAGAATCTTCTCGATTTGTTTTTGTTGCTATTTAAATGGTCTTTCAAAATCATATGTAGGTTGAATGAGGACTTCACGTTTTTGAATTCAGCGAAAGGGTAAAATATATATGTATGGAAAAATAAATATCGTTCCTAAAAAGTATAGCAATATTGTAATCCCTTGTTTGTATTTGTGAACAAAGGAGGGTGGGAATTGAGAATCTACATGTCTGTAGATTCGGATTGGGTATTTAGAAAGGACATCTTCGACAACCGCAACTCTCGGTCTTGACACGTGCTAAATTCATCATCGATAGATTTTCTAATTCTAGATTTACTTCACATCGCAAACGGATAACAAGTGCATTGAAAGTGTTCTCTTTATTTTTATTTCTTAAATTCTTTAAAAATGAACTTGAATGGTACCCAAACAATGTGGAACTGGACACAATTTGCTTTGCTTCCAGGTTGCTTTTAATTTCATACCAAACTTATTCTTTATGTCCTACTTTTATTATACATATTTTAATTCTCTATTATTTTTTTTTTTAATTTATTTACAATAGGTTTGGCATTGAACACCTCATCGCTGACAACCCGTCGGGATTCCTTTGACCGAAATACATCGGCATTTAGTCCTTCGATGGATTATAGTACGAGTTCAGTGGCAGCAACAGCAGTTTCATCATCCGTAGCTGCGGCTGCCGCTGCTGCAGCTGTTGCAAGAAAATGGCCAGTAAGTGGCTATGGAAATTTAGGCTCTGTAGGCAATGCCTCGGCCAGTCCAATTGGAGCACCCATTACACCTCCACCTGAATCTTGCCTGGTCGCAAATCGGGCACCTGGTGCTGAGACCAAATATCGCAATCAAATCTTAGTTGGTATTGCAGGACAAAATATGTTTGGTTCGAATAGTTCTCTATTTTCAAAACACTTGGGCATTCCTGGAGCTACAGCTGTTGCTGCTGCTGCTGCCACCAATGCAGCAGCTGCTGCCAGACAATCGGCTGCTATGGCTGCTGCCACTGCAGCTGCTGGAGCTGCAGCCGCTGCCGCAGCAGGTGGTGTTAACGGTGAACGTCCACCAGGCCGATCAAGACTACTCGAAGACTTCCGCAACCAGCGCTATCCAAATCTTCAGTTGCGTGATCTAACAAATCATATCGTCGAGTTCTCCCAAGATCAACATGGATCACGATTTATTCAACAAAAACTGGAACGTGCTACCGCCGCCGAAAAACAAATGGTTTTCAACGAAATTCTAGGTGCCGCTTATAGTCTTATGACAGATGTATTTGGCAATTATGTAATTCAGAAATTCTTTGAATTTGGCACTCCCGAACAAAAGAACACATTGGGCATGCAAGTTAAAGGACACGTTTTACCATTGGCATTGCAAATGTACGGTTGTCGAGTGATACAAAAGGCTTTGGAGAGCATAACACCCGAACAACAACAAGAAATCGTACGCGAATTAGATGGTCATGTACTGAAATGTGTCAAAGATCAAAATGGCAATCATGTTGTCCAGAAGTGCATTGAATGTGTCGAACCAAGTGCGTTGCAGTTTATAATAAATGCTTTTAAGTCGCAGGTTTATTCATTAAGCACACATCCGTATGGTTGTCGGGTTATTCAGCGTATATTAGAACATTGTACAACAGAACAAACATCACCAATTTTAGAAGAGCTGCACGAACATACGGAACAGCTGATACAGGATCAATATGGAAACTATGTTATTCAGCATGTCCTTGGTATGTTTTTTTCATTGTTAAACTTAATTTTATATGATTTTAACGAATTTTTTGAAATTTCTCTTTGCAGAACATGGAAAGCCAGAAGACAAATCCATTCTCATCAATAGTGTACGTGGAAAAGTTTTGGTTCTATCACAGCATAAATTCGCTTCGAATGTCGTAGAAAAGTGTGTAACGCATGCAACACGCTCCGAGCGAACTGGACTCATTGATGAAGTTTGCACATTCAATGATAAGTAAGTAATAAATAAACTTTGGTCATACGAATATGTAATAAAATTATAAAATTTATTTCACTCTAGCGCCCTCCATGTTATGATGAAGGACCAATATGCAAACTATGTTGTTCAAAAAATGATCGATGTTTCTGAACCGACACAGCTTAAAAAGCTAATGAACAAAATTCGCCCGCACATGGCTGCCTTGCGTAAATACACCTACGGCAAGCACATCAATGCCAAACTAGAGAAATTCTTCATGAAATCATCTAATCCCATACAACCAGCTACTGCGGTCGTCACAACATCCCCAGCAGTTCCCTCAAATGCTATGATCACAGAAAATGGTATCACTGCTATAGCAGTTACAGCAAATTCCTCGGCTACACCATCATCGGTGTCATCTGTGATGTCTTCATCGGCTTCATCAACTCCATCATCGGTATCAGTAGCTGTTGCTGGAGCTAACAATGGCAGTGGACTAGGACCAATTGGCCCACCAACTATTGCCACAGCCAATGGTGTCATGTAAAAAAAGAAGAACTAAATTAAGACACCCAAAAATTTTTCTATTAGAATCTTATATAAATAGATATAATAAACTAACACACACACACACACACACACATATTTAAGGATTTAAAGGAAACGCAAGGAGTATTTTTTTTTCTTCTAATATTAATCATACACGACTATTAATCAATTTTCTTTGTTTATAATTTTATATTATTTTTGTTTAATTTAAAGAAATTTTATTTTTCATTTTTGTATGTAAATTATTTTTAAGTAAAAAACCATGTAGTGAAGAGAGAAAAAGAAAAAAGAATATGTAAAAAAAAAAATAAGAAACAAACAACCATTACACACACTTTAACCATATAGGCATATATATATATAAAATAATTATGATTTTTCTGTTCTTATTAAATGTTTTTATCAATATAACTTTTTATGTAAAACAGTGTCTGACTATATAAACAAAAAAAAGAACCTAGCTTTTAAGTTGTATCTTGTCTTGTAACTTAGTTTTTAATTATTCTAACTTTCAATTCATAGACTTTTTTGTGTACAATTATGTATTTTCATTTTTAATTTTTTTTTTTGGTAATGCAAAAACAAAACCCAACAACAACATTTTTAACTATACATAACATTTATTATATAAAAGAAAAAACAAAATATTTATCAAAAGAAAAGTGTTTTATTTTAATCTACATTTTAAGGATTTTATGAAACAAAACAAAAACAAAAGAATATGTGTGTCGTCACCCTCGCCCTCTCTACGCTGCGTGCCTTGTGTGTTCTAAATTTCTTAATTAAAAATTTTATTAAAAAAAAAGCGAACTTCACGTATTACGACGATGGCTACATAAATTTAGAAAAACGTCACACACTTAACATAATAATTCTTTTCATTTATTTTTTTAAGTGCATGCATGCAAGTTGTATAATTTTTAATTTTAATTTCTTTTCAATAATTTCATTTAACAATATAAATTTCTTATTGGTAATGAAACAAATTTTAAATATAAATGAAATTAATTTAAATTAAAATTTAAAACAAAGTAAATTTTATGTAAATTAGTGTAATTTTTGTATAGAAACAAAATAATATGAAAAACAAGAAACAAAACTGCCTTTTAAGAAATTAACAATAAATAAGCAAAACAATTTTTGTATAAAAAAAAGCAACACCTGTAAACATTTTGTAAAAAAAAAACAAACAAACAAACAAACAAACAAAGAGAAATATGAACATGAAACGGAAGAAACGTCGTTTTTCAATCCCATTAAGAATTTACTTCCGCAAAACGACTACTACTATTTTCTTTTTAATTTATATAAATCACGGTACATTTTAAAGGGCTTGTTTTTTTTTTCATTGAAAATTAAAAATGTATAAATGTTTTGTAAAATAAAAAAAAGAAAAGAAATCATTATTTTTGATTTGCTTTCTTTTTAAAAAACAAAATAAAGTTTGATTGATTTGAACATTTTAATATTCATTTCTTTCCTGTAGATATACATTTGTTTTTATTTTATGTATAGCAAATATTTTTCTTTGTTTAAATATTTGAATGTTAACCAAGGTGTTTTATTTTCGTTAAAAATAAAAATAACTTCCCCTTAAAAATGTAAATTTAACTTCGTAATTTCTATTTTGTAAATCAAACTGTATAAATAATTTTAATGTAAATTTTTGTACAGAAAAAAAAACTACCAATCATCATTCATTAAAGCCTATTTATATATATTAAAAACAACAACAACAACAAACACGAATCGACGACGAGTGGTTTGGAGAAAAACTTTAACCAATACAGGGCAAAAACTTTCAAGAGGAAGAATATAATATAATTTGTAAAAGTTGATATTTCATAAAATCGCATTTCAATTGAAACAACAAAGATTACAAATTTTTAGATTCATTCAACATTATCAATCCAAAAAAATAATCCTTGCTAAATACTTAATAAGTGTTTGCTTTTATAAATACCTCGATTTTTTAAGATTCTAAACATTAGTAATCGACAATTATTGAGACATCGTAATCCCTGATTGTAAAAACAATGCAGTTGATGTTTCAACGATGGCTTATGGGATACAACACGAAGTGGAACTTGCAAATTATTATAAATAAATAAATAAGAGTAAAAATTGTTTAAGATGATTTCATCTTTACTTTTGTAACCGTTACATGCAGGCTTAAATTTGCCTAATTGTTATAACAAACTAAAAGTAAATTTCAGATTGTTTAAGATGATTTCATGTTTACTTATGTAACCATTACTTGCAGGCTCAACTTCGCCAAATTAAAGTACTCTTATTTCACTCTTAGTTCATTTTGAAACACATCTTGGTGATGGAATCAGACCCAGCCGTTTACACATCCAGTTGCACACAAAATTACTTAGTTTTCTATTTAGCCTGGATTTTATCATAAATCATGATTTATCTTTTTACAAAAACACAATTCTTTCCCTCAAAAAAAGATTTCCCCAAACCGCATAAGCCCGACTATAATTGTCAAATAAAAAAATTGTATCTATGTATTATTATATATATATTTTGTTTATTTTATTTTTGTTAACTCTAGAACTAGATTTATAAATAAAAAATAAAACACCACCCTCATCGCATTACGCCTTCTTTTTCACCACAAAAACTTCTTATCGTTCATTACGTATTAATTTTTTCCTGCCATCATAAAATTGTATAAAATAACAAAAAACAATATTTTTTCTTTCCTCAAAATAAAATTACACATAAAAACGAATTTAGAAAAAGAAAATATTCTTTCAATTCAAAAATAAACCATAATTGAAAATTAAAACATTGTAAATTCCTGTAAAATTTTGTAAAAAAAAATAACGTAACCGTTGTGATTACTTTCAACGATAACAACGCTATCTGTTGGATTTTTAATTATTTGAAAAAATATATGAAATTGTAAATTCATCTCAACTGAGCCCTCTTAATACCTAAGATGACAAATTTTATTTTTGCGGAAGTAAATCTCTTCTTTTTTACATTAAGAAAATAAAATTATAAAAACGATTGTTAATTTTACATTAAAAAATGGAAATAAAATCGAAAGTAAATTAAAAAAAAAAAAAAACTAGTTTGTAAATTAATTGAAAATTAATTCTTTTTAATTTTAAGTTAATTGTATTTTCGATAAGAAAAACATAATATGAATTTTCGTGTGTATTGTATTTTTTAATGTATTTGTCTAACTCTGTGTGTAACTTTTTTGTATGGTTTTCCATTTATTTTTATTGCTTCTATCAAGCATGCACTGATAATGTAACGAGACGTGGATTTTCTTTTCAATATAACCTAGCTTATATATGTATGTAGATTTATTTCATTTTTTATATTAATTAAATAATAATATGTAATATGTAACTATTACATTTGTTATTCATATGTTTATTTTCTTCTAACTTTAATGGTTAATTCTTATTATTTCTTTAAATTAAATACAAAATTCAGCACATTTGTATTGAACCATAGTTATTCTGAACTTAAAAAATGCAAATAATATATAGTTACGTAATGTATATTCTTTTTGCAAAACAAAAGCAGTTAGGAAACATTGTATTTAATGGTAACAAAACAAAAAAATGAATGAAGAAAGAAAATGTGCTAAACAAGTTTATATAGATTCCTTTAATTATTACGACAACAACAAAAAATAAAACAAAACAACAAACAATTTATAGTAAAAAAAAATATATATTATATATCATTAAACGTTACTAAAAATTATACACACATACATTTATAAAAAAAATATATATAACAATTACTCTATAGTGTAAAGTCTTATAAATAATTGTAATAAATGTAGATTAAAAAACAAAACAAAAAACAAAAGTACTAAGAGGAACCCTTTAATTATAGAAACAATTTTTTAATTGAAGAAAAAACGCTGATTTTTTTTTATTTTAATGAACAGCAAAAATGGCACTTGTTTTAAAACTAGTGGTGTCAATTTTTAAATTCATAAAATAATAGTTGCAAAAACTGTTTCAAGAAAAAACAAAAATAAAAAGAATTTAAATGCAGCATAGTTGCGCGTGTAGATTGAAATTTCAAAATTAAATATTTATATACCGTGTATTAATTGTAAATGTTTGTATTAAATATTAAAAAAAAAAAACACTCCTGAAGATGAACTAACTAATTGAAACTAAACTTTGACTTTGTTTGTATAAAAAAAATAAATAAATAAATTAGAACTTAAAAGGTATACCCAACCCAACATACCATTACTATGGCACGAATTAAAACTAAAAATAAAAAATTTAAACAATTTCAAATTAATAAAAACAAAAGAAAAAAAGAAAAGATGCAAAAGAAATTAATATATTTAGAACACATTTACACGTTCAACACTCACAGACACAAAGAAGTTGCAATTAACTTTTTATCATCATTTATACATCCATTTTATAAATATCTCACAATATATACACATTTTTATACATAATTTTAATAATAATGATTTTTGAGTTTTTGTTTTGGTTTCCGTTTCTGTTGATTTCCAATTTTTATTTTGCAATGAACGTTCATTCAATAATTAGGGAATTCAAAAGGAAATAAACAAACAAAAGAACAACGAGGTGACAAAATGCTTTTCTTTTCTTTTCTTTTCTGTTTAAATTAATGATGATTTACTATTAATAATTATTATTTCATTTTGAAATTTTGTTAACTAAGTTCTTTTTTTAACACATGCGATTATAGATTTATATATTATTTTATATTTTATTATTATAATAATTAAAAATTAAGTTTAAGTATGACAACTTTTACAATTATTTTTATTGTCAATTTATAATTACATATTAATTATTATATCTCTTCTATTATATTGTTTTTAAAAACTATCTCGTCTCCTAGTTTTATGATTTATATATATTAATTAATTAATTAAAAAAAAAACTATCAAACTGAAAATATAATAAAATATAAGAAAACAAAAATAATTAATTTGAATAAAAACAATTTCAATTAAAATGTAGCAAAATTTAATGTTGTTTTATTTTTTCTTATCATGATTTATTTTGTTCTTGTTTTATTTTATTTAGCAACTCCATATTATGTTATATTTTGAATTTGTTTTTCAAAATTGTCTCATTTTATTTTGTTGATTATTTGTTTGGGAATAAATATGCTAAAATTTATTGTTGGGTCGATGTTTTTTAACAACGATATACAAAGAGATGAATTTGCATGACAATTCTTGAACATGATGCCAATGATAAAAAACTTCAAAAACTTGCTTGATCGCTGTCAAAGTGGTATTATGTTGGTCCAACGAAAAGATGGTTCAAACAGCGGCACAAGTTTAAAGAGCATGTCACAAGTAACTTGTAAAAAAATGTGAACACCAAAGTTATTTAGTTTTAATACAAAGTTTATGTAACACTGAGAAATAGACTCTATTTCTGACGACTCCAGTTGCAAAAACGTAGGTACATATTTCTGTGGAAAAGTATTTATCTACTTCATGTTCTGTATTTCACTTTCATTCGAAATAGAATCGATAACAAAATACTGGGCATAGTTAAGCTCGACGTGATAGAATTATAATTTTTTAGGCTGATAAAATCTTCTATGAACTTGACTTGGAGTCGTTTCTAATATAGAAAAATGTACCCGTTTTTCAAATTCGATTTTATTTGAATTCTAGAAACTACCTGTAAGATATTAACAAAGAAAAAGTTTTCAATATTATTATTTACAAAAAAACGCAAATATAATCAGAATTTTAATTTAACTAAGTCATTTGGGGCTCATTTCAAAATGTGATAGTTTAAGTCCAGTCCATAATTCCAAAAACAATTTTAAAAGTCTCTTTCCTCTTTCTTAATCTGAAGACCATCCTTATTTATAGAGAAAATCATGAATGATTCACCAGGCTATCATGCTGCGTAGAACCTATTATGTTGGTTTTAAATTTTCTATTCATCCTTTCTTAACTTCTTCTTCCAATCTACTCTTACATGTATTCTAAAGAATCATACATTGTTTTAAGAATACAGTCAAAAAGAAGAACAAACACGTGATTTGTCTTCTTTTTTTTTTTTTGTAGTCCATGACTATAATTTGATGCTCCGTACCAGGCGACCAGGCTGTATAGCAGGTGTTCTTGTTTCGTTGCTGCAAATGAACAACTGAAGTGATGCGCATGTAGTACTGTTGTTTATTTTAATCATAAAATCAAGATCACCGTTCTTACTGTGGGATTAACCACGCCCATTTCTTAATCTCTTTCTTTTTGTTTCATGTGTTAGTAATGTAGTAGGAGGATCGAAACAGAATTTTTTGTGTAATTGCACAAAAACAAAACAGAAATTTGTAAGGCGCAGCTGAAATCATATTACTAACGAAATGAAAAGCAAACCAAAATAAAGAAAGTGCACACCTAGATCGCATGAATTTGCTCCTGCAACCAAATGACTGTAAAAATAGTACTTATTTATCAAAATATAAAAATCTACCTGTACAATAAAGTTTGTCTGCAAAAAATATAATTCCATTTATTAATCAAAAAAACTTGACTCATTAATTTTTTCTTTCGAACATTTTTCGAGCAGTTTTTTTAAAATTCATTTTATACCTAAAAGTTTTCAATTTTAGTTTGAAAAATGTTTTAGTACGCAGTAACTTAGAGCTTATTAATATACGTCTCAGATTTGATTTTCGATTAACCATTTTCGAGGTGTCGAATTAAAAAAAAAAACTCTAAGAGTTATTTAAATTAAAACAAAAACATATATTTTCGATCATAAAATATTATTTAAACAGTTTAAGATCTTGTGCAGAGAATGTTTATTGAAATCGGTTCATTAGTACTTGAGAAAACTTAGAAACAAAATAATGGTTCCCAGTACCCTTCAGGAGCAGTACAAAAATATAATATAATTGTCTTTATTGAAAGAAGGCAAGTTAAAAAAATTTATTAAAATCTATCGGTTTGCTTTTGAGAAAACTAAAATCTTTAATTTTTTACCAATAAATTTGTACAACGACTACTGTTATTTTTAGTCTTAAAAAAATCGCCAAACCTAAAAATAAATAAATTGGGTGGCACAACAGTCCGTTGAGAACTCGGGCCTAGTGATCGCCAAACGTGCATCTGCTTAAAACCTAAATTTTAAAGTTTGAACTCAACCGACCTACATAATTGTTTGTAGGAGCGAGGACAGATGGACAAGCGGACGGAATCGGGGGACCCAGAGTTTTTGATTTCTCTACCATTGTAATGTCATGTTTGATTAAAATCTCTAGTTCGGATTTTTTTACAAATCCAAGACTTGCCAGTTGCTAAATGTCGCAAGTGAAAAACT
Source organism: Eupeodes latifasciatus (assembly GCA_920104205.1). Lineage (NCBI taxonomy): Eukaryota > Metazoa > Arthropoda > Insecta > Diptera > Syrphidae > Eupeodes > Eupeodes latifasciatus. The sequence goes on from OV049924.1 coordinate 186,726,842, forward strand.
TGTAATTTGATTTTTGATACCAGGGGACCATGCTGCATAGCAGGTGTTACTTTCTCTTTGGTTTTACTCATGAACAACTGGAATGATGGACTTGACATGTGTAGTTGGTTACTTTGATGATATTGAGACACGACCAGCAACACTACTATGGGACTAACCACGCCTATTTCTTTATCTCTTTTTTTTTCTTCCATGTTTAGTTATGTACTAAGAAGATCCAAAAAAAACATTTTTAGTGTAATTGCGCAAAAGGAAAATAGAAATTATAAAGCACATCTGCAACCATATTCCTAACGAATTGAAAATCAAAACAAAAAAAAAATGTTTACCAGTGTGACTACTCTCTTTGTCAGCATGATAGCCTGGTACATCCAGATCCAATGTATTGAGTGGCCGCCTTGGATGATGTTGATGTGCGTTATTCAAAAACAGATTTTATTTGATTTGGCGGGAGCATGAAGTTGCCAGTAATAGAATCTTTTGTGTCATAAGAGCTGTGGAGAGTGAGGAGAGGAGTCAAAAGAGATGAAATTATTTATCAAATTGCTAGGGTGAGTTTTTCAAAGAAGACGGAGTTTATAAAAGTAGGCAGTTAATAGAACCTTCTGAAAGGAGGCGATTGATAATCTGTTTTCTGTCTAAATTCTTTAAAAGTCTAGAAATTGAGGGAGCACTTTGACCTGAGCAAAAGTAAAAATGAAGGATTCCATCTGAAAACGTCTTATATTGCATTCTTCCTATGGATAATAGATCAGGTAGTAATTTGGAGGAGATAAATACTTGCAAAATGAAGTCAGGTCAAGAAATGCAACTGCCTCATAAAAGATTTAAAATATGAAATTGTCATTTCACAAATTCAATTTTCAACTAAGGGGTTTTTACAATTATCTAGATAAATGTAGATATTTTAAGAAAATAATTTATTTCATTCTCTAATTGTGATGAACGTTTATGAACAATTCATTGAATTCTTATTTTTAATCATCATTTTGTTTACATTTTTTTTAAATAAAACCAAATTACATAATTGTAATATTAAAACTTAAACAAAAAATAAAAAAAAACAAAAAATTTACAAAATTTATACATACAATGCATTGCATAGATTATAAATTAAAGTTTCAAAATAAATAGATATAAACATACGTACATATATTTATTCTTCTGTCTTGTAAAAGTTGTAAAGTTTTCATTTTTATCTATAAAACTTATAACTCATAATCCAAAATGTTAATAACCGAATAATAATCAAAATATTAAAAAATAAAAACAAAGAAAGAAATAAAATCTCAACCAACAAAAAAAAAAGAGAATAAGAATTTTTTAACGCAAATGAACATATTTTTTACATGCGAAAATTACACACACATGTAATTATGTCTTGTGAAATTTACAAGTTTTGTTGTAAAAAACATTTATACATATGTATATCCAAAAACAAAAATAAAAATAACAAAATAGAATTTTATTGAATTTACTCACAGAACAGAATTCATTTATTTTTTTATATGCGAAATTTTTGGAAATAAAAAAAAATAAAAAAACAAAAACAAAATAAAGTAAATACAAATTAAAAAAAGAAACAAAAATCAACTTGAAAATGAAAAGACACTAAATTTACAGTTCTCGATCAAATGTTGAATTTGAAAACAGAAATTTCAAAAAACAAAACAAAAAGATATTTAAATAAGTTTCTCATTATTTTAGAAACGATGAAAATTATTTTTCGACATTATCCCTAAGAAATAATATTTAACACGTTATATATCCCGACATCCCGAAAAAAAAATAATATTTATACACAGCAATTGCTATATGCATAGATATTAGCATTATATATATATTAAATAATTGTAGATTAACAAAACAAAATAAAACCAATTGTAGATTTTTGTGTAAACTATTGTATTCATATGTAAACATTGTAGAAGTTTTAAACTTAAGGAATATATTTTTGAATAATAATTTTTAGTTGCTTATATTTTTCTAGGTTTAATATTTTTATTTTATTTTTTCATTGTTGGAAATAATTATTCGTAGAAGCATTTTGATTTTATTTTTAAACAATTTTAACTCAGTTCAGTAGGGAAAACTTTTTACAAAACTTTTTTAAGACAAACCAAAACCAAAAGACATAATGTATAAAATGTTTTAATAACCATGTATCTCGTAAGGCATAGAAAATAAAAAAAAAAAACAAAAACAAATTTAATTAAAAATAAAAGGTAGAGATTTTAACATTTGTAAGATTTTACAAGGGAAAATATGTTATTAAAGAATTTGTACACAGAAAAAAAATTATTCAAGAAATACAATTTGACATAGTAGTAATAATATAAATAAACACGAGAACCTAATTATTTACTGTATTTATTAAAAAAAAACAACTAAAATGATGAAAACCAAAAAACCACTTCTTTAAAATTTCTCAGCCGTTGAGCTAGTCAGAAAAAAATAAACAAATATAATAATGAATTGGCCACAGCAAAAAATGTTGCTGATGGCATAATAGTAACATTTGCGATAAATATAATTAAAAATAATTTAATTAAAATAAAATTAAAATTAAAAAAAAAAAACACTTTTTTAGATGAAGCAAGAAGTCGAAAATAGAACTCGAAGAAAATTTAAAGCATTTGCGAGTACATTTTTTTATTAGAAAAAATCGAATAAACAAAACAAATAAAATAAATTAAAGGTAAAAACTAAAAAGAGAAAAAGAATATATAACTTAAATAATTTTGAGCTTTTTGTGAATAAAGAAAAATATAAATAAAACAGAAATAAAAAAAAAAACAAAACTCAAACAAAATTATTAAAATTTTGACTTTAAAATTCATTAGTTGTAAATTCACAAGAAATTTATTTTTTCATTTACTTGAGTGCGTATATAATAAATTTTTTAAAAATAATTTTCGAATTGTGTTTACTTCCAAAAAAAAAAAGAAAAAAAATTATAATCTGCTACGAATGTATTTAAAAAACAAAACACACTCATTATTGAATTCTCCTCAATTTTGCAATTTGTCAAAGTTTGTGTCTTATATATTTATTAAAAAAATAAAACCAAAAATACACATTAAATTATAAAAGTAATAAAAATAATACTTTAAGAAACTTTGAAAAGTCTTGAGTTACAAATTGATAAAAATGAACGTAATATAAAAATAAAATAAATACAATTTACAAAAGATCCTTAAGTAAATAAAAAAGAAATCCAAATAACAAACAAAAAAAGAAAACAGACATTATTATAAATAAAATCCACGAAAAAATTATTAGAATTTAATAGTTTGTTTTTACTCGTTTGGTTTTCTAAATAAATAAGCGAAGTAAGTATTGGTGGCAGTTCAACTTTTAATGCAGCTATTTTCGGATCCGTGAAATAACTCCCCAAGAAATAACAACTCACAAAAAATGAAATAACCCCCCCCCTAAATTGGGGGTCTTTACTGCATTATAAAATGAATCCTCATATTTTCTTGCCGAGTTTTTTCACAGAGACGTCGCTTTCTTCATTACGGCAAAATAAAGTTTTGAAACATGTCCAAATCATTTAACTTAAAAATTGCATTCATTGATTTCATTTAAAGCTTGGGACATCAAATTTTGTTATCACTTATCACCAATAATTGACTGCAATCATTTTTCTCCAATCTTTTGATTGAAATCAATTTACATAACTGACACATTTTTTTTCAAAAATCAACATCTCAAAAATGAATATCATCATTTTTGTACGAAAATCAAATTTTAAACGTATTTTAATGAGCCCCAAATAACTGCGTACTGAAATATTTTTTAAACTAAAATTGAAAACTTTTATATATAAAAAATTAATTTTAAAATAACCTCTCGAACGATTTTCGAAAAAAAACAATAATGCGTTAAGGTTTTTTTGATTAAAAAACGCAATTACTTTTTTGAAGAAAAAATCATTTTATAGGTAGATTTAGAAATTTTGAAATATAAGTACTATTTGTAAACAGTCTATTGGATTCAGGAGCAAGTTTGTGCGACCCAGGCGTGCACTTTATTTATTTTGTTTTGCTTTTCATTTTGTTAGAAATATAATTTGACTGCGCCTAACAAATTTCTATCTTTCTTTTGTGCAATTACACAAACAAATTCGGTTTGTTCCTCCACTTACATTGATCATACATGAAAAAAAAAGAAAGAGATTGAGAAGTGGGCGTGGTTCATCCCACAGTAGTGTTGGCGATCGTGATTGTATGGTAACATCAAAGTAAATAGCAATACATGTACATCATTGCAACTGTTCATTATCAGAAAAGAGGAGAGCACCTGCCTCGCAGCCTATTCGCCTGGTACGAACCATCAAATTATAAGAAATCTTAATGGAAGGTAGTGTGTGGTAGATACAAAAAATAGGCAGATCACGCCCACGTAGTTGTTCTTCTTTTCAACTTTAATCTTAAAACAATGTATGTGTTCTCTGATTCTAGAATACATGTAAGAGTAGTTTGGAGGAAGAAGTTAGAAAAGATGAATTGAAAATTTAAAACCAAAACAATGCCTGCTACGCACCATGATAGCCTGGTGAATCAAATATAATTTTCTCGTTAAATAAGGAGATGCTCATTGTTCTTCAGATTCAGAGGAAAGAGGCTTTTAAAATTGTTTTTGGAATTATGGACTGGACTATTTATTATTAATTCTTATTTAAGCCGCAAATCTAAGAACTAATGACGTAGTTAAATTTGAATTCTGATTAAACTTTTATACCGTTTATTTTTTTGTATTTTCATAATGTTATTCTAACCAAAAAGGGTTGGATTGTTTACAAAAGTTTGGAAGATTCAAATTCTATATCAATGTGGGAACAGTCCTTAAAATGAAGCTTTGTGTCGTTGAATAGTCAAGACGTGTTTTTGTTTGGCTCTGCATTGCAATGTCTACAATTTGTTTTGAGTGTGATAAAATCATTAATAATGATGAAACAATATTGTGCGGAATTTGTTCATTGACTTTTCATATTTCGTGCTCTAATATATGTCCAAGCATTCTAAAAGTAATTAAAACTAATGCTAATCTGTGCTGGAGGTGTAACACCTGCATGACTAATACCAGTCTTAAATCTTTTGCCAAACTTTATTTTGTTCTAAGCTCTATTAGTAATATAAAAGTGTCTCTCAGTGAATTGAAATCTGAGTTGTATGCCCATATAAGTGCCCAGTGCCAAGTGGATGATAATTTAAATCTTGCTACAAAAAGTAAAAACAAGAACAAAAAAAATGATAATTCTAATGTCTATTCCCAAAGAGTTCTTCGATCCAATTTACCGGTAGTTAATCTTTCGACTCATAATAATGGGGGGACAAGGGAAGTGGCCAAAAAAAATAATAATAATAAGAAAAAGAGTACAAAGGCTGCTCTTTGCCTTCCCATAGTCAATCAACCACTACCATTAATTGCAAATGAAATAAAAGACTCTCTTTCAAATTCATCCACCGATAATTCGCCGAATGATCTACAACAAAAAGAAAGTGTGTACACTGATGAACCTGCTTGCTCCGCGACTGTGGTTGTGGACTCTGCAAATATTAAAGCTCAATCTACCGACCTCTCTACTTTCTCTGATGATGTTGCCAGAAACAATGTTGGTATTGTTAATGATGATGATGATTCTAAAGATGCGAAGGATGATAATGTTGTTGATGTGGATGCTGCTGATGAGGATGAACATGCTGTAGTTGATGTGGATGCTGTGGATGCTGCGGATAATACGGATGTTGCTACTGCTGTTCGCAAAGATGCTGCTGGTGTTGAAGTTCCTAAAGATGCTGCTGTTGTCAATGTTCCTGGGGCTGTTGCTAATTTTGTTGCTCATAAAGATGTTGTTGCAATAAATGTTGGAGAAATGCTTTCTGTTGCTAAGTACTCTGACATTGCTGCTGGTTTATCTGTTCCCAACAATCATGTTGAAGGTATTGTTGTAGCTAAGAAACTTAAATGGGTTCATATATCAAGTTTTCTCCCTACAACAACATTTCAAGCCATTATTGACTATGTTGCTCACCAATTAAAAATTCGCCCAATTAACATTGCCTGTTTTGCACTCATAAGTAAAACCAACAACATTGAAACTATGCGAACCATAAACTTTAAAGTTGGTGTGCCTTTAGAATATACGACGACGGTTGTGCTGAACTCAAATTTCTGGCCTGAAGGTGTTCGAGTAAGAGAGTTTTTTCCGAACCAAAAAAACTCGACTGCCCAAATCCAAGTCGACAATTCATAACTGAGAGCACAATAGATAAATTGAACTTTTCTATTTACTACCAAAATGCTGGTGGAATGAGAACCAAAACAAATGAATTTTTTGCTGCTGCTGCTGATCATCATTTTCCTGTACTAGCTCTCACTGAAACTTGGCTTACCAGTGCAATATATTCTACTGAATTATTTGATAGTTATTATCACGTATATAGAAGAGATAGGTATGACACTGGTGATGAGAGAGGTGGGGGCGTTCTCTTAGCTGTAAGTTATAAATTTGTAAGTTATGAGATATCGTTGCCTTATGCTAGCGTTGAACAAATATGTGTTAAAATAACTTTGCCAGATACTTCAATTAATATTTATGTGTTAGTTTCATATATGTATTACACCTGGTAGTGACATATTGACATATAATTCACATATTAATAATGTAAAACATGTTTATAATGTACTTGAAGATAAATCTTACTTAGTTCTTGTTGGAGATTTTAATCTCAGTTATGTTAATTGGGTTTATTCAGAAGATGATAAATGTTTGTTGCCTTTCAATGTTACTAATAATATCGAATGTGAAACTATTGACTCTCTTAACTCTTTAAATTTAAATCAGATTAACTCAATAAAAAACGACAATTTTCGATTACTTGATCTGGTTTTTATAAGTAATGATTTAGAAGCCTCAGTATATCCTATCATTGAACCATTATTGCGAAATTCAATCCATCATAAAGCCTTAGAGATTAGATTCAATTTTTTGCAACTAAATAAGTTAAATTTTCACCATAATGATCTTAATGTTGAATATGATTATGTAAAAGTTGATTACAACGCGATTAATAATTTTTTCTTTGATGTTGAATGGGACAGCTTTTTCGATACGAATAATTTGGAAACTAACTTCTCTAAATTTAGATGTAAAATTGAAGAAGCAAAAATGGGTTTTGTGCCAGTTAGAAGAATAGTAAAGAACTGTAAACCTGTTTGGTTTAATAAAAGACTAAGTCATTTAAAAAACAAGCTTAATAAACTTCAAAAAAAATATCAATCCAGTTCAGTTTACCGTGAGCAGTTCAAAAACCAAAGGAAAGAATACGAAATTCTAAAAAAGTTTTTGTATAACCAGTATATGTGGGGTCTAGAAATGAAAATCAAATCTGACTCGAAAGCTTTTTGGACATTTTTAAATGGTAAAAGGAAATCTTATGGTTTACCACTCAACATGAGGTTTGAAGATAAAATTTCATGCGATGAAACAGAGATTTGTGATATGTTTGCTGATTTTTTTCAGTCGAATTTTGTATTTGAAAACTCAAATCCAAACATTCTCATAAACCAACAGCCAATAACATGTTTAGGTCAAATGGAATTAACGGAAGAAGAAGTTTTGGAAGAACTTTCGTCTTTGGATGACAATAAAAAACATGACAGTGATGAAATTGCTCCTATGTTCCTAAAATTCTGCAGATATGGTCTTTCTAAACCTCTTTTAAAATTATTTAATTTATCGCTCAGTCTTGGTCAGTTCTTAGATACTTGGAAAATTTCAGTCATTACGCCAATTCATAAAACAGGCTCGAAGCAGGATGTCCTTAACTACAGACCGATTTCAAAGCTTCAAACTATTCCAAAAATTTTTGAAGCCATTGTCAAAAAAAGGATTTATGAAAATATTAAGCAAGGGATTTCAGACAATCAACACGGGTTTGTGAGTAAACGGTCAACTACAACTAACTTGTCTCTTTTTTCACACTTTTGTACGAAAGGTATTGAACGGGGTAAGCAAGTTGATGTCATATACACCGACTTTTCAAAGGCGTTTGATAGGGTGCAGCATGACGTGTTATTAAAAAAACTAGAACACCTTGGTTTTCATTCTCAATTATTGAATTGGTTGAATCAATATTTAACAGATCGTACACAGTTTGTGAAAATTGGATGTAAAACATCAAAAAGAATTTATAACTTTTCAGGGGTTCCACAAGGAAGCCATCTCGGACCACTTTTGTTTGTTCTTTTTATAAACGACCTTCCCGACTGTGTCAAATTTTCTGAAAATTTACTATTTGCTGACGATTTCAAAATTTACAAACGTATCAATTGTCCACTTGATTGCAATCTTTTGCAAGATGACCTCAATTGTATTTTTCAGTGGTGTGAAGATAACTGCCTTCATCTCAATATCTCCAAGTGTAAGCAAATGTCTTATACTAGATCACGCAACCCTATACACTTTGAATATAAGGTTAATAATACAAGCCTTGATAAGGTTTCAGTTTTTAAGGATTTAGGTGTTGTTTTCGATAGGAAGTTAACTTTTAATGATCACTATGACTATATGATTTCGAAGTCAAATAAAATGCTGGGTTTTCTAATGAGAAATTCAAAGGAATTTACGGATCCGCATACTTTAAAAATGCTTTATATCTCATTGGTGAGATCTTCGTTAGAATATGCTAGTTGTATTTGGTGCCCAGTATATGCAGTAAGCATTAATAGAATAGAAGCTGTTCAGCGTAAATTCACTAGATATGCTCTACGTAAATTGAACTGGGTAGATAATATTATGCCCTCCTATAACCAGAGATGCTTACTTTTAGGTTTGAAAACCCTTCAAATCAGAAGGAAACAGTGTTTTGTTCTTTTAGCCAGAGATGTTATATGTAACCATATAGATTGTTTTATGCTGCTTGCACTTTACCCAATTCATGTTCCTTCAAGACCTCTCAGGGAAAGAAATATCTTTTTTTCTATACCGCGTCATTACACCAACTATGGAAAAAGTGATCCCATATCTCGTTCTTGTGCTTTTTTTAATTCTGTATGCGATGTAATTAACTTACAATGGAGTAGAGTAAAATTTAAAAATGCTTTAAATGAAATTCTTTTATGAGGCGTTTTAAATTGTAAATTATTTTACTATTTATTTAAGATTATATATGTAGGTATTTATATTTATATTTTTTTTATATATAAACATTATAATTAAGTATGTTAGTCTAAAAGAGATTGTACTCGATAGATGGAATAAATAAATAAATATAAAAACCCAGCACATTAAAATGTATCTTGTCTAATTTTACTGCCTTTTACGAGGGGAATACAATGGTCTACCAGATAAATTTGCCTATGACTTGGTAATCCTTTAGAGCTAGGTTCTAAAAATAGAGTGAAATCGAATTTGAAAAACTAGTAAATTTGGTGATTTTAAAAACGTCTTTAAGTCAAGTCCACAAGAGATTTTATCAGCCTAAAAGGTTATAATTCTATCACGTCGAGCTGAATTATGTCCTATTTTATTTTATTATTATTATGACTCTATTTTGAGTATGAAATTGAAATACAAAACCTAGATGTAAATACTTTTTCACAGAAATGCATTTTAGCAACTAACGTGTGTCAGAAATAGAATATATTTTCAGTGTTACTTCAACTTTGTATTGTAACTAAATAACTTTAAATAAGTAAATAAATAAGGTGGCGCAACAGTCCGTAGAGAACTAGGGCCTAGTGACTTACAACTCTCAACCATTAGTTTGTGCGAGTCATTTCAGGCATGGAGGGGAGAAAGCACTTTTCCTGACAAGAATTACTCTTAAAGGATTTGTAAATTTGCAGTTCCCGTACAAAAAATTTTAGGCGGCACAGGCAGGGAGTGAACCCAAGACCTCTAGCATATGAACATATCAGTGTGAGCCTAGGAGACTCTATAACGAAGATATAGAATAGGTATCAGCTCGTTTTCCAGCCACTTCAACCAAACCTGAACACAGCCTTTAGTCGGGTATGGAAGATTAATTCCGTTCAATTTGAATGGATTTTATTTATTAGCGTCTTGTTAACGATACAGCGACATACAGTTTTTATAAACAACAAAATAAATTATCAAAGTTTATTATAATGAAAACAAAACGAAGGAAAAGCTACAAGAAAAACCTTGTTTAAATTGTCATGTTTTCCAAGATTAGAGAGAATAGGAGGCATGGTAGCTCCTAAAAGTGCCAATCTCAAAAATATGCTTTACAAAAAACATGTGTTAGGACAATAGGGAAGGATTTAAGAGGAGATACCGGTACAGATTGGTCTTAACATTCTGAACATCAAAATGGGAAGGAAAAACAGAGTTGACCATAGCATTCCACTTTCTCGATGTGCGGCTTAAGAAAGAATCTCTATATTTGTAAGTACGCTCGAAATTGAGCTCAAGGGTAAACTGATGAGCATTCCTGGAGGTACGAATATTATGGCTAAATTATTTAAGGAGTGGCTATAGTTATATCGCCTATCATTTTCAAAGCCCTTTTTGGGATTCAAGATTCAAGAGATTTTTTTGGTTGATCCAAGTTTTAAGGCGCCACCGTTGTAAAGATGGTGGTACAAATTTTATAAGCCACATTTAAGAAGGAGATTCCCCTTTAATTGTTCGGATTAGTTTAATTGCACTTTGTATGTATCGGAAATGTCAAAGCTTTCTTAAACTCTCGAGGAACAACGCCGTTCTCGAAAATGTCATTGATTATGATTTTTACAGTTTGTATGAGCTTTACGGAACCAAACCAAGTGTTTTGCCATCTTTGAGATCTCTTACCACTGCGTACGTTTCTGCTACTGTGATTTGTGCATCCAAAATGTGGTCTTCGAAACGAGGAGAGGCAGATTAGACCGAATTTAAAGAACTAAAAGGATTCAACAATGTTTTGAAGTGCGCACACAAACACAAAGTAGCAGTATCTAGGTTTTTTTTATTATGGTGGGCCTCATTCCATTAATGCTAAGTACTTGTTTCCAAAAAACAGATGCGCTTTTTTGATTTAAAAATATTGTACTACGAAATGGGCTAAAAAGAAAAATCGTTTTGATAATGTAAAAAGGCTCACTTTTTTAAGTAAGGTATGCTTGTCGTAAAAGGCGACTAAAATCCAATCTCCGTATACTGAGAACTACATAAGTATACAAAATATGCAATGGAAAAAACAAATAGATTAATTACCCCAGGTGGAAAGCCAGTTTCTCTGGCAAATCCATCCTCTTCGGAGGCAGGCTCTACGGATTCTGGGGAGAGCCATTTATTGCATTTGATAAATCCTTTCGCGAAAGCGCATAAGGTCCCTCGATCACCTCCATCTGTACCGAGAGTTACCGGCAGAAAGAGTCCACCGGTTGTGCCAAAAGGCACTAAAAGCGACTCACCGAAAACAAACAGTTTTGAGCAGGACAATTGTGAACTGCAAAAGAAGCTGAACGAAATGATAAGACTCTACGAAGAGCTTAAAAAAGAAGTCGAAAGTCTTCGTGAAGAGAACAAGATGTTAAAAACTTCTGAAAACATGAAAGTAAATACTCTAAGTCCACAACATCGAGATCGGCACGAATATGAAACTGATGAAGATGAACTTGCTCGGGAAACTGAAAAAAGTAGACCTAGTAAAAAACGGAAGGCTGAAAATTCGCCTAAGTTTCAAAATCAGCTAAAACCAAATAAAATTACACGGAAAGATCAGTTTTCTGCGAATAAGAAACTTCCTCCACCGATAAACATCGTTGGTCAAGCGGATTATAACAAAATTCTTCCTATTCTAAAAGAAACGGCGCAAAAGAATTTCAAAGCTACATCCACTCACAATAATACGTGGAAAATTAACGTAAATGATTCAGATTCTTATAGAAAACTGTCGAAAAAACTCAGCGATGAAAAAATTGAATGGTATAGTTAGTCAATTAAAGAAGAAAGACCTCTACGTGTAGTTGCTAGAGGACTTCATCCCTCTTGTTCAAAAGAAGACATCCTTTCGGACTTAAAAACCAAAGGATTTAAGATTCTTGACGCAACAAATCTGTTGAAGCGAGAAAAAGGAATCGAAACCGCTTATATAAAACGCGCTCTTCCGCTTTTTATTCTAAGTTTCGATAAAAATGAAAATGTAGACAATGTTTATAATATTAAAACTATAATGAATATTGTTGTAAAAATCGAACCACTAAGAAAGAACAAACGCCTTATTCCTCAGTGCAAGCGATGTCAAGGTTTTAACCATACAGCAGCTTATTGTCAGAAGGACCCCGTTTGCGTTAAATGCGCGGGAAAGCACATGACTGATGTATGCCGTCTTAAAAAAGAAACTCCGGCTACATGCGCGAATTGCAAAGGTAATCATCCAGCAAATTACCGTGGCTGTGAGGTCGCAAAGGAAATGTTAAAGAGGCGCGAAGAATTTAGTAAGAAAACTAAAAAAAATACCTCAAAGCAAAACAAAGAATTAAAATTAAAAACCAAGACTAATACTCAAGCGTCGAGTAAAACGGACGGGAAAAATAATGAAAACGTTTTACCCTCAGAAAAAATAAAAACAAAAAAGACGAACACGTACGCTCAAGTCACGGCGCCCGAAAAACCTAAAACTATTAAACCTGACTCCGTTCAAAATGTATTTTCCCTTATACTTGAACGATTAGAAGAACAAGGGAGAATTAACACAATTATTCTTGAGAAATTGGACAAATTTGAGTCGGCGGCTCTTAAAACACCAAATTTACCGTAAACATGGATCAGTTGTCCCAACAACTCAAAATAATAACATGGAACGCGAACGGACTTACCGCAAAAATCGAAGAACTAGAAACGGTTCTACTTAACGAAAGAATAGATATTTGTTTGATCTCTGAAACTCATTTGAAAAAAGACTCAAATTTAAGTATTAAAGGTTATTCGGCTTACCACGCATGCCATCCATCCGAAAGAGCAAGGGGTGGTTCTTCCGTATTTATCAGAGAAAATATCAATCATTCGTTTGAGATAAATATCGAGCTCGATACAATGCAAGTTACTTCCGTTAGCATGAAAGTTAGACACGTATTTTTTAATATTGCGTCTATTTACTGTCCTCCTCGGTCCAAGATAGACAAAAACGATTTTAAAGTTCTTTTCAACGCTTTAGATCCAAAATTTATTATTGGCGGCGACTTCAATTCGAAACATTCATTTTGGGGATCACGTTGCATTTCGACGAAGGGTAGACAACTCTACAAAGCGGGTATTGAATGTAACGTTGAATTTTTCTCATCAGGAAAACCAACGTATTGGCCAACCGACACAGCGAAAACACCCGATCTTGTTGACTTTTTCATCGCAAGAGGAATGAACAGAAAATATATGACAGTAGATGATAACTTCGATTTTTCTACGGATCACTCGGCCGTTATCTTAACAATAAACAGTAACGTAATCGAAAAAGAAAAGCCCCTAATTTTAACAAATAATAACACAAATTGGGATAAATTCAAAGAAGATTGCGAAAATAGAATTATGCTGAACGTCTCTTTGCAAACTCCGTTTGAGTTAGAAGATGAAACAGAAAAATTTATAAATATTGTTCAAGAAGCAGCTTGGAATAATACTCCGATCTGTAGTAAAAAGTCAAGGCAATACGAAGAAAAAATTCCAGAAGATATAAAAGAATTGATACGCGAAAAACGAAAAGCTCGAAAAGTATGGCAGCAATCACGTGCTCCTCAGCATAAAAGTGTCGTCAACTTTTTATCAAACAAGATTAAAAATTTGTTACGAGATTTTAAAAACAGCGAGAATTCTGCCTATCTTGAAAGCCTAACAGCAGACAAAAAAACGAATTATTCTCTTTGGTATTAAAAAGCCTCAAATAATGTCGGCACCTATTCGAAAAAATAATTCTGAATGGGCAAAAACTGATAAGGAAAAGGCGGATTTATTTGCTAAGCACCTTGAGGAAACGTTCAAACCTTTCGATGGTCAAGAGCTTCTGACTAATGACGGAGAGCTCCAACCAGCGCCGGACAATTTTTCTATCAGGAATATTACTTTGACTGAACTTGTCCAGGAAATAAAACGGCAGAAAAATAATAAAGCTCCTGGCTACGACCTGATTAACGGTCGTGTCCTCAAAGAGTTGCCTAAAAAAGCAATGGTTAAGCTCTTACAGCTCACTAACGCTGCTTTAAGACTTGCTTACGTACCCACGCAATGGAAAGTCGCCGAAGTAATAATGATCCCCAAACCGGGTAAGCCACCGAATGAGAAAAAATCATATAGACCAATTTCTCTCTTACCAATTATATCTAAAATATTTGAAAAATTGCTTCTTAAACGAATGCTACCAATTATTGAAGAAAAACGTTTAATTCCCGACCACCAATTCGGTTTCCGGAATAATCACTCGACAATTGATCAGGTTTACCGAATAACTAACGAAATTGAAAAAGCATTTGAAGAAAAAAAGATTTGCTCAACTGCATTTCTTGACGTTTCTCAAGCTTTTGACAAAGTTTGGCATGACGGGCTAAAATATAAATTAAAAGTCTTTCCAGAACAAATATATAACATTCTTGAATCGTACCTAGAAAATAGATTCTTTCGAGTTAAACAAGGAACGGAGTATTCGGAGTTTAAAGAAATAAACGCTGGGGTTCCCCAGGGTAGCGTCCTTGGACCGATTTTGTTTGTTCTTTATACCCGAGATATACCCCAAACAGAAGGCACAACTTTAGGCACTTTTGCCGATGATACAGCTGTACTCGCAATATCGGATTCAATAGAAACGGCAACCTCTAAGCTTCAAAAGGCATTAAATAGCATTTCAGATTGGACAAAGAAATGGCGAATTGCTCTTAATGAAACGAAATCGACGCACACAAATTTTACGTATAAAAAAGTATATAACTTACCTATTTATATAAATTCTGTGCAAATTCCATACGCTAATGAAGCGAAGTATCTAGGCATGACTCTAGACGCGAAACTTAAATGGAAAGTTCATGTAAAAAAGAAACGCGATGAACTCGAAAATAAACTCCGCGAATTGACATGGCTTATTGGAAGATATTCCAATCTAAGCGTTTATAACAAGCTTCTTATTTATAAGCAAGTACTGAAACCAGTTTGGACGTACGGTATACAACTTTGGGGTTGTACCAACGAAAGAAATATACAAATTTTGCAAACATACCAAAACAAAGTACTTAAAATAATAGTAAATGCTGCATGGTATGTAAGAAATAGCGACTTACATAGAGATTTAAATATAAAATATGTAGAAAACGAAATTAAAAAATTTGCTACAGAGCTAAGATCACGACTTAGAAATCATAGTAATAACTTAATCCAACAATCTGTTAGCGAGGCGTTCGTTTTTCGGCGTCTGCACCGAACAAGACCTTCTGATCTAGCGCAAACAAATTAATCTCTCCACTCGAATTTTGTGGAATCTTCAGGTCCTCTCGTTGGGGAGCTTCCTGACAAAACGCGAACAAAATGACGCTAAAACTACTTGTTAAGCTGGACTTAGTTGTAGTAATAATATAGAAGATAAGGGAGGTGAGTTTTAGTCAGTAAAAATCTGACACTACTATAAGCATCGGGCTTATAGTGTCTCTGAAGATTTCTCACCTTCCTGCGAAAAAAAAAAAAAAAAAAAAAAAAAAAAAAAAAAAAAAAAACTTTTTTATCAAAATAATTTGTTTTTGTCAGACTACTTACAGTTTTTTGAAATACTTTAAATGAATAATTATGACCCTTCCAGTATTTTGACCCAAACCCTTTTATAACTCATTTCATGTACATAAGGTTAAATGAAATAAATTCGAATGAAAATTAAATGTAAAAAGAAGATTTCGACATTAATAGAATAAGAATGTTTTCGAGCTGCAGATTTCAACTAAGAGCAAGGTTTCTTTTTGTATGGTTTGAAGGCAATCAAAAATGTAAGAATTCAACTTAGGTGAAGTTTTGACTTAGAGCCATAGACATATTACTTATTATTAAGTCAATTATTGGATAAACATTTCAGCACTAGTTTTTCTTAGAAACTGATTTAATTTATGGAGAAGATGACAGCGCATTTTATTTAGAATATCTTCAAAGAAAATAAGAGAATATACATACAAGTCAACTACTTACGTTTCACTATTTAAAGTATTGAGTTAAATTTTCAATTTTTACTAACAATATAAAAGCACGTATGTAAAGGGGTTTTCAATATCGACGACAACTTCGAATTCAATTTGTGAACACACTCTTTTACTAATCATCGAATGGTCATTGTCAATTCAGTAATTTTAATATTTTCATCATGGTTAAGTACACGAACGGGCAGCGGTACCTATACAAATTTTCTATAGAAATTCGGAGTCGCAATTATAAGAGAATTAACTCCAATTTTCGGTCATGTAGTTTTCGCCCTTTGAGACCAATGGCTCAATGGGTTCGTCAAATTCCACATTTGCTTTATGAATCACCACTTTACGCCTCTAGACTATTTTCTTTGGGGCTACGTTAAGTCATTGGTTTATGCCAACAAGTCGATGAAGCACGTTAGAAACACTCAACCAACATTGAAATAACGGTCGTTTCGGCCGAAATGTGTGGCCGAGTAATCGAAAATTGGTTCCAACGAATCTAGCGTTGCAAACGTGCCGTCTGTGACCATATGAACGAATTCGAGTTCCATACATAAATGTGTTGATTGTACTCCAAGGCGATAATAAAGTGTTTAAAATATCTCAAATGGTTGCCAAGTAATTATTGGAAAACCGGATGCACGTAAAATTTGAAAATATGTAGCTATTTTTTGACATAGGATATAGTTTTTATTCAACAAATGCATTTAACTTACTTCAATTAAGTAAAACTGAAAATCTACAGTCAAAGTTAAGAGGGAAAGAACGCTCTTAAGAAACTATTTCAAAGTTTTCGGATTCCAAAACTGTTTGCCTTAAAGGTAAGAAAATAACGTAGTAAAACAAGATTTTGACGAAAAATTTTTAAAAAATTTAGTTTTGATTGACCTGAGATAGATATAGAACATTTTAAAACGAGGGCGTAATTGAGTTATTTTGTAGACAATTGCGCAGGGTAAAAGAAACATTTTACAAACCAACTTTTATTTAATCTTTACATAAATACTTGTAGTTAGCAAAATAAAATACCAAAAAAATAGTAAATTCAAAAATTTGAACAAATTATAATTTTAGAAACTTTTAATGTACATATATAATCTTAAGCTGTTTTCATCAGATATTTGAGTCGTTTATGGGAATCAGGCTAGTAAAAGCTTGCAATCTTTTTTAAATGCCATTTTATTTTTGATAACTTCAAAATAAATATGGCTTTCATTGAATTCATTCACTGATTGGGTTTTCAAATACTTTGCAAATACCAATCATCTCCAATCATTTGACTTCAATACGAGTAACTTGATTGCAATTATTTCAGGTTTACAAGTAACTTTTGTAAAAAAAAAAAAAACATCAATATATCGGGTGATTTTTTTGAGGTTAGGATTTTCATGCATTAGTATTTGACAGATCACGCGGGATTTCAGACTTGGTGTCAAAGAGAAAGATGCTCAGTATGCTTTGACATTTCATCATAAATAGACTTACTAACGAGCAACGCTTGCAAATCATTGAATTTTATTACCAAAATCAGTGTTCGGTTCGAAATGTGTTTCGCGCTTTACGCAAATTTTATGCGTTTTTTTTTTTAAAAAAGTTCTCAAGCTCTTAAAAAATCACCCATTATGTATTTATTGTCCTCCATTGAAAAGAGGACATTGTGTAATATAATGGGTGATTTTTTAAGAGCTTGAGAACTTTTTAAAAAAAAAAAACGCATAAAATTTGCGTAAAGCGCGAAACACATTTCGAACCGAACACTGATTTTGGTAATAAAATTCAATGATTTGCAAGCGATGCTCGTTAGTAAGTCTATTCATGATGAAATGCCAAAGCATACTGAGCATCTTTCTCTTTGACACCATGTCTGAAATCCCGCGTGATCTGTCAAATACTAATGCATGAAAATCCTAACCTCAAAAAAATCACCCGATACAATTAAAAGTGTTTGTAACACAGAGAAATAGACTCAATATTTCCAGATGCTAGTAAGAAAAACGTATTTATGTGTAAAAGTAATTAAAGTATTTATGGATTTGACTTGGAGACGTTTTTCAAATTCGACTTCATTCGATTTCAAGGTCCTACATAGCATAAGAGATTACATTAAGTAATAATCAAAGATGGAAATTCTATCCATTGTAAAATATGAACATTTATTTTTTTATTATTTGACGTTATAAGAACTTCAGTTTTGTGAGCTCATGTTTTTGGCATAAAAGGCAGTAAAATATAGTTTCAAAATTTGTCTGCTCGGTTCTAAGGACTGTTCCAAATTTATACAGAATCTTCCAAAATTTGTAGACTAAGCCAACCCTTTTCGTTTGGAAAACTTTATTATTAAAATTTTCTGTCAATAATATTACATAAATACTAAAAAAACGCAAAAATAATCAGAATTTAAATTTGACTACGTAATTAGTTCGTAGACTCAATGCTCATTTTCAAATGTATGAATGGTCCATATTTCTAAAAAAAAATGAATGCTCTGAACGATGTTTCTCCTAAAGAGAAAATTATGATTCACCAGGCTATCATGCTGCGTAGTAGGTATTGTTTTGGTTTTAAATTTTCAATTTTGTAACTTCTTCTCCTAATCCACTCTTACATGTATTCTAGAGAATACATACATACATTGTTTTAAGAATACAGTCAAAAAGAAGAACAAACACGTGGGCGTGATTTGTCTCGTGATTCTAAAAACTCATTCCCTACTTACGCACTTGCATTATGATTTATTATAATTTGATGCTTCGTACCAGGCGACCAGGCTGCATAGCAGGTGTT
This sequence comes from Eupeodes latifasciatus, assembly GCA_920104205.1. Taxonomy (NCBI): domain Eukaryota; kingdom Metazoa; phylum Arthropoda; class Insecta; order Diptera; family Syrphidae; genus Eupeodes; species Eupeodes latifasciatus. The sequence goes on from OV049924.1 coordinate 186,745,793, forward strand.
CTTTTTTCTTTTCTGTAAATGAACAACTGAAGCGATGCGCAGTAGTATTGTCGTTTATATAAATCATGCAATCAAGATCACCGTTACTACTGTGGGATTAACCACGCCCATTTCTCAATATTTTTCTTTTTGTTTCATGTGTTATTATTATAGTAGGAGGATGAAAACAGAATTTTTTTGTGTAACTGCCCAAAACGAAAATAGAAATTTGTAAGGCGCAGCTGAAATCATATTCCTAACGAAACGAAAAGCAAAACAAAATAAATTCAACGCCTTGGTCTAACAACTTGCTCGTACGACCGACTCTGTTTACAAATAGTACTTACATATCTATATTTTAAAATTTAAAAATTTACCCATAAAATAAGTTTTCTTCAAAAAATTAAATGCCATTGAATAAATCAAAGTGCAAATCGTTACAGCATAGCATTTAGTTTTAAGTAATTTTGTATATACATATATGTATATACATATGTACATTTTTCAATTTCAATTTAAATTTGATTTTCTCAATAATTTTTTTTCTCTAAAAATATATATATATGTATGTAGGTATAAACTGATTGCAATATTGCAAAATTTAAAGTCCCAATTTTTAAATGAAATTAATGAATGCAATCTTTGAGTTAAATTCAAGTCTGATTGGAATCAATACAAAAGAACCATTCGAGTAATGTTAAAATTGTTCCCTAACGTTATTTTAAAAATGACGAAGTAAAAACGCGTTTCCATCTCCACACTCACCTCAACTCTTATGGCACAAAAGAACCTTACTGGCAACTTCATGCTCCCGCCAAATCAAATAAAATCTGTTTTTGCATAATCATCCACTTAATTCATTTAATGTACCAGGCGATCATGCTGACAAAGAGAGTAGTTACACTGGTAAACATTTTTTATTTTGTTTTGATTTTCAAGTCGTTAGGAATATGGTTCCAGAAATCCAGATGTGCTTTATAATTTCTATTTTCCTTTTGCGCAATTACACTAAAAATTTTTTTTTAATCTTCTTAGTACATACTAAACATGGAAGAAAAAGAAAGAGATTAAGAAATAGACGTGGTTAGTCCCATAGTAGTGTTTCTAGTCGTGTCTCACTCTCACTATCATCAAAGTAACCAACTACACATGTCCATCATTCCAGTTGTTCATGAGTATAACCAAAGAGAAAGTAACAACTGCTATGCAGCATGGTCCCCTGGTATCAAAAATCAAATTACAAGTTTTTTACTGTCTTGGATTTGTAAAAAAAAATCCGAACTAGAGATTTTAATCAAACATGACATTACAATGGTAGGGAAATCAAAAACTCTGGGTCCCCCGATTCTGTCCGCTTGTCTATCTGTCCTCGCTCCTACAACCCAAACGATTAGGTCGATTGAGTTCAAACCTTCAAATTTAGGTTTTAAGCAGATGCACGTTTGGCGATCACTAGGCCCGAGTTCTTAACGGACTGTTGCGTCACCCAATTTATTTATTTTTAGGTTTGGCGATTTTTTTAAGACTAAAAATAACAGTAGTCGTTGTACAAATTTATTGGTAAAAAATTAAAGATTTTAGTTTTCTCAAAAGCAAACCGATAGATTTTTATAAATTTTTTCTAATATTTTTTTAACTTGCCTTCTTTCAATAAAGACACTTATATATTTTTGTACTGCTCCTGAAGGGTACTGGGAACCATTATTTTGTTTCTAAGTTTTCTCAAGTACTAATGAACCGATTTTAATAAATATTCTCTGCACAAGATCTTAAACTGTTTAAATAATATTTGATGATCGAAAATATATGTTTTTGTTTTAATTTAAATAACTCTTAGAGTTTTTTTTTTTAATTCGACACCTCGAAAATCAAACTTAAGAGTTGAGACATATAATAATAAGCTCTAAGTTACTGCGTACTAAAGCATTTTTTAAACTAAAATTGAAAACTTTTATGTATAAACATGAATTTATTTTCGTTTGAAAAAATGAATGATTCAAGGTTTTTTTGATTAATGGATGGAATTAAAGTTTTTGAAGACAAACTTATTGTACATGTAGATATTAAAATTTTAATAAATAAGTACTATGTATTTGTAAACAGAGTCAATTGGTTGCAGGAGCAAGTTAATTTGTTTATTTATTTTATTTGTTTATTTATTTTTTATTTAAAAACAAAATTACTTTGATTATTAAAAATAAGTATTGAATGAATTGATCATAAACGTTCATCACAATTAAGGAATGAAATAAAATATTCTTTTAAAATGTACATTTATTTAGATACATGCAAGAAGCCTTTATTGTTTAGTTTTAATTGAATGCGTAAAATGACAGTATCATATTTTAAATTTTTTATTATATTTCTTGCCCTTCCTTTTAAAAATTATCTATCTCCTGCAATTCACGACCTGATCATACGCTCCATACAATGGAATAAACAGAGGTTTTTAAATTGCTTACTTTATTTTTATTTTTGCTCAAGTCAAGAGATCCTGCTCAATCTGAAGAATTTGAACGAATTAAGACACATATCTGACGTCTTATTTATCCATCGCCTGCTTTCAGAAGGTTCTATCAACTGCCTAAATTTCTTAAACTCCGTCTTCTTTAAAGCGCTAACGCCTAACCCTAGCAATTTGAGAAATATCCACTCATTTCTTTTGACTCTTCACCCACCGCAACTCTTATGGCACAAAGAACTGCCAACTTCATGCTCCCGCCAAATCAAATAAAATCTGTTTTTGTGTACACACATAATTCACTTAATTTAATTAAATGTACCAGGCGAACATTCTGGCAAAGATGGTAGACACAATGGTAAACATTTTTGTTTTTTTTTTTTGATGTTCAATTTGTTAGAAATATGGTTTCAGAAGTGCTTTATAATTTCTTTTTCTATTTTCCTTTTGAGCAGATAAACACAAAAATTCTGTTTTGATCTTCCTACTACATAACTTAAAACCTGAAAGAAATAGAAAGAGATTAAGAACAGGGCGTGGTTAAACCCACAGTTATGTTGGCATTTAAAAGAAAGCGCATCATTACAACATTACAATTATTGTTCATCAGTAGTAAAGAATACCTGCTATGCACCCTGGTCGCTTAGTACAGAAAATCAAATAATAAAAGATGTTTATTTCTTGCGACGTATAGGAGGAAGTTTATGGCAAGTATTGCATTCGTAAAAATATTCGATCTTGATATTTTAATCAAACATCACATTCCGATGGTAGAGAAGTCGACAAAAGTAAGTCCCGCGATTCTGACTGTCTATCTGTCTCCGCCCCTACCGCCTAAACCGTTGGGTTGATTATGTTTAAACTTTTAAGTTAAGGTTTGAAGCAGATTTACTTTAGAAGCTTTTTTTTCATTGTTTTGGTACAAAATCGAAGATTTGAATTGGCTCGAAAACGAACCTATAGATTTTTATTGAATGTTCTCTAAAAAATTTAGTTTATTTGTTCTTAATAAAAAAATATATTTTTGTATTGCTCCGATTTTTAAGTTTTAAATTAAAAGCACTGTTTGTAAACACATCTCCGTATTTATAAAGAAAATAAACATAAAATTCGTTATATTTCAGATCCCGTGTTTAGGAAAACTACACCATGGAATAAGAATTTTCCGAACTCAAACTAAAGGCAGTTGCCTACTGTTCCATTTGAGTCCGGAATATTTTAATTCCGTTGTGTAGTTTTCCTAAACACGGGATCTGAAATAATTAATTTTAACTATGTTTTCTTTATAAATACGGGTCACAGTCTTTTGATGCAAGATCAACTTTGTGCGACCCAGTAGTAAGCTTTATGTAGTTTGTGTTTTGCGTTACACGCTGTACAATTACTATTCTCCTTTTGGGCAACTACACAAACATATTTTGTTTTGTTTTCCCACTTACTTTATTGATCCACGACAAAAAAAAGATATTGAGAAGTGGGCGTGGTTAATCCCACAGTAATGTTGGTGATTTTGATTGTATGATTTAAAGAACGCGCAAAATTTCAGTTGTTCATTATCAGAAGAGAACACCTGCTATGCATCCTGGTCGCCTGGTACAGAGCATCAAATACAAATAAATCACAATAGAAGACAGTGTGTGTAAACAAAAAATTAGACAAATCACGCCCGCCATAGACACACCATATAAAGACCGGAATCTTTCGTACGTTTTACCCTCCAACACCCATTTGTTTACATTGTTGTATTTGTAATTTTGACATTACGTCCATTTTGAAATTTGAAATCCAACAACAATTCGATGCGGTGTATTTACTTGTTTTGACAGATATTTTTTTTTTATTTAATTGCTGTGGTGAACATAAAAGTATCAGCTGTTCGGGAAAATGAATTTCCGTCAAAATAAGAAATAAAATAAAAAATACATTTTTAGAGAAAAATAAATGCGCAATTACACTTTTTTTTCTCAAAAAAATTCTTAGTATGATTCCCGATCGATCAGTATATAATTTTCATTTCTAATCAAAGGGAAACACCGTCAAATATCGATTCAAATTTTTAAATTTGCAAGTAGACACAATATGGTATCCTCATTTGAACCAATTTCCGCACCACATTGGAACTCACTTGGAAGTGTTCTTATAAGTTTTTTTGATTGTAACTAAAAAGTGTGAATGCACCTTTCTTACTCACACTTCAAGGATTCCAGGAAGGTATAAACCATTCCTGTAGGTACATTATTGTACCAAGGACACGACCGAATGAGTTCTAATTTTTGAATTTTTAAACATTTTTGATAGGAAAATACAAATAGTGGAACTCACTTGGACGTGTTCTTATAAGTTTTTTTGATTTTAACTAAAAAGTGTGAATGCAACTCCTATCAAAAATGTTAAAAAATGCAAACATTAGAACTCATTCGGTCGTGTCCTTGGTACAATAATGTACCTACAGGAATGGTTTATACCTTCCTGGAATCCTTGAAGTGTGAGTAAGGAAGTTGCATTCACACTTTTTAGTTAAAATCAAAAAAACTTATAAGAACACGTCCAAGTGAGTTCCACTATTTGTATTTTCCTATCAAAAATGTTTAAAAATTCAAACATTAGAACTCATTCGGTCGTGTCCTTGGTACAATAATGTACCTACAGGAATGGTTTATACCTTCCTGGAATCCTTGAAGTGTGAGTAAGGAAGTTGCATTCACACTTTTTAGTTAAAATCAAAAAAACTTATAAGAACACGTCCAAGTGAGTTCCACTATTTGTATTTTCCTATCAAAAATGTTTAAAAATTCAAACATTAGAACTCATTCGGTCGTGTCCTTGGTACAATAATGTACCTACAGGAATGGTTTATACCTTCCTGGAATCCTTGAAGTGTGAGTAAGGAAGTTGCATTCAAACTTTTTAGTTAAAATCAAAAAAACTTATAAGAACACTTCCAAGTGAGTTCCAATGTGGTGCGGAAATTGGTTCAAATGAGCATACTATATTGTGTCTGTCTGTGAGGACTGTCACATGCAATCTCCCCGATGGGAATATATTCGACCTGGCGCACTTTGTCACAAATGTCGTATTGTTTATCCTCTGCACAGCGGGGACAGCGGATTCCTCTTCCTTGTATGACTCCCATAGACGAACTTTGTCTTCAACTCCAATAGGCAGACTCCACAGGGTGTCGTAGTGAATTATAAACTTTTCGGCGACCTTCACAGATTCCGCAGTCGCCTTGACATGCTTGCAGCTTATGTCGATGTCTTTGGAATCGTACTTACAGGTGTCCACGAAACAAATAGCTTTCCGCTTTATCAGCAAACTCTTGCCCTCTTGCGTGTAGGAGTCGGTGATTTGGACGAAATTCCTCGGAGCGCATTCTCGTTCCGTGTGCGAAATCAACAGATGTGGAGAGAACGCTAAAAGCTTGGCAATGTCCAGGATTATCTGGGTCCATGGACTTCTTGTTGTTAAGTATTTGCTTGCGAAGCTCACACTCTGGATTGCGACACAATTGGCTGCGATTTCCGTTAAATGTTCCACAACTAGGACAGCGTTTTAATCCTCGCAGACTTCGTCTACTCGCGATATGCATTAATTTGAGTTGCTGTCCATGCTGGTCTTACATTTTGGGTTTGTTTTTGTTTATAACGCTTCCTAGCATAGCCGGTGGGGCCATTTACCTTTGTAGGACGTTTCGGTTTTTGTAAAAATCAAAGTCAAATGAGCATACTATATTGTGTCTACTTGCAAATTTAAAGTAAGAACGTTGCATTGATTGTTTTGCCAGCGGCTTCCTTATGCAGATTCTCTATTCATGTTGGACTTGTATTGCTGTGACCAGCTGAAGTGGAAGCTGAAGATTGAAAATGACGATGGTGTTGTTCCTGAAACGATAAAATATCTTTTACCCAAATGAACTTGCGACAGTGTTGTGAAACACAAACCCCTTACGAATTCCTCGGTATTGGCCAATACCGCTGTTATGCATCCAAAATAAATGGTGAAAGTATCCAACGATGTGACAAATTCTCTTGGGCGAGAAGATTTGTATGAAATTTGTTTTCCTTTTAAAAAAGTTTAAAAATGCAAACATTGGAATTTTTGTTGACGTTTTCAAACTCACCTCGAAGAAAAAAACACTTATGTTATGTGTGATGTTGAGGTGATGTCACACTTTTATCATTTTTTTATTTGAAAAACTTAACTTATAGTAACATTGTTAAAACTTGGTCACTGTTTTGTAATTATCAAAATACTTTTAGGAAATAGTAATCGTTTTTAAATTCGAGAAAAAAAGAATTATTATAACATTCAAAAAAGATAATTTTTGGAATGTATAATTTTACCTGAATTAGAAGTCTTTGTATTACATTTAAATTAAAAAAAAACAACAATGTTTAACATTTTTGCTAATATATTTCAAGTTTTCTTTACATAATACACCAAATGCCTTGTTCAGACAATTATAGCTTTTTATTGAATTGAAAACTGTATTATACGTAGTACACACTTTTGAATATAGTGAAGTTAAAAATTAACATTTTCTTGCCACTTTCAATCACAAAGTCTTCTAGTCAAAGTTTCTTTTGTATTTAAATAAGCTGGATTTAAGAAAAAATAATTAATTCCGAGTATACCTTAATCCATATTCGATTATGACTATCAAAATAAGACTACGTTAATACTCAAGCAAGGAAAAAATAATTTAATTAAAATATTTTTTTTTTTTGAAATTATCTCAAGAACTAAAAGACATAAAATCATCTAGTTTTCAATGTTTGTTCAAAAACAAATATAAGCAATGCATTCTAAAAACAATAGTAAATAATCTTATGTCCGATTTCATAAACAAACACTAAAAGCACTTTTATCTAAAAGCTATTTAAATTTTATCAGGCCTTATAATTTTTTCAGTTTCACCAAGCTTGAAATGGGAAATTTCAGGGATATTTTTGTTAAAATAGAGTCCTCTTCACAATCCTGTAAAAATAAAACCCCTTTTTCTTTCTATTAAGCGAATTGTGTGAGAAATTAAAATCATAAAAATGATATTATAAATAGTAATGGAATGTTGAATTTGTTTACCTATTCATTCTGTATCTCAAAATGTTGAGAACACAAATTTTACAAAACAAAACATCAGCTGTCAATCTTCCATATTCAGTTTTTAATGACACTTTTAAAATTTAATGAGCCAAAAATGGGCATTTAGTTTTAAAAGGTGTTTAAAAGCTTGTTTACTTTAAAAGCGCTTGGTGAAACCAAAATATCCCATTTAACAGTTTAAAATGCTGTTAAATGTATAAAAGCTGTTTATGAAATTGGGCATTAAAGTGTAAAAATCACACTTCAAACCTTTTTTTGCCCAAATTTTGAGTTTAAAACAATTTTGTTCCAAAAACTATGCAAATTAACACACGTCTGTTCCATTAGTAATTAGAAAATATGAACAAAAATATAATAATAAGCAATAAGAACGATCCTCTGGATCATAAAATATGATATTAAATATTATGTTACATTTCAATACAATCACGTAGGAACATGTTGTTTTCCTAATAAGTGATTCATGTATCGGGTGATTTTTTAAGAGCTTGAGAACTTTTTTAAAAAAAAAAAACGCATAAAATTTGCAAAATCTCATCGATTCTTTATTTGAAACGTTAGATTGGTCCATGACATTTACTTTTTGAAGATAATTTCATTTAAATGTTGACCGTGGCTGCGTCTTAGGTGGTCCATTCGGAAAGTCCAATTTTGGGTAACTTTTTCGAGCATTTCGGCCGGAATAGCCCGAATTTCTTCGGAAATGTTGTCTTCCAAAGCTGGAATAGTTGCTGGCTTATTTGTGTAGACTTTAGACTTGACGTAGCCCCACAAAAAATAGTCTAAAGGCGTCAAATCGCATGATCTTGGTGGCTAACTTACCGGTCCATTCCTTGAGATGAATTGTTCTCCGAAGTTTTCCCTCAAAATGGCCATAGAATCGCGAGCTGTGTGGCATGTAGCGCCATCTTGTTGAAACCACATGTCAAACAAGTTCAGTTCTTCCATTTTTGGCAACATAAAGTTTGTTAGCATTGAACGATAGCGATCGCCATTCACCGTAACGTTGCGTCCAACAGCATCTTTGAAAAAATACGGTCCAATGATTCCACCAGCGTACAAACCACACCAAACAGTGCATTTTTCGGGATTCATGGGCAGTTCTTGAACGGCTTCTGGTTGCTCTTCACTACAAATGCGGCAATTTTGCTTATTTACGTAGCCATTCAACCAGAAATGAGCCTCATCGCTGTAGACCATAAATCGGACGTAAAGCGCGAAACACATTTCGAACCGAACACTGATTTTGGTAATAAAATTCAATGATTTGCAAGCGTTGCTCGTTAGTAAGTCTATTCATGATGAAATGTCAAAGCATACTGAGCATCTTTCTCTTTGACACCATGTCTGAAATCCCGCGTGATCTGTCAAATACTAATGCATGAAAATCCTAACCTCAAAAAAATCACCCATTATAAGAAACAATAAGTTCTTTGTTTAACCATATTTGATGACAGTTTACAGCAAAAATGTTTTTCGATTTAAGTCTTAAGTTGGCATCTGAGAAGATCGGATTAATAAATACTTATTAAAAATATAATATCTCAACGAACTATTCTAATTTGCATAGTTTTGACTTGATTTAAAAACAAGCTAATAGACAAAAGTGTTGTCTTTAAAAAAATTTATAAAACTTAGTTGTAAGTATAACCATTATTTTTTCCATTTAACGCACATATTTTTTTTAAATTGTCTCTAACGCCTAAACGGGGAGAATAGACCCCACTCCCATAGTAAAAAATGATTGTTTTTAACTGTTCTATACAAATCCGTCTTTAAACTTTGTCACCTGAGTTATCGTACTCTTCCCAAAAAATGCAATAGCTAATGTCGATGTAGCCACTAGGTGCCTCCCCTAAAGAATTTCTCATCACTATTCCTTATTTCGTGGTGAATTGATGTTAGAAGGGTGGTGAATTGATGTTAGCTGTGGTGAATTGATGTTAAAATTCGAAATAAGGGTGCGTGAGAAGAGGCGTTACCGTAATGTGCCCGATCGGAACTTTGTACAAGTGTGATAACTAATACCGTAAACAAAAAGACCTGAAATATAATAAGTTTATTTAGAAAAGACAAACTGTTATTATTTTCTTAAACAAATTTTGTCCAGGGTAGTGGGCGAGTGGTCCGCACATTTTGGAAATGGCCCTCAAAATTGCCCTTACAATTTTTGTCTTCGCGGCAACGCTGGTGAGAATTGATGTTTCAGCTTGTAGGCAAAACCAGAATGACAGATAGGTTTCCGGTCTTTATATGGTGTGTCTATGACGCCCGCGTTTTGTTGTTCTTCTTTTCGACTTTATTCTAAAAACAATGTATGTATTCTCTAGAACACATGTAAGAGTAGAAATTTAAGAAGAAGTTAAGAAAAAATGAATTGACAATTTAAAATCACAACAATACGTAGCATGATAGCCTATTGAATCAATCATAATATTCGGTTTAGATAAGGAGGAGCTAGCTTGTCTCCCTCATCATCGTTCTTCACACTCGGAGGAAGGAGAAAAGGACTGTTAAAATTGATTTTGGAAATATGGACTGGACTTAAGTCTCACATTTTAAAATGAGTCTTTATTCTAAGAACTAATGACGTAGTAAAATTTCCTTCCTTTTTTGTGTATTTTCATAATATTGTTTGTTGACCGTTTTTTCATAAAATTTAATTAATTAATTTTTCCAACCGAAGAGGGTTGGTTGGCTTGTCTACAAATTTTGAAAGATTCAAATTCTGTATCAATTTGGGAAAAGTATTTTTTAAGGCATATTTATGTACTTTCTTATTTTACTGCCTTTTATGTCAAAAGCATGAACTTACAATGCTGAAGATTTTATAAACTCAAATAATAAAATAATAAATGTTCATGTTTATACTTTTGACATAACGAGCAGAATAAAATGCCAAATAAATTTGCTTAACCTTTTATGCTATGTAGATTGTAGAAGTCGAATGAAATCGAATTTGAAAAAATGGCTAAATTTTTGTATTTTACATACATACGTCTCTAAGTCAAGTCCATATGAAACATGTATCAGCCTAAAAGATTATAATTCTATCACTTCGAGCTCAATTCAGAACATTGTGAAATCCACTTAGTTCTTCGAATTCAGTTCAATCTGCTCTTACTCACTTTGAAGACGACATTTTTTATGCAGAAATCACAGACGGCAAAGCATGGGGTTTGGATCACAGTGCGGGAGAATTTTATAAGTATGGTTTCCTAGAGCTCATAAGAACTGAAAAACCCCTAATCAATGACATTTTCGAGAAAGGCGTTGTCCCTCGAGAGTTAAAAAAAGGTTTGATATTTCCGACAAACAAGAAGGGCGATAAAACTAATCCGAACAGCTATAAGGGAACCGCCACTTAAAATGTATTTTTTTTTTAAATTTTGTCCATCATCTTGCAACGGGGCGCAAAGGAAAGTCACATAAATTTGGAAATGTTATAGAAAACCTTCTAGAGGATTCGTGGGCTGCATTCTGGAATGGTTCCAAACCAAGATGTGAGGGTAACAAGCGTGTTTGTTCTCTGAGTCCCTCGCTGTTTGCACTATTCATCGATGATGTAAACTAAAATACTAGATAGTGAAATTGAAATCGAGAGAATTAACATGAAAGCACTTCTGTTTACAGATGACATAGTTATCTAAGCCTAATCACCGGAAACGCTACAACTGATGATGATCCATCGATTATGTGAATACTGTGCCAGATGAAACTTAATTGTGAACCAAGAGAAATCTAAGATTGTTAGGCTTCTACTATAAAAAAGCATATTCACACTACCGTCAAAAACACCAAACTATGCGTTACACCTAGAGACTGGATTATCGCCATTGTTTACAAAAACTCAAAAATTACAGGCAGATTACGTCGTCATTTTATTAAACATCATGCGTATTCTAAGTTAACAGTGTTTTAAAATACAGAATTATTACTGGACAGTATCATAAGGAATTTTGATCACACAGAGATTACAGATTACGACAAACAGTGTTTCGTTCGTATAGCATTTTGGAATACAATATTCTATGTTTACAGTGTTTAGAAAAACAGAGGCCTGATTATGAGGTTCGCGGCGGATCGTTTTCAATTCGACCTTTCAAATTCGACTCGCTTCGTATTTCCTTATTAACGAACTCGCGGCGAAGCGAAAGTAGTTCTTCCTATATTCCAGTGATTTGACACTTTGGTTTGACTTTTTCTCTCTATATTCCATTGATTTGACACTTTTGGTTTGACAGCTTTCCACAAATTTTGTTTTGTTTTGATTGAATTTGTGAAATTTGCGGTGATTTATTTAATAAACAATATTAAAATTAAAAAATGGAATCAATTATGGTGTATATTTGTGCTGAAAGGGAGGAATTTGAGGAATCCCAGGAATACTTAAGATTACGGGTGTCCAGGAGACTATACTAAGAAGCAAATCTTCTCCTCTGGATCTCCCTTCAACTGAGTAAGTATTGTTTCCTTTTAGTTTAAATCAAATAAATCAATTAATCTACACACTTTGTCTTAATAGATTTATCAAACTATTTCGACTTTCGAAAGAAGCTTTTGTCTTCATTTTGCAAGAGATCAGTGAGCAATTCAAGGATCAGAACAGCAACGGCATTTCTTCAATTTTAGAGCTTGCCGCAACTATGAGATTTCTTGCTGAGGGATCGTACCAAAAAGGAGTTGGACAAAACGTACTCCTTGGAATGGCACAACCAACAGTCTCAAACGATTTGTCTGAAACTCTTAAAATTCTTGAGAGAAAGTTGTGCCTAAAAATGATAAATTTTAAAATGAATGAACAGGAACATCGTTCCTTAAATGAATTTTAAAATTTTATATTTTATTGTGGATAAATTATAAGAAAATTAAAATAAAGCTAACTCACATTTTTAAATTAAAATAAAGAAATAATCCACGAAATGGAACACTGAATAATAATAAACACTCTTTCGCCTGTGAATCCGCCAAAAAAAAGCTATCGGATTCAACTCGCCAACAAACATTATTGGCGTTTTTCTTTTTTAGTTCAGAGCTGAGCTCTGAGTTGAGTCTGAACGAACAGAGTAGAGTAGAGTTCTGAGCAGAGTATGTTTAGAGCTCTCTGATTTAATTATGAAACAACTTGAGCACTAAACTGTCATGATTTGAAATGTCGTCTGTTTGAAAGCGTTCAAAATTTTCTTTAATCAAATTAATTAAAAAAAACAGTCATAGCGTTGGTACATTTGACGCCTGAAATAAATTTGATGCATAAAAATGCTGTATGCAATTAGTTTTTTCTAAATTATCTTTCCTTCTGCACTAGAGCGACCAGCCTCTTCCGCCATTTTTATTGTTTCGACGATGATTTTTTTAATTTCCCGGCTTTCAAATATCAAATTAATAGTGTTCAGCATTTTACTCCGTTTACTCTGTTATTTTATTCTGAGCTCACAGAGCGCGCTCTGAACATGTTCAGAACTAAAAAAGAAACACGAATTTGAAGCTCTGAACGTTCAGAGCTCAAAAAGAAACACAATTATTTTTTTGACAGTTCGAGCTCTGCTCTGAACTAAAAAAGAAAAACGGCATATGACATTTCAAACTCGCCTTCGAATTCGTTAATTGGTCGAATTCAAAACGAAGAAGGCGAAAGCGAAAGCAATAATTGAAAAATGGCAAACTCGCTAGCAAAACGATTCGCCGCGAACCTCATAATCAGGCCCCAGAATTTAGGACATACAGAGTTGTGATAAAATGGTATTATACAGTAGACAGACAGACTGGATGAAACTTGCTATGGAGTGTGACATGGACCTTAACATATATTTTCACCACTGGAAAGAGTCACTGTACCACCTTATTGCAAAAGTGGATGATAGCTTATGGAGAAAATGCCTTATTGAAGCAACTGGGTCTCTGCACAGAGCAATTTACAGTCAACTCAATGTTAATTTAGAGGCGAAGAACTGTTTGGCTACGGGATGAATACAGCGTAGAGGAGATTTCGATGATGATAAAGCCGCGTGGTGAGCTCGTACCTTCATTAACTTAACTTCATTCCACATAGAGAGGATTTACCAATATTATGCTACTTATGTAATCTACAAGTGAGAGAAGATGTATTTCACTTCATGGGTAAATGTCCAATTCTTAAAGACATAAGAAGCAATGTTCTTGGAACGGGTTTTTTTGAATGAAAATGAAATTGTATCATTGTTGAACGAAGTCGACTGGCTTTAAATTATAGGGGAAGAATTGTTAATGAGAGTTTCTGAAGAAAATATTTAATCTTATTAGTAAACTATTCTATAAAAAATTAACTTTTTATACGAGTATCATGTACATACCTAATTTGTTTTATTATAAATTATATTTCCTAAAAAATAAGTATCTGATTTATGTTTTGTCAACTAGGCAGACGGCAGAATGCCATGCTTTTTTTGATTTTTGAAAACAATGTAAAATATTCAAGACGAGCAATACAAATCTATCTATCTATCTATCGTCATCTATCATCAGTACCAGACAGAGTTTTGATAATATTGAACTCTGTAAACAGTATTTTGACCTGTCCCTTACAAAATTATGATTGTTTTAATCAGGTAAAATAATTCATTACTATTTATGCTCTTTTTAAAAGAAAACTCATTTTGTTGTAACTTAGAAATTTATTTGACACACTTCAAAAGTATAATTTAAACTTAAAACTAAGTCTTAAAAACTTAAAACAAATATTTACAAAAAAAGAATACGTATAAACATTTATATATGTAACTATTATAATCCTGAATACCTCAATGAGTAATTTTAGTGCAGGGTGGATACATTGTATCTTCTTGGTCCATGAACTTATACATACAAAAATGTTTAAAAAATGATTTTTATCCTTACTAAATTAATGCTGATCTATACTATACTGTATACATATATCTTACATCCTTTAAAGTTTATTTGAGTATAATCAATAAAATCTCAAATCTAATCAATGTAGAACATCTCTCTGGGGACGTGTTTCAATAATTGATTGGCCAATTGACCGAATTCATGGGCCAATTTCTTTTGTAACTGTGGTCGCATAGCATCAACTACCAATCGTCCATTATCACGAAGAAACAGGTTTGTTGCTTCGGCTTAAATTATAATAAATAAAATATATTATTGCACATCAGTATAATTAATAAAATTCATAAAGGGGAAAAGAAACTTACTTAAAATGCGATTATTATTGAAAGCCCTTGATATACTCATTTCAATATTCTTGACATCAAGTTCAATATTAAGTGCATCGACGTGAAGGTAAGTGCCACCGGGCTTTTCGTTTGTTGAAACTTTACCAGTTAACTTGGCAAGGACTCCATCTTAACAAATAAAAAATAAAAACAATTAATTGCATCATAAATTTAAATAAATTTCAATAATAATAAAACAAAAATAAAATAATTACCAAATACAGAATGGAATTCTCCACCTCCTGAAGCTGGAATTATAAGCAAAACTCCAGAGCTGGTATATTTAGCTTCAATTCTTAATTTTGGCATAGCAATTTTTGCCTCGAAGGGTTCACCGTTTTCGCTCAACTTCATGGATTTAACTTGGAAATCACTCGCACCAAATACTTCCATATTCTTCAAGGTGATTTTATAGCCTTGTGGTCCATCGGTTAATTGTAGAGACAATGAGTTCATTTTAAATGGTTCCACGGACGGTAGCTATAATTATAAAGTAGATATTTTTTAAATAAGAATTTAAAGTTCATTCAAAGGTTGTTAAAAGTTATTTTGAAATCATGAAAAAACCTTTTTGACACTACCTTTGATTATTATTATTTATAAATGTAGTTTCAATAAGTTCTTAATATACCATTAAATCGAATACAAAAAATTACTAAAAAACCTTGGGCCAACATTTTATGGAGCTTGGCCTTAAGTATGTGGGCTTTCATTTATAAAGTTAGACCGATTTTTATAAAAATAACAAAATCATGTTAGACTTCGAAATGCTGGCAATTGTTTTAAAAGTTATTTTATGGCTTCGTAAACATTGCATTTTTCCCAGGCGGTTACTTTATAACGGGGTTTTGTTTATTAGATGTGTGGTTTTCAATCCGACAATAGTTTTTCCGCAGTTGGTTTTTTTGACAGCTGTCACTTGATTCATGCACGTTTGTGTAGTTGGTTTTTTTTTTTGACAGATATGCCTGTGAAGATTGACTCCTTAAAAGAGAATATTCGGAGGGTTATTGCTGACATACAGCCCCAATTGCTGCAAAAAGCTGTCGAGAATTGGGCCTCTTGACTAGATTTAATTCGAGCCGCCGCGGTAGCTACTTCACTTCATTTATTATAAATTTCAAATCTCTCATATTATATTTTAAGTCATTTAAGTTAGAAGGTATAAAGTTTTCTCTTTGCGTTTGCAGAACTTAAATAAGTAATTTGGCAACCATAGTAATAATACGAAATGTAATCATCTCTTATTAGCCTTATTTTAGTGAGAAAGATCGTATAAAGCTTTGCAAAAGAGAGGCTTTTCAAGCACCCGTATACACTTTCTCATTAATTAATTAAACACTAATTGCTTATATCCGTGTGAACAAGATTGTATATCAATTTAGGAGAACTATCTGTGAAATTGGAAAAATGTTTGTGTTCTGAGAAGTCCAATATGGTTCAAAAGTTACTAAGTCATTTCTAAAAGAAGTTCGAATATCAGCAGATACTTTAATCAACTATTCTTTTCTTAGGCCTGAATCGAGAGTGGTTGTTACTTATAAGATTATTTGTCTCCTAGAATTTGGAAAGCTGGCATTAAACAAGTTTTTCTTTGACTTTTGAAAAATATGTTAAAATTGAAATAAGTCTATATTCAGGTGAAAAAAGGCTGGTACCCGGCGTTTTGAGAACGTTAATAACTTTCACCGTAGTAATACCTGTGGCATGGTAAATAGGCCTTGGGTTCAATCCCTATCAATCAATGCATTCCCGACAACAGTACTCGCACACAGGATGGTTGAGAGTTCTAAGTCACTAGGCCCTAATTCTCAACGGACTGTTGTGCCACCTAATTTATTATATTAACTTTCACGAACTTCCCGATGTTCTGCTATTTTTTACATGAAACTGACGATGACGGATTAGAGTAGGTTGAAGTGGCTGTTCGGGATGGAGTAGGACACACTTAAGGCCCAACTATAATCGACATAAGCTAGCTTATGCGCGCATAAGCAAACGTGCAAATGCATACACGCTTTATTGAATAGCCATAATCGTTCCGTTTCGTTAATTTTTTCTCAGTTTCGTTAACTTAAGCAAACATAAGCAAGAGCAATGTCAGTCGCTCGGCGCATAAGTAAAATCTGACAGGTTTGTTCAAATACACATGAAAAACAAACAGAGACACTGTACATGTCAATTTTTCAAAACTATTGAGCGTGTATGTGTAATATATTTCGAGATTGACAAAAAAAAATATTATTAATGCTTTGTAATGTAATGTTGATGGCTTTGATCACTTAAGTCAATTATGGGTATGCGCGGGAATTTTGCAAACATAAGCAAATTTTCGTTAGGTTTTTTACATTCGCTTATGTCGATTATAGTTGGGCCTTTAGGCCAGTTGTTGGCTCATTGTGAAACCACATAAATCTCGAGTCCTTCTTTTGAGCTCAATGAAACAAATCGGAGTTCCTTATGAAATGTGATAGACTAATTATATAAATGATGTGTTTGAGACCATTTAGATCGTTATAGAAGAATTCTTCTCGAATTCTTCTTCTAATAGGTCTTTCGTTTTTGAGATAGATATTGAATTTACAGACGAGGTGAAGACTTGTTTGTTTTTCTTTCTCGTCTAAACAGCTTCTGAAAAAGTCAAAAGAATACGTCTATTCAATTTCCTGAAATGTGTCTTTGGCCCGACACCCAAAAAAGGTTAATGTTTAACTGCAGTGTTATCTCAATTAGAGTTTATCGACAGTTATAGAGTTTGTAGAGACAGAGTCCAAAGATTTAATAGCGGCCTGACTATCTGAGAAAATACACATATCAGATATTGATATCACTTTTTCTTTAAGATTTTCTTTAAAAATAATTATAAAGCTCGAATAGCTTGAATCTTTTCTAACTTCTACAATTTAAATTCATCAATTGCGGAAGTAAACCAAGAATCGTTCGTATACCTTACAACTTGCCCGAAATCATTTGTAACGAATAATGACAAACCCTAATCTTAATAATAAAGCTAAATACTTATTCATTACTTTTAGTTATATGCATTTAATATCTTTTTGAAAACAATATGTCTAAAAAAATACACTTTTCATTGCTTGTTAGAAAAAAAGGGTGGTTAAATTCTAAGGGACGATGTTGAATGTGAACCACACCTAAGGAAACTTTGATGTATAAAAACTGAGTATCTACTTTTTATTATATTTCTTGCTCTCTTAATTTATATGAATATGTTCTAATTCTAATTCTTTTACTATTTTGTATGTAATATTTGAGATAAAAAAAAAAAAAAAAAAAAAAATTATTAGGTATTATTATTATTTAGTATTATTGCAGCACTGATTGTCACCCCACATCAGTTTTTAGTTTATGTAAATTTAAATTCGCTATGTATCATTCAACACTAGCTTTAAAGCTAAAGGATGATAACTATTATTTATTCTTTATTTATTGTAAAAATTTTATTAACTAGTTGTAAAATGAAAATGAATGAATAAAATGTATTTCTAATTCTAATTCTAATGTCAAGTTTTTTTTTCAGCATTTAATTTGACATTTCTCAATTTCAGACTAATTTTATTTCAACCATGGAAAAATACGTTTAAGTTATTTGGGTTTATTATAGAAATAGACGTTGAAATTAAATTACAAGTCGTTCACTTCATGATTTTTTCGGTCAATTTAATCCGCCAAATGTGCGTACAATCGGAAAAATCGTACACAAATTTGACCAAACCAAGTCTTCCGGCAAATTAATTCCGGCAAAACAAAAATGACCAGCCTCGGAACCCGACCATCCAAATAAATATTTCCTCGCAACCGGTGGAAAAAGTGGAGAGCTTTCAATACCTTGGAAGTTTCGTCTCCATCGAAGGCGGAACCGAACAAGACGTCATCTGCCGCATCGGCAAAGCAAAAGCTGCTTTCTGTATGCTGTCGAAAATTTGGAGGAATAACTCTATCAGCTTGTAGTACCCGTAGCGTGATGGTTAGTGCGTTGGACTGACCGTGTCTGAAACTCCAAAGAACTGAAGAGAACAGAGACGTACTCATGACAGCGCAAATAGATCCAGAAGAAGCCATCTTTGACGATGACTTTTATATAATTGAAGATCCGAAGGAAAAAGTGGAGGCGGTGGGAGCTGCTTTCCAGCAAGTGTACAAGGTGAATGTTAGCATTCGCCCCAACCACGACCTGGAAAACAGAGCCCTACTTAATCACTTTTACCTTCGAAATGATATAACACATTGGCGATCTGAGAACCGCGGTTTTATGCGGTTCGATGACGATTCCTTGGCAAATGCAATAATCGCCGAGCAAACGGGACCAAGTCACTTGTTAGTGACGAAGGTTGAGCTTCAGCTCATCTTCAACTCAATAAAAAATAAAAAGTCAGCAGGTGTCGATGGTATATCCAACGTTGTACTAAGACATTTACCGATGGAGGCAATTGACATTTACACCACACTCTTCAATAATGCACTGAATAATGCATATTATCCAGTGCATTGGAAGACCGCTGTGGTTCATCCTCTCCCGAAAAAGGAAAAGGACAACTCCAACCCGTCAAATCTTCGGTCGATAAGTCTTCCTCCGAGCATTAGCAAAGTTTTCGAAAAGATCATCAATAGGGCTCTGACTAAGTGGGCTGCGGACAACAAAACAGTTCGGGTTCAAGGCGGGTCATGACACAATTCATGCTGCGTCTAAACTCGTTTCTGATATCCAATGGAATAAATCAAAAAAACAATGCACAGGTGCTGTTCTGGTTGATTTGGAAAAGGCCTTTGACACCGTATGGTTAGAGGGTCTTTACCTAAAACTGAGCAGGCTTGGCATAAGCAAGCCATTGTTGTATATACTTTATGATATGCTTAACGGTAGAACGTTTGTTGTCAAAAGTGGCAATGTAACTTCTACCACAACATTCTTAATTAAAAATGGTCTTCAACAGGGAGCGGTGAATTCGCCGATTCTCTTCAGCATTTACACCAGCGATCTGATAGGTAGTCTTACAAAGGCAATTGCGTACGCCGACGATCTTATTGCGTACAGAACGGCCCGAAAGGTTGAGGTTATTAGAATTCTCTTGCAGCGTGATTTCGACATGATTCATGCGACGACTGGAAACTGAAAATAAATGTCCAGAAGTCGGAAACAATTCTGTTCCGGACTCCGTTGGCTGGGGCCACGAGGGATACGTGCAAGAATTGGCGCAAGATGGTCATCGTTGGTCTTCACGGGCAGCCATTAGCGAGCAAAAGTGTAGTGAAGTACCTCGGTATCTGGTTAGATCAGTATTTATATTTCGACAGACATATAAATGCTGCTCTGAGCAGGGCCAGAGGAGCCTTCGCTCTGACGAAACGGCTGTTTTTTAGCAGTCGGCTTGACCACAGAGTGAAGGTAATTTGCTACATGGCCCTCATACGGCCGATGATCGTTTATGGTTGTCCTGTGTGGTTCAACGTTGCCCCTTCCCGATGGAGAGGTTTCGGGTGTTCGAGCGGCAGTGTTTACGATGCTGTACCGGCTTATACAGAACAGCCGAATCTTTTTATGTGCATTACTATTCCAACGAGGTCCTATACAATGGGGCTCGAATCAACAGAATTGACAATTTCGTGATAAAACTCGTTCGAGGTCATATTGCAAGAGCTATGTCTTCAACCAACAATTTAATTTTCGGGGCGTTCTATCCGAACGACGAGTACTTTGAGAGTGCACGCTTGAGCGGCTTCATTCCACCAGAGGCATTCCTCTTTTTAGACAGATGCGGTCTGATACAGGATAGATTGGCAGTTCCGCTAATCTACCACGTCAGACGACGAACCGTGGATAGGCGACTCCTGTACAATCGGGACGTCATGGCACAAGGCGGAGCAGAGCTCCTTCGGTTCGGTAGGGCTGTGTCCGAACGGGACCGAACTGATAGGGTGAAGCAGGAGAACCAGTTTTGGTGGCTTCAATCTGTACTTGATAGTGGGTAGTCGGGATGGGGTTTTAAGCCTTGGCCGGCTTACATACTTGTTTTATAGTTTTATGGTTTAGTTTTAAGTAGAATAGGCATGGTGGCAAAAAAAATACAAAAAAAAAAATACAAAAAAAAATACCAAAAAAAAAAAAAAGAAAAATACAAAAAAAAATTTAAAAAAACATGGAATAAATTTAAAAAAAAAGACAACAAAATATGAAAAACAAAAAACGTTAGATAGTTAGATTTGCTGCTGTGGTTGTTCTAGTTTAAGTAGTTTATAGGTAGAATAGGTAGTTTTAGTTAGCTTTAAGTTTTATATTAAGGACCTTATTTAAGTAGTTTTGAAGTGTTAAAATAAAAAAGGATATTGACATTAGTTTTTTTTTGAATTTTCTAATGAATACAAAAATAAATAAAAGGAATTAAAGTTAAATAGATCTTAGGGCCGAAAGGCATTAGCATTTAGTATTATTGTTTAACTTAGAGTGTCCGTATGGGACCAGTAAGTTAATTGTAAGTTATGGTTAATTAGGCTAGTTTTATGAATTTTTGTCTAGCTTTAAGATAGATTTAAGATTGAATTAATAAAAATGAATTTGGAAAAAAAAGTGCGTTGGACTGTTATGCAAGGGGTCTTGGGTTCAATCCCTGCCTGTGCCTCCTAACTTTTTTCACGGGTACTGCCTCTTGCGAGGAATTGACAAATCCTCCAAGAGTAATTCTTGTCATGAAAAGTGCTTTCTCAAATTAGCCGTTCGGATTCGGCATATAAACTGTAGGTCCCCTCCATCTCTGACAACATTACTCGCACACAGGAATGGTTGAGAGTTGAAGTCACTAGGCCCTGGTTTTTCATGGACTGTTGCGCCACCTAATTTATTTATTTATTTATAACTCTATCAGCTTAAGAACAAAGCTACGACTGTTTCGCACAAATGTCGAATCTGTGCTTCTTTATGGGTGCAGCACTTGGAAGGTTACTTCAGACATAACAAGAAAGCTGCAAAGCTTCGTGAATAGATGTCTTTGTAACATCCTAAGGATTTTCTGGCCAAACTATATTTATAATACGAAGGCGTAAGTGGCAATGGATTGGACATACGCTTCGAAAAGGTAACGACTGCATTTCAGGCCAAGCAACGCAGTGGAATCCGCTTACACAAGAAGGAAAAAGAGCGTCACTAGGCAAGAGTTGAAGGCAGCTAAAACACATCTCCGGAAACCGTACACGATGGCGCGTAGGCGTAGTAGAGGCCCTATGCCCCTTAAGGGGTTCCCAACGGACTTAACTGGTCTGAGGACCTTAGTAAGTAAGTAAGTAAGTCTTCCGGCATCATCGGGTTTTATATTTTCTAAAATGAGGACGGTCAGGCAGTTACTGTGAATGGTGTTCGCTACCGTGAGATGATTACGAAGTTTTTATGGCCCGAATTGAAAAATATGGATGTGGACGATAAGTGGTTTCAACAGGACGGTCTCACTTGCCACATAGCTATCGAAACAATGGCTCTTTTTCCCAACAAATTCAATGGCCATTTTATCTCACGTGGTGACAATGTCAATTGGCCGCTAAGATCATGAGATTTGACAACGTTTGTATACGCCGATAAGCCAGCAATAATTCAAGTGTTTAAAAATGAGATAGTTGGGCACATTTACGGCATAGAACCATAGAAAATTTGGACTATCGGATGGCGGTGTGCTGCTGGAGTCGCGGCAGACGTTTGGCCGATATTTTATTCCATACATAATTGAACCATACCAATATTATCAAAATAAACATAAATGACAGTAATTTAATAAAAAAACATGTGTTTCATTCAAAATCAACATCAGCCCCTAAAATTTAACCACCCTTTATTATATTTTTTCCAATACGTATGTGCATAGATGCTTACCTAGGTTTCAGTTTCCATATAAATATAATTGTTCTAGCTAACATTTTAAGTATAAGATATTTATTTGTGAATTCATAATATTGTAGATATAACGTACATAGGTACAAATAATGACTATGTTAATTAAACAGCAGACACGAAAAATATATTAACATTTCTATATATTTTGCTAAGTCAATTAGACTTTACTTTGCTGTTGCTTTAATAGCTATGCAAATGTTTATTGATATTATGAATGAGATGAGTTAAGTTCCGTTTGTTACTTTAGGTAATAATTAATTGAAAAAGAAAAATAGGTAACAATTATTAGTAGACAGTTGAATTATTTGTTTTATGTAAGCATCAGCACTATCGGTAATTTCCCAGTTTAAAAACTAAGAAATTACGAAACTGTTAAAATTAAAAATGAAGGATTCGAGTTGCGTACATGTGAAATTAGCGACTCACGTTTTTGTTGTTGGAATTTTATAGTTTATTTTTCTATTCTTAATATAAATTTAGATATTTTTGAGGAAAAATTCATATGTCACAGTGTAAGTTGCCATACTCCTCCGAAACGGCTTAACCAATTTTAATGAAATTTTGCATATACATACATTCGGTAGGTCTGAAAATAGGTTTTTATCTATTTTTTATATTCCTAAGTGCTATTGTTTAATGGAAGACGACAACCAATGGGATTGTATGCTTACTGAAGCAGGATTGAACTGTACAACTAAACAAATTCGCTTACTATTCATTATAGTGCTGACTACATGTTTCCCGGCCCGAGCAGAGACATTATGGGATAATCACAAAGATTCAATGACTGATGATATATTGTATCAACATCGTACACGGTGCAACGATCTTTCGATAGTATTCAGTGACGCTATGTACAATGAAGCATTGATTGCTATTAAGGATCTTTGCATTATCATTGCCAACTTACCACTCAGTCATTTCGGTATGCATTCACCAAATCGAAATGCATCTGTTTTAATAGACACTGAATTGAATCGTAAACTAAAATACATACTGTAGAAATGGCAGCGATTGTTGCTCGCAATGTCTCACTTATGAATGAAAAACAAAGAACCATAACTTATTATGTACGATCAATTGGGATCACTTATTTTGTAACTTAAATATTGACGATATGTGTAAAATTTTGTATTTAACTCTTTTTGACTGTTTCTACAAGACGATTCCATTTAAAAAGACTAGAAATAACTTGAATGTTCCACCATTGTTTGATTCTCACGTTAAAAACTTAAAAAACAAAAGGAACAAAGCTTGGATAAAGTATATTCAAACAAGAACTGATGATGATTATAGGACGTTCATTATAATAAAACAACTTTTCACTGACTACTCTAACATCCTATATGACGACTACATTCGGAAAATTCATCCATCATCCATTTTAAAGAAATGTGCTGCGTATTTGGCACACCCGTTATGTGTTCTTTTTAACATGTCTTTAAGTAACTCGCTGTTTCCTTTTATCTGGAAGAACTCCTTCATAATACCAGTACACAAAAGGTCCTAAAAACGAAATAATGAACTACCGACCTATTGCAAAACTATCTGTGATACCTAAACTGTTTGAGTCAATCGTATGTAGCGTCCTTTCTTTTCATTGTAGTTCAATTATCTGTGATAATTAGCATGGT
Organism: Eupeodes latifasciatus; assembly: GCA_920104205.1. Taxonomy (NCBI): domain Eukaryota; kingdom Metazoa; phylum Arthropoda; class Insecta; order Diptera; family Syrphidae; genus Eupeodes; species Eupeodes latifasciatus. Next base: position 186,770,078 of record OV049924.1, read on the forward strand.
TTTGTTAAAAAGCGTTCAACTATTACTAATCTGTTTAACTTTACGTCCTTTTGTTTAGATGTTTTTGAAAAACGTGAACAAGTAGATTGTATCTTTACTGATTTCAGCAAGGCCTTTAATAAATTGTGTCATAAAACATTACTTTTAAAACTATCACAGCAAGGTTTTAACGACTGTTTCATAAACTGGATCTCCTCATATTTGCAAGATAGACGTTATAGTGTTAAATTTAGTAATGAGTGTTCAAGTTCATTTGTTGTGAATTCTGGTGTACCCCAGGGTAGTCACCTTGGTCCTATTCTATTTGTTTTATTTATAAATGACTTGGTTTCGATCATACAAAATTCGTCTGTCCTAATATATGCTGATGACATTAGAATTTTTAAAAAAATTAACTCTACGTCTGACTGTCTTCTCTTGCAAGAAGACTTAATATTATTCAGGGAATGGTGCAATAATAATCGTCTTGTTTTAAATGTTGACAAATGTAAAATCATGAGCTTTACACGAAAAAAAGCTCTAATCGTTTTTAGTTACATGTTTGATTCTTGTCCTTTAAGTAGAATTTATGTATTTTCTGACTTGGGTGTTGTCTTAGATTCGAAACTAACATTTAATGAACATATTAATTTCATAGTTAAAAAAGCAAACAGAGTTCTGGGTTTCATTAAGAGATTTGGCCGTAATTTCCGAGATCCATATGTTTTAAAATTACTTTTTGTTTCATTTGTGAGACCAGTCCTGGAATATGCTTGTACAGTATGGTCACCTTACTACGCCGTACACGTTACAAGACTCGAAGCCATTCAGAAAAGATTTTTGCGTTTTTGAACACGATCCCTTCCGTGGTTTCATGATATTCATACATTACCGCCTTATTCACAAAGACTTTCTGTCATAAATCTTCCTTCTTTGACAAATCATAGGAAGTACTTGCAACTTTGTTTTATTGTTGGAATAATAAACGGACAAATTTCATCAGTTCTTCGTATGTAGTTTAAACTTTAGTTTTAGTCGTTCAAGTATAAGACTCCAGAAACCATTGAATACTTATTTTAGCAAATCAAACTATGTTGTACATAGCCCCTTAAATCAATTAATTGACATTTATAATAAATTTTACTCTTGTATTAATTCGCCAAATGATAATATAAAAAGTATAAATTGCAAATTATTATTTTTCAACAGTGTAGTTTAAGTTTTTAGATTTTAAGTATATATTAAGAATTGTTAACGTTAGTATTTAACGAATTATAAATAAACAAAAATTAAACCATTTATGACCATATCATGCCCGCAGTTTCAGCAGGACAAGTTGGACTCTTTTTTTGGATGCACCAGTTGGAACTGCAAAACATTTTTATTTCGCTAATTCTTGCTAAAATACGATCAATTAATGGTATCGTATTTGCTGCTGCATTTTCTGGCATTGCGGCAACTTTATTGGATGGAGGTAGAACAGCTCATTCAGTATAAATACTAAATATTCAAAATAACCCAGACGCGGTGTGCAATATAAAAAAACAATCATCCATGGCCACAGTGCTGAAACGGTGTAAAATTATCATCGGAGATGAATGCACTACGGCAAACAAACATTCCATTGAGGCGTTGAACAGGACATTGAAAGATATAAAACACAACGACAGACTATTTGGCGACATCCGCTGAAACATTCTCAAAACAACTGTTATACATATATAAGAAAGCTGAGCTGAAAGCTGTTTAGTCTCCTCGATGCAAATACCACCCATGGATATTGGCATTTGGGAAGCGTTATGCTTTTACAACAGTAGACAGCATTGGATTTTCGAAGCATTCAATTATTCATGGTTTTTGATTCCCCATTGGACAATTTTGTCGAGATCAGATTTTAACAAGATTATCATAAGCTGTCGTTGAAGTTCCACATCCTAAGGACAAAGATGTGAATCTGGAAACGAATATGAATAGCTTAGGGTACTGTCGTCAGCAAAACAGTTTAATCGATTAGAAATGACAGACAAAAGATAATTTATGAATATATGAAAAAGAGTCGGAGACAATACGGAGCCCTGAGGAACACCAGCATTCATTTTATGAATTTCAGACTTAGATAGATAGTTTCTAATCAAACAAAGAAAAGATCCATCAATACGAAAAGCACGAATTTTCAATAACAGAGCTTGGTGCCAAACTCTATGAAATGCTTTTAAAATATCAAGTGCACTGAATAAAATATTCACTCCAGCAAATATACGTAAGATAATTGGAAAAGTGTCCAATGTTTTCAACTCCAAAGATAGTGTCTCTATGCTTGAGGAATTTAATAAGTCGTGCAGTACATAAACAATATACTTCACAACTATGAACATAATGGTCGAGTGGCTCGAAAAAAGCCAACAGAAAGAAAGAAAAACCAACAAAATCGTCTTCTGCGGGCACTGAACATCCTACTCTACCTAACACCTCTTGATATACTTAGCAAACAAATAGCTGCAAGCTCTGGTATTCGCCTCAAAGATTAATCGCAGCTGGTTAATAACACCATCGGCCATTTTGTAATTCTGAAGTATTTGGAATCAATTCCAAAGCACATAGACTACACCATCCTCAAACTTCAATTAGACAAAAACTTCCAGATTTCTATAAATTACGGATCTTTCTGGAATGATCAATTATTTCTGAAAGACGAGTCAATCAACTTTTACACAGATGGATCAAAAACAAATGAAGGGGTTGGTTGAGGCGTGTACTCTGAACGACTGAATTTAAGTCTCTCATTCCACCTTCCCAATCACTGTAGCGTGTTCCAGGCGGAACCAAGAAGTCTTGTCCTGGCTTAAAGAAAACGTGATATCAACATCTGACATCCGTAATTTTCTGAGATAGTCAGGCCGCCATCAAATCTCTGGACTCTGTCTATACAAACTTCATAACAGTTCATAACTGTCGGTCATCTCTAATGGAGATGGCACAATAGTTTAACATTCACCATTGCTGTTTGCCGAACCTTAGAGACATTCCAGGAAATTATTAGGCAGATAAACTCGACAGAAATGGTACAGTACAACCCATTCTAACACGTTTGGCTAATGCTGGTATACCAAGCAGTACGTGTAAACTATTTCTAATGCAAGACGCTATGAAAAAGGCAAACATCAGGTGGAATAACATCACTACGTGTCAGGTCGCGAAAAATACTTATCTAGCCTGCACTATATTTAAAGCGATCAAGGTGCTTGCTATCTCTAAGCAGATCGCAAATAAGCTCGATAATCGGTGTGTCATAACCAGACACTGTCTAATATTTAGGAAAGCACGCCACGCGGCTAGGTGTATTCTCAAATGAATTTTGCAGAAGTTGTATGGATGAGGAAGAGGGGGAAACAGTTCTTATATAGCTCAAAAACGCAAGACTTACGTAGGAGAATTCTTCTTTAACGATCTAAACGAGCTCAATGATATTAACATAATTAGCCTTTCACATCTCAGAAGAAAGCCTCAAGATTCATGTGGTATCACAATGGGCCATTTAACTGGCCTAAGTGTGTCCATCCCGGACAGTCACTTTAACCTAACCTAACCTTCCTTAATTTTGAGAGGCGATTTTTTTGCAAGTTGGCCAATTAGTTACTAGCAACTTGCCTTACCTTCAAGTCCAATGAACTTGCTTAATTTTTTGATGAGATAAGACACAAAATATTGACAGCATTTACAGTACAAATGTTATGCAAATTATGTTTTTTAAATCTCAATTTCATTTCAATTTGATTTTTTGATTTAATAATATTTATGTTTATAAGACGAATTCTATGTGTGTGTATATTGGGAAAAGTTCAAACACCAACTACAAGTTACTTTAGTATATTAAAGTTAAAAAGGTACATTACCTATGCATAAAGTGTCAGACTTCAGACATAATCTGCGTTACAAAATATATGTTTACCTCAGTAAAACTTGCCACCTTTTTCACTTTCGTGTCTTAATCAAGTTTTCCTATAGTTTATAGTTTTTACTGTGTGGCGGAAATTATGCAACAAAGCAAAAATAAAAAAACAAAATCAAGATAAAATCAAGAAACCAAAACATCTTGCCCGGCAAGCAATTTTTATACCGGTCATGCGAGTCACACATTGAGTGAAGTGTGTTTTTCTAATATACGGCGTTGCCGTCGTGAAGTTTTTTTAACCACATTTCTGAAGCCCAAAAAGTCAATATTAATTTTGAAAGTGTTGACTAGCGTTCAGTTTTAAAATATTGGCAAATCTAAGACCAAAAATACGATTAATTTTTATACTTTTAACTTCCCATAGGAAGTTATTGTAATCGGTCCGATTTTTCGAATTGAAAATTTTGAAATTTCGTACGTTCGAACGTCCGTAGGTTCGGGAAGTTTTTTCGTCGTCCATAGCTAAAGAACTAGTGGAGGTGTCGACTTCAAAAAAATGTTGTTATACAGATAATTAAGCAGAAATATGCAGAAAGAACTCTCAAAAAAATTAAGTGGGTGGTTTTTTTTACCATAGCAATTTAAAAAAATAGTGAAAATTTTGGTTAACCCAAAATATCTCACGAACCAATAACGCTACTGACTTGAATTAAATTTTATACTATATACTGTAACGTAATACCAAACAAGTATATATTTTGAAAAAAAAAATCCAACTAACAGTTTGTTTATAAATCAAAAAAAAAAACTGAAAAAAAAAATAAATTTCACCTCGAATATCACAAAATAATTTTATGCAACGAAGATTAATGTTCTTGACATCTGGAAAAATTTTGAGAAAAATCAAATTACATTTAGTTTTATAAAAAATAAAAGCCTAAAACACATTACTAAAAGTTGGTAAAAATTGATTTTTGACTCAAATATCTCTTAAAAAAAGTGGGATATTGGCTTCAAATGAGTTTTATCTTTAAAAAATGTTGTTTTCAACATTTAGTAAAATTTTGAGAAAAATCAAATTGACAGTTTTTTTTTACAAAAAATAAAAACCTAAACAAAACATTACTAATAGTTGGTAAAAATTGATTTTTGACTAAAATATCTTTCCAAAAATTAAAAATATTGGCTTCAAACTTACTTTATCTCACAGAAAATACAATTTTCAAAATTCAGTAAATTTTTTATAAAAATCCAACAGTCAGTTTATTCATACAAAATTAAAATCTACAAAAAATAGTACGCAAATGTTACTAAAATTGGTAAAAATTGGTTTTTGACTAAAAATAGAAAATAATTTTATAAATTAAAATTAAAATAGATTTTAAAATCTATTTTAATTAACACGAAAACCTACAAACCCTTTGAGCAAGACAAATCGTCAGACGGGATGGAAACTTATAAGTGTGGGTCGCATCCCAGCCTTTTTTTTAAAATAGTTTTTTATCGATCAAAATTTAAAACAAACCTTTTTTCCATTAACTGTTACTAGAGCTAGATAAAAGTGATACAAAAATGTAAAAGTATTTTAAAAATATATTTACTAAAATAATCTTTTTAAAGTAAATTTTGATCTTTAAAAAAAAACAATTAGAGAGGCAACACTGCCTCCCCATTACTATGTCTAATTGCATTTCAACATTAAAGTTTGTTTAGTTTATACGATTCTGCGATGCAAGTTGCAAATAATTTACAAACATATCTATCTATTGGTCAAATAATAAATTGCAATTTAAAAAAAAGCATATAGCTACTTATGCTGCAACCTGCAATTTTGCTGCAGCAATAATTTCTTTTGAAATCATTGCAGATCTTACAGAAGTTACGAGATCCGAGAGATCGATAAATGTCACTGAACTTAAAGATGATGCAATACTTTATTTCCCTTTAAGTTTTTGTTGCTTAATCTAAACTATAAGAGTATCCATGTTCAAACTTACTTCGATTTCAGGAATTCCATTTTTTAAGTACGGCCTTAAATGCTCCAGTGAACCCTTAAAACAAGTCACGATGTCTGGGTCATTTCTTTTACATGGTTTAATATATTCAGCTGAAAATAAAGTTAAAAAGAAAATGCAAATTAATATCAAATCAAACAAAAGTTTAAATTTATTCAAAATAAAACAACATCATCATTCATTTTACATTTACACTATGAGACATGAAAATTGGACAAACTATCAGATAGTTGACCTTAAACTTGAAATAGCTGGAGGCCGTTAAGTGGTAGATTAAAGATATATAAAGGTATACAGCTAAATTATATTTTTTTGGGTTAAAGCGTTTAAAACACGATGCGATGCGATGCTCTTTTTTTTAATGGCTCTTTCGAACTCAATGCAAAAATTGGTGGTATTGTGATCTTGACCTTGCAGCGAGGTTTCTTTGTGTTTGTCTGATGATACGCGAATTAAGTCGCTGAATTACATGAAAACTTGTTTTGATCGAAGGTAGGTAAGGTATGTAAGTTAAGGTTTATTTGTTTTCATTTTCTGCGAGCCGGCATATTATACTGATTAATGATTTATTTATACAAAAAGCATCTGTAAGGCCTTCTACGTGCTCCAGAATTACATATATTGTTATCTTATGGTTTTGGACAAGACAGTGATATTCAAGTCATATATGAAACATGTGTAATTTATGCAAATCAAAAATATTTCAAGTGCATCTCTGTATAAATAAATTTTGGACAGTTTGAAGGAAAACACGAATAAAAAAAATATATAAAATGCACTTTATTTACTAGGTCACAGCTTTGTGGTATTTTATGGTTCGAGGATTTTTAGTGGTTAAGAATACAATAAGGCACCTATAAAATAAGCGGTGTTACTCATAAAGTAAGATTTTTAAGAATGACATAATAATGTAAACAAATCGTTAGCACTTAAACCGTATCATTCACTTATTTCAATAAAATTAAGGACAAGTTTAAGATTTGTGAAAAATTTCGAATATGAAGTTTTAACCAGATTTAATGTTATAATTAAAAGTTTGGAATTTATAGTTTCATAGAATTTGGTACTTACAGTTTTTATTTGATTACTTCTTTTAAATACAAAATTTATCGTAAAAGTAATTTAAATAAAGCTCAATTATGATTTTAAAAAATATAATAAAGCTAATAAATATGCTATACATTTTTTTTTTAGAAATTTTACGTCGTATCAAAAATTCAGTGCGTTAAAAACTGTCAAAATAATTTTTAAAAAATCAAATATAATACAGCAGTTTGAAAAAAATTACAAGGCGGATTTAAAATTATAATCAAGTTTAAAAAAAAACCTTTGCATTCAAATCCGTACGTCGACATTTCTAAAAGTCTTATAAAAAGTTTTTTTTTTTCTAGAAAAATAACTTAAAGTAAAGAAATATATTTTGATTTGATTTGTTTCCAAGATATTTTAGTCGAGAACCAAAAGAAAATGTTAATTGGATCTTCCTAAAAAAATTCCAAATGTTAAAAAGAATTTTTTGTATTAAATGAAATTAGTTTGAAGGAAATGTCTTTAATGTGGCCAAAATATTCGAGTCGAAAATCAATTTTTATCAACTTCAACTAGTTTTAATTTCCCATAGGAAGTTATTTTAATCGGTCCGATTTGTCGAATTGAAAATTTTTGTCATTTCTTGACTTTTCAAAGTCCCTAGAATCTAAATCAAAATTTTTTAGAAAGATGCTGGTGTGTGCGCGTGTACTTACTTTCGTACATCGGTGCGTCACGTCATAACGTTCCGGTTGATAGTTTTTGACGACCATATCTCAAGAACTAGTAGAGATAGATAGATTTTGTTGACCCCAAATATCTCCCGAGCCAATGACGCTAACGACTTAAATTACATTTTGTATTATAAAAGTATGATTTTGAAAAAAGAAATAGTCAATTAATGGTTTTTTATAAAGAAAAAATAGTTGACGAAACAAAAATTGTATCACCTCCGTAATAATTTTGTGCCACGAAAAATAACGTTTTTGACATTTTGTAAAATTTTGAGAAAATTCGTATCAATAGTTTTTTCATTTTATAAAAAATAAAAACATACAAAAACATTACTTAAAGTTGGAAAAAATTGATTTTCATCGGGAATATCTTTCCAAAAATTGAATTATTGGTGTAAAATTTTAAACAGTTCTTTGTTTAAATTTTTCTTTATTTTAATCACTTTAAAAAACCCGTTGCGTGATGGTTAGTGCGTTGGGCTGTCATGCTAGAGGTATTGGGTTCAAACCCTGCCTGTGTCATCTAAAGTTTTTTTCACGGGTACTGCCTCTTACGAGGAATTGACAAATTCTCCAAGAGTAATTCTTGTCATAAAAAATGCTTTCTCAAATTAGCCGTTCAGATTCGGCTTAAAACTGTAGGTCCCCTCCATCCCTGAAAACATTGCTCGCACACAGGAATGGTTGAGAGTTGTAAGTCACTAGGCCCTAGTTCTCAACAGACTGTTGCGCCACCTAATTTATTTTTTAAACAAATCTTTTAAATAATGAATGTTTTTAATGTTATTTAGCGCATTTGTATGGTTTCTTAGGCGCATTGTGTTAGAGCATTTCACTGAAGGTCAAGAGGTATGGTTCCTTAGGCGATTTGTGTTAGAGCATTTCACTGCAGATCAAGAGGTTCCGGTTTAAATCCACTTTGAAAATAATTTTTTTTAAATTTATTTAGACTTTTTTTTTAACCCACCTTTAGCCAAATCATCTTTCCAGATAAGATGATGAGCAATTCTGTGAGCCGAAAATTATTTGCCGCAACATGGTAGTGTAACGCTATGTACCACATTGCTGGGGTGGTCGACCGAATGCAAGTTTGTCCAAATATTGTATATTGTTTGAAGTAGTATTGCATCAGGGGGTGTAAATGGTGTTGTTTTGTCCTGTTAATAGTTACTTGGTGTATGCACTACAAATTCAAGCCAAGTTAGCTTTCGTGATTGTTGATTTACAAGCTCAAAATTATCTTCTTATCTTCAGAAAACTATTTGGCCTTAATTTTAAACTTAATCGTGCGTTAAAGTATACTTTATATCGTTTAAAATTATCAAAGAGTCAAATTCCATTCTAAAACTCATTTTAAGAGTCGACTTCGAATTTAAAAATGATTTACAGTACTTTTTAAATGTTTGAAAATTGTCTCTAAAAAATGCTGCTAAAATTAATAAAAATTAGTTTTGCATTTAAACTGTCGGAAAAAAAAAACAGATATTGAAATCAAACTTATTTTATCTAATGGAAAATATTGCTGCTAACTTTTAGTTAATGCTTTAGAAAAACTCAACTGTCAACTTTTTTTTACAAAACACCACAACTCTCAAAGAAAACAGAAAACCGATAAGAAACAGTTTTCGACTAAATATTTTAAGAAGAAAGAAAAATAATGACTTCTAATTTTTGTATCTAAAATGTTGCTTTTAATATATTGTTAAACATTTCGAGCAATCTATGAACGGGCACGGATGGGAAGTTATCAGTGTGGGTTGCGTCCCAAACTCTTTTTTTTTAGGTTTTTATTTTTTATAAAATAAGATATTACTTTGATTTTTTCTAATATCTAAACAGATGTCAAAAACTTTATTCTTAGATGCATTGAATTATTTCGGAGGTAATATTATGTTTTGTTCGCAAATGTTCGATCTTGTAGATATATATATATTTTAAATACAATTGATGTCGCTAACTTTATTGCTTCAATTTTTTAAAAGTACTTTCTGTGTCGTTTGATTTTATTATGTATAAAACAACATTTATTTGAAGTTCATATCTCAGAGAGAAGATATCCTGAACGTACGGAAATACGAACGTAGGTACAGACACAACAACATCTCTAAAAGAACCTTTGATTTAGATTGCAAATTGTTGAAACGTCAAGAAATTTTAAAATTTTCAATTCAACAGGTTGGATTAATTACAATAACTTCTTATGGAAATTTTTTAAGCCCGCTCTATTAGCAGCCGTCATTTTTGACATTTTATAATTGAAAACTACGCCATTACTTAAAATGGAACGAAGCTTCACCAAGGCATTGAAATTGTTAAAAATCACTTCAAAAATGATGAAGATTTTTAAGTCACAATTCAAGAAACTAAGCACTTTGTGTCGTCTTGAAGCAAATTTTTGACAATATTTAAACCGGTGAACATAATTAAAATGTTCGGACAAGTAATTGATGTGAAGAAACGAAACCGTGTTTCTCGCTTGAGAACAACTAAGAACATTTCTGCTACAGGCAGCCCGTAGTCTCGTGTTGTCAACAAATATTCAGAATTGTCGGTTACTCGTCGATCTTTGAATTAAGTTATTTTAAACACGGTATCATAACATTTTGCATATAACAACATCAACGTTGTATATTCGCTGGTTGGTACTGTATCTTAATGATCCCAACTTTTATTGAAAAATTTAGCGATTTCTTGACCATCGAGGTCTTGTGATTTAACATCTTTAGATCACTTGAAAGAAATTGTCAAAATTGACTTTACATGCGTTGAAACATTATCAGAAACCATAATTTTCATTATTCGAATTTAGTTTTTTATTTCGTTCATATTTTATTTACCAATAGTTAAATTATGGTCAGTTATCTATAATAGTGGAAATAATATTTTATAGGAATAATCATAAAACTGACAGTTAAATAATATAAACATTAATCAGTGTTGTCTAACAGCTGTTTATTTAATTTAAACAATTGTTCAATCTTGGAATTAAGTTAGAAGAATAAAATTTTGATCTTCTCACTCCTGCTTTATAACTCCACAAATCGTGCTTCGCTTTCAAAACTTCACTTCTCACTTCATCAAAAAATATTAACATAGTAATACGTATGTAAGTTGTTTTTCAAGCGTGATTGGAATTTATTGATATTGAAAATTAAGATTGAAATCAATTTATGTTCCTACTCATGTCTCAGCAAAATTAAATGTGTTTAAATAGATTGTGAATTAAAGAATATAAATATTTTATTGCATAAACATGATCCGTTTAGGTAGAAATACTTTTGTAAAATTTGTATCGATGTATTGATACAAACGAAACTTGTGACTTCAATTTGTAACCATGGGAAATCAGTTTATTTTTGTAACGGTATCTACGATAAAACCGTTACATAAAAAGCTGTTTACTTAAAAAATAATTCTAATGTTTGACGTAAAATTTTTCAATCTCAAGATGGAAAAAAAGCTGAGCTAATCTTTTTGCTGAACATCTCGCTAATATTTTTAAGAAATTCAAAGCAAATACGGCTTATAGTTTGTTATAGTTGGAACGAATTGTGAAATTCCTTTTGTCACGTTCAAAGAAGTAAGAAGCATGTTTCAAAATAAGTTATCTAATACAAAAAACTGCTCGGGTTTTGAAAGAAATGCCCTCAATATCCTTTTAAAAGCTCCAATTTGTAGTAAACGCATAAGTTGAACTAAGATAAGTACCACATCATTGGATAATTGCAAAGGTTATTGTTTTTCCTAAACAAAATAAGTGAGCTACAGAAGTAAAATTTTACAGACCAATATCGCTTATACCAAACATGACAACAGTTTTCGAAAAACTGCTACTGGCTGAGCAAAAAATAGAAGAATGAAGACTAATTCTGAACCATAAGTTTGGATTTAGAAATAAACTTAAAACTTAAATGGAAAGAGCAAATCAAAAAGAAAATGTACTCGTTAATAGGAAAAGACTCTGACCTAGAAGAACCAAACCAAATGGGCTGATAGTCTAAAAAGCTATGGGAAAGTGTTACAACTATACTTTCCTAAAGTGAATTTCAAATGAAGACAGAAAAACCGTGTGTAATGATTAACCGGTGGTTTTACTCGTTACCAACTCTTGCCGTGTGTCTTTAGAAGATTTCCATTGAGTTCTTTTAACAAAATTACCTAAACCGAATAATTTCTTGAATGTCTCTTAATGTTTACATATTATAGCCACTATAATGTTACTTGTACAAAAGAAAAAAAGGGGTAGGTAAGTAAGCGAAATCTCACTTTACATTCTCGGAACGTGTGGTACCTGTTCTTGATGGTATTGTTGTACAGTACATACCAAAGGAATTTTTGTTTTGTGATTTTATTATTCCATGTTAGCCTTGAACTAAAAAAAGATTTGTATTCTCAAAAAGCATCAATAATATACGACTATAGCCTCACTTAAAATAAACTTAATGAAGTTTTTCGTTCTTGTATAAGTTTTATTTTATCATCCGTTTGTTTGTTGTTTTTACTTGATGACTGAACAAACAAAAAAAAAAAACGAAATAATTGTGCATGACATTGGATACATAAGCAATTTATTTATCTGCAGTCCTTTAATTAAAATTATATTTGAAGGCAAAAAGATATGAATAAACATTCGCAATCCGTACACGTTTTTATTTCACTGAATAAATAAAATTGAGTTGGTGTTTTAAAGAACCATTGATTTTTTAGCTTCAAAAAAAATAAGCTAGTGTTGATCTTCTATAGCCAAATTTGATTTCCATTCGATTCTATTCGAGTACCAAAAGCAATTTTCGAGTTTCTCATTTGTAGACGTTGTTACATATTACTTGAGGCTTGATGGATGTGTTCGTAGAGTAGTATCAAAAATACAAAACATCATATGACATCACTTTAAATTTTGGGTGTTACCAAATTAATAATTTCTTCAATTCAAATGGACACATTTTGGACGTGATATTCACGGCTGTGGCTGAACTTACATCAATTTCTGCAGCAGATAATTTTTGTTTGAAAATTCCCCATTCTGCTTTTGACATCCAACTCTCTGTTGATGAGATATCAAAATCAAATTTTTCTTTTGAAAGATTTCCTTGTTTTAAAAATATTGATCACATAAAATGTATAACTCTTGTATAGAATCACAAGTGGAAGAAACTGTTGTTAAGCGCTGTTGTAGTAAATTTTATTCAGAATTTAAAGAATTGTTTGTCTATGAAGAAATGTTTTGCTATGAAGAAATTTAAAAACTGAAAAATACTAAAACCAAACTTTATAAAAAATATTGACTATCGAAATTAGTCGTGGACTATACAAAATACTCTTCAGTCAGGAGATAGCTTCATTCTAAAACAAAGTAGAGGTATCAAGAATTCATTATTAATGTGTAAAGAGAAATATTATTTAGCCCAACAAAAATGTAAGCAATTTGTAAACGTTAAAAACCAACTGTTTTCCAGCTGTGATGACCTTTGTTCTGAAATTTCTCCCAAAGCGTTTATAAGAAACCTAACAACTGTGATAGTACCTATAATAACAACTGTGATAAAAGATAAATGTATTTAAATCCATATGAACCTTTTCTTTTATTCTATACTAAAAGATTCACTATTTTCCGGTCCAGATGAAACACCACCTTATATTGTAAAACGTTTTATTTCTGTTTTAGCTCGTCCATTGTGTTATCTGTCTTATCGATTAGCACGGGCATTTTTCCAAGTATCTAGAAGTCTTCAACTATTTTTCCACTTTTTAAGAACGGATACAAATGTAATATTTCTAACTACAGAGGGATTGCAAAGCTGTCATTTATACCAAAATTATTTAAAAATATTATCTTGAGTACTTTTGAGAAAAAATACTAAAATGTTATATCCCCTTATCAACACGGTTTCATGATAGGCTCGGATTTTATAGTAAAAAGTCAAAATGGATAGAAAACTCATGTTGCATAATCGGATTTTTTAAAAGCATTTGATCGTGTCAACTATGATTTACATTTGAAAAAAAAAACGCCAGATCATTGGACTTCTTGCTTAGTTTTTAGTTCGGCTCAACACGTTACATTTAAAAAAACAAACTTAAAAAAAGATGAATGTGCATTCCGGTGTTCGCCAAGGAAGCCAAATTGGACCATTTTTATTTGTAAAGTTTATTAATTCGCTGATAACGCAAAGCTTCGCCTGTCTTACAAAAATAATGATGAATCTGAACTATTAGAAAGAGATTTAAAAATTGAGGAGATTGAGGAATCGAATCGAAATTGAATTGAGGTTTCGATCCAGGCATACATACATATGTTCTCAGTGGATCGAGGAATAGAATTGAAATTTGATCGAAATGACATTTGGGTTTTATTTGTGTGTTGTGAGTAACTTCTATCTTTATACAAGATACAAAATAACAAATTGTGTAGTTTTAAAATTCAAATAAAATAATGTTTAAAACACAAAAACGCTCACCAAAATAAACTCATCTAAAAAAAAAACGAGAAAGATAAAACATGACACACGCACTTAAGCAAAACCTTACACACCAATAACTCGATTCCCCGATTCAGATTTACAAAACAATATTTTCGATTCGATTCACCTCGTTTTGTGCGATCGGATCGAGCAATTCTATTTCGATCCGATCCAGGTATATTCGGCGCTAAATCCTGATTCAATTCTCCTTGTACACTGGGTAAGTGATTTCAATTGCTGTGTGTTAATGATATGGAACTAAATGTATCTAAGTATAAGTACATGACTTTTACACGAATACGGTTACCCTTCTTAACCCATTAAAGACCAAGCACCTTAAAAATAATGATAAATGAAAAACCTTTAAAATCCTGTTTAATGAGTTCCTTATTTGGCCAAAAATACACTTAAAAAAATATTTTGTTTAATTTGGTCTTTAGAGGGGTGTACTCAAACGAGTACACTGGCCAGATATGGGTACATTCCTTGCCTAGTTATGAAATATTTTGAAGCACTCTTTTTCGATACAAAGAGTAGTTTGGCACCTCTCACATATCCATCGAACTCTGCTGTGGCATATCCGGTATCATAGTTGATTTTGAATTTTTTTGGGGAAATGTCTTCCTTCACTGTGATTCAATTTTTTTGGCAAATATGGCTTATTTGGTGCTTTTGTTGATGGCCCGGAATGTAAATAAGTCCTCGTTATGGTTCTGAGAAATGAAAGTAGATTGCGGTTTTCTTTGGTTTGCAAACAATGGAGTCGCCAAGCATTTACCACCATTGAGTTGATCATGTGTGTGAACAATGGCCACCACCATTTCTTACCCTTTATTTTGATTCTGTAATTGTTCACAAATTGGTCATGAAGATCTACCCCACCCATACCCTTGTTGTATGCCACTAATGGTTTTGGCTGTGGAATGATTACCCTCTCTTTTACTGCTGCTGACCATCGTTTGACTCTTCCAAGAGATTCCAGGGTGTCGTAGTTTGTTGCAACTGTAACAACAGCATTATCCTTCCACCGCGCGAACAAATTGTTATTTTTTTTGTCGAATTTGTGATGAAAGTAACCACGATTGGCCTTCATTACCGTCTTCAAGGATTTCAATGGACATTTTTTTGTTCTATTCTCACGAACCGTACCTGTAGCGCGAAATCCTTTTTTGCGTAACGTAGCCATAAGGTCATGGCTGGTAAAATAATTGTCAAAAAAAACGATGTGGTCACTTGGCCTTTTTACTACTTCCAGTAAATCAAGCACCACTCGAGATCCAAGTGGTAAACACTTATTGCTTGGAATTACATTTTTGGCACCGCAATATATGTCAAAGTTATAGCAATATCCATCGCTACTGCACAACATCCACTCCTTATAGCCAAAACGGGCAGGCTTTCCACGGATAAAGTGCTTTGCGGAATGGTGACCAAAGTATTTGATCATAGCCTCATCAATCGATAGTTTGTCATGAAAAAAACCCAATTTTTGATAGTTATTGCAAATGATTTTTATCAATGGTCGAAACTTCGCCATTTTATCGCTCTTATCAAGGCATGCATTGTTGGCCAAATGTATAAAACGCTTGATTTCCTTGAAGCGATTGCGGGACATTGCGTTAGCAACCAAAGGAATTCTTGTGTCTTCGTCTAGGCACCAATACAAATTTTCTTGAGGCAATGAATGATATCCTGAGAAAAGCATTATGCCAACAAATTTTCTCAGATCTTCTTTTGTAAACATGAACGTGTGACAGTTTTGGTCCAGTGCATATATCGGGTGATTTTTTTGAGGTTAGGATTTTCATGCATTAGTATTTGACAGATCACGCGGGATTTCAGACATGGTGTCAAAGAGAAAGATGCTCAGTATGCTTTGACATTTCATCATGAATAGACTTACTAACGAGCAACGCTTGCAAATCATTGAATTTTATTACCAAAATCAGTGTTCGGTTCGAAATGTGTTTCGCGCTTTACGCAAATTTTATGCGTTTTTTTTTTAAAAAAAAGTTCTCAAGCTCTTAAAAAATCACCCATTATATTAAACAATGTCCTCTTTTCAATGGAGGACAATAAATACATAATGGGTGATTTTTTAAGAGCTTGAGAACTTTTTTTTAAAAAAAAACGCATAAAATTTGCGTAAAGCGCGAAACATGTCCATGCTTGTTTTCACATTGAGAGAAATTTATATCAAAGCCTACTATTCGAGAAAAATTAAACTGAAATGTTCAAAAATACTGTACTCAATTGAGTACAGTGGCAGCTAATGGGTATGTTTATAAATAAAATAAATAAATTATTTATCGCAACAGTCCGTTAAAAGCTAGGGCCTAGTGTGCGACTAATGTTTTCAAAGATGGAGGGGACCTACAATTTTAAGCCGTATCCGAACGGCTTCTTTAAGGAAACACTTTTTATGACAAAAATTACACTTGCAGGATTTGTCAATTCCTCGCAAGAGTCAGTACCTGTAAAAACAACTTTAGATGGTATAGGCAGGGATTGGCTCCAAAATCTCTGGCATGAAAGTCCTACGCAAACGCACTAACCATCGCGGTATTTCAGTTTAATTTTTCTCGAATAGTAGGCTTTGATTTAAATTTCTCTCAATGTGAAAACAAGCATGGACATGTCTTTTGACATAGCTGCAAAACATAATTATCTTTATAATAAAGCAAAATTATTTTTCATAACATTAAATTATATGCGTTCTTTTTCTTCTTGAAAATTTCACGTCTAAGCAACACCCTAACTTAATTATAAATCAACCCAGTCCAGTTGAAATGGGTTTCATTTGACTGTTAAATCAAAATACTTCGATTTCTTTCAATTTAAACTTCAGGGTAATGAAAAAGAATCAAAACTTCAAAATTAAGATTTGATAAAAAAAAAACAAAATAATTAGACTTTCTTTAAATCAGTTGTCAATAGCTGTCAAATTAGTTAAGTGAAAATTCATTTATCAGACTTATGAAAAATCTGGTTAAGTTTTTTATCAACGACTTAATACTTCAGATTCTGATTAGTGATCGGACTTAAATATGTTGAAGTTCGTCATATTCAAATAATTTTATTTTATTTTTCACAGAATATGAAGAAGATTGTATATCAGTCAAAATCGAGCAGAATTGTGAGTCACTATCATCGCTTAATTATGTACATATGTAAATCACTATCACGCTTTTAACACCGGTTGTTAAGTTAAAAAATAAAACAGTAGCTCTGACCAAGAATTTTTAATGACTTAAATGACTTAAAAAAAGTTCGTGCACTTAAATATATTATATTTTTGTTTGTTTGAACTTTACTTTATTAATTTTAGAGATATTTAATCATTTTAAATCAATGCAAATATTGAATTATTTTTGTATATCGTATTTTAATCAATGATGGAAAAAGTAAACCCTTGCGTGTTTGATATTTGTTTTCTTAATTTTGGTTTCCTTGACATTTTTTGTGTTGTGTTTGTTTATTTTGATGTTGCGAAATTGAGATAATTTTGTTGTTTTTGTTGTACTGATGGAAGTGTTGTTGTTTTATCTTAATGACTTGACCATCATGCATCTTTAAAGATACGCATCTTTAAAGTCATCATTAGTACGATTAAACTGTAAACTATTACATACATACATACATACATTCTATAGGCATTCATAATTTAACGGTTTGCATAGCATATACCATACTTAATTAAGATTTAAGATGAATTTGTTGCTATTTTCTTTGCTACTCATTAAGTTTTAAAGGTCGATTTGATTTGTTATAAAAGAAGATTATTGAAGTGACTGATGACTGATTGCGGATGTTTTTTTTTTATTTTGCGATTTATTCTTTTATTCGAAAAAGTTTGTATAGTTTTTTTGCGTTATTTAGCATTAATTATCAAGTAGTATAGGTAAATATATTGGGGTTTAATAAACGCGATTAGATGTATGTTTATTATATGTTAACATTTAACTCAAACAAGTTTATAATTACCTTCTTTATGGTTGAGCAGAAAAAATAATTTGCCAGGCCTTTATGGACTTCTAAGTCGCAATGATTTCCTGAAATATTATTTACATGATAAGATTTTTGAGGAAAAAATTCTCACTTGTTCCTTTAAGGTGAGTTTATGAATCACAATATTTGACATTTGTTAATAAGTTTATAATAAATTAATGAAACAATTCCTGTTCAAATGCTAATTAAGTAGGATTGCTTCTTATTCAGAAATCTTAGGGTCGAGTGATGACCTATTTGGATTTTCGATGGGAAAATGAGACTATAGAAGATTCTGAATTCAAAACATCTGAGATAAAACTTTTACTTAAGTATCGAATTTTGACTTTCTCATGGTTTTTATGGGGTTCTATCAATTTATCTGATAAAATATCATTTAATTTTAAATGTACTAGCTTTTACCCGCGACTTCGTCCGCATTAGATAGTTTTTTTGGAAAGTAGTATGAATAAACCTGAGCTGTACTTTTTTGTACGTATGTTTGAATTGTGCCGTAAAGAAAATAAATAGAAATTAAGTAGGTAGTGTATACCGTTTATTATTTTAAAACTAAAAAATAAACACGTATTAATATTAAAAGAAATTCGCAGATAACATTGTACATTCATCCCAAACCAACAATTTACACTGCTGAAACATTCTTCCACGCTCACTACTTTTGCTGATATTACATAATGGCGTTTCCTCATGAGCTCAGTTCAACGGCAGTTTCAGAACCGAGTACGCTGTCCGTCCAACACTAAGCAGCGTAGCTGCTATTCCTGAGGAAGCTACTGCTAAAGCAACTCCATTGTCTTACCAAATTTGAGCTAACAATAGATTCGAAAGAAAAGTTTTGCCTGTGCCTCCTGGAGCATCTTAAAATAGCAAACCACCTTCTTCGCTGGAAATTTTGTGTATAACTGTGTCAAAAACTATTTTTTGTTCTGAATTTAAAAGTGGAACATCCTTTGTTATTCACTGCTCTAGAGCGACAGTATCATAATTTAATTCTCGAACTAAATCACTGCTCACTTTCCCAATTCTCTGTAGTCTGGTCATCCCAAATTCAGACAAATCTTTCCCAGTAATATTTATAACGTGATCTTCTACAAAAGTTAACGTAATTAAGGAGTGAAAGCGATCAGATTCCCCGGAAAGTAATTTTTCCAATGGGAATGCGTTGTTTTCCCGGGGTAAAAAGTAGCCTATGTCCTTTCTCGGGTATCAAAATATCTCCATACCAAATTTCATGCAAATTGGTTCAGTAGATTAGGCGTGATTAAGTATTCGCATTTATAAAGGTGCGTGTCCATTTGAGAGTACTTCTGCTAGTTAAATCTCGAGAGCAACTCTCGGGAGACTGTCCATTTGCGAGCCAAATTTTAGAAGTTTTGCTATCGCGAGCTCTCTGCTAGAATATTGAGAGTTTTCTTGCTGAGAGTACTCTCATAATCGTGTCCACTTGATAGATTTCTTCTGCTAGCATATTAACAGTTGGCCATGTATTTTATCCACACTGATAACTTCCCATCCCGTCTGTCGATTTGCCTTGCTTAAAAAGTCTGTAGGTTTTTGTGTTTTGTTAAAAAATTTGTTAGTTGAATTATTCTAAAAGATTTAAAAATTACCAACAACATTTTGCATTTGATAAAATAATTTGATTTCAAAATCTGTTTTTGTAAACGAGATTTTTAGTCGAAAAAATTGGTTTACCAATTTTAGTAGCATTTGTTAAAAAATTTTATTTCTTAAATAAATAAATACAAATTGGATGAATTAATCTAATTTAAAGTCAATATCTTCTATTGTTCACGAGATATCGAGAACCGAACATCAATTTTTATCAAATTTGCGTACTATTTTTTGTAGATTTTTTTTTTTTGTTGAAAATATGGATTTTTATTAAAAACAACTACAGAATAGCGAAAT
This sequence comes from Eupeodes latifasciatus, assembly GCA_920104205.1. Lineage (NCBI taxonomy): Eukaryota > Metazoa > Arthropoda > Insecta > Diptera > Syrphidae > Eupeodes > Eupeodes latifasciatus. The sequence continues at coordinate 186,790,107 of OV049924.1, forward strand.
TATATTTTCTATGAAATTGAAAAAAAGTTTGAAGACAATGTTTTTAATTTTTGAAAAGCTATTTGAGTCGAAAGTAAATTTTTACCAAGTTTTAGTATTGTTTTTTTTTAGGTTTTTATTTTTTGTAAAAAAAACTGTCAATTAGATTTTTCTCAAAATTTTACCGAATGTTGAAAACAATATTTCTTATAAAATAAAATAAGTTGGAAGCCATAACCTCAAATTTTTGCAAAGTTATTTGAGTCAAAATTCAATTTGTAACAACTTTGAGTAATGTTTTTTTAGGTTTTTATTTTTTATAAAACAAACTGTCAATTCGATTTTTCTCAATATTTGTTAAAAAAATATGGTAAAAACGTTATTCTTCGTTGCACCAAATTGTTTTGGAGATAAAATCATTTTTTATTCGTACAATTTTCGAGGTGACAAATTTTTATTCAGTTTTTTTCTTGATTTATAAAAAAACCGTTAATTGGATTTTTTTTATAAAATATACTTGTTTGGTATCACGTTACAATATATTATATAATATTTAATTCAATTCTCTAGCGTTTTTGGTTCGTGAGTTATTTGGGGTTAACCAACATTTTCACCTTTTATTTAAACTGCTATGGTAAAAAAACCACCCACTCAATTTTCTTGAGAGCCCTTTCTGCATCTTTATTTGAAATCGATATCTTTACTATTTCTTGAGCTATGGACGACGAAAAAAACGTCGCGAACATACGGACGTACAGACGTAAGGACGTACGAACGTACGTACACACGCACGCACAGGCATCTTTCTAAAAATCTTTTATTTCGACTCTAGGGATCTTGAAACGTCGAGAAATGACAAAATTTTCAATTTGACTAATCGGACCCATTACAATAACTTCCTATGGGAAGGTAAAAATGTATTTTCAAATCAAATTTATATGAAAAAAGACATAGTTTCCACTGCTTTGCCATGTTTACTCTCGACAGCTACTCGCAAAATACGAACTGTGTTGGTATTCCGAGAGCTTATCTCGGATAGTGGTAAATACATGTGTCCACTTGCGAGTGACTTTCAAAAAGATCGAATGTCGAGAGTAATTAGTCAACTCTCCGCGAGCTACTCTCCAGACTATGTCCACTTGCGAGATCGCTCTCGAGAGCAGCTTGAGAGCGACTCGCAGCACGTTTACTCTCAAATGGACACGCATCTTAATATTAGTAAGAAGTAAGATTTTAGAGACAACTCAATTCAGACAAATTGCGAAATAATCGATCCGCAGTAGGTTTCTATATTTGAAAGTTGGTACAATTCAAGCTTTGGGTGGATGAAAGCTTTGTAAATTACAGACATATAAGAAGGGTTGAACAATTTCTTGCACCGTCGGAGAAATTCTAAGCACCTGGCAGCATTTTTGGCAATATCAAATATGTTATCATTCCATAAAAGGTGATCTGTGATACACATACAGAGTACTGACAATTGATTAGTTTCCAGGATGCAAGTGCTACTCATAGATAGCGGCATCGGGGGTGTGTTACGCTTTAACGACAGGAGACAGCATTGAGTTTTACACGGTTTTTGATTCCCCATTGGAAAATGCTGACAAGATCAGAATTTAATGAGCTTATCATACGCTGTCGTTGAAGTTCCACATCCGAAGGATGTGAATCAAGAAACGAATATGAAAAACTGGGTCTACTGTCGTCGGCGAAACAGTTCAATGGATTAAAAGTGGCTGACAAAAGATCATTTATAAATATAAAGAAGAGAGTCGGAGACGAAACGGATCCCTGGGTACACCAGCATTTATTTAATGAATTTCAGACTTGAAACCATCCAAAAACACGCATTTTCGATCAGAGAGCTTAATGCCAAACTCTATCAAATGTTTTTGAAATATCAAGTGCAATAATCTAACTTTCTCCAAAACGATGTAAAGATTTGTTCCACTGTTCGGTGAGATAAACCATTAGATCACCAGTGGACCTATTGCCAGAAAACCATACGTCGGTCATTCAAGGTATTTCTTAAGCTCTAACTAATAATAACTAATCAGCGTTTCCATGACCTATTGGACGACAGTTGGAGAGGGAGGAGGATACGCCTTTTTTAGGGAAAAGCTGGACAAATGTTATTTTCCATCCGTTCGGAAAGATACCTGTAAAGTAGGAAAGATGAAAAAGTTTACGCAGTGGTTTTGCCAGCGTTGAAGAACAGCTCTTCAGAACAATAGGGGATATACTATTAAATAAAAGCTGAGTCATCAGTTCATTGGAAAAACACACAAGTATGTAAATAAGCAAACATTAGTTGAAATTAATTCAAAAGAAATTCTTTCAAAATAGCAGAGTTTATCTAGAGTTTAAATCGACGTCATAGTGTTTTGTATGTTGGACAATACTCCACGAACACTCCCTTCGAGTTTCAAGAAGGTATCGAAAGTACCAACGTCTAAATATGAAAAACTGTAAAATTGATTTGGATACTCGAATAGAAGTCAAATCTCTCTCCGCAACAGGATTTCACTTTACCTTTTATCTGCAGTGACTCTAATGCGGGTGTTGTATTTGTTATTCATATAAATTTCTACTTTACTACGGATGGCTTTGGAAAAAAAACACACCTGTTATATAATCCTTAATACATAGTAAACATATGATTGTGGTTGGGATTATTGAATTTTCAAAAATTCAAATGCAAAACGGATTTAAGTAAAATTAAATTAAAAAATCATCAATATTTTATGTTTGAATATTAAATTAAAAAAAAAATTCTATTATATTTTGATATGCAATATTATTTATGCGTTTTTAGAAACTTCTAAAATGCAAAAGAGTTATTCAAATTGGTTAACCGCATAATAAGGAAGCAAGAAGTTAAACAATTGTTAATGTTTAATTATTTAGTTCATCTTCATTTGTTTATAGGTTCTAATAGAGGTCGTGTCAATTCAAAAAAAGAGTGCCCTTTGAGCTCAGAAAATGTTATTATTTCTCAAGAACATCTAATTTGATGTTCTTGCTGTCTACTAAAAATCGAATAAGAAATTTTCAAAGACTACCTTGGCAATACAGATCTGTTTGTTTCTGTTTAAATGATTTCCTCATCGAGGGTAGATTTAGAGTTTTAGTCTTGGGGGACCCCCGCTCCCCCAACTCACCGTAAAATCGAATTTTTGTACACATGCAACCATAATGTCATTTAAAGCTTTGTGAATGCAGCTGACGATAATCTTTAAATGTGTAAGAAATTTTGCATGCATCCAAGTTAGCATCTTCCCCAAAGCCCATGGTGTGCCAATGTAAGGGGTTTACAGAGAGGCAGCATAGCTCTTTGCATACCTACCTCACTGTATGCATACTTTACTGCCAATACGCCATAATGCTGTGTGCAAAACCAAACTGTGTTATAAGGAAAATAAAACCAAATTTGCCTTATTTCACCTTGTTTATGAGGGTAATAAGGGCAACTGCTAAAAATTGGCATCATTGAACTTCGCAAAAGTAAAGTGAAACCAATTTTTGAAAGTTAGTCTTTTTCACTTGGCGTTATTTAAGCAGTGACAATTTGTGTTTTTTTCTTAGATTATAATAATTAATCAAGATTCAAGATAAAATTGTCGTATTCAATTACATTGTTAATAAAATTGAAAAATCTGATTGCGAGAAAAACTCGATTTCAAATCAAACAAATCAAAATCAAATTTTCAAAAAATATTTTTCAAAATATATGCTGTCTAAAAAAGACAAAAAAATATTTTTTCAAAACTATACTAGTATGCCCTTTAAATGTTTAAAAAGTTTAAATGTTTTAAAAGTTTGATATTTTATCAATTTTGGAAATAGATCACTCTTAAAAAGCCCCAAATTTTTAATTAAAAAAATTAAAATGAAGCTGAAGGAAATTTTTAGATGTTGCAGATTGATGTAAAAACTATTTTCAAAAGCAATTTTAGTTCGTAAATTCAAATCTCGATTCAATATGTGCTTCAAAATATAATTCAAAATATATAATTTAGATAGCATCAACGATCAGTAATCTTATATAAATGTGTTCTCTTTTTATTTGAGAAATAATTTTTGTTTGAGATTTATCAAAGGAAGCCTTTCAGTGCATGGAGGTAATAAAAGTCTTTTACGGAAATCACGGGAAAATATTTTGGCGAAACCAAGTGTTTTGTAAGCATTCTTCATTCTTCTTTCTTTCTGAAAGCGACTTAAGGCCAAACGTTGGAATTTGGTCTTATGACGCTTTCGAAAAGTGTCATAAGGCCAAATTTCAAAATTTGGTCTTATGACACTTGCCCTTATGTCACCGCACCGTCAGTAAATGTTAATTTTGAGTCTAGTACAAGGTAAAACTGTGTTCTCTATTTAAACGTCAAAAATTCAACAAATATGGTAGTAATTACTTAACGGTTTCGTGTAAAACACATTGTCATATATTTGACAATACATATTTAAAATCAAACGAGTTTTTTTGCACCTAAAATTATTTGAAAGAGAAGGCAAATTTTTATAAATAAATAATACAATAAATAGCGATTGACCAATATGGCTCCCTTGAGGTATACCAGAATATTGAATTTAAATTTTTATGAAGTGCTACTCCTGAGCATTACACTAAATTATCTTTCTTTAAGATATGACTTAATTTACATGACGCAACGGTAGTTAAGTTCAATTTTACTTAATTTATTTATTAAGAAGAATTTTATGACTTAATTTATCAAATGATTTGACAAAGTCTGTATAGATGCAATCAATTTCGAAAGCATCCAGATTGTCACAGACAAGAGATTCAAACAATTAAGGAATAGCAGACAATTCGTCACAAAATTTGAAGAACTTTTCATATAGACTTGCGTTAGGTATCAATATTTCCAAAGATCTGGGAACTCAGAACATTTCAAAAACTCGTTAAAAAGAAGAATGAATGGATAAGAAACAAAAGACACACATTTTTTCAACATAAATAATGGTATTCCATCAGGACCATGACTGAAACATACATTTAGCTTTAAAATATTGTCACTTATAGAAGACTCAGAAATAAAAAAATTGATTGATGTAAGTTGTTTATCATAAAATTTACAGCCCATTCTTTTACAAAGTTCTAAAATCAATTTAAAACTCGATGTAATAATTTTCGGTTTATCTTTTTAAATTTGGTTTTAAAAATGCTTATAACTTGAGCATTTCTTCACTGTCTGTAATTTAAGGACTTAGATCTAGGTTTAAAAAAAAATGTCTAAAGAAGAAAAGGCCATATTGTCCACACAGACGAATTGACTTCTACAAACGAAATTTCTTGAGAAATTGTCCATGGTTTTTATGTTCTTTTGTGTAACATTAAAACCTTAATAAACAAATAAATTGGGTGGCGCAACAGTCCGTTGAGAACTAGGGCCTAGTGACTTACAACTCTTAACCATCCCCGTGTGCGAGTACTGTTGTCAGGAATGGAAGGGACCTACAATTTTTAGCCGAATCCGAACGGCTAATTTGAGAAAGCACTTTACTTGACAAGCATTACTATTGGAGATTTTGTCAATTTATCGCAAGAGGCAGTACCCGTGACTTTAGATGGTATAGACAGGGATCGAACCCAAGACCTCTGGCATGACAGTCCAACGCACCAACCATCATGCCACGGGTACTGCCAAATTAAAATAATATTACCTGATCATAAAATCGTTCAAAGAATTAAAAATATTAAGGAACTCAACCGAGTTCCAATTTTTCAATAAATCGAGTTTAAGAGACTACAACTTTGTCAAGGAATTGGCCGTTAGGAAGTCAAACCGATTTTTTTTAAATTAACGTAAATTTACCTATGTACAAATCTATTCATAAACTTATTGTTTATACAACTTAACTCTATAAACCTTATGTCTCAGAGTACCACCATTGTCTCTTAAGTGGGTAAATTAGAACTAGTAGCTCTCATAAAAATGTCACAATGGTGCCCTCGGGCTTATACGTACTTTTTATATTTTGTATTGTTTTTTTTTTTGTTTAATGATTTTAAACAACGTCTGTCAAGCTAGCAAGTGTTCTTTAATTTTAATTAACAATTATAAATCTTATGAGTCTTGATGTCTACAATATTAACAATTGACTTATGTTTTACGTGTACATATAAAATCATGTCAAATCCACCTCAAGAACACAATAATCATAAATTAAAAAAATTAATGAACTCAAGAGCGCTAGGTTCCTATTTTATAAAACTATGTCTGATATTTGATTTTATGTTCGAAAAACAAAATAAGCTGAAAAAAACTTCATAACGCTGATTATTTTTCTTAAAGCAGTAACAGTCGGCAAAACTGATCACAATTAAAATAGTAAAACATGTTTATGTTGGTTGAGTCTGTTGTTGGAGAAGACGAAAAAGTAATTTCATCCCCACACCCAATATGCCCGATTTAGCCGAGTCTTGTTTTTTTATTTTAATTTATTTAATTCTTTTTTGGTACCCGCATTTCTGACCATAAACGAATTATAATGGAAAATGTATTTTTATCAACTAGAGTGTCATTTATAGCAATTTATTTTTCGTTCATTTTTTTTTTCAGCCACTGACCCCTGCCTAGACTGCGGTGGTGATTATACGATCGAGATTCCTGACGCTTAGACTCAGACTCAAGCATCAAAACAGCCAAATTTAGCTCCATTGTGCCGGAAGTTAATTTAATTGCCTCCGATTGAAGAAGAAAACACATACACCAAATACTTTAGTTTCAATTGAAAGCGAAAGTTTAAACGTTTCGATGATCATCTACCCAATTATCAAAAACACTTAAAACAGCCAAACCACCATCACCAAAAGATCGAAAATCATCAAACTTACGGATATCATTATTAGCGGCTAGAATTACTTGAAACACAGTAAGGATTATTATTGAGGTCCACATTTTGAATTTTTAAAAATTTGTTTAAGTTAAGTTTTAACGTAAACGATAAGTCTAGGTTTACAAGCAACGAAGATGAGATAAAATTTAAATTATTTATTTCGATGGCGATGACGATGCGCGCACAGAGATCACAAACTTAAAAGCCAATCTCGATGCTGCACCACTATTTATCTAAAAGATACATTCGTCTAACAAGCTACGCTACGAGATCTGAGCAAGCAGATGAAGAGTATAAAGAATACATCAGGCTTCTTGTATAGCTTTATGTGAGATGAGCTTTTACATAGATCTGGAGTCACAGACTCCTCTGGTTTGATAGTGGTGGTGGTAGGTGTGAAACTTTTGATTTCTAGCTTTTTTTTAAACCTGGCAGTACTGGCAGTTGAGAGGTTGAGACTACCTAAGGTAAACGTCAAAAAGGTTGCGAAAACTTGATTTAAGTTGGATGTTAGCATATGGAAGAGTAAAATGGTTGAACGCAACACATTGGTATTTTACAGATAGTTCGATTGTAACATAAAAGGTACGAGTATCTGTAATATCCAGCTTGTGTTTTGATTGAAGCACGAAGGAGTTTTAGAATAGGAATGTAGGTAGTATAAAGACCGTAGTGCATTTTCCATAATGCATCACGTTACATTGTGCTTAAATTCGCGTCTTGACAGTGAGGACAAGTCTAGTTAGTTTCGACACACAAACCTGTAGAATTTATGTACTATATACAATACATACATACATATATCGCTCTTTAATAAATGCATGTGTTTTTCAAAGATTTATTTCCAAATTTTTTTAATGTAGTTTCCTGTTAGACCAATTATAGTTAGGAATAATAAAAGTAACAGGTGTTGTGGTATATTTGTTGTCGGGCAAATAGTTTTGTTTTTGTTTCAATCTAACAAAAATGAATATATTATTTTTTTTTCAACAAAATATTAAGTGATATTGCATAAGAAATTTTGAATATGTCAAGTTTCAAGATGAGAGTATAGAACTTTTGTGAATATCAAGTTAGGTTAGGAGAAGCAACAAATAGACAATGGAATATTTTCTTAAGTTGATAAATTATGTGTTCGTTTTTTGATGTTTATTTTATGTTTTTATTTATACTACTAAAATTAATAGAAAAAATATTATAAGGAGTGACAACTTATTATTAAATCTGGGGAGCCATTCCGTGATTTTCAAAACGATTATCATTAACGATATCGTCAATAATTTGATTCACGTAACTTTGTCATCGTATCGTCTCGTCTATCGTTTTCAGTATAAGATAATTGAAATGTCAAAATGAACTCAACGAAAAATAATGCTTGTTCGATAACTTGAAAATGTTATAACACTTGGTTTTTGTCTATGGGAAGTTTTGAAAATTTGCAACAAATTGCTTTTCACCAAACTTACCAACTATTTTGTGGTGTTTATTGTTATTGTTAGTTACTGTTTTTATTTTTTGCCGCCGACGATGTTACTATAATTTCAACATCTAAGTTATTTATATCTGATATTATTGAAATTATAAACCCCCCTTTTGAAAAACTTTGAACAAAACTATAATGGTTTAAATTATTTTACAACATGTCAGAAAGAAAAAACAAAAATGCAGGTTGGAAGAGATAGGTTAGGTTAGGTTGAGGGGCTGACAGTTGATGTCTTTACCGTCACACTTAGATCAATACAGATCCATTGTGATACCCGTGAGTATTGCTACTCAAGCTAATAAGAAAAACCTATGTGTTCAGTTAGTCAAGCCATTTAGAGGCTTTGATGAAGTTCAGAATGTTAGTACCTGGCGTAATAGAGAGTTCTTTTAAATCCCCGAAGAAAAAGTTGCCAAGCAGTTTCTTCCTTTGATGGGAGAGTGCGGGACAGTGACACAGAAAGTGCGAAGTGTCTTCATGCACCTCCTCGTCACCGCATCCTCTGCATAGATCATCTGAACTGATTCTCATCTTTTTCATATGATAACCTAACAGATTATGTCCGGTGATTATGCTTACAAGAGATCGAAGTGATCCCTTTTGTAGCTGCATAATTCTTTCCGTTCTTTGTTTGTTAAAACAGGGCCTGATCTTTCTTGTAGTGCCACAGGTGTCAAGAAGGTTCCACCTTTCATCGGCCTTAATAGTTATTCTTTTTGAGATTTCCTGTTTTAAATAACAGGTAGGGGTGCTTACTAGCTGAGCTTGGCTTACGTCAAGCATTGACCCTAATCTTGCTAATTCATCGGCTTTCTCGTTGCCTATAGTATATCGCTGTGGCCTGGGACCCAGCAGAGTCTAATGTTGTGCTGTTCGCCAAGAACCTTAAGCTCTTCGCGGCAGCACGAAACAAGCTTTGATTTTACCTCAGTTGCAGTAATCGCTTTTATTGCCGCTTGGCTATCGACATCATTGATACCTTTTTAGCAGCTGTTGTCACTGCCAGGACCTCCGCTTGGAAGACGCTGCTGTAGTTTGGAAGCCTAAGCGAGGCGGTTAACTTGAGAGATTCAGAATAGAAGCCTGCCCCTAATACACCAGTGTCCATTTTAGAGCCATCAGTATAGATAGCTATTGACGACTCAATGGAGTATGGTATATTATCTATCCATTCCTCTCTGCTTGAGATGGCAGCCTGGAATGGTTTATGAAAATCAAGTTCTGGTATTTTATAGTCTGCTGTAGTACTATGACCCATAACTTTATGAAGGATCTGGGCATGTCCTATGGAACTGTTTATCCAGACTTTAGTTTGACTAAGTCTCAGGTCTAGGAAAATTAGATTGAGTATAACTTCCAGTCCCGCAGTTGGAGTGGATCTCATTGCTCCCGTAATGCCAGTGCACGAAAGTCTTTGAACTTTTGTCAAAGTTTTTAGGTTCGTGCTCTTTTCTAAAGCTTTCCACCATACCAAATTACCATAGGTTAGTATTGGTCTAATTATTGCCGAATACATCGATTTGATAATTTTAGGGTTTGGTCCCCAGGTTTTCCCGAAAATTCTTTTGCAGGAGTAAAAGGCAATCTATCTTTGGTGTTCAGGCCCCAATTTAGTTTTTTATCTAAGACCACACCGAGATACTTTGCGTGATCAGAGATTTTTAGAGGGCAGCCTTCAATTGAAGGAATTTTAAAATCAGGTATATTGCGCTTGTTAGTAAATAGTACTAGTTCTGTTTTAGCTGGATTGACTGTCAGCCCACAGTTCCTAGTCCATTTGCTTACCAACGAGAGGGCGTATTCGGTTTGTTCACTGATAGTGGGTAGGAACTTGCCAGTCGCTAGTAATGCAAGATCATCAGCGTAGGCTATTATCCTTACTCCACTTGATTTCAATTTAGAGAGTATGCCGTTCATGACAAGAACCCAAAGTAGCGGTGAGAGAACTCCATCCTGAGGGGTGCCTCTGGATGTGGTTACTCTCACCCTTTCTTCCGCTAGCTCAGAGTTAATTTGTCTTGGTTGGAAGAGATAGAGGGCCTGATTTATCTCTTGATTGTCTCCATAACCATATTAATTTCATTTTTTTTTTCTGAGTTTTCATTTTCACTTTGTAACGAAACTCAGTTACGCCGAAACATTTTTATTTCAATTTGCTTAGTTAGTATTTGGAAATCAATGACAGACGATACCTATTTAGCTACCGTGCAAACGCTATCGTTTTGGCGATATCACTTTGACGATTATCGTCTTACGTGAAGTGAGACTATCGTCAAAACGCTATCGTTTGACGATAATCGTTTTACGGAATGCCCCCCCTGTTCTTGTTGAAAGTGGGCGTAATTTCACAATAAAGATACGGTTCATTTTTAGATATGAATAATTATATGTGTTCTATAAGATAAGAGTTCTGGATTTCGATTACAAAATAAAACATATAATAATTATCATATTACCGGTCAGCCATATCAAACCGGTATAGCCAAAAAGGAATTCTGGAACCATCAGGGCATTAGCCATGTACCCGGGTTAAAGGGACAAAATAATTAAAGGTCACTAAAGCGTTTTCCATTAAAGGCGGGTCGATTTTAAAATTGAAAAAGAGGCTGGGATGCGACCCACACTGATAACTTCCCATCCCGTCTGTTGATTTGCCTTCCTTAAAAGTTTATAGGTTTTCGTGTTTTGTTAAAAAAGTTGTCAGTTGAATTATTCTTAAAAATTTAAAAATTACCAACAATATTTTGCATATGATGAAATAGTTTGATTTCAAAATCTATTTTTGTTAACGAGATTTTTAGTCGAAAACCAATTTATACCAATTTTAGTATAGCATTTCTTATAAGTTTTTGTTTCTTATATAAACAAATACAAATTGGATGAATGAAATTAATTTAAGTCAACATCTTCTATTACTCACGAGATATCGAGAACCGAACATCAATTTTTACCAATTTTTGTAGTTTTATTTTGAAAAAACGGACTTTTGGATTTTTATATAAAAATTACTGAAAGTCGAAAACAATATTTTCTTTGAGATAAAATAAGTTTGAAGCCAGTATTTTTAGTTTTTAAAAAGATATTTGAGTCGGTAATCAAATTTTACGAAATTTGAGTAATGCTTTTTTAGGTTTTTGTTTTTTGTCAAAAAACTGTCAATTAGATTTTTCTCAAAATTTTATCGAATGTTGAAAACAATATTTCTTATAAGATAAAATTAGTTTGGAACCAATATTTTTAATTTTTAAAAAGATATTTGAGTCAAAATCAATTTTTAACAACTTTTATTATTTTTTTTTAGGTTTTGATTTTTTTGTTAAAAAACTGTGAAATCGATTTTTTCAAAATTTTGCTTAGTGTTGAAAACAATATTCTTTAAAAGATAAAATTAGTTTAAAGCCAATATTTCAACGTTTTGAAAAGACTTTTGAGTCGAAAATCAATTTTTACCAACGTTTGTTAATTTTTTTTAGGTTTTTATTGTCAATTCGATTTTTCTCAAAATTTTACCAGATGTTAAAAACATTATTCTTTGTTGTACAAAATTGTTTTGGAGATGATTTTTAATGACATGGCATTAAAAGTAATGGACCGCAGAAGACAGCACTGGCAGCACATTGGACATCACTTAACCACTCTCCCAATCTTAACAACGTCGAAGTACTGCAAAGAGAAGAGAATTACAACAAAAGAATGATCATAGAAACGCTTCATATCATCAATGCCAACAAAACTATGAACCGACGAACAGATATGGAAGAAGTGAGCCCACAATACAAACACCTACTGGAGGGAAGGGGAACGAGAATGCCTGATTGAAACAAATATTTTTGTGTTCAACAATTTTGTTTGTGCATGTTACTTGTTAATTTAACGTTGTGAAGTGTTGACTCACTTTCTTATTTAAGAAAGTCAATTTGTTGTTTTTTATTTTGTTTTTAATTTTTAATGTAACAAATGTAAGTTTGATAGAAATTGTTTTTAATTTAAATGTAATAATTTTGTACCCTATTTTTCAATGCCAAATAGAAAACTGTTTACACCTGATGATGTTCATAATCATGAACGAAACGTCGTGAAAACTTAGTGTTTTATTTATTTGACCTGAAGCCCATTTCAACAACATTACATACTTAATTTTCTCAAAACCGTTTATAATTTGAAGCATGACATGAAATTATTTGAAAAGACATTATATTTAAATCATATTGACGCGTGGAAGGCCTTATCTGTCAAAGGGTTATTTATGTTTTGTTCGTTTCCATGAGTCTTTCGTTTTTCTGCGTTTTTAAGTTTTTCAGTGCTAATTAAAATTGTTGCAAAACAAACAAAGGCGATCGAAGTAAGTTAAATTTTATCTTTAAGAAAAGTGAAATATGAGTATAAATGCATGCTATATGTTTTTATTTGTCTGTATAACAAAATTTAAAAGTTATTGGCTGTTTACAATTACCCCATTATGTTCCTATCATGGGTAAATCTAAACACCGAAATGGGGTAAAAGTGAACAATTTGGGGTAACTGTAAACATTCATTTTCAATGGCTTTGGTGTTGATCTAACAATATTTTATATCAAAAAGATGCCACGTACATATCAACCAAAAACCACAGCTCCATCATACACGTCAGTGGATCGGTGAAGGGAAAAATTCTACTGTCATTATATCTAGAGGCAGAAAACCAGCACTTTCGTCAGACGTGGAGGACACTATAGCAAGGTGCCTTATTTTAGATCTCGGTATGGTTACCCTTGCGATAAGGATGATCTCTTTGGTCTAGTAGGTACCTACATATATAAGGACAGAGAACTTGGTTACCCCTTTCCACAATGGTAGGACGACTGGTACCTTTTTCATTTACCCCATTTTTCTCGTTTACTTAAAAAACTAGGGGGGTAAATGTAAACATCAAATTTTATGAAAACTAATAAACAAACGCCATTAAGATTACTACTCTTTGATAGATAATACAATTCAAACTTAAATAGCATAAACAAAAATGTTCGACATTGCATGGTTAAGCTGTTACAAACATTACAAGTGAACAAAAATAAAAAAAATGCAAAATCGTTTACAATTACCCCCTTTGACCCTATAACAAAATTTATTTGAAGTTGATATCTCTACTGGTTCTTGAGCCATGGACGACGAAAAAAACTTCCCGAACGTACTGACGTACGTACACACGCACGCACATACATCTCTTTAAAAATCTTTTATTTCAACACTAGGGACCTTGAAACATCGAGAAATGTCAAAATATTCAATTCGAAAAATCGGACCGATCCTATGGGAAGTTAAAAGTACAACTAAAAATTAGTTTTCGACTAGAATTTCATTGGCAACAACTAAAGATGTTGGCCTTTAACTTTTTAATCTTGTTTTTAATTTTTTGTAAAATTTGATTAAAAATCGAATTGATATGTTTCTTGCAAAAAAAAAATTATACACAAACTAATTTTCGAGTCGAATGTCCCGAAGGTATTAATTTTGAAATTATTTAATTCTATACAAAACATTGTTGCTTACATAAGGTTCAAATTTTAGAAACATAAAAGAGGCTGGGATGCGACCCACACTGATAACTTCCCATACCGTCTGTCGATTTGTCTTGCTTAAAAGTTTGTGTATATGTATCAATTTTTACCAAATTTGCGTACTATTTTTTGTAGATTCTTTTTTATTAAATATCGAAAATCATATTTTCTGTGAAGTAAAACAAGTTTGAAGCCAATATTTTTAATTTTTGAAAAGCTATTTGAGTCGAAAGTAAATTTTTACCAAGTTTTAGTATTGTTGTTTTTTTTTTAGGTTTTTAATTTTTTGTAAAAAAAACTGTCAATTCGATTTTTTTCAAAACTTTACTCAATAATGAAAACAATATATTTTGAAAGATAAAAGTAGTTTAAAGCCAATGTCTCAAAGTTTTGAAAAGATATTTGAGTCGAAAATCAATTGTTACCAACTTTTATAAATTTTTTTTTTAGTTTTTATTTTTAGTAAAAAAAACTGTCAATTCGATTTTTCTCAAAATTTTTCCGAGTGTTGAAAATAATATTTTTTATAAGATAAAATAAGTTCGAAGCCATAATCTTAAGTTTTTGAAAAGATATTTGAGTCGAAATTAAATTTTTACCAACTTTGAGTAATGTTTTTTTTTAGGTTTTTATGATGTTTATAAAAAAACTGTAAATTAGATTTTTCTCAAAATTTTATCAGATGTCAAAATCATTATTCTTCGTTGCAAAAAATTGTTTTGGAGATGAAATCATATTTAGGGTTAATCAAAATTGTCACCTTTTTTTTAAAATGCTATGGCAAAAAAACCACCCATTCAATTTTCTTGAGAGCCCTTTCTGCATCTTTCTGCGAAAAAAACGTCGCGAACGTACGGACATACGGACGTACGGACGTACGAACGTACATACGTACACACGCACGCACATACATCTTCCTAAAAATCTTTTATTTCGACTCTAGGGACCTTGAAACGTCGAGAAATGTCAAAATTTTCAATTTGACAAATCGGACCCATTGCAATAATTTATAATAATAAAATAATTTATTAGTTTATAAAAACCTTCAAAAAATTTTAATAAAAATTGGTTTTCGGCAAAAAAATCTCAAAAACAAAAACATATATTGAAATCAAACGTTTTTTATCTTACACAAAATCTGTTATTAATACGTTGTAAAACTGTTAGAAATATCGACAGACGGTCGTTCTTAATATTGCAAATTTATCAAATGCTTCATTATTTTTTCATATACAAATAATATTCGAGTTTAAAGTTATAAATAAATGAAATTTAAACAAAAGAAAACGTTCTCAAAATTGTCCGTTATTTTTTACTATTCTTGATTTCAGGTAGCAATAATCCAAGCAACTAGTTATAAAAATCAAAAAGCCAATCTGAGCATATTAAATAGTTTTTGGGGGAAATGGCGTTGTTCTATTTTATAAACTAGTTTTCTCAAACCATCTAGATTAATGTTTTCCGGGGCGTTGATGAAATCAATTAATGAAAATTTGCTAAACTTTAAATTAAGCAATTTTTTAAAGATAAAGAATTTATAACTTAAAAAAGCGATTAATTTAATTTCATACTAAATAAGTGAAGAAGCTTCTGATCCAATTTCAGTTAATTGATTCAATACAATTGCTGCATTCTGTAGAAGACTCATTTATCAATTAATTTGCAGGTAGTTAATTAAAAAAAAAATCGTTAATAAATTAGTTTCATATAAGAAGACCATACAGAAATTAATCTGAGTGATGATTAACTCTGTGTTTACAAAAAAAAAGAAAAACTAGATCCCTTCTAATATCAAATCCTGTTTTAATAATAATTCGTTTGTTTGCTTTTTTTATTTTCAAAATTTAAATGAACTATGTATATTTTGTTTTCTTTAATAAAACAAACATGTTTTGTATAGGAATAAATTAATTGTTTGAAACACATTCACAAGCCACACACAAATTTTAAACAAGGTATTAAATTTTTTAGAAGTGACCTTAACCATTTAGAACATTTCTTAATATAATTATAACTTTTAGGAAACTATAAAATAAAATTACGTCTTAGAGCTTTTAAGAGAGTTTATGAATCAAGTAAAACAATATTGGGATGTGTCGGTAGAGTACGAATGAAATGATATTACAAACAAAATTAGGATAGTGGCAATTAAATATATACAGGGGTATCCATTTTGCGGTTTCAAAAGTAAAAGTAAATAAAACACATGTAAAATATTTTTTTTCATGATATTTATTTTTTATTATAAAGTTTGAACGTTGATGTTATGTGTGAAACATTACATCATTTTAATCACCACCACGAAAATTGTTGCAAGCATCGATTCTTATGAGGTAATTTTCAACCAATTTTTGACACATATTAGGTGGTATCTCGGCCATAACTTGACGAATGCTGGTTTATAAATGCTCAAGAGTTAAAGGATAATCTGGATAAATACGGTCTTTCTCATAGCCTAACAAAAAAAAGTCCAGCGGTGGCAAATTGCATGATCTTGGTGGCCAGTTGATATCGCCACGAAGAGAAATTACGAGAAAATGTCTCTTGCAATAAAGCCATATTTTATCCGCTCGAGTTGTGTTTATGTGGCACAGTCTTGTTGAAATCACATATTCTCTTAGTCGTATTCTTTAATAGCAGGGAAAAAAAAGTTGGTTATCATATGACTATAACGCTCCGAATTGACGGTGACAGTCGTTCCATCATCGTTTTCGAAGAAGTAAGGTCCAATCACCCCTCCGGACCAAAGAGCGCACCAAACAGTGACTTTTTGTGGATATAATGACCTCTCTTCAATTACTTGAGGATTCTCGGAACTTAGACCCAAAACCGACAATTTTGTTTATTAACATACCCACCGAGTGAGAAATGTTCTTCGTCGCTGAAGGAAATTTTGTTTCAAAAAATCGTCGTCCAACGCATGTTAATCAAGCACCCATTGAACGTATCTACGTCGCGACGTTGTGAATCGTCAGCTAGCTTCAATTGTTGTGTGAGCTGGACCCTGGACTTTATATGGATGTTTGTGTAGATCCAAATGCAAAATACGCCATAACGGCCGTAAGACAGTCCAAATTCCTGATAACGAAGAGGAATCCAGAACATTTTGGTCTTCGGCAACACTTTCACTAACAACAGCGATATTGTCAGTGGTACGAGCGAAAGTCTCTTCAAATTTCTTCACAATTTTGCCAATTGTTTGCGTAGTATCTGCTCTTCAAGCATGATATGTGGCTGTGGCAGAATCACCATCTTTGTAGTAGGTTTTAACAATTTGATAGTTAAGTGATTCATTTTCGTAAATGTCAGACTTTCAACTGAAAAACAAATTGTTTAACAACTTAGTTTGACAGATGTAGAATTCCAGCCCTATACTTTTGAAACCGCAAAATGGAAAACTTTAAATTAGAAATGCAATGATCGGTATCTTTCCCCATTTTATACGCCAAATGTACATATATCGGCATATCGTTTAACTTACCTTTTTCCATATAAACAACAGAAGCATAAACTTTCTTAGGGTTGGAGAATTAATTTTCTCACTAACTGCTTGCTGCTGACGGGAATTAAAAAATTGCTCTCATTCCCGTGAATCTCTCCACTTCGCGACACCAATGCCAAAAATGCGGAATATGGTCGACCTAAAAGTTTCTGCTCATGAGAGTGCTATGCAGTGGCGTAGCTACCGCTGTATCAGCTGTATCCATGTAACAGGGTCCCCGAGATATAGGGGCCCCCAAAGATACAGAGCACAAGACGTGTGTCAAAAAATTCACTTAAATATTTAATAAAGTTTTATTACAAAAAAATGTTCCGATGATCATTTTCGTGTCCTACCAACCAACAATACTACAATTCAATCTGCAAACACTTTTTTATTATTTATTTATTATGCCTGGCTGGCTGTGTCACACTAACTCCAACATCACACAGAAATACAAACCAGGGACCAGCGGTAGATAAAAAAATACGAAGGTTTTTGCATGAACTAACAACTGAAAAATTCGAATACTCCATTCCGAACCCTGTATGTATCTGCAACCAAAAAAAAGTCCCGTTAATTGTCTGAGTGAACTGGTCAAAACGAATTTCAACACGTTTTAGCTGAAATGTTTAATCTGTCTGTGCGTGGATATACATTTTAAAAATTTACTCTAAAGTTTTATTTATGAATTTTTGTAATTAGATATTTGTGAATATTTGTGCGTTGCTTAAAATATTATTTTTGTGGAAAAATTAGTGAAAATAAAAGAGCTCTGGAAAGAAAAATCAAGAAAAAAGAGATAATGAGATCAAGAAACTTCCTAAAATCACTTCGTTTTTTCGACAACCAAATGTTGCTGCTACTTCAGATTGTGTTGGTATGTAAATTCTTGGTCGGATTTTGTCATAAGTATGTAAATAAAACTTCAGAAGGTGGTGAAAAGTTTATACAAATTCTATATTTCCGTAAACACAAGCAAAGCATTAGGTATATTATTAATCTTGTCGAAAAATTCTTGTTGCTAGGTAATGTATGTATGTATTTGCGTATCTATCTTTTGGATGTTCAGTTAATAGAAATGCAATTGTGGAAAAAATTCCTACGTTTGTTTTTATGTAGGTAAGTATGTAACTAGGTAAACGATATCGTAGTAGGTACATTCGTTCGATCATTAGTGCTAAAAAAGGGTTGGAGTGGCTGGGTGACTTGATGCGAACCATAAAATTGTTCAACGTAGAAAAAAACTCTCACAGAGCATTTATTTGGCAAATGGCCACAAACGTTTGATTCAAATGATTGAAAAATTCTTCAACGATCAGACATTTATACAAAACAAATTGTTCGAGGTTGAATGTTGAAAATATTCTATTTTGAATGAAATCTTCCGGGTACCTAATGCTTTTGTTCCAAATCTTATTCGAAAATGTATCGTTCTATTATTATATTATATTATTTTAATTTTGTTTTCTTTTCATTAATAATGATAAAAACCCGAGAAGGGAGCAAAATTTCTGAAAGTTTTTCGATTTAAGCGATTTTAACAATGTTTACTACAATTTAATTTGTTTTGCCTGTATTTTTTTTAATTTAGCTTTTATAAAAATTAGAATGAAAAAAAAATCCTAGAATACGTAGGTACATAATGTATGTATCTTTTTTTTGTCGATAGAAGCTAGTATGAAAATTTCTATATTATAATATTAATAAATTATTATAATTCCAGAATTAAATGGGATTTTCGTTTGGTTGATTTATTTTTTTATCCATAAATTGATTTTTATTTGCTATGGTTTTTGTTTAGGTAGTATATACGAAATGATGCACTATGTGGTATAAGATCAAACTATACATTGATAATGAAAACCTTACACCCAATCAATTATAAATAAATAAATTAGGTGGCGCAACAGTCCGTAGAGAACCAGGGCCTAGTGACTTACAACTCTCAACCATTCCTGTGTGCGAGTAATGTTGTCAGGGATGGAGGGGACCTACAATTTATATGCCGAATCCGAACGGCTAATTTTGAGAAAGCACTTTTTCATGACAAGAATTACTCTTGGAGAATTTGTCAATTCCTCGCAAGAGGCAGTACCCGTGAAAACTCTTTTTTTTTAATTAAGGTGGCACAGGCAGGGATTGAACTCAAGACCTCTCCCAATCAATTTAACCTCAACAAAAAAGACGAACGAGACGAATGTGAAAATGTTATAAACATTTTAGAGACCTACGACTTTATTGTGTTGATGTCATTTTTTTCTTCGCTGTTTGATATTATAAGTCCAGTTTCCAAAGCCCTTCAAGATGAGGAAAATGACTTACAAAAAGCAAGTATTTTGCTTCAAAATCTTTTAGACGGTCTAGAAAAAGAAATAAATCAAAAGAATTTCAGTGATTTACTTAAAAAGTCCAAGGATTTAGCCAACGATTGGGGAGTGACGCCTGTCTTCAAAAATAAAAGGAGGAAAATAACGAAGCGCTATTTGATGAGTTGGCAGAAGATCATAGAATTTCTGATCCGGAAATTTACTTCAAAGTCAATATCTACTATTCCTGCTTGGACATTTTGATTGGACAAACTCAGCAAAGATTTCATAGTCTTAGTAGTATGTTTGAAGTGTTGGAACCGGATAAGCTTTTATCGTTCTAAAATGATGAGATAAATCAAGGATCAAAAAAGCTAGTGGAAAAGTACAATACAGACATATCTGGTGATTTCTGCAATCAACTAATTGCTCTAAAAACATGCCTTAAATCCGAAATCCTCAAAATTCATTTCATAAAAGAAGTTGCTAAATTATTAGTCATCGAATTTAATAGTCTTGCTTCTAGTTTTTCTAAAGTAATAACAGCATGCTTTCTCTTTTTGACTCTTCCGGTAACCACAGCAACAGCTGAAAGATCTTTTTCCAAGCTGAAAATAATAAAAAATTATCTCAGAACTTTAATGGGACAGAAGAGTTTGTAAGATTTATCACTTTTATCAATAGAAGCAGATAATCTTGAAAAACTGAAATCTTCTTCAGGTATGGAAGATTTAATAAATAAATTTGCAGATAAAAAGGCAAGGAAAGTAGTACTTTGAGAAGAAGAGGAAATTTATTTATACAAAAAAAAATTGGATACAGGGCCCCCAAAGGTCTAGCTACGCCACTGGTGCTATGGTTTTCATATACAAAGTTCGGTGTCATTAACAATGCAATAATGATGGTTAGTACCACCATAAACAAGTTGAGCTATACCAATCAGATAATTTTATAAAAAGTTTCAAAAATTCATAAGGTAAATAAATTGTCGTGTGAACGCCAATTAACCACCCATCACAACTCTTTCGTATATATTCATAGATATAAGACACATCTTTCTGGCAGGCCCACTTAGTCTAAGACAAAGTAACTGCAACCCATCTATCGTGTATTTAATTTATAATTATTTCACTTCTTTAAGCTAGGTAATTGTAATTGTAATTGTATTTCTATAGATACCTTATCGGTTGATTATCTTATGCAATTTGTTGAGTAAATTATTATTTTTTTTGCCTGAGCATAACAATAGCAACTTACAAGGCTATGGCTCTAAAGTCAAGATAATAACCTTCACCACAATATATTGTTGAAGAGAAACGTAGTGTTTTTTGTTTTAAATTTATTTGTTTGTTCTATGTTGTTCGTATAAAATGACTGCCTTGTGGAAGCCCATACATTATATAGATTTTTATAAAGTTATGTATGTTAAGTCCATCGTCAAAAATATTTAAACCAATACTTACAAGTGCTTCTTTAATTAACCTTCAGTTCTTAACCGATCTGAAGGTCTTATAATTTGTCATTTTGTCGATAGAGTTATGAAACTCTTTAATACAAGATTTTTAACTTTAAATGAATAACCGAGATGTTATCCCATACCATACAGATTTAAAATGTTCCACCACTTAATCATCGGTTAGCCATCAGCAGGATAGATGGATGCAACTATGTCTCTTTCACAGAATGTTGGAAGTACCATCTTAAGATGGCAGCGACCACTGGGAAGGTTCTTCGAACCTGCCGAATATTATGGGGCTGGACCTCAAAGTTTGGGGGCTTGTGACGCCATTCGAGGAAAACCCAGAACAACCACGAACCCAAACATATAGAACAACTACGACGACGTAAACAACGACATGGCAAAACAATTTAAGAATTTTCCCATGGAACATAAGAACGCACTGCACATCAACCCGAACTGTATAACAGCTAGCTGATATACTGCCCACCACGTTTTCTAGTCAGCCAAAGAATAAAAACTCCCCTCATTGGCTTCAACGCTGTAAATGAGGGGCTATGCACTTTTTGCGTAAAAGGCAAATTTAAGAACATCAGCCTCATTAATTTTCACGGACCTACTGAGAAGTTAATAGATGATTAAAAAGTTGCCTGCTAAGATCTCGTAGAGAGGAGAGGTCTTTGCGAGTACTAGGTTCCCGCGTAAAGGTATTCAAAATGTCATCTGGTTATCTCCGAATTATTCATTCGTAACCAAATAGACCACGTGTTGATAAATCACCGCCAAAGTACGGGTCTGATCGAGATACATTCATATTAAGAGGCCAACATCGACTCGGACCACTATCTTATTGGTATGGTGTTCCGGGGGCGGATTTCCAAGACTAGATGCAATGTATCCGCTCTTTAGGTTCGAATCAATACGGCTTTCCTGATCGATGAAAATACCAGCAATTACTATATTGACACGCTAAGACTCACCTTCGAAGACCTCGGAACGGAGGCTAGAGTAAGTGCTGAATCCAGTTTGCCGGGCGTAGAAGAGAAGTGTCCACGCCTTAAGACTAAAGTAAATAGTACTTCCAACTCCATGTCAGGCAGCAGAAACAGAGTTCGAAGTGATTGGTTTGATGATGAATGTTAGCTAACGACTGAACGTTAGAATGCTACATATAAAGCAATACACCAGTCTAGTAGGGTAGCTCTCGAAGGATAATAGAAAGAGGCTCAGAAAAATAGAGAAAAACCTTCACAGACGAAAGTCGAAGACAGCCTGTAAAAGATCATCCATGAAATGGAAGGATTAAGGATATAGAAAACAAGTTTCACGCCATTCGCTGAAGTTCTACCAATCTTTCAGAAACATGACTCACTATACACTACAAAGACTATAAGGTCTTAGAGGGAAATCTCATCATCGATTTCAAAAGCAGCTCTATAAAACATGACGACTCCATTATTTTAAGAAGTCAAAAAATTGTAAAATGGCCGAAAAACAACAAAGCCTTGGAGGCGAATGATTGCACGAACGGGAACAAAAAATGTCAGAAGACTGGCGTAAAGGTATTATAATGTGCCATACATAAAAAAGGAGATATCACTGACTGCAGAAATTATAGGATTATAATGTTGTTGTCCAGACCGGATAGCCCCCTACGTGGAATAATAATAATCGACAAATATCAATGAGGTTTCATACTAGACAAGTCAATAACTTATCGGATTTTTACCCTTAGGCAAGCGATGGGGAAATTTCTAGAATTTTACATTCCAACATCCGGTCCGTTTATAGACTTCAAAGCCGCCTATGACAGAATAGCCAAGACAAATCCTTTAAAGCAATAAGAGAATACGGCATCCCAAGTAAACTGATAAGACTATGTACGATGACCATGAGCACCGTTCCAAACCAAGTAAAGGTACCCGTCAACATCTTCAATGGGCCCCTTACTAGGAGATGGACTGGCCTGCCTCTTCTTCAAACTGTAGAATCTGAAACATCTTCCAGAAGAACAATCGCGTACTGGCTTACGCAGATGACATTGACATCTTTAAAAAAAACCATCATTTATCATGGGCACTTTGTATGTAGAAAAGTTGTAAACCCAATCATTTACTTACATGGGTCATTATAGTAGTGTCCAAAAATAACATAGAAGAAGAAATACGCAAGTGTCTGCTTAAAGCCAACAGAACATACTATAGCTTATCAAGACTCTCTAAACTCTTAAATCTCACCATAAATTCCAAACTACTGCTGTATTAGGCTTTATGTTCCTACCAGTACTCGCCTATGGATCTGAGACTTGGGTGTTCAGTCAAAGACACCTTCACCAATAGTTTTGCCCCATCTGGGAGTTTTACGAAATATACCGCGAAGCTGATAAAACTTGGTAGACTCCGGTGGCTGGGCAGTGGGCACGCATGAATAAATAAGTTCTTTGCGGTTAGACTTATGGTAGAAGACACCAGGAAAGACCATGCCTCCGCTGGAATGATGGCGTAGACCAGAACGCCCGAATTCTTAAAGTGCGTAACAGGATGGGGCCAGCCATAAATCGGGAAAGGTGCAGGCGCATGTTGTACGAGGCCCAGACCAGATACTGGTTGTTTCAGAGATGGTAGAGTCATTGGCCAGGCCCACCAAGTAAGTATCAATCTATGCGGGAAAATATTGGACACCCTGAAAAACAATTTGACAGCTGAGGTCTTAGGTAAGTTGAGATCTATAATGGGCAAGTTCATTCTACATAAGTTATGTGAAGGTATGGCAAGTTTCTAGTATCTGATTGGCCAATTAAGGCAACTTTATTGGAAAGTGGAGAAAACTCTCCCTAATTATCAACTCAAGTCTACTTATGTCAAAGTGTGTTTTCATTCAACTGAAAGCTGAACTTTATTTTTTCATTTCATATAATGTTTTGTATAAAAGGGTGCCTTGTCAAATTGGGAAAGGAATGAGTAATAATTCTTTACAATACAAACTTCAAATCCTGATGAACAGCTTGCCTAAGGAGTGTTTGGAGACAATAATATTTTTGGTAGTTTTTGAACAATTAACTTTTTTTATAATTTACAGGCACTCAAGGGGTTATTAGTACCCTTTATTTGTTTAAATTTATACACAGTGCGAGCGTTAGGAAAATAGGTAAGGATTTAAGAGGAAATACCGGTGCACAACATTGGTCTTAAAGTGCTGAACATCAAAATGGGAGGGAAAAACAGAGTTGGCAATTCACATTCTCGATTTGCGATATAAGAAAAAATCATTATACTTGAAAGTACGCCCGAAATTGAGCTCTAGGGTAAACTGGTGAGCATTCTTGGAAGTGCGAGTATTACGGCTGAATTGTTTAAGGGGTCGAATACAACTGGCTAATTCGACAGAGCATTGTTTGTAAAAATATCGATAAAACAACAAAAGGCATGAAACATTGCGGCACAGCGGTGTTCTAGTGATGTAATTGTTTCGATTATAGTTCTATCGCCTATCATTTTTAAAGCTCTTTTTTGAATTCTATATAAGAGATTTAAACTTGTTTTAGGGACATCTGCCCAGATATGCGAATTATATTTAAGCTTTGGACGGAAGAAGGTTTTGTAAATTACAGCCATATCACGGTTTTTGATTCCCCATTGGAAAATGCTGACAAGATCAGAACTTAATGAGCTTATCATACGCTGCCGTTGAAGTTCCACAGCTGAAGGACAAGGGTGTAAATCTAGCGGCGAAACAGTTTAGTATATTAAAAATGGCAGACAAAAGATAATTTATAAAAATAAGGAAGAGAGTCGGAGACAAAACGGAGCCCTGTGGGACACCAGCATTTATTTTATGAGTTTCAGATTTGAAACCATTCAATACAACTTTTATTGAAAGGTTAGAAAGGTAATTTCTAATCCAAAGAAGAAGAGATTCATGAATGCACGCATTTTCTATAAGAGAGCTTGGTACCAAACTCTATCAAAGTGCAATAATCTTACTTTTTCCAAAACGATGTAAAGATTTGTTCCACTGTTCGGTGAGATAAACTATGAGGTCACCAGTGGGCCTATTTCCACAAAAGCCATACTGTCGGTCATTAGGAAGCTTCCCTTCTTCGAGATATTTCTTAAGCTGATAAATTAATCAGCGTTTCCGTGACCTTGGAAAGAAGGGACGTGAGAGCTATTGGACGATAGTTAGAGGGAGAGGAGTATTCGCCTTTTTAAGGGACAGGCTGGCCAAATGCTATTTTATATCTAAAGGTAAAGGGTAGTGGAATAAAGTTCTGAGTTTGAGATGTATGACAATTAAAAAAGTAACTAGTTGCCGTGGTCAAAATGTAGGTTCAAAAATAGCCGTTAGCATGAAGTCACCCCATGATATCTAAGCTTGTCAAATTGTTTCTTAAGGTTGACAACATATTTCAAAACAAATGGCGGAACAATAAACAATGTGTTCATATATTTTGGGACAACTTTTATATTCTTGAGAGGATAAAACTAATGTCAATATAAAATATAAAAATCTATAAATAACCTAAAAGCAATTTATTTTTCATTTCTGTATTCATTGTGGTACAATTTTTAAAGCATTTTTATAACTTATATGTACATCTCTTAACGTTTAACACAAGACACAAGTTATTAGAATCGTTTAGTTTTTGTTCTCTTCGATCATGGTTAGCATCTGGAATGAGAATACTTCCTTGCTCCTAATAAGTGCCTTTATAATAAATGAGTGGCTTATGAGCATTGACCTTAAACTCTAGATACGTGTTTTGAAGTTTATATTTTTAAAGAATATTATTTGCTTCGACGACCGACGCTAACGACGCGACGACCGACACGGTGCGGCGAAGTTGCATATTGTTCCAATGCACAAAAGAATGAATAATTTTATTTTTTATTATTATAATTTTTATTGTTTATTTATGGTATTGATTGATTCATAGCACGTATTTCAGATGTTGACAAGAGAAATAATCTTTGTTCAGTTAAGTTTCTTCCTGCGTTTTTGTAAATTTAATTACAAAAAGAAAGAAGAATGTAAACCAACTTACAAATAATATCGTATCGGTGGTATTGTCATGTAAAAAATGAATAATCATCAAAGCTTGATCACCGCAACTACCAACAGTTAAAATTGTTTACTTAAAAAATGTTCTTTAATACAAATTGTTTTGATTTGTGTAAATTAAAGAATATATGATGAATAATTTATTGATGGACGCTTTTTTGTTCGTATGTTCAGCAAGTAATTGTGTTGAAATCTATACTAGGGCTGATATGCATGTAGAGGGCGTACTTTTTATCTTTATCATTTATAACTTTAATAATTGTAATAAGTCTAAACAGACAAATCTATTTATGAGGTGACGCTTGAAATGATATTCAAACGAAACGAGATAAAAAGGAAACTTGGGCAGCTTGTCCAATTCTCATGGCTTATGTAATTTTTGCTGCACTTTTTGAATTAAAACCTTAGCTCAGTGTTCAAGGCTGAAATTGAAGTCATCTCTGAAAAAATGATATGTGCTTTTGTACATTGCCAAGACTGGAAAAGGCAGAGTGTGGTAAAGTATTTACATTCGCGTAGTACGGCTAAAAAAACGAATATCTGTACTTCACAGTACGACTGAAGTTACATTCAAGGGTAAACTGATGGGCTTCCTATTAGAAGAGCGAGTATTACGGTGGAAAAGTTTAAGGGGAGGAATGCAACAGAGCATAGTCCGTTAAAATAAAGTTTTAAAAGGGTTAAAAAAGAAACTTTACGACGATGTTTTAGTGATGTAGTCGAGTTAATGATGTTCTTATCAACAATACTCGTAATTTTAAAAGTATTTTGTTGACTGCTGTCCAAAAGGCTTAAGTAAGATTATGGAGCACTAGTGAAAGGAGTTATACTTAAGCTCCATATCAGAAGGAGATAAATATTTCTTGCATCGCCTCAGAAAACCCAAACATCTTGCGGAATTTTTGGGCAACATCGCGTATGTGATCGTCTAACAAGAGGTGGTCAGTGATGCACATACCAAAAATATTGAATGCTTTTTAGGCCGGACTTTAATGAGCTTATCATATTTTTTTCGCTACAGTTCCAAAGAAAAGGTATTTGAGTCTGAAAACGAATATAAAAGCTAAGAGTACTATCGTCTGCGAAACAATATATTGGATTAGGAGTTGCAAACCATTAAGAAAAATAAGAAAGAGTGTCGGAGAAAAATTAAAGCCCTGGGGCACACCAGCATCTGTTTGTGGATTTTAGACTTGAACCCATCCAATACCATTTGTATTGAACGGTCACAAAGGTAGTTTCTAATCCAACGAAAGAGAGATTCATGGAAGACGAAGGCACACTTTTTCAATAAGAGGGCCTGATGCCAAACCCTATCAAATGCTTTTGAAATATCAAGCGCAATAATCTTACTTTCTGCAAAATGATGTAAAGCTTTGTTCCACTGTTCGGTGAGATGAACCATGAGATCAACAGTGGGCCTAGTACTACTAAACCCGTAATAAAGGGTGATTTTTTAAAAGCTGTATGAAAGTTTTTCAAGAAAAAACACATACAATTCAGAAAAATGCATGAAATTTTTATTTGAATCGATAGTACGGTCCATATAATTTAATGTTTGAAGATTATATCATGCAAATGTTGACCGTGACTGCGCCACAAATAGTCCATCCGCTTAGTCCAATTTTGGCATACTCTTTCAAACATTTCGGCCGGTATCTCACGAATAAATGCTTCAATGTTGTCTTCCAAAGTCAAAATTCTAAAGGCGTTAAATCGCACGATCTAGAAGGCCAATTGACCGGTCCCGAACGTGAAATAAAATGTTCACCGAACTCGCCTCTCAATAAGTCCATTGTTGCGCGTGCTGCATGACATGTAGGACCGTCTTGTTGAAACCACATGTAATGCAAGTCAAGCTTTTGCATTTTGGGCAAAAAAAAGTTGGATGTCATCTCACGATAGCACTCACCATTCACAGTTACGTTACGATTCGCATCATCTTTGAAGAAGTACGGTCCGATAATGCCAACAGCCCATAAACCGCACCAAACTGTGACTTTTTCTGGATGCATTGGTATAGCTCTTGCAATGCTTCTGGTTGATATTCACTCCAAAATCGACAATTCTGCTTATTTACGTACCCATTGAGCCAAAAGTGAGCTTCGTCGCTCGCTGGAAGAAACGCGCGATGAACTTTCATAACAGAGCAAGCATTTTGATAATAAAATTCAATAATTTGCAAGCGTTGTTCGTTTGTAAGCGATGATTGAATTATAGACCAAACTGAAGAAAAAACACGAAACGTGCGTCAGCTGTTTAAACCAGTGTTACCAAAAAGATAATAGCTAAAAGATCACCCTTTAAAAAGCTTTACATCTTCGAGATATTTCTTAGGGCCCCCGCAGACTGCAGACTTTTTATCGGCCGATAGTTTAGTCGGGTTGGGCTGAAAGTGCGCACACCGAGACAACTAAACAGTTTGGTTGGTGAACAGGGCGCAGACTATCCAACAGCAATAACAACTTTCTACAATCAACAATTGTGATTTGGGCGACGCCATATTCAAAATACACGCACACGACGCCAAATCACAGAGCGAACTGAACTATCGGCCGACTTAACAATCGTCATGTATGCGCAGGCGTGTATGCGCCAATACTGATTAAACAGTCGGCCGATAGTTGGCCGACAGATTAGTTTGAATGTAATCGGGTAGCCCATCAAATTTTATTATCGGCCGATACTGAATCGCTGTAGTGTGCGCATATGCATTCTTCTCCATACTGATTAAGAAGCCGACCAAACTATCGGCCGATAAAAAGCCTGCAGTCTGCGGGGGCCCTAAAGGTGATATTTAATCAGCGCGACGATTCCATGACCTTGGAAAGAAGGCGCGTAAATGCAATCGGTCGATAATTAGAAGGAGGTATTTCGATTTGATCGAAAAACAATTTTTCCCAGTTTTAGTTGGTTTTTGTAAAAAAATTGGTAATTAGATTTTGTTTACACAAACCATTAAATGTTTTTGAGAAAACTGGAATTTTCGTCTTTTGACAATCTGTTATTTTTGGTTTAAAAAAAAAGAAAAACACGCCTGACGGGAATCGGCTTAAGTTCTTTAATTCCAAATTTGAAGTCAATCGACCCAAATGGCTTGGTCTGTAGGAGCAAAGACAGACAGACAGTCAAATTTGATTAAAATCTCAAGTTCGAAATGCTTTATGAATGCAAAACTTGCCATTTAGTTTCTATATGTCGCAAGTAAAAATCAAATGAATTTTTTATAAATCAAAAAACTGAGAAGAAGTTTTTTCACCTGGAATATTTTTCGAAAAAGAAATTACATTACTTCAAAAATAATTGTATCTAACGTATAACGTTTTCAATATCTGGCAACAAAATTCTAGGAAAATTGAAGCGTCCATTTTTTTCAAAAAAATAAAACCCTACAAAAATTACTACTACGAGTAACAATTATTTCAAAATGAATTTAAATTCGAATATCTCGAAAACAAATGCGGTTGAGAAAATGTTGCCTTTGATATTTAAACAATTTCTGGGAAAATTTTTTGTACAAAAAACTGGTAAAAATGGGTTTTCCACTCAAGCATCTTGAGAACAAACAAAGACTATTGAATACAAACTTTTTTCATCTTGTACAAAATTTTCTAAGTAATATTTTGTAAATTTATCATCAATTGAGAAAAAAAGAAAACCTGGAGCAAACAATATTCAAAAAAGTACTAAAAATTTTGAGTTTAATATCTTGAGAATAAAATAAGATACTGACTTTCAAGTTGTTTCATGTCGTAGAAATATTGTTGTTAATTTTTTGTAATATTTAAGGACAGTATTTTCCTATAAAAATGTATTGATTTAACTCCTCGAATACATCTCCACATACAACAGCTTAAACTTACTAAAATAAATAAATTAGGTGGCGCAACAGTCCATGAAGAACCAGGGCCTAGTGACTTACAACTCTCAACCATTCCTGAGTGCGATTAATGTTGTCAGAGATGGAAGGGACCTACAGTTTATATGCCGAATCCGAACGGCTCGTCGCTGGTCGCATCCCAGCCTCATTTTGAAAGTCCTTTCTGCATCTTTTGGTGTTATTATCTATAAAACAAAATTAATTGAAAGTCATGTCTGGTCCTTGCAATAAGGCCAAAAAAAAGTATCCAAAAGGATACACACACTGCAGATATCTCTCTAAAAACCTTGGATTTATGTTCTAGGGATCTTGAAACGTCGACGAAATTTAAAGTATTTATTTTCCTTGTCTTCACCACATACCTATTAAAAGATATAAAATGAGAATAAGGAAGATAAAATGTTTGAATAAAATATCTTAACAATTGAGGGTATTGTTTTTTTTAAAAACTCCATTCTAGATCAACACAAAAACCTTTATTTAGTTCAATTTAAAACCTAATTTTTTTGCAATTGTCCCTACAATCTCAAATTCGGGCTGTGCAAAATTTTGTAATTTAAATGCATCTAATTACACATACATATATGTAGTACCCGTGACATGATAGTTAGTGCGTTGGACTGTCATGCCAGAGGTCTTGGTTTTGATCCCTGCCTATTCCATCTAAAGTTTTTTTACGGGTACTGCCTCTTGCGAGGAATTGACAAATTCTCCAAGAGTAATTCTTGTCATGAAAAGTGCTTTCTCAAATTAGCCTGTAAACTGTAGGTCCCCTCCATCCCTGACAACAGTACTCGCACGCAGGAATTGTTGAGAGTTGTAAGTCACTAGGCCCTAGTTCTCAACGGACTTTTGCGCTACCCGATTTATTTTTTATATTACGTAATACGTATACACATATATATTTGATTCACAAATTTTGTAATTATAAAGTTTGGACTCTGGGCACGAGTACGATAACTTTGGCAACAAGATATAATAACGGTTTTTGGTAGAGGGGCTTAATACAAGCATTTTTTACTATGGGAGGGGGGGGTCTATCTCCCCCCGTTCAGGCGGTAGGGGCAATTTAAAAAAATTATTATTTAAAATGGAAAAAAATAATTAAAAAATAACGGTGATACTTACAATTAAGTTTTATACATTTTTTTAAAGCTAGCATTCTGTTTTATTAGCTAGTTTTTAATTTAAGTCAAAACTATGCGTAGTTTTTGAAAAATTTAATTTTAAACTCAAAATTTGAGTAAAAAAAAGTTAAAAAAAAGGTTTAAAGTGTAATTTTTTCAATACTTCAAGATTATCTACCATTGTTTTTATTTCAGAATTTATTGCTCTTATTTGTTATTGATTAAAAACTGAAAACTAGATGATTTTATGTCTTTTAGTTTTTGAGAAAATTGAAAATAAAAATTTAATTTTAAACTCAAAATTTGAGTAAAAAATGTTAAAAAAAGGTTTAAAGTGTAACTTTTTCAATACTTCAAGATTATCTACCATTGTTTTTATTTCAGAATTTATTGCTCTTATTTGTTATTGATCAAAAACTGAAAACTAGATGATTTTATGTCTTTTAGTTTTTGAGAAAATTGAAAATAACCACAACTACTATTTTAATTTAATTCTTTTTTTTTCTGCTTGAGTGGTCTTATTTTGATAGTAACAATGGTAGGTGCGAGTTTGGGTGTATGCAACAGTAAGGTGTGTGCGAATTTGGGTGTATGCAACAGTGGGACCTGTAAGGGGGGGCATGCTGCAACCCCCCTGCTTGGGAACACTATAGGATTTGGGGTGGGTGCAAGTTGGAGTGCGTGCAAGAGGGGGAGGGGGCACGGTTCGGTGGGTGCAAGATGGGGTGCATGCAAATTAAAAATAACCACAACTACTATTTTAATTTAATTCTTTTTTTTTTGCTTGAGTGGTCTTATTTTGATATTAACAATGGTAGGTGAGAGTTTGGGTGTATGCAACAGTAATGTGTGTGCGAATTTGTGTGTATGCAACAAAGGGATCTGTAAGGGGGGCATGCTGCCCCCCTGCAACCCCCCTGCTTGGGAACACTATAGGATTTGGGGTGGGTGCAAGTTGGAGTGCGTACAAGGGGGGTAGGGGGCACGGTTCGGTGGGTGCAAGATGGGGAGGGTGCAAGATGGGGTGCATGCAAAGTTTCTTTTGCATTTAAATAAGCTGGATTTAAGAAAAATTAATTTACCCTAGGTATATCTTAATCCATATTCAATTATTACTATCAAAATAAGACTACGTTAATACTTAAGGAAGGAAAAAGTAATTTAATTAAATTATTTATTTTGGTAATTTTCAATTTTCTCAAGAACTAGAAGACATAAAGTCATCTAGTTTTCAGTTTTTCATCAAAAAAAAATAAGAACAATGAATTCTAAAAAAAAAAACGGTAAATAATTTGAAAGTTTTGAAAAACTACACATTAAATCTTTTTTTTTAATTTTTTTTGCTTAAACTTTTAGTTTAAAACAATTTTTTTCAAAAACTATGCATAGTTTTGACTTGATTTAAAAACAAGCTAATAGACAAAAATATTGGCTTTAAAAAAAGGTATAATACTTAATTGTAAGTATTACCGTTATTTTTTAATTATTTTTTTTCCATTTAATGTACATATTTTTTTAAATTGCCCCTACCGCCAAAACGGGGGGAGATAGACCACCCCCTCCAATAGTAAAAAATGCTTGTTTTTAGCTATTCTATACAAATCCGTCATTAAACTTTGTCGCCAAAGTTATCGTACTCTCCCCGGACTCTGTCATTAAGTGTGAACAACAATATCTTTCAACTAACTTCCTACACATTTTGGAAAAACATTCAAGTAATATATTGACACTTCAGATGACAGTAGAGTTTGACAGATGTCAAATGCCAACCAACTGGCAACTTAAAACTATGAAATCAATCACTCTATAATTACCTTTCATTTAATAATACTTTACGCTTATGTGCAATTTTAAACTTGTAGTTCAAAAGCCTAAACATAAGTTTTTAACACAGAATGACATGGTTGACATGTTGTGAAAAATCAAACAAGACTTAAGCTAAGTGTACACGATTGCCAGATCTGCAAATATTGCCAGATCTGTCACTGAAAAATTTGTCTCGAATGGCTGACAATCGTGTACACACCAAATTAATTTGCAGACAAATGATTTGGCTCCTAATTTGCAGACAAATATCTGCCAATTAATTTGTAGATATCTGGCAATCGTGTACACGCAAGCTGACAACCGTCTACACGCCAAATTGATTTGCAGAAAAATTTGTTCATCAACCATTTTGAAGACAAATTAATTTGCAGATGTGGCAATCGTGTGTACACAAAATTCATTGGGAGATCACCAAATTTTTTTCATTTTCTGACGTTTCTGCAAACGTCTGACAATGAATAAATTTGCAGATGCCGTTTGAGGAACATTTGCAAATTTATTCATTGGCAGACAAATTTTCTGACTGATGCGATGTGTGACAATGAGCTGAAAATAAATTTGCAGATCCAAAATTTGATTTGGTGTGTCCACGGTTGGCAGAAAATCTACAAATGTTTGCAAATCTATTGCTAGCTATTTGGCCAAATTAGTTTGTCGACATTGTCAGACAAATATTTGGCAACAGATTTGCAGATGTTTGTAGATATTTGCAAACCGTGTACACACAAATTAAAATTTTCAGCTCATTGTCAGCTCATTTTCACACATTGTCAGACGTTTGCAGATCTGACAATGATTGTCAGACCTGGCAATCGTGTACACTAAGCTTTAGAAAGTTATACCGTCCTTATCCAGCGCTTGTCTTATTTCTTCAGTAACGCAAAGGAGTGCTCTTGTACAGATGTGTTTTTTCCGGAAGCCAGATTGTTTTGGCTTGGATTTGTATCTGCAAAATTCTCCCAAAGACTTAAGACAAATAGGGTAGAATTGAGATAGGTCTATATTCAGTTCCTTTAGCATTTCTAGGAAGTGGTATGATTTTTGCTGTCTTCAAAGGTGCGGAAGCTCCAGACATCAAAATAGTATTAAATATTGTCCAGACCGACAGCTCTTGGCTAGCAAACTTTTAACAACATCAGCAACAATTTTCCGTGAACGAAATATTTTCCGATGAACTGGACAAAAGTGAGGTTGATGGGCCTGAGATAAATGATTTACTTAGTAAGTTAACATCAACATCGTTAGCAGGCATATTTGTTGCCTTACCAATACCAACGTTACGCAGATTTATTCACAGTTTACGTCCATTCAATGAAGAACTCAGTTGATTAGACAAAATCTGGGATTTGGCTTAACGGATTTCAGCTGTGACTCCGATATCGGTTCCAATTGCTATATGCAATATCCCGTTGTTGCATTAATAGGTTCATATTTTGCGTAAACCATGGTTTATCATTTTGTTTAAGAGTTTTAGTTTTCAAAGGAACATGAGTATCGTAATGGATTGCATAAAAAATATACTTTCCCAATTGATGACTCCAGTATGCTCTTCAAGAAGCTGACCATTAATATTTTTGCAGTCACGGTATTATTCATTTTTGTCAGTTAATAAAATTAAGTTATGTTTTGAAAAAGCAGGGTCGGAAAGTTGATCATACAAGGCTACATCGTCTTTATCACTAATGAAAAACAAGTCAAGTAAAGTTGCACCCCTATTAGAAAAATGAGTAGGATTCCTAGTGTTATTTGGCTTTAAGCTCAGCGAACGCATGCTATCAAACAAAATATTGGCTTTCATTAAGTTGCAATTGAAGTCGCCGCGCCGCCGTATAAAACTATATAAGAGGAACTCAGCGAGATTTCTTCTATAATTGAAAATAAAGAGGAGGTGAAAAGTCTATGGTCTATAAATTACCCCTTAAAGTAGACTACTAGCACTTCCCAAAAGTTCAATGAACAGGTATTTAAGGCTGCTACACCTGTATCAGATATAAACTTAAGCTTGCATTTTAAAACAGATTTCTATCTGTCTATTTAACCGAAAAGTATGGTAGCCCTGTAGGCCTATTTGAGAATAAACCATACTTAGACTCACCGCAATCAGTGTGGTGAATAAAAAACGTTAACATTTTTCAAATTCCTAATGACCTTATAAATTATGCAACATTTTTTTTCGAAAACATTATCTTTGCTTTTTTAAACATCCTAAAGTTATGCAATGATATTTGACCAACAACGTATGAAGATCATTATTATGGCCAACTCCACCTTTTGTGTTAAAATTTTAAGTATCTTGCTTGAGGTATTTGATGGCTTTCTTTGTTGATAATTATTATTTTTTGTTTCGTAGAGCACAACATAAGACAGAGGACAATAAAATAAAGGTGTGTATAACATTCCTTGAGTCATCTTTAAGCTATCTTTGAAGTAAACACGGTCAAGTGAGGTCTTCTTAGATAGTTAATGGTAATTTAAAAATCTAAACAATGCACAGTGGAAAAAAAACTTAAAATTTTATTAGGTATTCAGAGCAGCAAAGCACGAGAGTAAGTAGTTTATATATTTTTGTATTCTATGCACATACAAGAATATCTTGACTTTAAGGTGGGGGATTGCAAATTTTAGAACACTTTATTATGTAGTAGCTACATACATCTACGTCAATTTAACAGCAAGTTTTCATTATGCTCAACATCAGGGAGAGCCATCACCTCCGGGTTGCCAATCATCAACATAGAACTCTCCTATTCTTTAAACCTTTCCTCATCGTCCTCATCATCTTCATCTTCATCACCAGGCCCCAAATATACACATACCTACTTCACCTATGTATATGTATATATACTTATGTACTTACAGAGAAGTTATAAATGGAGGGCTTTGAATGAAGAACTATGAAGAACTTGGCCAGATTAACCATCATCAAGTTCTCAGGAATCTACTTCAGAAAGAGGGACAAACCTCTTAAAGAATTCCACTTGTTACCATATTTTGTTTTGTTTTTGTTGTTGTTGTTGTTGTTATTTATATACCGTTCTTCAGGTTCTTCTTACACACACCTGTATACTAAGTAAATCGGTCGCTTTTCCTGTCGTGCTGCATTAATGGTTTTATTTTTATTCACGTCCAGAAGCCAGAACTAAAGAAGACGTAAAAGTATCGCGTACCTATAGTGAAAGAAATGAGACCCCCAATCAGAACAGCTCACAAAGGTACCTATATTTTATGTGCCTTCTGGCCACAGCCACTTGCCCGATACCTGTGCACCTGCGCCACTATATGTCTTCCATTGTACCTGTGTATATTATAAAGTGTCTATACTCTGGGAGTTGTCACGTTCTTTCAGCTTAAAACGGTACCCGAAAGACGTTTTTCAGTTCATTTGTGACCTAGACCTCGTGAAAGTTGCCCACCAAAAAATCTTCTTCCAACATATCACAACAGAGCGAATGTGGATCTTCTCTGATTTGAACTTCTTCAATCTTCAATCTAGTTTCATATGTGTCTTACACGATTTTAAGTCATTTTTGTGACGTATGTATCTATATTGTTGTCGAGATACAAAGATACTTTTGGCCCATCATCTGCAGAGAGGTCTAGGATTTAAAGTTTTTAAGGCATTTCCATTTCTTTCGTTTTGTTTCGCTTCACGGTAACGGTAACAGGTGATAGTTGGTGTTGATGGTCGATAATTAGCCGTGTTAAGAGATTTCGTTTTGCTAAATATTTATCGGTTGTTGAATCTCATAGATACTTTGACTGTCCGTTCCGTACGTTAAATTAAAAAAATATATAAAAAAAGAAAAAGAAAATAAAACCAAATCAAATTCATACTTTCGCTATCGGAGGAGAGTGTTAATTAATTTTAGAGAGTGAAAAATTTGTATTTGGAGGCAAAATTCAGATAGAATAGAATTGAATAAATCTGCAAATATGAATAAATTTATCGTGGTCTTTGTTTCGTTCATTTGTGGAACTTTGGCACAACAACGTAAGTACCTTTTATACATACTCGTATGTATGTAGCTTTGTATTATTTTTTAAGAAATAGGTTATTGTGATGAGCTGAAAAAAGTGGATTAAATAATTATCATTTTAATGTTTATGATGGTTCTATTCATATTGTATTTCATTGTGCTAAATTCAAGTTGGTTTAAAACTATTGGATTTAATTAAAATATTAAATTGGAGCAGTATTTGAAGCGAGAAAGTTTTTTTAATTTTTGTATAGTTCAACTAGCTGCGCATGAAAAATGTTTTAGTGGGAAAACTTTATGAGATAGACATGTGCTGTTCCGGACTTTTTTTTAGAACTTTTAAAGAGGAACAATTCTGTGAAACATTATTTTAGGAAAACTGTAACCGTTTCCGCAGCGTACGCAGTGGAAGCTGTCAAAACCGTTCTTTATTGGTGATGCGATCGTATTTGTATTTGTCATAGCTTTCATCAATAACACTCCCTATCTAACACTGAAAGAATTTTTAAATCGGAATGATAGTTCCTGAGATTAGAGGGTTCAAACAAACAAACAAACTTCATCTTTAAAATGTTAGTATATTAGTGTATAATAACATTAATCTAAAAACCATATTCGCATCGATTCGCCCTCGACGCCGTAAAGCAATTTTTTTTTATTTTAGTGTATTTTAACCGTTGAATTTGAGTTTAGTAACAAAACGTTACGATAAACTATAAAAACGCAATTCTTCAAAAATAAATCACTTAAAAATAAAGTGCACTACTGGATCGCATGAACTTGCTCTTGAATCCAAACACTCTGTTTTTAAATAGAACTTATATTTTAAAATTTAAAATATAAACATTTATCAATAAAATAAGTTTTTCTTCAAAAATTTAAATTTAAATTAATCAAAAAAATCTTGATTTATTACATTTTTTTTTTTGAAAATCGTAAGAGCGGTTTTTTTAATTAATTTTATATTTATAACATTTTTCAGTTGTATTTAACAAACAATTTTAGTATGCAGTTTCTTAGAAGTTATTAATATACGATTTACATTAAATTTTCGTTGCAAATTTTTGACCAGTTTTTGAGATATGTAATCCAATTAATATTTTCTTTTTAATCCAAAAAGTAAAATTTGACATTTTTGATCATAAATTATTATTAATAAATATTATTGAAATTGGTTCTTTAGTTCTTTAGAAAACTTTTGGGCCATTTGGGAGCAATACAAAAATATGTATTTTATATGTATATATATGAAGCCAAATTAAGAAATAAAATTTTAGAGAAAATTTAATACAAATCTATGGGTTCGTTTTTGAAAAACATTGAATGGTCGATTTTTGACCTAAAAATTTTTGTACACTTTTTTTTTTTTTACACTTCAGAATTTCAGAAAGTAGCTAGCTTATAGCAAGCGTCAAACTACGATCAGAGGCTCATCATAAGTGCATGTGTTAGTTGTTAGTAAGAAAATAATACAATTATAGTCTAACACACGCACAAAATACAAAACATAATAATTATTAACATTTAACAGGAATTATTACAGTACAAAAAATAAAATAAAGACGTTTACGATAGTGGAGCACTGGTTCTAAACAATGATTTTAATCCCACCTTATTTAAATTTAAATCTATCGATGAGCAGTTTAAGTTATATAAAATGCTCATTCGACTTAAAGCTTCATTCTTCCCATAGTTAGTTCTATGGAAGTCAATATGTGTAAAATCAAATTTACGCAGGTGATGAGTTCCGCCTCGGTAATTCAAATGTACACAAGATAGCAAATAAGGTGCATCAATTTCACCATTAATGAGTTGATGAAAAAATACTAAGTCATTATTAACACGCCTTTGATGAAGAGATTGCATTTCAAGAAGCAGAATACGATGTTCATAGGGAGGCAGATCATAAGGATCATCCCTAGGAAGACCCTTTAGGGCAAAGCGAATTAAGTTATGTTGAATTGATTCGATACGTTTTCTATGAATTTCGTAATAGGGAGTCCATACCTGCGAAGCATATTCAAGATGAGGACGAACATGGCAATTATACAAAGAAAGAGTTACATAGGGATCATTGAACTCCTTTGCCCTGCGTTTTATAAAACCAAGCATAGAACTTGCTTTATTAACAATCAAATTAATGTGATATGTAAATTCTAAGTTGGAACAGAAATTAACACCTAAATCTTTAATTGTGGAGACGCGACAGAGTTTTTGCTGTGATATACAATAATCAAATACACTACCTATTCGTTTTTTAGTAAAAGTTATCGTCTGGCATTTTAAAGGGTTGAGTGAAAGGCTATTTTTCCCACACCAAAATGTGAAACTATCAATGTCGGCTTGTAAAAGAATACGATCATGGGTGGACTTTATTATTTTTAAAAATCTTCATGTCGTCAGCAAAAATGAGTACTTCACTTGAGAGTAGACATGACGATACATCGTTAATAGACAGGATAAACAGAAAAGGACCAAGATGGCTTCCCTGGGGAATACCAGATTGAGCAACAAAAGGTTCAGAAAGACAATTTCTAAATTTTACCTCATAGGATCTGTTTTCAAGGTATGATTTGATCCAAGCTAAGAAAAATGGTGGAAAACCAAGAGCTTTAAGTTTAAATAAAATAATTCCGTGGCTTAGTTGGTCAAAAGCTTTGGAAAAGTCAGTGTATATACAGTCAACTTCATAACCTTGTTCTAAAGCGTTTGAACATATTATGTTTGAGAATGTGAGGAGATTAGTTACGGTTGATCTTTGTTTCACAAAACCATGTTGCTGTTCGCAAATGAGATTCTTACTAAAAAATGCTACACTTTCACATACAACTTGTTCAAACACTTTAGGAATGCAAGAAAGCTTTGCAATGGGCCTGTAGTTGCTTATATCCGCCTTGTTACCTTTCTTGAAAATTGGTGTTAGAAATGACTCCTTCCATATATTGGGAAATTTGCCTATTTTTAGAGAAAGTTTAAATAAGAACGTTTAATACTATCGGGGGAATACCATCGGGGCCGGCTGAGCAGTCATCACTCAACGCGGATAAAAGATCAAGGACCGTACTCTGTAGCACAGGGATGTGACTACAGCTAGTTTGTGAAAAGGAGTGAAGATTATGAAAATATACTTCATCAACTTCTTGAGGGCTATTAACAAATGAATCACGGAAATTTGTCGCGAAAGCGTTACAGATATCAACAGTTTTATCTAACGAAAGGTTCTTGTAAGTGAAGTTAACTGGAAAGCCGTCTGATGTTTTCTTTAAGTTTACAAAATTCCAAAATTTTTTAGGATTCTCTTTCAAAGAGGATCCCATATCAGTAACATAACAAGCATATAAAAAATTAGAAAGAGACTTAAATTGGTTAAAGAGTTCAACATAAAAAGAGAAGTTGATTGGAGACAGAGTTTTGAGATACGTTTTCCATGCCTTATTTCTTTTGTTACACAGTAAACGCAATTCTTTCGTGTACCAAGGATGGCTAAAGTTTGTATTTCTTCTTCTTCTTGATTACCTGCTTAAGTCAAAAAAAAATGTCCAAGGGGGGGTGATATTTATCAATATTAGTAATTCCTGATCTAGATTCTAGAACAAGAGTACTAATAGCTTCAGAAGAAAAGACCAAATCGAGAATTCGATTTTTTGAGTTTTTAATACAGCTTGTTTGCTGTAAGTCAGTGAGAAGGACTTTATCGAGAAGAGATAGTTCCAATTGTGAAGAAGAAGGAGAGGCTTCAAGGCAGGATTCGTCTTCGGATGGAATCCAGTCAATGTGAGGTAAATTAAAATCACCTAGAAGTAAAATATTGGTGTCAGAGCTGGACAAATTTATAATATAGTCTAATGCCAAGGAGAGATCGTTATAAACAGACTCCAAACTTTTTGGAGGAATGTAGACGTGTAAAATGAAAATAGTCTTAGTCTGTACCATTATCTTTACACATACCAGTTCAATTGATAATTCAAATGGAAAAGATACAGAAGAAGAGAAATATGTATTTTTTACCGCTATGAGAACACCTCCACCTAAATCCTTTGCATTACCAACATGACGATCGTTCCTGTAAACTTCGAACTCTTGACTGAAAAGTTCTGTGTCGGAAAAGCTTGAATTAAGCCACTTTTCTGTCAAAACGAATACGTCGTGTGGAAATGATTGGGAGTTAAGAAAAATGTCAGCAGTCTTGCTACGAAGTCCCCTTACGTTTTGGTAAAAGAGCGCAAGCCTGTTAAGTTTTTTGACTTGGTTTTCAAAGCAACACCTTGTTTTTGAATTTGAGTAAATTCTTTGACTAAAGTCTCTTTACTGTTATTTTTCGTCTAAACGCCTAACCCAGATTAGCTTAAAACCTTGATTACTAAGTTTGAACTCAATCAACCCAATGGTTTGGACTGTAAAGGCGAGGATAAACAGGCAGACGGACAGAAACAGGGACCCACTTTTTTCGACTTCTCTACCATCGTAATGTCATGTTTTATTAAATTGTCGTGTTTGAAATTTTGTACGAATGCAATACTTGCCATATAGTTCTTATATGTTGCAAGTAAAAAGTATATTAGTATTAAGGCTACTTTGGCAGGCTCCATTAATTTCATTCATTAATTTCATATATTAAATAACCAAAATAACTAAAAATAGATAAATAATGGTTTTCGACTCAAGTATCTTGAAAACAAAGAAATATATTTGTTTATCTCACACAAAATACTGTTATTAATTTGTTGTCAAACTTTTAAAAATCGACAGATGGGCAAGGATAGGAACTTTTAGGTGTGGGGCGCATCCCAGTCTCTTTTTATAAATTTTTAATTGGTTTTGAAATAGAGTTAATATTCAAAAGATTTTCTTGTTAATATCACCTTTTCATCCAACACAAAGAAAATGTTATCTTTTTGATACTATGTGAAAAATAAAAGTTGCTGATTAAATTATTAAAAATGCATATTGTTATTACACGATCAGATTCCTTTAGCTACACTCAATATATTAATTTCTTTAATTATTTTTATGCACTACTTCATATTTCTATGATAGTGCGGTTGAGTTCTTTAATTCACATTCAATTCTATTTGTTTTATTTTGCATAGCAATATACACTAAGCTTTAGCGTAGAAGTTAAAAAATTAGCGACTTATTCATTTTCGCATAAGCCTACATGAAATTTCGAGAGAAAATTTGGCAACGAACGGTTGGATTACACTATTCGACAAGGTTTTGTTATTGGCAATAAAATTGAACTTTTTCAATAGGTTTTGATATCTTAATTCAAATCTGACTTCAAAATAAACTCGTATGAATGTAGGTTTTTAAGATATTACTTTTCAAATTTCAAAAAAAACGCGTAGGTAAGAGTTTTTGAGGCTATCTAAATGTATGAAGTAAAATAATGGTTTTCCAAATCTATAATCCCATTCTCCAATATTTAGTTAAAATATTTATTTTATTTCATAAAATATTCGAAAAATCTTCATAAATGGTTAGATTTCATCTGTCTTACAAAAATCTGAAAGAAACGCTTAACCATTTATGCTTAGACGGTTTTCATCAGAAAAACGCAAAACGGTTTGAAAGTAGGTTTTGTCCCTGTAACGAATCTGTTATTTATAAACAGTTCTATTACACCAAGTTTTTAAAATATATTATTCGAAATCAGCACTAAAATAAAGTTCAAAACAGGTATTTTGTAAACTTGAGAAAATAGTTAAAATTAAAGTATTTATTTGAAATCAGCACTAAAAATTAACTTTATAAGGTATTTTTCAAAACTATGAAAGTATCAAGTTCAAGTTTTGTCAAATAAAGACACATAACTTATGAGAATTTAATTAAAATTTAATTTTTTATTTGAAATGTTTTGAACTGAATATTTTTGACAATTGTTAGTGTTCGTATTAAAAGGAAGGCTGCAGTGCCTCCCACACTGATAAGTTCCCATCTATTTCTTAAAACACAGCCTTAAAAAATATTAAATATTAAAAATGTGAAATAAATTAAGTTTAAGTTCTCTAGACATTGAAGTCAAACCATTTGTATGGGTTTTCGTCTTAATAAAACAAACCTCTAGAAATTTTCGAAAAAAATTACCTTTTATTAAAACCAATGTTTCGTATACAATGAAATTATTTTGTACTCAATATCTTGAATTATTCTGGAGATATTCGAAAATAGTTTTTTACAAATTTTGAGTAATATTTTTTGTAGATTTTTATATTTTTTTAAATGTCAATTGCATTTTTCTAAACAAAAAATTAGCAGATGTTGAAAACAATGTTTTTTTTATAAGAGTAAGTTTGAAGCGAGTATTCTTATTTATTGCCAGGAATTTAAAGTCGAAAATCAATTTTTACAAACTTTTAGTAGTATTCTTTTATGGTTTCTCTTTTTTGTTAAAACAATTGTAGCTTTGATTTTTTTTAAATGTCCCCAAATGTCAAAACCGATCTTCGATTTCGGATAAGTGACTGCCACGGCTGGCTCAAATAAATTCTATAGCCCAGAGGCAACATTTTAGATCACTTTTAGCAGTTGGAGACGTATTTCAGCAATAATGCGCTGAATATTTTCTTTCAAGGTGTTAATCGTAGGGCTTATCTACGAGAACGTTGACAAGCGACTTCAAATAACCCAACAAAAAATAGCCCATTGGTTTTAAACTGCACGATCTTGATGGCCATGCAATATGCCCACGATGACGCAAGATAATGCGCTAACCAAAACTTTCTGTCAATAAATTAATTGTTTCGTTGGTTTAGTGAACCGAATCATTATTTTGGTAGTTAGTTAATGGCAGTCAAAAAAACAACTCTACATTTTACTGACAACTACGAGTATGTATTTAAAAAAAGTACAAGAGCATCAAATATTCTTACTTGCGTCCACCTCATTTCAGCTCTGAAACTTTCAATATCATCAATGGTCATCATAATATAAAAATATTTTCATAACAAAACTAGCGGCCCGGTACGTGCTTCGCTACGTATAAGGCATAGTAATAGAAAAAAATGATTATTAAGTTCATTTATTCAAACAAAAAAATATTTTAAATTGCTAGCTATTTAAAAGTCTAAATGACCCAAATGATATATTGTTTATATTATTTTTATCAGCAAAGAGTAAAAACTAAAAAATAAAAAAGAATTGGATACTTTTACTATGTTGGGTCTATATGGGTAAGTCTAAAACAGTTGGATAAACAATATTTTTTGTTTTTCACACAAACGTGAAGTGTTTGCCTTTGAGCCTTATTTATGGATATCGCAAATGATAAACGCACAGGATATTGTAATCTTTTGAATTCAAATGGCATATCAGTTGGAATCATAGGGATACGCGGTATCAAACACACTTCTCCTTTTGATTTACCAGTTAAGATTGTAGTTCAATCAAATTTGGCAATAACTTTTTCACTGCCAATCTTTGCATTACACAGTTTTGGTGGATTAATATTTTACAATAATATAATCAAAGAACCAATTTTCAGATTCAAGCAATGCGGTGGTATATCAGCCGGTTCCAATGAATTTAA
Organism: Eupeodes latifasciatus; assembly: GCA_920104205.1. NCBI lineage: Eukaryota > Metazoa > Arthropoda > Insecta > Diptera > Syrphidae > Eupeodes > Eupeodes latifasciatus. Next base: position 186,834,613 of record OV049924.1, read on the forward strand.
AAATTCAATTGGATAATAATTCATTGCCTCATCTTTATTCATAACACTGTCAATTGATTTATGTGTCGTGACTCCACCTGGCAGTTTCGCTCGAATTGGAAAATTAATGGCATTGATATAAATGTTCTTCTGTGCTAAAATGGCGTGTTGTCTCAACCAGTCATGATTTCTGTAATTCTGAAGAATATTCAGAAAAACACATTCAATCAACTCTTCTATAGATTGCGCAATTGTACAAAAATTGTTCGGTAAAGTGATCAATCCAGTAGTACCCGTAGCATGATGGTTAGTGCGTTGGACTGTCATACAAGGGGTCTTGGGTTCAATCCCTGCCTGTGCCACCTAACTTTTTTCACGGGTACTGCCTCTTGCGAGGAATTGACAAATCCTCCAAGAGTAGGTAATTCTTGTCATGAATAGTGGTTTCTCAAATTAGCCGTTCGGATTCGGCATATAAACTGTAGGTCCCTTCCATCTCTGACAACATTACTCGCACACAGGAATGGTTGAGAGTTGTAAGTCACTAGGCCCTGGTTCTTCATGGACTGTTGCGCCACCTAATTTAAAAGTGATCAATCCATTGGTACTGTCGATTGGTATTTTGCCATCACCAATTTCTAACAATTGTTTTGAAAACTCATGGGCAGTTGCATCATTATGTAGGTGAATACGCATATTAATGTTCAGTGTCAATTTTCGTAAATATCTCCAAAGAACTGATGACTTCAAACAGGCGTTGATCGAGGAATGACCACCAAAAAGCTGTTGATTACCGCGTAAATCTTGCATTGTTATATTAAATGCTTCTATTGATTTTTTATTCGCCATTGTGCACTCATCCCTTAAAATAATTGACATTAATCGCAGAACTTTTGTCATAGCAGAATTTCTCGAAATATTGCAAGTTGAAGTTTCAATCACCTGTACTTTCAATGGCAATTTTAATGCAGAGGGTGCGGTCCGATCACCTTCTAATTTTAATTTTCTTTTCCGATCGAATAGTCACTTAAATCAATGATACAACGAAAGTTTTGCCTGTGCCACCAGGTGCATCCAAGAAATATAATCCACCTGCATTATTGGAAATTTTGTTGAATATTCAATTTGGTGCTATTACAATTTTGTGATTATCAGATGGCATACGATAAAGAGCAATTTTGAACAATTGAACTAATGCGTTATGCTGATGGAAAAACATTTGTAGCTCACGAATAATTTCTCGTCTTGTATTTGAAACAATTGCACTACGTTGATCCAATTCACATTTTCATCACCAATAAAATAAATTTGCAAAATTTGATGATCAGCGTCGGAGTATGGCAATAACGAACCAGCTTGATGATAAATCTGGACCTGAATCTGTAACATGTATGCAATTTTAGATAGATGTTGAATCAGAATTTTTAAGACTTTATGATTCAGATTGATATAAACATGGGACAATTATCTCTAATAATTTTAGTAGCACCAAAAGAAGTAATTTGAAATGCCGAACTGTATTGTTGAACATTACTCAAAAACTGCTTCGACGTTTGAGATGGCCCAAAAATAAATGAATACGATGGTTCGGGTGGAGTTTCTAATGTTGGCAATCTCACTTTGCCATTAGCACAACACATTCCAGGGGTTTCACCTGGAAAGTTAGCCGTATCACAATGTGGACATATTGCGTCCATTATTCCAGTGTATCCAGACATGCTATAAATCAATCTGACTATTGTAATTAAAAGCAGCACGCAGCATTTCATCCAAAACAGCACGACGTATTCGTGATCGCCGTGCAAGATTAAGTACAGGTACAGGGTCAACAGATCTATTCTGTGCAGTACTTTCACGCTGCGATGCAATAGCTTGTGCGCGTTCATCTGTAGTCTGAGATCGTCTTAATAATGCCACTTGATTTGCATTACGCGTTCGACATTTTACCTTCACTCAAAAACTCAACAATATTTTGGAATATATAAACACAAAGCACTCAACAACTCAACAATATTTTGGAAAATATAAACACAAAGGCATATTTTGGAAAACATAAACACAACAAAGCAATAATTGTTGCTGATAAAATGAAATGACATATGATGACATTAAATTTGTTTGACAGAACTAACGTCACTTTTTTTGTCTTCGATTGTTTTGCCAAAGGTTCAAATTGGCTTTTAAGTATAAGTACAAATTGTTTGTATATGGGAGTATAGAAAGATGTTGAATTTACACTTTTTCAAGATTTTTTTTTAATTTTCTCTACGTACAAACCTTCTCTGGACTTCCACGAATAATTCAAGACCAAAATTAGCGAAATCGGTAAAGGCATTGTTGAGTTATAACATTACAACGAAAAGTGGCATTGATTTTAATATATATAGATCTTAATAAATAAGGTAATTGCGGGAGAGACGCCGCACTACTTCTGGTCATCTATGTAGATAGTTTATTTCTAACCTATTGTTCGTTGAATATTCAACCAAAAATGCAGTGCAAAAATTTGGTTATATCGGTTATGTAATGGAATCAGTTCCTATTTATTATGTTTTTAGTTCATTATCTGACGAACTTTTGAGTTGTATGTATCGGGTGATTTTTTTGAGGTTAGGATTTTCATGCATTAGTATTTGGCAGATCACGCGGGATTTCAGACATGGTGTCAAAGAGAAAGATGCTCAGTATGCTTTGACATTTCATCATGAATAGACTTACTAACGAGCAACGCTTGCAAATCATTGAATTTTATTACCAAAATCAGTGTTCGGTTCGAAATGTGTTTCGCGCTTTACGCAAATTTTATGCGTTTTTTTTTTAAAAAAGTTCTCAAGCTCTTAAAAAATCACCCATTATGTATTTATTGTCCTCCATTGAAAAGAGGACATTGTTTAATATAATGTGTGATTTTTTAAGAGCTTGAGAACTTTTTTTTAAAAAAAACGCATAAAATTTGCGTAAAGCGCGAAACACATTTCGAACCGAACACTGATTTTGGTAATAAAATTCAATGATTTGCAAGCGTTGCTCGTTAGTAAGTCTATTCATGATGAAATGTCAAAGCATACTGAGCATCTTTCTCTTTGACACCATGTCTGAAATCCCGCGTGATCTGCCAAATACTAATGCATGAAAATCCTAACCTCAAAAAAATCACCCGATATTAAATACGTGTTAGAAGAACACGTCTAAAGCTAAGTGTACACAATTTAAAGATCTTTTAATATTGGTAGATTAATCGAAAAATATTTCAACAAAATTTCTATCAAATTTCTACACCCAATTTTATCTCTCAAAAGTGACAATAAATTTGGCAGTCAATCCTAATCCTAATTGTCACCTAATTAGATGTTATTGACTTTTGACAGTTCGGCCAATAGGATCCAAATAGGATCGAAAGAAAAGGATTATATAGAAATTAGCCGTATTTATAAGAAATGATGTTGCATACCTTCATAACTTCAACTACAATATGGTTTGTGCTCCAACACAAACTTTAACTTCATGTCTTTAAAATTCACGGTAAACAAAAAAAAGACACGCATGCTTTCTTTATAGAAGTCCAACCTGGACAGAAATTCAACTATTAACGAATTTGATGCTCTGTCAAACTACATCCAAAGAATTGTTGTTGTTGTTGTTGTTGTCATCGCGGGCAATTTCAATGTACACAATTCTTCTTGCCTTCGCTTTTCTGGCCAGACAACACTCGAATTCCTGACGTTGCAGGTCAATCCGTTAACACCCTCGACTTGTTTCTTACCTCTGACCCTAATAACTACGCCTCTAGGTACATCAGACTATTGTATCGTATCTGCAAATTTCCCATGTAAAAAAAAACAGTTAAAGAGAAAACCCCTAAAAGTACCGTTTGACAATATGAGAAAGCCAACTAGGACTTAATGAATTCTTCAGGAACTTTAACTGATCTCAATGCTTCCTCGATAGTGACGATATGGTTACAAATAGTAAAATCTATCAAGCCCAAGGAAAACTCATGGTTTGATTCGAGCTTTAAAGAGGTTATTAGAATCAAAGATGTAAGTTTCCAGATTTATAAGGCCAACTCCACTGAGGAAAACCGGAAAAAGTTCAAACAAGCTAGAAAAACCTGCAACGGTCATATTCGACGAACTAAATTTGTGCATGACCAGAAATTAAGGCAAAAAATACTATAATGGCCCAAAGTTAGTATACAAATTTCTGGTAATTTGTAAAAAACGTACGAAACACCACGTCCTCCTCGGTTCCAACGCTCGTCCACAATGACACTCCCTATGTAAGCTCGATTGATAAAGCCAATTTGCTTGCAGCACAGTTTGCTGTTAATTCGACGCTACCGAAGAGTGTCTTGAGTCCTCCTGTTCTTGAGGGCGTAAACGATTCTATGGAACGAATATTCTTTCGCACCCGTGCAGTTGCAAGAGTACTAAAAGACCTTGACATACACACAACCACTGGCCGGATAGTATCCCCCTATTGTTCTTAAGATGTGTTCTTCTAACCTGGGAAAACCACTGCGTAAACTTTTCCATCTTTCCTACTCTACAGGTCTCTTGCCGAGCAGATGGAAAATAGCATTTGTCCAGCCCGTCCATAAAAAAGGCGAATCCTCTTCCCCCTCCAACTATCATCCAATAGCACTCACGTCCCTTCTTTCCAAGGTCATGGAAACGCTGATTAATTACCAGCTTAAGAAATATCTCGAAGAACGGAAGCTTCTTAATGACCGGCAGTATGGCTTTCGTAGCAATAGGTCCACTGGTGATCTCATGGTTTATCTCACCGAACAGTGGAACAAATTTTTACATCGTTTTGGAGAAAGTAAGATTATTGCACTTGATATTTCAAAAGTATTTGACAGAGTTTATCATCAAGCCCTCTTATCGAAAATGCGTACTTTTGGTATTGATGAATTTCTTCTTCGTTGGATTAGAAATTACCTTCCTAACCGTTCAATAGAAGTTGTATTGATTGGTTTCAAATCTGAAACTCATAAAATAAATGCTGGTGTCCCCCAGGGCTCCGTTTTTTCTCCGACTTTCTTCCTCATATTCATAAATGGTCATTTGTCTGCCATTTCTAATCCATCAAACGGCAGCGTATGAAAAGCTCATTTAATTCTGATCTAGGCATCATTGTACAATGGCGAATTAAGAACCGTGTAGAATTTAATGCTTCAAAAACTCAATTGTGTCTCCTGTCGTTCAAGCGTAACCCACACCCGTTGCCGCTATCCATGAGCGGCACTTGACATCCAGGAAACTAATCAACTTTCAGTACTCGGTATGTGTATCACAGATCACCTCAATTAGCCAGTTGCATTCGCCCCCTCAAACAATTCAGCCGTATTGAGTATAAAGACTCTTTTTTTTAACCATTCATCGAGAATGTGGAATGCTTTACCCAACTCTATTTTTGTATGGCCTCTTAACTTTTTTTCCATGATTTATTTTAATAACTTAATAAATGTTTTTATTTTCAGCTTATTACTTGCAGCAGTGTCCAAGAAATGAAGAAGTTGTTAACGAATGTTTGCGTGATAGTGGAAATAGATTGGTACACTTTTTACGACAAGGTGTTCCGGAATTGGACATGTATGAGGTAAATTTAAAAACTCAAAAAAAAAAAAAAAAAAATATTTTATGCAAACTTTCATTCATGGCGATAAGCCTTTAACACTTTGCCTTCTAATGGTTTTGCTGTGGAACCACAAAGTTGATACTTTTCTAATATGTTCCTATAGAGGTTTCATGACGAAAACCAAACACATTTGTTCAAAATGTAATTGATACTTTTGGGAACAAAGGTTTAAGGTATAATGAATAAACAAGAACTGAAAAAAAAAATGAACAAAACAATCATCGCAAATTCGGAAATAAAGAAACAAAACGATTAAAGATTTTAATGGTAATCCAGTTAAAGTTGAAGGTATCCAAGTTGACCCAGAAAAACAAAGTGACTAAAAGTATTCCAGAAATGTTGTTTGTTTTTTTTTCCATGAAGCAAAAAATCCGGTTCGGCTTCTTTAACGGAACATACGAGTACCTACCAGCTTATAATAAAGTTCATGATTTCATGGTTTCGTAAAGTGATGATATTTTGTAATTTTAAAGGTTCAATAAACTTTTTAATGTTAAAGCCATGAGCAACGTACCGACTACACACGCATTATATTATACAGGTGTTGGTTCTTGTAATGCAATCAAATGCAGTGAAAGCTCTAATAAGCGGGCACTGATGGTCCCACAATTTTTGTCGGGTTTAAGAACTGTCTTATTAAAGGAAAGCAATATACGTATAAAGTATTACCCTCCCAGAATTACATCATCTTCACCAAGTAAAAATAATTTTTTCAAATAACATCCCTCATTTTTCACAATGTCTATTTAGAGAAGATTAATTTCTGTGAGAAATTTGAAAATTAATTTTGTTTCCTGGTTATGTCTCCGTTTGAGAAATTGATCGGTTATTGGAGCTGTCGGCAAGTTAGGCAAGAGGAAATTATGTCAGACTTTTATGTTTAAGCTTAAGCTAAAGCTTAATATTTTTAGTTAGTGTTTGTTTATTTAAATCCTTTGGCTTAGAAGTTAAAGCTTCATCAGATCTACCTTTAAGCTTCAAATTTGGTTCGGAAACAGTAGCTCCAACACAAAGGTTTTGAGAATTTAAAATTTTCTCAATAGCTATAACTATTTATACATCTGAGGTTCTTGTCAAGGAAATCTCAGACTGACATTTCGGTTTGCCTACAAGCTACTGAGGACTAAATGTGAGAAAGTGTGCGTGAAATAATGCAAAAAACCAAACACATTCTCACATTTAGTCCTCAGGCCCATCAAAATGCTTCATTATAGTAATCAGCCCCATCTAAATGCTTCATTTTGAATGTTTCATTGCCTCGTTCAAAAACTAAACAATCCTAACCAACAGAATCTGAAGTGCTGACATGGTCTTAAATTGGAAGATTTGTATAGCTTTTTAATTTCAATCCAAATTAATGTTGTAAATGTATATTAAATAAAATAAAATTGACCAAATACATATTATTTAATGATTTATTAGTTTATTATTATTTATTTTGTTTACTTAAATTATTTGCGAACGCAACATGCGCTGCAACTGGTTAAGTATAATTATTGCAAATGGGCAAAAGTGTAACTCAATACTTCGTAAAACAGACAATTTTTTCAGCTGTAGTTTGCTTAGAGCATTTTTTTGGCGACGTAAGAAGTTCAGGTGGAAACAATAGGCGGGTGTCTCCGTACTTTTTTTTATACAGACAATGCTTCGAGAAACATACTTGTGAAGTTCCATTGCAAACTTCAGCTAGTTCAGATTCCTCAATTATCGGGTGATTTTTTAAGAGCTTGAGAACTTTTTTAAAAAAAAAAAACGCATAAAATTTGCAAAATCTCATCGATTCTTTATTTAAAACGTTAGATTGGTCCATGACATTTACTTTTTGAAGATAATTTTATTTAAATGTTGACCGCGGCTGCGTCTTAGGTGATCCATTCGGAAAGCCCAATTTTGGGTAACTTTTTCGAGCATTTCGGCCGGAATAGCCCGAATTTCTTCGGAAATGTTGTCTTCCAAAGCTGGAATAGTTGCTGGCTTATTTGTGTAGACTTGACGTAGCCCCACAAAAATTTATCTCACAACTCATGTTTCAGCTCAAATGAAAAGGGCTTGTTTGAATTGTATAGCAAAAATCATGATGGGAGTCCTTAATGAAAGGTTGTATAATTGGGTGGAACAAAATAATATATTAACAGAATATCAGGCTGGCTTTAGAAAGAAATATTCTACAGTGGATAATATCTATAACTTGGCGTCCATTGTACACATTAAGCTGGCTGAAAAAAAGAAAGTCTATGCTTTTTTCGTGGACTTAAAGGCGGCTTTTGATAAAATCTCCAGACAACTATTAATGCTCAAGTTACGTGAAATGGGAGTCTCAACTAAATTTGTAAACCTGCTAGAGTGCATATACTCTGATACTCAATCAGCAGTGTGGACAGGAAGGGAGTTATCGGAGTACTTCGAAACACTATATGGGTTGAAACAAGGATGCCTTTTATCACCTTTACTTTTTGCTTTATATATAAATGATCTACATGCAATTATTGAAGGAGGTCTTAATATCGAAAATTTAAATATAAGGCTGTTGCTGTATGCTGACGACATGGTGATCTTAGCAGAGGATGTGGAGGTTTTGCAACGTATGATAGAACGTTTTGAAGGGTACTGCACCAATTGGAATCTCGAAGTGAATCTCTCAAAATCGGAAATTATGGTCTTCCGAAATGGTGGCAGGCTATCAAATAGGGAAAAGTGGATTTTCAACGGAGAAGAAATTCGGATAGTACCTCAGTACACATATCTTGGTGTTCTGCTCACTCCAAAGATGAACTTTTTTAAGCATGTAGAGAAAAGAAATGCAGCAGCAAAGAACAGCATTAACGCGACATGGCATTGTTTTTTGAGTAAGCAGAATATCAACCTCAGTTCAAAATGGAAACTCTTTTTGGCAGTATGCAGAGCTATTCAAACTTATAGTGCACAAGTCTGGGGTTTTGGAACTTTTGATGAAGTGGATAAGCTACAACGATACTTTCTGAAAAGAGTTTTAAAGTTACCATCATACACCCCAAACTATGCATTACCGATTGAAACCGCAGCTGAAGACGGGCACTATTACACACTGGACTTGCACCTTAGATATGTACAAAAGACTATATTTGAATACAGTGACACGAGACTATCTAAGCAACTTACCAAAATCCTCTTAACAAAACAACTTTTTTGGGTTAAGGAGATTAATAGGATCGGAAACAGGTTCGGCTTGCACTGGGATGAGAACATGACAAATGAAAGAGATTGGGTTTTCAATAACTCACAAATTCTTGATCAACTGAAATCGCAGGCAAATCAAGAAGCAGAACAGATAGCGAGGGGAAGCAACACAAGAATTTTTAAGATGTTGGATTATTCAATAGGACCGCAATATATAACAGATGACTTGGAGCCTTACAAAATATCATGGATTTTCAAAGCTAGATGCGATCTTATCTCACTCAACGGAAATAGGCGTGGAAGCAACGCATCAACATTATGTAGCCTATGCAACATGAGAGAAGAAGAAGATATACAACATTTCCTAGGCAGGTGTCCCGTACTAAGAGAATTCAGGATAAGACATTTTGAAAAGGCAACTCTAAATGAAGCTGAAATTATTGCTGTCCTTAACGGAAATTGCAGGGCTGATTGGAACAGACTCTCGAGTTATATTAACGTGGCTATAAAGTATAGAAAACAAATCTTAACAGAGTATATTTGAAAATAGTGTTAACTATGAACGTGTACACATTACTTTAAAACTTTAAAATTTAGGATTTCTCTTTAAATTTATTTAAAATCAAAACTTGTATCTTTTTTAAAAAAAAAATGAACTTAAATGTAAAATTATTTGTATTTTTTCAATTACCCGACAGACGACTCTTTATGTCATTGTCGTATGTTTTTTAAATCTTTCAAAATAACTTTCTTTCAAGTTAAACTCAAAAATGTATAAAAATATTAAGTTGGAAATAAAAAACACTTTACTACTACTACTACTACTAGCCCCACAAAAAATAGTCTAAAGGCGTCAAATCGCATGATCTTGGTGGCCAACTTACCGGTCCATTCCTTGAGATGAATTGTTCTCCGAAGTTTTCCCTCAAAATGGCCATAGAATCGCGAGCTGTGTGGCATGTAGCACCATCTTGTTGAAACCACATGTCAACCAAGTTCAGTTCTTCCATTTTTGGCAACAAAAAGTTTGTTAGCATTGAACGATAGCGATCGCCATTCACCGTAACGTTGCGTCCAACAGCATCTTTGAAAAAATACGGTCCAATGATTCCACCAGCGTACAAACCACACCAAACAGTGCATTTTTCGGGATGCATGGGCAGTTCTTGAACGGCTTCTGGTTGCTCTTCACTCCAAATGCGGCAATTTTGCTTATTTACGTAGCCATTCAACCAGAAATGAGCCTCATCGCTGAACAAAATTTGTCGATAACACGCGCGAAACACATTTCGAACCGAACACTGATTTTGGTAATAAAATTCAATGATTTGCAAGCGTTGCTCGTTAGTAAGTCTATTCATGATGAAATGTCAAAGCATACTGAGCATCTTTCTCTTTGACACCATGTCTGAAATCCCGCGTGATCTGTCAAATACTAATGCATGAAAATCCTAACCTCAAAAAAATCACCAGATAGATTAGTATTTTCATCATTTAAGCAGTTCGATAATTGCAAGACCAAATTTTAGTTTTGTTTGTTGCAGAAATATTCCTGAAAATTTCTTTTTGAGGTACTATGTTAGAGTTAGAATTTTGTTTGTAGTTAGTTTTTGGAATACAAATTTGAGGGAACCATGTTTTAAAAATAAGTTGCTTTGTGTAAAGCATCTTTAAGGAATAGAAATAGGCAATATGGTTACACACAATACCAACTAAATGAGTGCAATAAATAGATTTAAGTAACTTTTTTTATTCCAGTATGGGGAAACCGAACACCCAATAGAAAAAAAATCGGTGAACGCGCCAAAATGCATACTTCTTGACAAAATAATGTTATCTTCTATGCTTACGCATAAAATTATGAATTTTGTAGCATATGAACATTTCTAGACATTTTACAATGTGAACAATTAATATGCTATGAAATAATTGGCTGCTATTAATGCTTAATTTTTTTCTAAAAAGTTGATGAAGGTTAGCCGAAGCGGAAATTTCTTTAATGAACATACCTAAAATATTGGCTTTCTCAAAAATATTTTTCTACACTAACCTCTGCTTTATATCTGAAAACTATTGTTTATGTATATTTTCTTCTATGTTCTGCATTTATTAAATGTAATGGAATTATTTACTATATTAAGAAAAACATGTACGTAAAACTCATTAATTTGTTTCATTTTTAGCAGCACTTTTACTAAACATACCCTTCAAACAATAATAAGTAAACTTGAACTTTGGTAACTAAACATTTTTAAGGAATGAATGAAAATTATATTTTGCGTTAAACTGTGGAAATTCACAAAAAAAAAAACTTCTGTACGTCAACAATAAACATTTATGACGATTACATGATCTATTGAATTAGTTGTGCATGAATTCAGAACGATTTTAAGACGTTTTGATTTTGTGATATATGTCAAAATTTGCATTTTATTTGCTCTGCATTTATTCAACAGGTTCGCTATAATCGTTCTGATTACTTTTTTAACACATTGGTGTTCCTTTGATGCATAGTTTTTTTTGATAGCAAATACATGTATGTTTCCATCAATCAAGAATGTTATGGATAAGGTATTTTTCGATTATAACTCTTTTTTTAAATTTAATATTTATTAATCATAATGGAATTGAAAAATAGTTGCAAGCTTAAATCATTAAAAACAAACTATAAATATACTTGGATTAATTAAATTGATACAGATTTTAATTAGTTGCAAACAAAATATTTGGGCCGTTCGTTAACGAAAATTTATTAGAATTTAATACAAAAATTGCGCTCGCACCCTTAAATTGATGGTTCTTCGAACGCATCTTTGATAAAAAAAATACGAGGTTTATTATGAAATTTAAAGAATTTCGTAGTGATTACTGTAAATTAGTGAATTAATTATAATAAACTGATGTTGAACATGCTTTTTTCAAGACAAAAAGGTACATTTGTTCACTATCCACAAAATGCCTGCAAAATTAAAGCTTAAAACTGAAAAACCTGAAAAAAACTTATTAACCCCTCCATTTTGTTTTTGCTATGCAAAGTGCCGCTAGCCCACGGCATGGGTTTTTTTGTTTGTGCTCACATCTATTCATGGACTAATTGTCAAAATTACAAATACAACAATGTAAACAAACGGGTTTTGGAGAGTTAAACGTACGAAAGATTCCGGTCTTGGTAATGGAGTGTTTTTGGTTTCGACGATAGTCTCACTTCGCGTAAGACGATAATCGTCAAAGTGATGTCATCAAAACGATAGCATTTGCACGATAGCTAAATATGTATCGTCTGTCATTAATTCCCAAATGTTAACTAAGCAAATTGAAGTAAAAATGTTTAGGCGTAATTTGAATTTGTTGCAAATTGAGAATGAAAACTAAAAAGTGAATTATTAATACGGTTACGAAACAAATTTAGAGATGAGTCAGACCCTCTATCTCTTTCAACCAATATGTAATCATAAGTAATTCTTCTTACTTATTGTTGTAAAATAATTTCAACAATTACAGATTTGTGCTTTCAACTTCAACATCTTGTCCTACACCGAATTGACATCCAGGTTTACTCAGATATCTCAAAAACAACCGTATCGCCTGCTCAGAGGTCAGTGCACCTTCTCTAAAAGTATTAAGCAAGCCTCTACACATTTTTAGTCATCACTAATTTCTGATCGTTTCCTATATATTCGCACTTCAATTTAAGAGAAATAAATAAACCTTTTGGTCCGGGGTCCAGGAATCTTGATATATTTTTGTACGAGTAGCTTTAGATATAATATTCTAAGTTAAGCTATTATTAAAGACACAATTTGGAGTTTAAGCTAGAAAGACAAACTAAAGCCCCATGAATCTAGCTCAAGCTGTTTTAAAATAGCTGTTACTAGAAACAATCTTTTAGTGATTAGCTAAAGATTATTTTTAATCACACAAAACCTAGCTTTGACTTAAATATCCAAGTTTTAGCTTTAGCTTTCAGTTTTATGTGATTAAATTGTTGTCGAACAGATATGGATATGGGATGCTTGTTCATCTTGAACAATTAAACTTCAAGCATTTTCAACTCAATGCAAAAGGAATTGAAAAGAAATTCAAGATCTTTTTAATCAAAAACTGGAACAGGTGCAGCTGTACAAAGATTAAGATTATTAAAACAACTCTTGTTTTCAACCTGACAATACTCATTTTGAAGTTGATTTTTTTTGACATCAGTCACTTGATTTGTGCTCAGATTAGTGTGCCATTTCAAAATAAATGGTTTCCGAATCGTTCATATTCATTACCAAAATAATGGTTCGTTTATCGCGATGCAACAACATAATCAATTGAAGGAAACTTTTGGCGAACGCATTATCTCGTATCGTCGTGGGCCTGTGACGTAGGCCTTTAGAAGACTGGAATTTATTTCAGCTTTCCGCGGCGACCACTTTCCCGAACACATTTTTAAAACATTATGAAAAACCCTTATCTTTACAATAAAGCTAAATTCTCCATAATAAAATACCCTTTATTTTGGGCGTTGGCTAGAGCTGCAATAAGTAGCAGTTCAAGTCGTTTTTTCTTTATATGAGCTTGTAGATATTTCTATTTTTTTATTTCATTTTACAGATTGAACCAGTAATCATTGATGAAATTGGAATTGTTTTGGGAAGTGGTCCTGATGGCTATCGGGCTGTGTTCAGGAATATTCAGGCATACGGAGTTGGTAATATATCAGTAACAAATGTGAGGTGAGTTTCAGAATACCAACAAATTTAACAAGTACAGAAAAATAAATTTCACATTTAATTAAAAACATAATATAATTTATTAAAAGTCTATACCAAAGATGTAACTTTTAAAAATTTGCGCCCTCTTCCGACAGAAAAAGAAATTGAAAAACTAAAATCATTTTTTGTATAAATTTATGAATGGATATCTACTTCGTTTATTTCCTTCGATTCGTTGAAACTAATTTGCGACGGTTCGTTGACTTGTTGTCATAAATTAATGACTTAATGTAGCCCTTAAGAAAATGGTCTAGATGCGTTAAATGGCACGAAAAGGATAACAACATTCAATTAAAATGAATAACTTTGCAAATCAGCTGGGTTTGTTTACATTCATAATAACGATTTAAGATTTGTAATTTTTTAATTTCCCATAGAAAGTTATTGTATTGTATTTGTTATTGTATCAATACGATTTGTCGAATTGAAAATTTTGACATTTCTCGACGTTCCAAGGCCCCTAGAGTCGAAATAAAAGATTTTTAGAGAGATGTTTGTGCGTGCGTTTGTACGTACGTCCGGTTCGTGCGTTCGCGACGTTTTTTTTTGGTGTCCATAGCTCAAGAACCAGTAGAGATGTCGACTTCAAAAAATTTCGTTATACAGATAATAATGCAGAAAGATGCAGAAATTACTGTCAAAAAAATTACTGTTTTTTTACCATAGCAATTTAAAAAAAAAAGGTGAAAATTTTGGTTAACCCTAAATATCTCACGAACCAATAACGCTAGAGAATTGATTTAATTGTATATTAAATATTGTAACGTGATACCAAACAAATATATTTTTGCAAAAAATTCCAATTAACGCTTTTTTTATAAATAAAAAAAAATGAAAAAAAATGTGTCAACTCGAAAATTTTACGAACAAAAAATGATTTTATTTCCAAAAGAACTTTGTGCAACGAAGAATAACGTTTTCTACATCTGGTAAGATTTTGAAAAAAATCGAATTGACAGTTTTTTTACAAAACATTAAAAACCTAAAAAAAATGAACAAAAGTTGATAAAATTTGATTTTCGACTCAAATATCTTTTCAAAAATGTGAGATTATGGCTTCAAACTAATTTTAACTTATAAGGAATATTGTTTTCAACATTCGAAAAAGTTTTTAGAAAAATCGAATTGACAGTGTTTTAACAAAAAATAAAAACCTAAAAAAATTAACAAAAGTTGGTAAAAATTGATTTTTGACTTAAATATCTTTTCAAAACTTTGAGATATTGGCTTCAAACTAAATTTATCTTATACAAAATATTGTTTTTAACATTCGATAAAATTTTGAGAAAAATCGAATAAGCAGTTTTTTTAACAAAAAATAAAAACCAAAAAAAAAAACAATACTAAACCTTGGTAAAAATTTACTTTCGACTCAAATACTTACTTACTACTTGAGGTGGCGCTACAGTTTGGGACGGACCTGGGCCTCAACCAACATGCGAATCACCCGAAGAATTTTTCTCTCGAAGCATCCTAAGACGCTCTCATCTTTCTTTGATAGGGTACAGGCCTCAGCGCCATAAATGAGAACCGGGATGATGAGTGTCTTATAGATGGTGATTTTAGATGCTCGAGAGAGGACTTTACTACTCAATTGCCTTCTAAGTCCAAAGAAGCAAGAGTGATTCTTCGTTTGATTTCAGCGCTGGTGTCGTTGTCTGTGCTTATAGCGGTGCCTAGGTAGACAAAGTCCTCAACTACCTCAAAATTATAGCTGTCCATGGTGACATTTTGTCCAAGACGTCGTTGTTCGATGTTCTTTTTTGATGACAGCAAATACTTGGTCTTACCTTCATTGACCACTAAACCCATCTTCTTCGCTTCGGTCGCAATGCTCAAAAACGCTCCACTGACATCACGCTTTGATCTTCCAATTATGTCAATATCATCTGCGTATCCGAGTAATTGGATGGACCTTTGGAAGATTGTGCCTCTAGTGTTGACGGTTGAGTTTTGCACAATTCTTTCCAGAACGATGTTGAAGAAGTCGCATGACAGTGCATCGCCTTGTCTAAAACCTTTTTTGACATCAAATGCATCGGTGAGATCTTTTCCGACCTTGATGGAGCAGCGTGCATTCTCCATCGTCATTCTGCACAAACGGATAAGTTTGACAGGGATGCCAAAACTAGACATTGCTCTGTAGAGCTCTTCCCTATGGATGCTGTCATACGCGGCTTTAAAATCGATAAAGAGATGGTGGGTATCGATTTGAAGCTCCTGGGTTTTTTCCAAGATCTGCCGTAATGTGAATATTTGGTCGATAGTGGACTTTCCTGGTCTGAAGCCACACTGATAAGGACCTATCAGGTTGTTGACGAACGGCTTCAGACGTTCACATAGTACGGCAGAGAGGATCTTATTTGCAATGTTAAGGAAACTGATGCCTCTGTAGTTGGCGCAATTTAGAGGGTCTCCTTTCTTATGTATCGGGCACACTATGCTGAGATTCCACTCATCGGGCATGCTTTCTTCCGACCATATTTTGCAGTTTGCAGATGAGTTCGTGCATGCTCCGTACCATGTCATCGCTTGCTACTTTGAATAGTTCGGCAGCGATGCCGTCAGCTCCAGCAGCTTTGTTGGACTTCAGTTTAGATATAGCTATCTTCACTTCGTCGAGGTCGGGTAGACGGAATTGTTGATCTGCGTCGCCTAGGTTGAGTGGTTCTATCTCCCTTACAGCGGAATTCGGTTTGTCATCGCCGTTATATAATTTGGAGAAGTGATCTTTCCATATTCTCAACATAGACTGCGGTTCTACTACGATGTTCCCCTGATCGATTCAAACAGCTTTTCAAAAATTAAAAATATTGGCTTCAGACTAGTTTTATCTCACAGAAAATATTGTTTTCGATATTCTATAATTTTTTTATAAGAATAAAAATATAAAATCTACAAAAAATAGTATACGCAAATTTGGTAAAAATTGATGTTCGGTTCTCGATACGAGTATCTCGTGAACAATAGAAGATATTGATTTCAAATTAATTTCATGCATCCAATTTGTATATGTTTATATAAGAAATAAAAACTTTTCAGAAATGCGACTAAAATTAGTAAAAATTGGTTTTCGACTAACAAATCTCGGTAACAAAACTAGATTTTGAAATAAAACCATTTCATTATATGCAAAATATTGTTGGCAATTTTTAAATTTTAAAGAATAATTCAACTGACAACTTTTTTACCAAAACACGAAAACCTACTAACTTTTAAGGAAGACAAATCGACTGACGGGATGGGAAGTTATCAGTGTGGGACTGTGGGTCGCATCCCAGCCTCTTTTTTAATAAAATATTTGAACTAAAATGGGTTGGAAAATATTTCATAAGTGATAATTCGTTTGACATGCCGCCGTAAAGACAGTGTAAGTGATTCAAGTCGTTTTAACTATTCCGAGGTTAAAACGAGTATAAGTGAGATCTAATAAATAAGGCTGTGAGTGATTTAATAAACGTTGAAGATCTGCGTTAGTACAATCGTCTTTCTGCTTTGTTGTATTTGTGAACACACCAATTCTGCAGAACGTATACAGGCCTGATTTAGAACAATTTTAAGTAGTCACTGAATGTTCATAGACGTCAAATAAAAATTGAATATGATATCCAAAACGTCAAACTAGATCAAAGGGATCAATATTCTTAGTTTCAAAGAACACCATTTTTAAGAATGACTTTTTTATGAGTGAATTTTAGCAATTTCAAAAAGTTATTGAAGAGGTTTTGTTCCATTTATAGTAATGGTTCAAGTAGTTTTTAAATGACAGCTTCAAATATTAATGCTGCTTAAAAAGCAGTTTATTCAAAATGAAACCTTTCATTGGGAATCCATCTATATCTGTCCTCTACTCTGAATGGTGTGCAGAGTGATCCAATACTAGACGGTTGACAGGTCAACAAACTGCGACGAAAAATGCATTTTTGATATTTTTATAACGTCATATTTTTTCAAACGAAAAATTGCTTGTCATCATGAAACCAATCTAATGACATTTTTATGGTTTTCAAAAAATACAGTTTGCTTAATTTACAATTATATTTGTCTTATATTTGATAAATTATATCATTAATTAAATTTCTATATGCTAAATTTGCATAACATGCAACTTTATAGCGTCAATGACACACAATCGAGTATACGCCAAACCTCTCAACAACTGACGCACGAATAACATCAATTAAACAAGAAGCTTTTAAGTGCAACATATTTATGCAAACGTTTTTAAAGTAGTTATGTTAACAACCATGTGCTGATGCCGATGCCGATGCCGCTCCTGGTTAAATCTTGATCTTGTCATGAAAAATACTATATCATATGGATTTGTAACCGAATCGGGGCCAAACAATGTTCAAGACCTTAACAGATAGTTGAACATAATTTACCTGTAAAAATGTATCTATTCTCATTCACAATGAGCACTATGGAAGTAGATAGAGACCTTCGAATCGAAAATTCTCAAACAATAATGACCAAATAAGTTTGAAAGTGTATAGACGACAGAGTGAGAGGAACAATACCTAACATCTTAAGTACCGTACCGACTGGGGATTTTGAAACTGTAAAAAATAGCACAGTTATAGTTATACCGCGCTACTTTTTTTTTGGCGTAAACTGTCAAAGAAGACTGTATCATTTTTTGAGTGGGCCTTGGCACTTTGCGTGTTTTTGAAGTTGTGTTCTTCAAATTTATTTTTGGGGATATTGGTCATTTGGGCACAATTACCGAACTTTTGGGCGTTAAAACTTTTTTGGGTTTAATGACATTTCAAATAAAATGAAGCGTTCGGTCTTATTGCCAAGCAAAATAACGCCAAAATATTAAAAATGTCATATCGCCCAAAAATGGCTATATTACCCAAACATTTTTTCAGAAGAAAATCCTACAAATCTCAAAAACAATGTCATATTGCTCAAATCAATTTTTAAATATCATAATGCCCAATTAACTGTTTGATCTATCGCCCAAAAGATGTCATATGTTTCAACATTTGGACATTGTGAAAAATTTTGTGTTTATTTTGGGCACTTTAAGTTTTAATTTTTATCGGCCTAAAACTGAAAAAATATCAGATCGCCCAAAAACTCGGAACGTCAAGAAAGCGTACCCTCCCTGCTTGGGCTTACTATATTAACTCCCAACATCGCACCTACTCCAAATTCTATAGTGAGCCCAAGCAGGGGGGTTGCATACCCCATACATAGCCCACTGTTTATACGCGTCCCAAAGCCCAATCACGCAAAATATTTGCAAAATTAAAATTTTTTGACGTTACGACATTTCTAGAGATGGGCGTTAAGGCACTGAAAGTTGTTTTGGATGATATGACATTTTATTTGGCTTTGTGACGTTTTTTATTGATATTTTGTACGACGTTTTTCTTTTTGGGGTTTATGTCATTTTATGATTTGGGTTATACATATGTTAAATCGTAATCGTCGTAATGCCCAAAATAAATGTCACAAAGCCCAATCCCTATGTCATAAAGCTCAAATTCAAAGTTAAAAATTCTTTTGGACAAAATGTAAATTTGGGCGTTCTTTTATTCAAAATTTATTTGAGCATTATGACATTTGCTTTGGTTTTTTTTTTTTGGCAATTTTTTTAACTTTTTGGGCTTTGTGACCAATTTTGGGCATTGTGAAATTATAGAATTTGGGTGTTATGGTTATGGGTGAAATGCATGTTTTCAATTTTTGTAAAGTCCTACAAATATTGGCAAGTCTTTAAAAAAAAAAAAGATAAAGATTTTCCAATAGGGACAGGTTGATTTGGCCATATTGTTTCTTTTACTTTCTGTCAAAATATCTTCTTTTAATCCGTCACAAATCATCATGCTTTGTTCAAACGAGCATTCACATTGTCGTGTGTTAATCCCAATTTTGGTCAAAAAATCATCTTTAGCGATGAGGCTCATTTTGGATGAGCGCGTACGTGAAACAAAAAAACTCCATACACTTGAACCAGCGATATTCCAATTTCTTTAACCCGTCTAAAAAATAGGTTTTCTCAAGGTCTGCAAAGAAGGCCTCCGTTGCGGCAATGACCTCCTCATTCGACGCAAATTTCTGCCCGGCAAGTGACTTTTTCAAGTCTGGAAATAAAAAGAAGTCGCACGGGGCAAATTCTGGAGAATACGGTGGATGGGGCAGCAGTTCCTAGCCCAAGTCGACCAATTTGGCCGTGGCGAGGGCGGAGTTGTGAGCCGGTGCGTTTTCATGTTTTAAGGGCACTTTTTTCTTTGCCAAATGCGGCCTTTTTTTCTGCTATTTCGGTCGAATCGGGACAATAATTCGGTATATTACAATCCTATAACCTTGTGAATCCTAGAAAACAGTGGCCACTACTTTTTCGGCTGATATGGCAGCCTTCGCCTTCTTCGGAGCACGTTCGCAGGGTAAAATCTACTGTTTCCACTATTCGTTGGTCTTTGGATTGTACCAGTGGTTCCATTTTTCGTTGACGGTCACAAAATGACGCAGAAACTTCTTCGGATTGCGTGTCAAACACTGCTTTAAAATGGTCTCACGGTTGTACTTGTTGTCCGGAGTGACTAAACGTAGTACCCATCTCGCCGACAGTTATCTTATTCCCAAAAATTTCATGTACTGTATTAGCTATCTAGCGTTCCTTTAATTGGCTTTCTGCCAATACGTAGTAGCCGTTTTTGGGGCACCTGGACGTTACTCATCAAAAACCGATGTGTGACCACGTTGAAACTCATTATGCCAATTTTTAAAAGTCGCCATTGAAGAAGAAGCGTCACCGTAGACAGCGCGAAATGATTTTTGATTTCGCTGCGCGATTTCCCTTCTACAAACAAGAATTGAATCACCATTTTACTAAAATTTGAGGACACGTCCGTTTTTACGCTTGGTAAAAAAAAAAACACTGAGTGATTCAAATGAAGAGTGAGATAGTTCTTAATTTACGAAATGTTTTGTGAATTAAAACGGTTTGTCGAACACCCTGTATAGGTATTTGGTTTGTGTTTATTTTTCATAGAATGTATGGTAAATAGCTTGAGTTAGTCCAAAAACTTAACACCTCTTATGAAATAGTATAACTACGTGTTGACAATTCAAAAAGTAATTACCATTTTGACATCCACCTTTGGCATCCCTGTCACTGCTCAATTAAGTGAATCAGTCTAAGCACTTATTAGTGGTTACCACAACACGTAACATTTCTATACACTGGTTTTTCTCCACACGAAATGATATTGTCTTTTCGTGACAAGATGTTCAAACTTAATTATAGACATAAGCTACGAGTATATTCTAATTTCACATTGTTTAGAGATGGCAACGGTTTTAAAAAACCTCGTGCATCAATTACTAAAGAACAAAATAAAATGAAACTAAAATATAATTTCATTTGACGTTTTCAGATCGGATATCGAGACCATGCAGTTCCAGCTAACTTGTGAAATTCCAAGAATCAGAGTCAAAGCTCAATACCGTTCAACAGGTGTTTTGATTTTGGTTAAGGCAACCGGTGCTGGAGAATACTGGGGAGAATATGGTTTGTTTCTTTGATTAATTATAAGACATCCGGTGTTAAAAGTTGTATTTATGTTTTATCTCTCTAACCACCATACAGAGGGTGTCAAGGCGAAGATTTACTTCAAAGCCATTCCAAATGCTGGTGAAGATGGAAAAACTTATCTAACAGTCGATAGTGTCAAAATGGATTTCAATGTTAAGTCAATTCAAATGGGTGTTGATAATATTGCTAATGGAAATACTGTTATACGTAAGTTTTGACTAAAACCTAAAAGTCTTGATATGTTATTAAATGCATTTTGAATTTACAGAAGCCGCATTGAATTTATTCATCAACTCAAATGCACAAGAATTGCTGAAAGAAATGAAGCCAGCATTGCGAGCTAAACTAACAATGGTCATAAGAAGCTTTATGGATAGGTTATTTGTAAGAATTCCATTGGAAGATTGGTTGGCTTGAGTTTGGAGAATTGTATAGATTTAACTTATTATAAATTTAAATGTGTATTTTTAGCAAATAAGAATATTATGGGTATTTATTGACTTCTCTTAGAAGTATATGATCAAATTTTGTGGTAGAAATGTAAACTTATGTAAATTAGTATTTAGGAAATATTGTTATGTATTAAAGTTAAATAAATTAAATATTGTATTAAATAATACGTATTCATAGACTGTTCGTTTTATCGGGTATTTTACAATGAATCATCAGAATTTCAAGCACTTGCAGTATCTTTTGATATGAAAACTTATAAGGTTTGTAGGTTTATGTTTAATCAAAGATAAATCAACTTAAAATACGATATTTTAAACTATTTTAAATAAGGCTACACAAACGGATATAAGGTCCATGAACATAACCCGGACAATGGTCACCGATGTAATACTAATTGAAACTTATAACATTTTAAAACACAAAATATTGTTTACTGAGATTTCCTTTTTTTGAGTCTGGTTAAGCATTTCACATTCATGTAGTACGGCTAAGGAAAGAATCGGAATACTTAAAAGTACGTCCGAGATTGGACTCAAAGTTGAACTGATGAGAATACCTAGAAGTACAGGAATTACGGTTGATTTGTTTGCAGGAAGGAATACAACTGGCTTTTTCACAAAAGCATTGTTTATGAAAATAGGGAAAATACAAAGATAGGCATGAGACCTTGCGACGGTCGGTGTTTAAAAGTAGCAAATGTTTTAGTAAGAAAACGATCGCCTACTATTTTTGGAGCTCGCTTTTCAATTATATCCAAAAACTTATTGTATTACGTTATTGGGGCCCCAACCCAAATATAAGAATTATACTTCAGATTCAGACGAATAAAAGCTTTTAAATTGTACACTGTTTTTGATTCCGCATTCGATAATGTTTTCAAGATCAGAATACGCTGCCATTGGTAGTCCTCATCCGAAGGACAAGGATGGGAATTTTAAAACGAAAATAAAAAGCTGAGGATACTGTCATCGGTGAAACAATTAAGTGGATTAGAAGTCACACAAAAGATCATTAAATAAGAATAACCAAGAGTGTTGAAGGCAAAACGGAGCCCTGGGGCACTCCAAAGTTTAGTTTGTGGATATCTAATTTGAACTACTAACTACTACTTGAATGAAATGGTCCGTAAGGTTATTTCTTACCCAATAAAGAAATAATTTATCAATAAAAAGTTAGCGAATTTTCCATATGAGAGCTTGATGCCAAACTCTCCAAATCGATGTTAAGATTTTTTCCAATACTGCCGGTCATTAAGAAGCTTTCGTTTTTCAAGATATTTCTTAAGATAAGAATTGCTCAGAGGTTAAATTCAATTGGGCCATAATGAGAGGAAGAGGATTTGCTTTTTTTAGGGAGAGGTTGGACAAATACTGTTTTCCATCCACTCGGAAAGAGAGCTGTAGAGTCGGACAGATGAAAATGATTACGCAGTGGTTTTGCCAGTGTTGAAGAAAACCCCTACAAATCAATAGCGGAGATACTATCAAAGCCTGCAGATTTGTGAATGTTAAGACATTTAAGTACCCTAGCAACTGTACAAGTGCGAAAAAAGATTCGTCACATAGAATCGTTTACGCTTTCAAGTACAGGAGGAGTCATGTCACTCATTGGAAGCATCGAATTAGCAGGAAACTGTGCTGCAAGCAAATTGGCTTTTTCCGTCGAGTTTACAAAAGGAGTTTTATTGAAAACTAGCGTTGGAACTGACGATGACGTAGTGTTTCGCACATTTTTGTTGTGAGCAGAAATTTTAACTACCTTTGGGACATTGTAGTTTTTGTTGCTATAATTCCGGGTCAAAATTTAATGCGTCGAATATGTCTGTTACAGGTCTTTCTAGATTGTTTGAACTTATTAGGCTTTTCTTCGGTGGGATTGGCTTTATAAATCCGGCAACTCTCAGCTCGAATCAAACTCTGGGTGTCATAGATCTTACCGTATTTCGGTTAAACTTTGTCATTCTACACAGAATTAAGTTTTTAACCATATATCTGCTTTGGAATCTTCATCACTATCGAAAGCATAGTGACTTATTAATCTAAGTTTTTGATTAACCGAGTTAAAGAGATACGAATTTTTTCAAGAAACAGGGTGTAAATAAAGTGATTATAAGTTAAAGTTATAAGTTGTGTAAATAACCTACACAAAGCACACCCTATATTTAATAATGGAATTTCTCAATCATTCGAAAACTTTTGCTCCTTGATTGGTTTTGACATTGTTAATAGAATAGCCACAACCAAGCACTTTTTTTAGTCCTAGTTCTGCACCTAGTCTTCTTGATCTGGTTCTTACATCAGATATGAACCTTATTGAATTTTTCAGTCAATTTAGTATCCCTGGAATACCATCATATCATGACATGATATTTGTCTCCTAAGAATTGTATAGAGACTTTAATAGAGTCAATCAGCTTGAATTATCTCAGGCTGCTAAAATTGCTTCATGGTCTCTGTGTTGGAGCTTGCCCGAAGTTAACCAAAAGGTTGATATTTTTCAATTCCTAATTCAAAGTCTGTATAACAGTCATGTCAATCTAACATCAATGAGAGTTAATGATTCTAGAATACCAGGGTTTACGCAGCTATAGAAAACATTATTAAACAAATGCAATAGGCTGTGATGGTGTTTCTCTTAGATTTATTAAGATGATTTTGCCCTACGTATATTATAATTTTACCCATATAATCAATAGCTGTATTATGAGATTGAAATTTTAATGCGGAATCAAATCAATGGCATTGTAAGTGAGAATAGCTTATTAATCCCTTATGTCAGTCTGGTTTTTGGAGAAGAATTCTCGATTAATTGCGAATTGAGTTTGATAAGAATAATATCTCATTTTTGTGTCTACTGGATTTTTTAAAGACTTTTGACAGTGTTGACCATCTTCTACTTGAAGAAAAGCTCATACATAACTTTTCTTTTATGAAAAATGCATCACTTTTAGTTGTAAGCTACACAAAAGATAAATTTGGATAGAAGGAACATACTGACTCTACAAAGTGTCTCTGCAGTTTTAAAAGTTATTTGTGGTGTTCCGCAGTAATCTATATCAGGTCCCTTGCTTTTCTCGCTATTTATTATTGATCTTCCTGCCGTTTCTCGTGATGTAACGATTGATCTATACGCTGATGATGACTAGATCAATCTCTCCAGATGGTTATTTCAAGCATTAACTTTAGAAAATTGTTACACGATTATGTTTATAGCAATTTGTTAAACGCCTAATTTATTTAAAAAGTAATAATATTATGTCATTATTATTATTAACTCCCGAAGCGAACTCTCTACATCTCTAAATGTAGAGAGTTCGCTTCGGGAGTTAATTCATTTAATGCTTACTAGCAGAATAATTAACTCAAAACTGGGCAACTCTTCTGTCGGACGATTCGTTAGTAGAGGGACACCGCAAGGTGTTGGTCTATCCCCTCTCCTCTGGAACCTAGTGGTGAATGAAATCCTAACTAGTCTGGATGCGGAGGGTTTCAGAGTGATAGCCTATGCAGACGACGTTGCTATAGCAGTTTCAGGAAAGCATCTTAACACCCTAAAAGAACTCTTACAAAATGCCTTAGACAGACTAATATTTTGGGCTGATCGGTGTGGACTGGGTGTTAACCCATACAAAACCGATTTGGTCTTATTTTCGAGGAGATACAAAATTCCATTTGTCAACCCTACCTATATTAAAGGAATCCAATTAAAATTCTCAGACGAGGCTAAATACCTAGGTATTTTCTTAGATAAAAAACTAAATTGGAAACGCAACGTACAGGAAAGAGTCAAAAAAGCTACTGTAGCTCTCTTTTCTTGCAAAAAAGCTATTGGTAATAATTGGGCTTACAACCCAGAATCACGCATTAGCTATACGCATCGGTAATCAGACCGATTTTAATGTACGGTGTGGCAGTATGGTGGACTGCTTTAGAGAAAGGTATAAACAGGGATAAGTTAAATAAAGTCCAACGTTCAGCTTGCCTATGTATAAGCGGATCGCTTCGCACGACCCCATCTGCGGCACTGGACACCTTACTCTAACTACTTACTCTCTAACACCTCTTGACATATTTAGCAAACAAATAGCTGCAAGCTCTGCTATTCGCCTCTAAGCTTCGTTGCAGTGGACTAACATCAACATTGGCCACTCCATAATTCTTAGGTATTTAGAATCAATTCCAAAGCACACAGGCTACACCAGTCTTGTCCTGGCTTAAAGAAAACGTGATATCAACATCTGATATCCGTATTTTCTCAGATAGCCAGGCCGCTATCAAATCTCTGGACTCTGTCTCTACAAACTCTATAACAGTCCATAACTGTCGATCATCTCTAATGGATATGGCATAACAGTTTAATATTGGCCTTTGCTGGGTGCCGGGCCAGAGAGACATTCCAGGTAACTGTAAGGCAGATGAACTCGCCAGGAACGGTACAGTACAGCCCATCCTACCACGTTTGGCAAATGCTGGCATACCAATCGCTACTTGTTAACTATTGCTAGTGCAGGACGCTATGAAGAAGGCAAACACCAGGTGGAACAACATCACCACGTGTCAAGTCACAAAAAACATCTGGCCAACACTGGATTTAAAACGTTCAAGGTGCTTGCTATCTCTAAGCAGATCGCATATAAACTCGATAATAGGTGTCATAACCGGACACTGTCTAATAGGAAAGCACGCCACGAGACTAGGCGTATTCTCAAATGACTTTTGCAGAAGCTGTATGGACGAGGAAGAGGAAGAAACAGTTCTTCATCTTCTCTGCACATGCCCTGCTCTGGCTCGAAAACGCAAGAATTACCTAGGAGAATTCTTCTTTAACGATCTAAATCATATCAGCATAATCAGCCTCTCACGTTTCGTAAGGGACTCAAACTGGTTCCGTTGAGCTTAGGAGGAAGCCTCAAGATTCATGTGGTATCACAATGGGCCATTAAACTGGCTTAAGGGTGTCCGTTTCCATTTTGAACAGCCACTATAACCTAACCTAACCTATGTCATTATTTTATATAGATTTCAATTTTTGGTTAAATAATTTATATTTTTTTATTTTTCTTCTTTGATATTTTATTTTACGAATGTTATAGTAAAAACTAAAATAAGTAACTACTACTTTATTTCCCATGTTTTCGCTATCAATAAATAAATACAAAAAAATATATAATTTTCTTTAAAAACTTCGTAAATTTTTGGTAAAAAAATTAATTCCTACTCACTTTGTATAATTTCTAAAAGTGTAGATTCAGCTCGAAAACGTACAATTTCCTTTTGTGTGAACTCTGGAAGGTTTATAAAAACGTATGTCAGTCGTGTATCTAAAGTTACATTTTTATAGTTTTAAATTAATTAATAAGAAAAATCTTCTTCTTACACCTTTTAATACATGTTTTATTTTCACTAAAAATCTGTGTGCATCAAAACGTGATGATTAAACCTTGCGTGCAAATTCTCTTTCGCATGCGCAAACAAGCAAACATTCTATTAAAAGGGTCTTCTTCATCAACCACAAAATTGCAAGTGTCATCAGATTTTTAGACATGCAATTGGACATTTCATACTTTTGTACTCATATCCATTGAGCTTTTTAAGTATCTAGGCACAACAAAATTACATACTTGAATTTGAATGATCATCTAGCATATTTAATATCTGTAATTTAATACGCCTTATGTCATTGCCTGGTTAAGTTAAGAAAAAACTATATTTACTAGACATATGGTTAGTTCTATCAAAAGTAACAATTCTTATTGGGTTTTAGATTTGTATAGAAACAATAAGACTTGCGTGCTTAATTTGAACTTATTTTGTCGTAGACACGAGTTTGTTAGCTTAGTTTTGATTTCCGTCCTAAGAATAATTTATTAAGCTTTGAATTTTTAAAGAATAGGTTAGGTAAAGGCAATCGTCTATTAATCATTCCGAATAAGCTTAAAGATAAGGCAAACTTCAAATCCTTTCCATAGTGGCAGAACTTTATTTTGAAAAAATCCCCCGAAAGAACCATTAGAACGATTCCGAGCAATCAGTTTCAGCTACAAACTACCGCCCCTTAATCTATGATGCAAATTTGGTCTTCATAGAAACTTCCCATCAATCAAATCACAAACCGTTCCAAGAAGAAAAATCATTAGAACTACTTTTAACAAAGTACAGCTTTAATTCCAGTTTAGTTAATCAATTATTTATTAGTTTATTTTTAACTTATCAAACATTCATCTCAATTAAATTACCTACACTCCTACACAAGTCTGGATGAGTGTGGGATTGTTTAAACTAAAGATGTTCCCATTTCTTCTTATAATGATGTTTTGATTTGAAAAAAAAGTACCAAGATATTAACGTTCTTACATTCAAATTATTTTACTTTCTCATTAATATTAATTTGTCCAATTAAATGTAATTAAATTTAAAGTTGCCAAGTTAGGTGATTTTTTAATCCATGTCGACTTAAGGTTATGAGTGAATTTTTGTCAAATGGTAATGAATTCATATATTTAATTTTTTTCTTATAAAATGTAAATATTTGTTGTCAAATTATAGTTAATTTTTGTACTTGCATTTAGTGTATTATTTATCGCCTCTAGGTACATAAGAACATTGTGTCATATCTGCAAATTTCTAATGCCAAAAAAAAAACCAGTTAAAAGAAAAAAAAACCTCCTACGAGAGTCGTTTGGCAATATGAGAATGCCAACTGGAACGGTGTCAACGAATAGTTTAACAACTTTAACTAGTCATTATGCGTCCTCGATAGTGACGTGGATTCCAGTAAATTCGTCGGTACCGGCTCACGCTCTCGTTTCCCATGAAGCTAATTTTGTAAGCTCGATTGATAAAGCCAAATTGGTTGCAGCAAGTTTTCCTGTTAATTCGATGCGTAAACGATTCTATGCGACAAATCTTCTTTTGCATTAGTACAGTTGCTAGAGTACTTAAAGATCTCGACATTCACAAATCCGCTGGCCCGAATAGTGTGCCAGCTATTGTTCTTAAAAGGTGTTTTTTAACGCTTGCAAAACCACTGCGTGTATAGGTTTTCCATCTGTCTTACTGAACAGGCCTCTTTCCGAGTGGATGGAAAGCATTTGTCCCTAAAAAATTCGAATCCTCCTTCCTCTTTAAATATCATCCAATTGCACTTAAAAATCTTAAATCTTATAGTTTATTTCACCGAAGAATGGAACAAATCTTTACATCGTTTGGGAGAAAGTAAGATATTTGCACTTGATAGTTCAAAGGCATTTGATAAAGTTTGGCATCAAGCTCTCTTATCGAAAACGCATGCTTTTGGTATTGATGAATCTCTTCTTTGTTGGGTTAGAAATTACCTTTCGAACCGTTCAATTTAAGTAGTATTGGACGGGTTTAAATCTGATATCCACAAAATAAAGACTGGTGTGCCTAAGGGCTCCGTTTTGTCTCCGACGCTCTTCCTTATTATTATAAATGATGTTATGTCTAAAACTTCTGACCCCTTTTATTGTACTTTCAGCTTTTTATATTTGTTTTAAGATTATCATCCCTATTCTTCGGATGCTGATTCCAAACGGCAGCGTATGATAAGCTGATTAAATTCTCAACTTGACAGCATTGTCCAATGGGGTATCAAATACCGTGTAGAATTTAATGCTTCGAAAACTCGATGCTGTCTACTGTCACAAGAGGGTAACCCTCCCTTAAATCCACGATCCATGGGTGGGACTTTTGCATCGATCAGCTTTCAGTTCTAGGTATGTGCATCATAAACCAACCGTGATCACATATTTCACATCGTTCTGTTGCATTGCAATTGCACCCCTTAAACAATTTAGCTGCAATGCTCGCACTTCCAGGACTGCTCATCAGTTTACCATTGAGTTCAATTTCGGACTTACTGTCAAATATAGAGATTCTTTTTTTAACCGCACATCGAGAATGTGGAATGCTTTTGGCCAACTCTGTCTTTACCTATCATTTTGATATTCAAAACTTCAAGACTAATGTGCACCGGTATCTAATCTTAAAATCTTCTCTGTTTGGAAGTGAAATTGACAAGTTGTTGTAATGGAAAGTGACGTTCAGATAAATTGTAGGAATACTTGAGAATTGTAAGGCTCAAGGCAATTATTGTACAAGCTTTATCATTTTTTTCTTAATAATTATAAATAATGTTTCTTATATCTTATCACCCAACGACGTATTACCCAAATAATTAAATGACATAAAGCCCAAAAAGGTAAACGTCGTTAAAGATATCACAACGTCCCAAAGCCTTAATCAAATGCCATATCACCCAAAACCAATTTTCAATTCATAACAACCAAACTTAGAAATTTCATAACGCTTATAAACAGTAAGATACGAGTATGCATGGGGCATGCTGCCCCCTGCAACTCATCTACTTGGGCTGACTATAGAATTGATTTTGGGATTTGTGGTATTTTCTTCTGAAAAAGTTTTTGAGCGATATGACATTTTGAATATTTTGGCGTTATTTTATTGGGCAATAATACCAACACTTCTTTTTATTTGGAATTTCAACAACAAAATGTTAATAAAATACAGTTTCAAGTTTAGTTGAAAAATGGAGGATGGATAGAAAATAATTCTACATGCGAGTAGATCAGATTCCGAACAGAATCATACATTCAATTCAATATTGCCAACGACATGTTAGTGACTGATAATACGGGCGATTTACTATTAAAAAAAATTAGCATGAAGATCCATTACCTACTATAAAAATAAAATAGAGCGAAGCAAAAGTATTTTAAATTTGTCTTTAAAAAAAACTATGAATTTTAAAAGGTTTACATTAAATACTCTTTATTGTTTTTCTTTATATTAAAACTAGCTGACCCGACAAACGTTGTGTTGTCATATAAATAATTTGTAGAGAATATTTTGCTAGAAATAAATAAATTATTGTAAGTGTGTAAGGATGTGGTTTACAAGTGGGAGAGGTATAGAGCACTGTAAAAGGTGATAAAATATTAAAATAAAAAATCACCAAACAATTTTTTTTAATTTATTAAAATTAATTCTTTAAAATGATATACATATCGCTAATTATTATGACTGTACTACAAAAGAACAATATGAATCCCTTAATGCAACAGAGTGAACAATATTTTGTATGATCCCATCTTTCGCCAATACAAACAAACTGGATGGTTTGCCCACTTGAGAGCACGCCACGTATAATTGTCCGTGTGAAAAACATGAAGTGCTCAAATGTAAGCCACAGACAATCATCGTTTGGCCTTGACTTATTGATAGTTATTGGAAATGCCAATAATAGGAAATTGAAGGCATTTGAATTGAATTAGCACATCAGTGGGCATAATAGGGATTCGCGGTAATAATATATTTTCACCTCGGAATTTGCCATTTAGAATTGTGGCTTAGATAACATTTTTAATATCTAATCGCGTCCCGTTGCATAACCCAGGTGTGTTCAAATTACGAAGCAAAATTACCGGAGATCCAACCTTCAGTTGTAAATTATGCGGTGGCATGCCTGGTAAATCTAATGAGTTCAAAAACTCAGCTAGATAATTTACAGCTTCGGTAGCATCACAAACTGTATTAATAGATTTGTATGATCCCAAGTCTACTGGTAACAAATGTTGTATCTTGAGATTTAATTCGTTGACATCCACATTTTTTGCTGCTAAAATTGCTTTTTCTGCTGCCACTCATGATTTATATATTTTCTCTGTACATCGGGAAATATCTGGTCAATGAGAGCATCTTGTGAATCAATAATCTTGCAGAAATCGACCGGTAATTTTATGCATCCAGTTTCATCTGTAGTAACTTTTCCATCGCCTATATCTATCAACAGTAATTTTGAGAATGTTTTAGCGACGGATGAACACGCATATTTAGTTTCAGTTGCGATGATTTGAAGCACGCGTTGATCTCATCGGCGTACGTTGAACGCGGAATAACGGGAAGTGTTTGTCTCAGATCACCTGAAAGGAGTAACAGAGTGCCGCCAAATAGTCTGTCGTTGTTTTTTATATCTTTTAATGTCCTGTTCAACACCTCAAGCGAATGTTAGTGTGCCATAGTGCATTCATTCCAGATGATAATTTTACACTGTTTTAGCAAGAATTAGTGAAATAAGCAATGTTTTGCCAGTTCCAACTGGTGCATCAAAAAAAAAGAGTCCAACTTTTTCTGCTGAAACTGCATGATGTGGGTCATAAATGGTTCTTTGTTTTTCATTCATAAGTGGGACATTGCGAGCAACAATCGCTGCCATTTCTACAGTATGTATTTTAGTTCACGATTCAATTCAGTGTCTATTAAATCAGATGCATTTCGATTTGGTGAATGCATACCGAAATGACTGAGTAGTAAGTTGGCAATGATAATGCAAAGATCCCAATAGCAATCAATGCTTCATTGTACATAGCGTCACTGAATACTATCGTAAGATCGTTGCACCGTGTACGATGTTGATGCAATTAAACCATAACACTTAGGAATATAAAAAGTAGATAAAAACCTATTCTCAGACCTACCGAATATATATGTAAAATTTCATTGAAATTGGTTAAGCCGTTTCGGAGAAGTATGGCAACTAACACTGTGACAGGAATATTTTATATATTAGATATTATCACAATGTTTTCATTAGAGTTAGTTTGCATTCAATGAAATATTTTCTTTTTGCAAACGAGCTTTCTGAGCAGCAAAACAACTTATAATTGAATCGAAATTCAATTTCCTTGCCAAAGGTGCTTCGATGCATAGTGTAGCAAGTATGGAAACAAGATCTTGTGATGAGAACGAACGGTAAAAAATTCTTTGTTCTAGCAAGGACTCTAAATGAACGTTCGGCACTAGATACGCTTACAGGTATGGTGGAAAACACACGAGAGCAACACAAATGTTGGGAAAAATCATCTCCAAGTTCTGGGAATAAATAGCAGTGAGCAAACTCAATGGCGGAAGTTCTGCTTCAAAGTTGGCTTCATAAATGTGTTTCAGATGAAATATTTCTTCTTTCAACTCTTGAGACACGGAGTTTTTAATCTCAATTTTATCCATTGTTGAAAACTGCCAAAAAAAATTAAGTTTTTATGGCAGTTGAAATGTATTTCTTCGTCTGTTTCAATTTGCTCTTCTCGATTTTCTCCCAATACAATGTATGAATATTTCAGTGCACAAATATGTCTCATTGTCATTCTAATGGAGGAACTGATCCAACCCCTCATGAACCCGCAACCCTGACTCGAATGCTTACATGGGCCTCAGTCTCTGCCCAGCATTAGTCTGTTGTCTGTCCCTAAACATGGGAAATCTGCAAGTCTGCTCGAAGGACCACACAGTGTCTAAATATCAAAATTTCAAAATGTCTCTTTAATTGCCTTTTTCAGTTCGATGGGAACGATTCTGGAACATCCTCAAATCCAGTACCAACTGCTTTGCATTCAGATAAAATTTGATCCCATTCGTTTCGAATAATGTTCAAATCGGAGATCAAGCTGTCGAGATTTCGAATTTCAACGTCAATAGTCATGTTTCTGGCTTGAAAAGAATGATACTTCTTTCATTTATAGCGCTAAGAACCTTGCATCAAATCGAAGACATCAGGACGCATTCAAATTTTTGTATATATTTTAAAACGCCATTTACATCTCTTCGAGCTTCAGCAGTTAAATTAATATCAATTAAGGCTTTTAATGATGTTCTAAGGGTTTTCAGATGATTTGCAAATGGTTTCACTGCCTCAATTCTAGCTGACCATCTTGTATCGGAAAGTTTGTGAAGGGATCCGGGCACATTTTTCTAAAGAATTTCCCAACGTTGGGCACTGCTGCTCAACAAGTTGAAACACTTTTGAACAACCCCAAAAAATGTGATTGCGGCAGTACAACATTTCGCTATATACACACTTTGAAGTTATTTGATATCCTTCAAATTTTCAGTAAACAACTTATTCAAAATATTAATTAATTAATATTACAAAAACCACAATTGAAAAACGTTTGCGTGAGATTTTCCGGTCCCCGAAACCTAATCAAAAATTTCGTTCCCAGCAGAAACAAAAATAGAAGAAAAGAAACTTTATAAAAACAGAAACCGAAATAAATATTTGTGTTTTGTTTTAAGTTGCCGGACCCCTTATTTTGACTTTAAAAATTTTCAAAATAAAATAAATTTGAAATTTACGTTAAATTAAATAAGAAAAGCGAAACAATTAATTTTAACTTTCTTTCAATTGTTCAGAGTTGCCCAATTGTTCATTAAATATTAACAAAAATGTAAGCCAATAATAATCAGGTGCCCAGATCGGCAAGCTTGTGACTGATAGAATGGTAGATAACATGCAAACAGGGGCCCGATTGCGAAAGCATGAATGATTTTAAATTATCGGGCCCCTAAAAATAAGTGGCAATACTTATGTTGATGATGAATATAGAGTATATTGAAAAAAAAACACTTTCCTCATTGCTTTCAATTTTACGGGCCCCTAGAAAATCCCGGGCCCGGGGGGTTTCAAAACGTTGTTAAAGAGTGTATCGTGCTATTTTAAGCAATGGCGTCCTTTTTACTTGGTAAATGTCAAAATATTATAACAACTTTAAAATTCACAGGTACTTAAAAATTGCAACTAAAACGTTCTTTTCAAGAAAATCGAAGGTACCTTACGTTACCTGCTAAAATAAAAAAGATCAAAATATTTAATTTTGGTGATGAAAAAACCCCATTTATACGGCTTAATCCAAGCTATAAATTTAACTTAAGAATTAATTAACTTATAAGGCTGTTGTAAGGGACAGTTTTGGAGACAATGTCTTAGGCAAGAAGTGCTTAAATTGAAACCAAAAAAGTTTTTCATTCATATAGACTTTCTGTAGAATGAGAGTAATGGATTTATTTGAGCCATAAGAGGTGCTTTGGGTGGAAATATAAAAAAGGTAAGTATTTCTCAAATTACGAGGGTTAATATTAAGGAAGATAAAGTTATAAAGAATAGGACAGTTAATTGACATAGAAAGCTGTCAGATATCTGTCAGGTGTCGTGATATAAGACCAACTGTTGGAAATAGGCTCTATTACACTTAACAAAAGTGAAATAAGCCCAATTTTTTTAAAATTTGTCTTATTTCACTAGGCCTTATTTCACGGCACCGTTCTTCCAGAGTTTTGAGATTAATTAATTTAATTCGGTTTTGATATAAAGGAAGGATCAGGGAATCATGCCAGTGTAGGCCTCGAAGGGCAAATCGAAGGAAACATCTTTGAACGCTTTCAATTCTTAAAATGTATACTCCTTGGTAAGGGGATCATACTTCAGAGCCGTATTTGAGGAATGGACTGACAAAGGTGATGGAGAGAGATCAGGTAACGTAGGGGTTTTAAAATTCCTTCCGGTTATACAAAACCGAGTGCTGAGTTGATTGTTAATATTATATCATCTATATGATCACGAGAATTTAGTTCTCAGTCACATTAGAGCCCAAGGTCACAAACAACCTCAACAGAGGTAATGATTTGGCTATGGAGAAAGTATTGACGGTGTTTCATTCTTACTAGGGTTAGGTTAAATTGGCTGTCCAAGATGGAATAGGACACACTTAAGCAAGTTTAATGGTCCATTGTGATACCACATAAATCTTGGGGCTTTCTTCTTAGCTCAATGAAACCAGTTTGAGTCCCTTACGAAACGTGAGAGGCTGAGTGATTATGCTAATATGATTTAGATCGTTATAGAATTCTCCTAGGTAATTCTTGCGTTTTTGAGCTAGAGCAGGGCATGTACAGAGAAGATGAAGAACCGTTTCCTCCTCTTCCTCGTCCATACAGCTTCTGCAAAAGTCATTTGAGAATACGCCTATCCGCGTGGCGTGCTTTCCTATTAGACAGTGTCTGGTTATGACACCTATAATCGAGCTTATATGCGATCTGCTTAGAGAGAGCAAGCACCTTGAACGTTTTAAATCCAGTGTTGGCCAGATGTTTTTTGTGACTTGACACGTGGTGATGTTGTTCCACCTGGTGCCTACCCTCTTCACAGCGTCTTGCATTGGCAACAGTTTACAAGTAGCGATTGGTATGCCAGTACGTGCCAAACGTGGTAGGATGGGCTGTACTGTACCGTTCCTGGCGAGTTCATCTGCACCCAGCAAAGGTGAATATTAAATTGTTGTGCCATCTTCATTAGAGATGATCGACAGTTATGGACTGTTATAGAGCTTGTAGAGACAGAGTCCAGAGATTTGAAAACGGCCTGAATATCTGAGAAAATACGGAAATCAGATGTTGATAGCAAGTTTTCTTTAAGCCAGGACAAGACTTCTTTTATCGTCGAAAGTTCCGCCTGGAACACGCTACAATGATTGGGAAGGCGGAATGAGAGACATTATTTCAGTCGTTCAGAGTACACACCTCCACCAACCCCTTCTTTTGTTTTTGAACCATCAGATAAAAATGGATTGACTCGTCTTCCAGGAATGCCCTATCCTCCCAGAAAGATCTGGAAGGTATAGAAATCTGGAAGTTTCTGTCGAATTGCATTTGGGGGTGTGTGCTTTGAAATTGATTCTTAATACCTAAGAATTACGGAGTGGCCAATGTTGTTGTTAATCCACTGCGACGAAGCTTAAAGGCGAATAGCAGAGCTTGAAGCTATTTGTTTGCTAAATATATCAAGAGGTGTTAGGTAGAGTAGGGTGATCAGTGCCGTAGATGGGGTCGTGCGAAGCGATCCCCTTATACATAAGCAAGCTGAACGTTGGACTTTATTTAATTTGTCGCGGTTTATAGCTTTCTCTGTAGTACCCGTGGCATGATGGTTAGTGCGTTGGACTGTCACGTGAGAGGTCTTGGGTTTAATCCCTGCCTGTGCCACCTTAATTAAAAAAAAAAAAAAGAGTTTTCACGGGTACTGCCTCTTGCGAGGAATTGACAAGTTCTCCAAGAGTAATTCTTGTCATGAAAAAGTGCTTTCTCAAATTAGCCGTTCGGATTCGGCATATAAATTGTAGGTCCCCTCCATCCCTGACAACATTTCTCGCTCGCACACAGGAATGGTTGAGAGTTAGGCCCTGGTTTTCTACGGACTGTTGCGCCACCTAATTTATTTTTTTTTTTATAGCTTTCTCTAAAGCAGTCCACCATACTGCCACACCGTACATTAAAATCGGTCTTATTACCGATGTGTATAGCCAATACGTGATTCTGGGTTGTAAGCCCCATTTATTACCAATAGCATGTTTGCAAGAAAAGAAAGCTACAGTAGCTTTTTTGACTCTTTCCTGTACATTGCGTTTCCAATTTAGTTTTTTTTATCTAAAATAAGACCCAGGTACTTAGCCTCGTCTGAGAATTTTAATTGGATTCCTTTAATATAGGGAGGGTTAACAAATGGAATTTTGTATTTCCTCGAAAATAAGACTAAATCGGTTTTGTGTGGGTTAACACCCAGTCCACACCGATCAGCCCAAAGTATTAGTCTGTCTAAGGCATTTTGTAAGAGTTCTTTTAAGGTGTTAAGATACTTTCCTTAAACCGCTATATCAACGTCGTCCGCATAGGCGGCCACTCTGAAACCCTCCGCATCCAGACTAGTTAGGATTTTATTCACCACTAGGTTCCAGAGGAGAGGGGATAGAACACCGCCTTGTGGTGTCCCTCTACACCACCTTCGATGTCAAGGAAAGCAACCATAGTGAACTCTCTATGATGGAGGGAATATTCGATGGTGCGTACTAATGTGTGTAACACCGTTCCCACCGCTTTACCTTTATAGTAGGCATGTTGAGACGTAAACAGAAGTCTTGTATCAATACTTGACCTTAAATGGATATCAATCAATCTTTTCAAGGTCTTAAGAAGGAATGATGATAGACTTATAGGTCGTAGATCTTTAGGATTGACTTGCGATCATTCACCTGTTTTGGGTAAAAAAACAAAACATTCTTACTCGCTTTCGTGAAAAAGTAAGGTCTTATTTTTAAATTTGTATCTAATTGACAACTTAAAAATAAATGTTTTATTTTAAACTCTCTAGCCTTAGAACTTGGAGTATTTTAGGGTCTAATAACTTTTCAAAAGTTGGTTTGTGTCACTTAATTATTTTTTAAATCCTAAAAAGTACATCAATCATAAATGTGTTTGAAATGCTGATTTGTTTTGTAATGTGTTTAAGATCTCTTTATATGCTAGTTTTTCAATTAAATACTTGTCATAAGAAATTTGATTCTTTTTCCGATGTAGATAATGTAATAAACCCTATATCGTTATATTGTAACCTTGATATTTATTTTTTAATATTTCAAGCAAAATACTAGTATCTACTGAATTTATCTTGAAAAACCGATAATGGCATTTCCTTACCTTAAATCGTTTATTCTAAAAGTATTTTGACAACTACGACTGTCTAATTGCAATAATCACAATGTTGCCTGCCAAGAGATTCTTTAACTAAATTGCTCATTGGAACTTAAAATAACAACAACCACAACAACAACAATGAATGCTTAAACACATGCAATTCATACAAATTGCTTAATAAACTGACTATATGATCACATTACTCAAAATCGTGAGTGTCCATCTATTTACGAATTAAAAAAAAAACAATTGTATATAAATGTTAAATAATATCTATCTATTTTTTTTTATTTTTTAATGATTGTACATTATTTATGTAATGCATATATATTTACGTACATACATAATACAATTCGTAGTAAACTAACTTTTTTGGGTGCGTTTATGCTGAAGCAACCGACACGCACGATCAAAATAAACATCAAAGCTTTATTATCTGCTTTGATGTGATTTTACGTAGCGATAAGATTAGTTTATTTTGTAACTTTTTTTTTCTACAACTAATCATACATACATAATCCGTGTTTTTTGGGATTTCATAAAGAGTAAAGTGAGAAATTGTCACAAAAACGATCCACAGAAGTTCGGTTTTTATATTTGAACGTTGATACAATTGCACATTTGTCAGAATAATTCAAAACAAAAAATTGTTAAGAATTTAGCCAAATTCAAACCAGAAATAATTCTCACTTAATAAAATTGACAATTTTAATTAGAAAATGTTAATAAAATATCAAGAATAACATACGAGTATACGAGTATGTATATAATTTGTTTTCATGTTTTTATAGGGTAACACTTACTAAAGTAGTCAATGATATGCACCTTACCATTTATTTTATCTCCGTAGCCAAAAGAGTTTCTAAAACACAGCATTTCAAAAATCGCAAAAATATCAGAAAACCATAACTGACAAACAGACTGAATGTAGGATTATTAAAATTATGAAGCACTTTCCAACACCGCAGAAGTAGGGCCTGGTGGCGCAAGAATAAGAAAAAATCGAAAAATTATGATTTTCGATTTAAGCGGCGCGCGGCGCGGCGGGCGTATTGTATCC
Organism: Eupeodes latifasciatus; assembly: GCA_920104205.1. Classification (NCBI taxonomy): domain Eukaryota; kingdom Metazoa; phylum Arthropoda; class Insecta; order Diptera; family Syrphidae; genus Eupeodes; species Eupeodes latifasciatus. The sequence goes on from OV049924.1 coordinate 186,873,547, forward strand.
CCCCACAGAAATATATAAGGCATCAGTTAAAAAAAAAGCTTTTAAGAGTTGTAAAATAATGAAACTCAGTAGCTGTAGGTGTGTTATGGATTCCGGGGGAGTGGTATACACCCACATTTTTAAACGAAGTATGAGTTAAAATTTACACTTACATGATAGGTTTGTCAAATTTTAAGGGCCGATGTTGACTTTGAATAACAGACAAATTATTTATGAAATTATTTCATTTCTTTTTATTATGATAATATTGATATGGTTATTATGTCCTGTTAAAACCACATATCGTTTACATCCATATTTTCCAATTCGGGCCATAAAAAGTTCGTTGTCATCTCACGGCGTCATTTTGTAAAAAAAAATACGGCCCGGTTATGCCGCCAGCTTATAAACAGCACCAAACAGTCACTTTTTGTGGGTGCATTGGTTTTTCGACAATCACTCTTGGATTGAATCCACTGAGATAAAAATGTGATGAACGTGAAAATGAAAAACGATTGTTTTCGAAATTTGATCATCCACTGTGGCCATTTCTTGCCACCATTCTGAACATTGACGAATCCTGAAATGGTCAAGAGGCTTTAGTTTTTAAATCAATTGCATCTTGTAAGCGTTTAAATGCAAGTCTTTATGCATAGTGTTGTGTTCATCAACGACGATCGTAAGAGGTGCAATTGTTTGACACAACGCACGGTGAGTTTAGGTGGACGGCTCTTCACCCAAAATATCGTGAACAGCAGCAATATTTTTAATATATTGGTGTTTTCACATCTATTATAGACCCGGTTTGCTCGAATGTTTGTACAATCTTTCCAATTGTACACCTACATACGCACATTTGGACTATTAAATTGACCGCAAAAACCTTGATGTTCATGTGTAGTTCATATTAAACATCGGCCCTTAAAATTTAACCACCCTTTGTTATGAGAACAAATAAAAGATTTTATAAAAAAAAATGTTTGTACCTCACACAAAATATTGTTTTAAATATTTAGTTAAAGTTTTAGAAAAATCAACAGACTGTAATTAACTGACTGACTAATTTAAAAAAAAGCTCTGAAATATACACTCTGCAAAATAATGAAATAATAACGAAATAACACTGCTGTTCCGTCTGTTTTTATGAATAATTACTATCAAGGAATGGCAACCATTTTGTTTGATCTTATCTATATACATACATAAAATAAAGTCATGTTAGTTACACTATTTATAACTCAAGAACGGCTGTACCGATATGGATGAAAATTGGTGGGTAGGTAGCTTAGAGCTTAGAGGAGACGGACATAGGATACTGTTTATCCCGTTCGACAGTGTTCCCGTGTGACTTGACATAAAACGTCAGTCCCTATAAAACCATCGAGAAAGAACTAATAGAGAGATTTGGCCACCAACTTGCATATGTAGTAACTCCATATAAAAAAAATGTGGGGAACAAATACTTATGCAAGTTTGTGCACATACTCACCACGAAAGAGAAAAAACTTTTCTCTCTTTTCTCTCTGCTCACCACCTTTTAAAAATGGCGACCACCTTTGAAAAATGGCGGATGTAGTCAGCTGTTCAGAGGTGTTCAAAGAAAATTCAAAATTGTGTATGAACAACTTTTCGGTACTCTCATTGTGTTCGTTTGATATGAATATCATTCGAATATGAAGTGAAATTAATTACTCTTGTTAGGTGCCAGAACAATGAAGATTTAGAAACAATTCTAAATTACGCATTTAGATAAGTATTAGTTAGTTATTTGAAGCCAGTTTTAATCATTAAGTAAGTAAAATAAATTAGGTGGTGCAACAGTCCAATGAGAATTAGGACCTAGAAACATAAAACTCTGAAAGCACTACTACTATTATTTGTATTATTAGCTGAGTTTATGCGTTTAATTTTCGCTCCGACCGTTGAAAGATGCAAAAAAACTCAGATTTGTTTCAATTTTCAGAGTTTATCGACTTAATTTTGTCGATGCGAGAGTTGCAGGAACATTGAAAACGAGAGTTACAGAATGTAAACATGGAACATTGAAAACATTTTTATATACTCTTATCTTTTTTTCCATTCCTATTTTATTTGTGTGTACTCGTTGTTTATTTCCTTTACATTACTCACGACATTTCCAAAATCCTGAAAATAAGTGATTTAAGTAGACACTAAATAAAAAGACCATCAACTTGTTACTTCTGTTACCAATTTTCATTGCATAAGATTTGTGAATAGGTGATAAGCTATTCTTACTGCCTTCCACTAAGCTAGTGTGTTGCTTTTAAAGGCTTAACTACATAAGCTGGGTCAGTGGTTTTGTGAAAAGAATATACAAATTTGTTCTTCAACCAAAATTTAAGTCTTATGCATCATTTTTATAAATTTTCCAGTTCTAAATATTTATATCTTATCTTTCAGTTATATAGCGACAAGGAAAAATCTGTGAGGGAAAGTTCTAACTACAGTTTTTCTGAAAGTGCATTGTGGCTTATTCATAGATGTTTGCTAAACGTTTTAGGCTATTCATAAATAAATGCAAATCAAAGTTAAGGGCTAAACCTGAATAACTATAAACAATGAAAATGCTGTGTTCAAGTAGTTATTATCGCAGCCAAATTTCATAATTGATTTTTTTGGTGTATAAAAAAGGTGAAAGAGTAATTCATGACAAATAAATGTTACTAAGTTCCAGAAAATATCGATTGATACCGCAATTGCAGAAGATGTGGATATTTTATATAAATATTCCTGGTAAACTGTAGAACTTTATTATTTCCGTCTTTTATAATTCAATGTAAAATAATTCAATGCAGTATATTTTAGATAATACAGTAGTTAAGTTAGTAGTTAAGGCATTACTATTGAAATAAACATAACATATGTTCATTTATAAAAAACATGTACTCGTTCAAATATACAAATAAAGTCTAGTCTAAAAAACCTTAACCTTGTTATACTCTTTCTGCACACATCCTTTCTTGTTTTGGTTGTTAATGCCATCTATCTGTAACTCAGAGAAGGTTGTTAAAGCCATCTATCTGTAACTCAGAGAAAGAGAAGAGAAAAACAAATTCACCACGAACTACCGCTATAACTTCTTCCGGTATTTATTGACAAACAAAAATGTTTTCCTAGAATTAATTTGAATTATAGGAGTATTTTTGTAGATATAAAAACGACAAGATGTTAGTAAAATTAAAGAAAGAAATTCATGAGAATTACAAAAATATTATAATGAGACTTTAAAAAACATAGCCTTCTTGGCTATCAATAAACAAAAATGAGAAATGTCGCATTTCCCGGAAGTGATGTTTTTTTGTGTACTCTTTTCCGAGGTGAAAACATGTATACACCGATACGAATTCAACACGCTATAAAAAATGAGAGTAAGAGGTTTCGAAGAGACGGAGACGAGGAAATTTGGTTCTCTCATTTAGTTTTTTCTCTCTGATAAAACGTGGTATAACAAAAAATAATCAGACTTGGAATAACAAAACGCAAATGACAGCTATGTAATGGATGTACATCTCAATCAAAAACACTCCATTACCAAGACCGGAATCTCAGACTGACATTTCGGTTTGCCTACAAGCTAGAAAGCACTGAATGTGAGAAAGTGTGCGTGAAATGATGTAAAAAACCAAACACATTCTCACATTTAGTGTTTCGGCCCATCAAAACGCTTCATTATAGTAATCAGCCCCATCTAAATGCTTCATTTTGAATGTTTCATGGCCTCGTTCAAAAACTAAACAATCCTAACCAACAGAATCTGAAGTGCTGACATGGTCTTAAATTGGAAGATTTGTATAGCTTTTTAATTTCCATCCAAATAAATGTTGTAAATGTACATAAATAAAATAAAATTGACCAAATACATACTATTTAATGATTTATTAGTTTATTATTATTTATTTTGTTTACTTAAATAATTTGCAAAAGCAATATGCGCTGCAACCGGTTAAGTATCGTTATTGCAAATGGACAAAAGTGTAACTCAATACTTTGTAAAACAACAAAACAGACAATTTTTTCAGGTGTAGTTTGTTTAGAGCATTTTCTTGGCGACGCACGTTAGAAGTTCAGGTGGAAACAATAGGCGGATGCCTCCGTATTTTTTTGTACAGACAATGCTACGAGAAGCATACTTGTGAAGTTCCATTGCCAACTTTAGCTAGTTCAGATTCCTCAATTAGATTAGTATTTTCATCATTTAAGCAGTTCGGTAGTTGCAAGACCAAATTTTAGTTTTGTTTGTTGCAGAAATATTCCTGAAAATTTCTTTTTAAGGGACTATGTTAGAGTTGGAATTTTGTTTGTAGTTAGATTTTGGAATCAAAATTTGAGGGAACCATGTTTTAAAAATAAGTTGCTTTGTGTAAAGCATCTTTAAGGAATAGAAAAAGGCAATATGTTTACACACAATACCAACTAAATGAGTGCAATAAATAGATTTAAGTAACTTTTTTTATTCCAGTATGGGGAAACCGAACACCCAATAGAAAAAAACCGATATACGCGCCAAAATCCATACTTCTTGACTAAATAATGTTATCTTCTATGTTTACGCATAAAATTACGAATTTTGTAGCGTATGAAAATTTCTAGACATTTTACAATCTGAAAAATTAATTATGCTATGAAATAATTGGCTGCTATTAATGCTATTTTTTTTTCTAAAAAGTTGATGAAGGTTAGCCGAAGCGGAAATTTCTTTAATGAACATATTTAAAATATTATTGGCTTTCTCAAAAATATTTTTCTACGCTAACCTCTGCTTTATATCTGAAAACTATTGTTTATGTATATTTTCTTCTATGTTCTGCATTTATAAAATGTAATCTACGGTAGTATTTATTATATTACGAAAAACAAAAACATATACGTAAAACTCATTAATTTTTTGTATATTATTAGCAGCATTTTTACTAAACATACTTTTCAAACAATAATAAGTAAACTTGAACTTTGGTAACTAAACATTTTTAAGGAATGAATGAAAATTATATTTTGCGTTAAACTGTGGAAATTCACAAAAAAAAAAACTTCTGTACGTCAACAATAAACATTTATGACGATTACATGATCTATTGAATTAGTTGTGCATGAATTCAGAACGATTTTAAGACGTTTTGATTTTGTGATATATGTATGTCAAAATTTGCATTTTATTTGCTCTGCATTTATTCAACAGGTTCGCTATAATCGTTCTGATTACTTTTTTAAAACATTGGTGTTCCTTTGATGCATAGTTTTTTTTTTGATAGCAAATACATGTATGCTTCCATCAATCAAGAATGTTATGGATAAGATATTTTTCGATTATAACTCTTTTTTTTGGCACGAGTACGATAACTTTGGCGCCAAGATATAATAACGGTTTTTGGTAGAGCGTCTTAATACAAGCATTTTTTACTATGGGAGGGGGGGTCTATCTCCCCCAGTTTAGGCGGGAGGGGCAATTTAAAAAAGTTATTATTTAAAATGGAAAAAAATAATTAAAAAATAACGGTGATACTTACAATTAAGCTGTATACATTTTTTTTTAAAGCCAACATTCTGTTCTATTAGCCAGTTTTTAAATCAAGTCAAAAGTATGCGTAGTTTTTGAAAAATTTAATTTTAAACTCAAAATTTGAGTAAACAAAGTTAAAAAAGGTTTAAAGTGTAACTTTTTCAATACTTCAAGATTATCTACCATTGTTTTTATTTCAGAACTTATTGCTCTTATTTGTTTTTGATCAAAAACTGAAAACTAGATGATTTTATGTCTTTTAGTTTTTGAGAAAATTGAAAATAAAAATTTAATTTTAAACTCAAAATTTGAGTAAAAAAAGTTAAAAAAAAGGTTTAAAGTGTAACTTTTTCAATACTTCAAGATTATCTACCATTGTTTTTATTTCAGAATTTATTGCTCTTATTTGTTTTTGATCAAAAACTGAAAACTAGATGATTTTATGTCTTTTAGTTTTTGAGAAAATTGAAAATAACCACAACTACTATTTTAATTTAATTCTTTTTTTTTTGCTTGAGTGGTCTTATTTTGATAGTAATAATGGTATTTGCGTATGCGTAATGCGTGTTTGGGTGTATGCAACAGTAAGGTGTGCGCGAGTTTGGGTGTATGCAACAGTGGCATCTGCAACCCCCCTGCTTGGGCACACTATAGGATTTGGGGTGGGTGCAAGTTGGATTGCGTGCAAGGTGGGGAGGGTGCAAGGTACGGTGGGTGCTAGATGGGGTGCATGCAAAGTTTCTTTTGCATTTAAATAAGCTGGATTTAAGAAAAATTAGTTTACCCTAGGTATATCTTATCGATTATTACTATCAAAATAAGACTACGTTAATACTTAAGCAAGGAAAAAGTAATTTAATTAAAATATTTTATTTTGCTAATTTTCAATTTTCTCAAGAACTAGAAGACATCAAGTCATCTAGTTTTCAGTTTTTGATCAAAAACAAATAAGAGCAATGAATTATAAAAAAAAAAATAGTAGATAATCTGAAAGTTTTGAAAAATTACACTTTAAACCTTTTTTTTAACTTTTTTTTGCACAAATTTTGACTTTAAAACAATTTTTTCAAAAACTATGCATAGTTTTGACTTGATTTAAAAACAAGCTAATAGACAAAAGTGTTCGCTTTAAAAAAAGGTATAATACTTAATTATAAGTATTACCGTTATTTTTTAATTATTTTTTTCCATTTAATGTACATATTTTTTTAAACTGCCCCTACCGCCTAAACGGGGGGAGATAGACCCCCCCTCTCATAGTAAAAAATGCTTGTTTTTAACTGTTCTATACAAATCCGTCATTAAACTTTGTCGCCAAAGTTATCGTACTCTCCCCCTTTTTTTTAAATATACAAACTATAAATATACTTGGATTAATTAAATTGGTACAGATTTTAATTACTTGCAAACAAAAATATTTGGGCCGTTCGTTAACGAAAATTTATTAGAATTCAATACAAAAATTGCACTCGCACCCTTAAATTGATGGTTCTACGAACGCATCTTTGATACAAAAATCCGGGGATTATTATGAAATTTAAAGAATTTCGTAGTGATTACTGTAAATTAGTTAATTAATTATAATAAACTGATGTTGAACATGCTTTTTTCAAGACAAAAAGGTACATTGGTTCACTATCCACAAAATGCCTGCAAAATTAAAGCTTAAAACTGACTTTTTCATCGAAAAAAGTAAAAAGAAAAACCTGAAAAAAACTTATTAACCCCTCCATTTTGTTTTTGCTTTGCAAAGTGCCGCTAGCCCACGGCATCGTTTTTTTTTTGTTTGTTTTCACATCTATTCATGGACTAATTGTCAAAATTACAAATACAACAATGTAAACAAACGGGTTTTGGAGAGTGAAACGTACGAAAGATTCCGGTCTTGGTAATAGAGTGTTTTTGATCTCAATTTATGATTGCAATATATTAGTAACGCAAGTTATGTGCCTATTATTTGTAAATCACAATTATCTGTTAGCTTCGAACGATTCTAACAGATCACACCATCTGTTGACTGGATTGAGTTAGTATTCAATAGATGGCGCTATGTCAAACTTCCAAACGTTTCATATAAGCTACAATTTAATAGCATAACCACCACATTTTGCTGCGGTGTTGATGTGGACGAAATTAACTTCCAGGTATAACAGTTGTTACCAGGCGATCTGATGTCTTTTAAATCAATCGATACTGTTGTTAATGGATATACAGAGTAGACATACCTGGAATGCCACCACAGAATCTTCGGTTTAAGCTTGGTTCACCAATTATTCTCCTGCGTCATTTAAACCACCTTAATTATGCAACGGTACACGTTTAGTCATCAAAAAGATAACCGGAAATATTCTTGAAGCAACTATTTCAACTGGAAAGTTTAAAGGAAAATTGGTTTTGTTGCCACGTACTCCAATGATACAGTCAGATTCTACCATATCTTCAAAAGGTTACAGTTTCAAATTCGTTAAGATTTTGACATGTCTATAAATAAGTCTCAAAGCTCAACAATGTCCATTTGTGGTTTAGATTTGGAAAATCCATGTTTTTCGCATGAGCAGCTATATGCTGCATGTTCACGAGCAGGAAAACCGTCAAACCTAATTGTGTAACTGAAAATCAGTCATGAAGGTCGCCATGCTTTTTTTAGAAATGGCACATACATACATACATATGTAAAAAAGCATGGTGGTGCCCATGTCTGATGTTCTCCTATCGTTCCTCTTTAACAGTTTACAACAATATAATACAGCAACGCATGGCCGAATTAGCTAGTATTTTATAACGGTTAAACTAAATTTCTCTCTCTCTTGTACCGTTAGTCTAACAATAATTTATAGATCTTTATTGCCGTACGTATTATAAGGCCAAGTAATTGTATTTAAGAATCGTTATTAAAAAGGACCAAAAATAAGAACATTTTCAGATAACAAAGGTTTGTTGGTTATAAATACTTTTTAAATCACGTAAATGGGTTAAATTTTTTTAGAATATGATTTTATAATTACAATACTCCCTGAAAGACATTATCAGAAGAAGAGCGGGGCGGCCTTGTTGATGATTCCTGAGAACAGAGAAAGACTCCTAGCCAAATCGGTATGGCATACTTTCAAGAAGTAAAACTGTAATAGACATTTTCTTAAAACTTGGTTAAAATTATAAGCGAAGTTCAGGTAAAACCTAAATCAACACCTAGGAAGAAATCAAACGCCTGACCATTAATGAATCGATAAGCCCCGTGAAAATTGTTAATACTTTATACCTCAACGTGTCACCAAGGTGGGTGCAACAAGTTTTGAAAGATGACACAAATATTGACTATGTGAAACGCGTTCCGAAACCAAAACTTACATTACGTCAAAAAGCGAACAGATTGACTTTCGCTGAAAAGTATCATTTTTTTCGAATGAGAAAAAATTGGCCCAGACAGTTGCCAACAATTTCGGCATGATAAACGAACCGAAAAGCAACATAGAAATGCTCGCAATTTTGAAATTGGTACGTTGATGGTGTGGGGTGCCATAAGCTGGTGTTTCTACCAAAATAAATTCCCAAAAATATACGACGGATGTATCTTTCACAAGGATAATGCTGCTATTTATGTTTCAAAATATACAAAAGAGTTTTTAAATAAGGAAAATATTAACTCATTGCACTGACTCCAGTCCTGAACCCGATTTGAAACGTTTGGGCAATTTTAATACATAACGTTTTTAAAAATAGACGTTTATTGTACACTATAAATTATTTGACAAGAGTAGTTCAAGAAGAGTGAGTCAAAATTAATATGTGTCAAATTAAATCATTAATAATTTCAATACCACGACTTCTACGAGATGTTATTCAACGAAAATGATAAAGCACCAAATATTGAACGTCTTTTTAAAGGGAGCGTATCGAAATCCCGCTTTTTAAAACCCCGTTTTTAAAAAATCCCGAAAAAAAGTTTTATAATCCCGTCTTCTAAAATACCAATTTTTTGAAATCCCGTCTTTTAAAATCCCGCTTATTCAAAATTCCGATCAATTAAAATCCCGTCAAATCCCGACAATCCCGTTTTTTTTTTTACAAAATACGTGCATCAAACTAAATAACAATAGGAGTCAAAGGTTTTTATGTTAAATTACTTGACTAAAATATTATAATATCGTAATTTGTAATTTGTTTTTACTGTACATAAACATTCATTTTTGTTTACAATATTAACTCTTGCACAAAAAATATGCATCCTGATCCTACAGCAAATCTACCTCTCGATAACGGTTTTACTGCTATCGTTGACTTTGTTAATTGATTTGAGTTTGTTTTAAAAGAATACTATTTTACTTTATATTTCTTATTTTTTGATATGTTGTATTTGTCAAAGGTTACAATAAAATGAATCTAGAAAAATATCTCATTTTTTAATTTGTTTTAATTTTTTTCTAATTTCGATTTTGCAACTAGTTGTTTAATTTTAAAAAATCGCGCGATTTTTTAAAATTAAACAACTAGTTTTGATTGCAAAATCGGGATAATAAAAAAACGGGATTATAAAAAACGGGATTATAAGAAACGGGATTACAAAAAGAGGGATTATAAAAAATCGGGATTATAAAAAGCAGGATTATAAAAAACGGGATTTTAAAATCGGGATTTTAAGAAACGGGAATATAAAAACCGGGATATCGAACCCAACCCCTTTTTAAAAGTTTTAAGTTTTACTAAGAATTACTTTTAAGAATTGGCCTTAACTTTATTTCGTTCTGAAAAAAAAAATAAACCCATATCAAAATTATAAAATAAAATCTAATTTTTTACATTTTTGTTTTTTCTTATAAGTTTAGTTGTTAAGATACTAAAAGTAAAATTACTTTGTTAAAACCCAATAATAAATGAAAAAAAAATGTATGTAGGCATTTTCGAGAAGTAAAATCGTCATTTATCCCGTTACATGATGGATTAGAAAAAAAATTGTTAACAACAAAACATAAAATTTGGGTATAGGAGAGATTTAGCTAACGGAACTTTCATGGAAAATTGTTAATTGAGTCAAGAATATGCGAAAATAAATCGGGTTATTAGATTAGAAGCACATGAAATAAATGGAAATAAAATGCAAGTATTTGTATTTTGTTATGTTTTTTAGTTTTCATTAGGTTTAATGTGTGCTACACCCAACCTTCAAACTTTTAAGGATTTATAAAGAGATTCCAATAAGTAGACCAAAGAAATCTCCATTCCAATTTGATACCATGAATTAGCGCTTCCTTGTCACCGTATTGCTTTCCTCCCTCATGTACCTTACGTGTAAGCTAGTTCCACACATTTTCAAATATGTTAAGGTCCGAGGAATATGGTGGCCAAGGCAGCAAGTGGAAGTTTTGGTTTGCAATAAGGGATTTTACACCTCGGACTGTGTGTATGGGAGCGTTTTCCTGCTGAACAATCCATGGAATTTGTCCAAAAAGCTCGCTAATATTGGGGAATACTGATTCCAGGAAGGCTTTGTATGTTTTTCTAGTCATTTGGTATCTTGGACTACCAAGTCTATAGCGCCATACAATAAAATTGAGCCCCAGACGATAACGCCTCCTTTTTTTGTTATGGTGACAGTGACAGAAAAAAATAACTTTCCGCCAATCATTTGCGGTCATTCCATTTTGCAAATCCCAGCCCCAGCTCATGTGATCTTTCTCGAAACACAAGCGTTGCTTCTTTTTTGCGTCATTTAGTGGTGGTTTTTTTCTTAAGCTTCAGGTACTTTAAGTATTTAGCATGGCGAATCGTGCATTTAACAGTGGATAAGCTGGCCTTAACATTAGCTTTCTCCCTAGTTTTAGCTGCCGATAAAGCTGAATTTGACGCTATTCTAAGGATACTTCGCGTTTTGGAAAGTCTTAAGGCAGAGGAAGTGTTTTTTTTATAATTTTTCGAGTAAGACGATGGTTTTTTAAATAATTGCTGACACAATGATCACTTCGATTTTTTTTTCGAAATATAACAAAGCATTAAAGACGTTTAGAGCAATAAAAACCTCTTCTTGCCTCTTTCCTCCACTGTCAAATATTTTTTGTTGCCCATTAACACTCAATCAAGAACAATTCATTTATAAATTTTACCGTTTTTCCGAAAAAAAAAAAATGTATACACTTCACAAAACAACGTCGATTTATTCACTGCTTCTAATGTAATGACCCGATTTATTTTCGCATATTCTTGACTCAATTAACAATTTGTCATAAAAGTGTCGTAAGCTAAATCTCTCCTATACCCAAATTTTATATTTTGTTGTCAACTTAATAGTCCCTCATTTACCATAGTTGTTTTTTTTTTCTAATTCATCATGTAACGGGAGAAATATCAATTTTACTTTTCGAAAATGCCTGCTTCTAACCTTATGACCGGCAGTGTATATAAAAATTTTGTTTTGGTTAAAAACATCTGTCTTTCTTGGTCTTTTTTAAATCTCGAAACTAAATTTTTAATAATGAGAACTAATGATAGCTATACTATAACTGACTCCTGTCCTAACCAACAAATTGAAAACTGTTCACTCGGGCACTTTTCTCATTATATCAAGGGCGGATCCAGACTTTTTATCAGGGGAGAGTCACACACTTAGATGAGTTTTAATAATTGCTAAAATGACAACTTTAGTTATCAAATTATTTTAGAACACTGTTGTCCAGCAAGGTATGGTCTAACTATTTAATTTGGATGACTCCCTACATATGAAAGCATTCCAAGATTCCAACAGTTTTCTAAATATGCCATATTTAAGAGCTAAAACACAATAGTTTAGAGGGTTTTTGGTGCATTTCGCGCAGAAATGTAGGAAATTGTTTTGAAACGTTGCTTTTTTCCAAAAATAAAATACATTTTTCTAGTTTCTATTTCTATTAATGCGAAGAACGCTGCAAAAATTCAAAAATCAAGAAAATGAGAGAGGATCTGATATGTAGAAATATCGTCCTTTTTTTTGACGTAGTTTTTTCGAACTCAATTTTCGGGAGTCTCTTATTACTATCGTTATTAATCTGCTTACTCGTATTTTGATCTTAAAGGCGTCAACAAAACCTAAAAATTGTAGAGATAAAAAGGATTGGTTCTTGAATTTAAGGAAATAGTTGCATTTAAGTACATAATTTCTCTAAAAAATTAAATTAAAATTAATTAAATTAAATTAAATTAAAACAAAGTAAGGTAGGTGAACAAATAAGTTGGGAAGAAAAGCTTTTGTAGCACTCACAAATTACACGTTTCAAAGCTTCAATATCACTAGATATGAAACGTTTGTTATGTTTTTAACTTAGCCATTAGTTTAACAAAAGTGGTCACTTGATTTTTTTGGGACATTTGTATTATTGAAATTCGTGTTTAAATCTCAATTCTAGAGCATCCAAAGTAAATATACTTCAAAAGTAGATTTATTTAATTTCTTAAGATCTTTTAAGATCTTTTGTATTCAACAGAAAACCAATTTTGAAAGAAATAAAATGCACGACTGGGTCGCTAGAACTTACTAATTTCTTCCAAAAAGTCTGTTTAAAAATATTTCCCATATTTTAAGATTTAAAAATGTACCTGCAAAATAAGTTTTTCTCAAAAATTTAAATGCCATTTTATTTGCCAAAAAATCTAGATTAACTTATTTTTTTTTCGAAAAGCATTTTAAATTTTAAATCATAAAAAATCATCATTTTGATCATAAAAAATCATCATCAATTTGATCATTTGATCATTGACAAGATCTTGCACAGAAAATAGAAGAATTTTGCAATCGGTCCATTAGTTCTTGAGAAAACTTAAAAACAATATAAAGGTGGTTTGAGGGGTACCCTTCTGGAGCAATACGAAAATATGTTTTTCTTGTAGAAAGAAGCCAAATTAAGAACACAAAATTTTGAGAAAGTTTTAGAAAAATCACATGTTTGAACCAACAAATTTGTATGGGGACTGCTGTTATTTTTCGTATTAATAAAATGAAAAAAAAACGCCTTACACTAATCGGCTGAAAATCTTAATTTTAATCAACACAATTGTTTGGTCTGTAGGGGCCAGAAAAGACAGACGGAAGGAATCGGGGTACCCATTTTTTTAGAAATCTCTACCGTCGTAATGTCATATTTGATTAAAAGCTCTAGTTAGAAATTGTTTGTTAATGCAAAACTTGCTATATAGTTCCTATATTTCGCAAGTAAAAATCACTTCAATAATCACTATTTATGTGTCTCAAAAAAATGTAATAATAAAATTGAATGCTAGTAAGGAATTTAAAGGCAACTTAATATAAAATTGATGATCTCTTATGCAAGGTTCTTCTTAAGAACCTGAATATTTGCTCTTTTTCTTAGAAACAATTTTTATGAAAATAATTAAAAGCATTACTAAAGTTTTTTTCAAATTCTAAATTGAGTGAAAACAAAAATTTTAGTTGTTTTTGACAGCAAACCTCTTTTTGGTGAATGTCGTTAAATTACTAATAAATCTTTAGATGAAATCTTTACTTCTACAACTTAACTGTATAAGCTTTATGGCTCATATGACCCCCCCCCTGGATCGTCCATTGGTCAAAAGTTGATGAATTTGTGCTGTGTTTTTGGAATAGGGCTGAATATCCGATTCATATTATGTTCTTGGTCCAATCTTCAGTCAAAATTAGTACTTTTAGCAACAAAGTTTAAGGAAGTAAAATACAAATGTTGTTTTCATATATAAAAAATAAATAATTCAAAATATAATGGGGGTCATATCCATTAACGCAATACGATTAGTTTCGAATTGAAGGGAATTCCTACTAAAAAGCAAACAAATTATCTCCCAGGGGGGTCATGACCCCTACGACCCCCCCCCCCCCCTGGATCCGCCATTGCATTATATTGATTTCTTTACACTAATGTTGTTTAAGCCTCTTTCTTCCGTAAGTAACAGTGGATTATGTCCATTAAAATATTGTATCTTCTAGTATTTAAATTTTAAAAAATATATACAAATATTTTAAGACAATATTATGAAACTAGAAAAACCATTTTAAAAAAGGGAGAGTAACCTTTTACGCCTCAATTTGTTATTATACGAAATGTATTTGATTCATTTTCTATACCATACTTTTTTTGTGTACAAGGTTTCTAAAAAAATCAATCAATCGAATGATGTGGAGTGTAACTATTTTAGTGAATTTATAATCATCAATATAGAAAACCCTCCAATTCCGTTTAATCTCGATCAATCAAATCTCAAGCCAAAGTTAAATAACTTAACACCTTCGTATCACAACTCTTTGGTTTGGGGAATTCACAGAATAATGTATCGCAAAATACAAAGTTGTGCGCATAGGTAAGTATTTCATACTATTTATAATGTAAAATTAACCTCTCAGGAAAAATCTCAGCTCATTAATATTTAAATTAATAAATTATAAGGCTACATGATATGTAAGCGCGCTATGACCATCTTGACTTTTGCAGAGAGAGGTAAGGTACTATACGAATTGTTTATATACTCATTGTGTCGTGTTGTGTGTGCAAAAATACACGCGCCTATAATGAAACACCACCTGTTGGCAGTGTGCCGCGCCGGCCGCCATTAAAAATAGTCTATAGAACTATAGATAAAGATACTCGACAATATTGTACTTTATGATCTCGCATTGCATCGTTTTTAGAGTCTGTATAAAACCAATTGACAAAAGCTCAAATAGCTTCAGTTTCAGTTTCAGTTCTAATCAACGCAACGTTAAGATTTGCTTAAGTCCGGTTAATAAGTTAATAAAAAGTTAAATAATATTGTTGTTGGTACCTGGATAAAATTGAATTTGGATTACCTTGTCCTTTTTAACGAACGCGGATAAATTTGGACATTTTTATATTAAACATTAATTTCAAATAAAAATATTTCTCTTTTTTTTTCTAAAAAACGTGTGACATTTTACAAGTAAGAAATATTGCATTAGGAATTAAGTTGTGTTTTTTAAGTGAACGATTAGATCTTGTGTTCAAAAAGGATTCTCTGTCTTAACGATTTAAACTTAACTTTTATAGTTTTAAACAATAAAAATGTTCTCTGTCTCCATTTTTATTTTAAAATAAAGTATTCTATACAATTTTCCAAAAATCAATCGTTTCCTTAAAACTTGGTTTTGAAAAACAACAAATTTTTGAAGATATTTTAAAAATGTTGTGTGTAAAACGGAGTGCCTACCAGATAAATTTATTTGTTACTTAGAAACAAAATTAAAGTTCCTGCTAATATTTGCACACTGAGTGTCAATTCTGAGGTCCCTTCTTCAGCTTTTTATTAGATTATACGGATCAATTTGTTTAAATTTAGTTTTTCCCAAATTTTGTATTCCAAAATTATAAAAATTTTAACTTTTTTGATTCCAAATCCTGGGATTAATTTCTGAGAACCAGAGCGTTCATGTTGGAGTTGGGTATCAAATTAAAGCTTAGACAGAGCTGTAAATAATTGTATTATAAACTTCGAGATATTTGAGCCAGGAGTTTAATGGAAAAAAAATCTTAAGAACTGTCCGCCTAAAAACTCACAAAAAATATTTTTTCGACAGTAAACAGAGAACGTTAGCACTGAAAAAGGACGTGTCATCGCTGGGATACGACCCACACTGATAACTTTCCATCCCGTCTGCCGATTTCTCTTGCTTAAGGCTTTAAGAAAAAATTAATAATAATATTTTGGATTAGATAAATAATTTGAAGTCAATATCTTTCTTTGTTATCCTAATACTCGAGTCGAAAACCATTTCTTATCAATTTTTTGTAGGTTTTCGTTCTTTGTTAAAAAAGTTTTCAATTGAATTTTTCTAAAAAACTACCAGCAATATTTTGCAAATTATAAAACAGTTTGATTTCAAAAACAATTTTTGCAAACGAGATTTTAAGTCGAAAACCAATTCTAACCAATCTTTTAGTAGCATTTCCTGAAATTTTGTATTTCTTATGTTAACAAATACAGATTGGATTATTCTAAGATTTAGTACAGAATGAAATCATTTTGAAGACAATGCCTTCATTTATTCAGGAGATATCGTTAATCGAAAACCAATTTTTACCAATTTTGCATACTATTGTTTGTAGATTTTAATTTTTATGAAAAAACTGACTTTTTGATTTTTCTAAAAATTTTGCTAAATTTCGAAAACAATATTTTTAAATTTTCATAGGAAGTTACTTTAATCATTTCTCAACGTTTCAAGGTCCCTAGAGTCGAAATAAAACATTTTTAGAGAGATGTCCGTGTGTGCGTGTGTACGTAAGTTCGCAAAGTTTTTTTTCGTAGTCCATAGCTCAAGAACCAGTAGAGATATCGACTTCAAATAAATTTTTTTATACACAAAATAATACAGAAAGGACTCCCAAAAAAATTGAGTGGGTGGTTTTTTACCATAGCAATTTTAAAAATAGGTAAAAATTTTGGTTAACCCAAAATATCTCACGAACAAAATAATAACGCTAGAGACTTGAATTAAATTGTATATTATATATTGTAACGTGATACCAAACAAATATATTTTTGCAACCAAATTCAATTAACGGTTTTTTATAAATAAAAAAAAATTGTCACCTCGAATATTTAAGGAACAAAAAATGATTTTATCTTCAAAATAATTTTATGCAACGAAGAATAACGTTTTTGAAATCTGGTAAAATTTGAAGAAAAATCGAATTGACAGTTTTATTTATAAAAAAAAAAATAAAAAAACATTGCTAAAAGTTCGTAAAAATTGATTTTCCACTAAAATATCTTTTCAAAAATTTGATATATTGGATTCAAACTAATTTTATCTTATAAAAAATATTGTTGGCAACATTAAGTAAAATTTTGGAAAAAATCGAATTGACATTTTTTTATAAAAATAAAAACCTCAAAAAACATTACTAAAAGTTGGTAAAAATTAATATCTTTTGAAAACATTGAGATATTGGCTTTGAACTATTTTTTTTTTAAATCGTCTTTTTAACATTCTGTTAAATTTTGAAAAAAAAAATGAATTGACAGTTTTTTGTACAAAAAATAAAAACCTATGAAAAACAATGCTAAAACTTGGTAAAAATTTACTTTCGACTCAAATATCTTTTCAAAAATTTGAAATAATTAATTTTATCTTATAAAAAATATTGTTTTTAACATTCAATTAAATTTTAACAAAAAATAAAAAACTTAAACAAAAAATTACTAAAAGTTGGTAAAAATTGAGGCTTAAGTAATTTTCGACTCAAATATCTTTTCAAAAATTTGAGATTATGGCTTCGAACTTATTTTATTTTATAAGAAATATTGTTTTCAATATTCGGTAAAATTTTGTGAAAAATTGAATTGACAGTTTTTTGTACAAAAAACTAAAACCTAAGAAAAACAATACTAAAACTTGGAAAAAATTTACTTTCGACTCAAATATCTTTTCAAAACTTAAAAATATTTGCTTCGAACTAATTGTATCTCACAGAAAATATTGTTTTCGTCATTCAGTAATTTTTGTATAAAAATGCTACAGTCAGTTTTTTCATCCAAAAATAAAATCTAGATACAAAAAATAGTACGCAAATTTGTAAACATTGATGTGCGGTTCTTGACATCTCGTGAACAATAGAAGATATGGACTTCAAATTAATTTCATGCGTCCAATTTGTATTTGTTTATATAAGAAATAAGAATTTTTAAGAAATGCTACTAAAAATGGTAAAAATTGGTTTTCGAATAAAAATCTCGTTAACAAAAAAAGATTGTTGGTTATTTTTAATTTTTAGAAAAATTCAACTGACAGCTTTTTAAACAAAACACGAAAACCTATAAAGTTTTTAAGCACGACAAATCGGCAGACGGGATGGGAAGTCATCAGTGTGGGTCTCATCCCAGCCTCTGTTTTTAAATGTTTTTGCACATATTGTTATTTTCAATTTTAAAACACATTTTCAAATTCTCCGCCATCTTTCAAGAGTATTGCCTCTCAATGAGTCTACCAATTTAATTTTTTTCTGAAGCCTTCCAAGTGTGTATGTAAACAGACCATTAATGGTAAGACAAAAAATTGTCTGCAGTTGTCAGCCGATTTTCTACCAAAAAATTGTCAACCAACCGTATAAAAGGAAAATGTTCACTTGATAGAAAATTGACAATTGTCACCTTAGTGCATGCTTTTGAAAGACTTTTGACAGTACAGCCAATATTGGAAGATCTCTGAAAAAATGACAATAATTCTTGTATTTACACAGTTGGAAGAAAATCTACTAATTTCTTGCAACTTATTGTTATAGTTATTCAGGAAGCTACCTGGCAGAAAATTGTCAACCAACTTCTTACAGTAAATTGTAGGCAATTGCTATGTACTTTTCGTACCAACTATGCGTTAGCATATCCAACTTAACTGTGAGCTTTTTGACATCTGTGTAACATCTACCAACCGTGTACACTTAGCCTTAGATTGAAGTGTGTTTAGTTAAATGAAATTGCCTACTAATGTGTCACAATATATAATTACAATTGTTATATTTCTAATTAGCTGTTTAGAAAATGTATAACAAAAACTTGAAAACTTGTGATTCAATTTAATTTGTTGGTTAGTCATCAGTAAGTTTAATCTTTGAACCTACGATAACATCTTCTATTTATTTATTCCACTATAGACCTCTGCCACCCGCAATCTTGATCATTAGGATATTAAATACTTTTATTTGTTTTTGTGTTGATTTTAATTCATAAAAGCAATAAGTCTTATAAGCAGGGTAATTAATATTCCAAATACGAACAATTGCAAATCATACCCTGTAAGAACACTCATCAAATTATTATGGGAATGCAAATGAACTTATTATATTTAGTGTTAAAAAATTATTATTGTATTATTTTGTTGTTTATTTGTTAGAACTTACAATTTCAATGGTGACAACAGGTCAAGTTGATAATTAAATGTTTTGTAGACACAATCTGATGATATATTATTAGGATTTTTTTGATTTATTATTTTTGCTTTTTATGAATGTTGTTGGTCTAGCATATTAATTAGTTCCGATAAATATATTTTTGCTTTCTTAATTTATTTGTAGAATTATCACTCAAAATGTAAATATTTTTAACATTTCCTTAATATTAATTTTAATCAATTTATCACCTCTGAATTTTAATCAAACACACAAATAAGGATAATGGCCAAATCACAATCACTCGTTCCGACGACCGACTGTCAAGTTTGATGGGATTTAGATCGACTTAACGATATATTCAAAATATATAATGACAGCAGTTGTCAGCTGTCAAAGAGTGATAAAATACAAAATATAGCTCTATTCGGGCGTTGAGCTCGAGCTTACGATATTTACCTGAGTTAACATTCAAATTAAGAATTTAACAAACTCGGAAATACTCACGGATTTTTGTTGATGAAAACCCATAGGAAATTTTGTTGCGTGATACCGTTCCACCCTAGTTTATATTTTTAAGATTTCTGAGAATTTTCTCAGGCAGATTGACAGAAACTTTATTATCGGCTTGAAATACGAGTACTATCAAATAATTTTAACTCAACTTCATTGATATGGCGACCGTGGGGAAGTTTGCAGCGATCGATTCGTTGGACCTAATTTTCAATTTTCGGCAGCTATTTCACTTTCAATATTGGCTCTGAACTCTTCCAACATAGTCGGAACGTAGACCCAAAAAAAAATAGTCTAGAGGCGATAAATCGCACAAACGAGGTGGTCCATTTCTTGAGAAAAAACGCTCGTCAAACTTGAGGACAATTCACATGAGAGCGAACAACGATCCACTAATGAATTAATTTATAAACCTAAATTTGTTGCTAATTGCAAACAGAGAGGTAGAAACATAGCTTAAGTTACTCTTAAAGTAATAAAATTAAGTTTTTCATTGCCAAAATAAGAGAAATTCAGGAAAACAAAATCCTACATCGCGAATTGTAATCTGATTGTAACGAACTGTCAAACTCAATTCCCGGTCCACATACGATTCACATTTCACTTCGCGCGCGTCTTAACGAAAGAAATAAATAAATGTCATAATGGACGAATATTCATTCATTAGTTGGCCGTTGGTCTTTCTTAGGTCCCTTACTTTTTAATAAATCGATTGTAACGTATGGCTTCTGTGACCATCCTTTTCGAACAACATGTCGTTCAAGACCATATCTTTCAATTCGAGCAAAAACTTATAATCATGGCGCAATAACGCTGGCCACTCACAGTAACGTGACGATTGTTATCGTCGCCGAACAAATATTTATGAAGTAAAATTTACCATGGTGAAAATGTTGAATTTACTGAATTAATTGACAATGAAAGTTTGATACCTAGTGAAAGGATGTGTTCACAAAACGTTTACAAAATTGACAATAAGCGTAAACAGCACACGTGAAACTAAACTTGCCATCCATCGCACTATCAAGTGGCAGTCTAAAAATTGTAGACTGTAATGGGGCTTTCCATGGGTAAAACCAAAATTTCCCCAGGTTTTGCATTCCAAAATAAATTGATTTATGGTCAAATGTGCAGATCTGGATTCACCCCCTTTACACTTATACTTATACAATTTTCAGCTGTCAGCATGATACACTGCCGGTCATAAGGTTAGAAGCAGGCATTTTCGAAAAGTAAAATTGATATTTCTCCTGTTACATGATGGATTAGAAAAAAAAACAACTATGGTAAATGAGGGACTATTTTGTTAACAACAAAATATAAAATTTGGGTAAAAGAGAAATTAAGCTAACGGAACTTTCATGGCAAATTCTTAATTGAGTCAAGAATAGCTTGTTTTTATTTGTAAGTTTTTTCGGTCGAAAAGAGTTTGCTATAGTACATAACGCTGATAAGAAACTAAAAAATTGCACATTATTTGTTTCTTATAACCAAGTGCTTCTCGTGTTCTTAATACGGATACAAAAAACAAGTTTCTTATACGGATATACCCAGGAGTATTAAAAATGTATCCTCTGCTCAATATTCAACACACCCAATTTTGAGCAAAGGTAAACTCAGCGGACAGAACACAAACACAACAATTACACAGCAAATGTCAAACACTGAACAAAAATTCTCTTTAAATGTCAATTTGAAATGACATTTGCATAGATTACTTTGAATTTTTCTTTAGGGTCTGTTCATGTTTTTTTAGTATCGTTATAATGTTATAAACACACAATTCGAAATTAAAAATATATTGGAAAGCACACGGTGCTTTTGTTCAAGTTTCTTGTAAGCGATTTTTTAAAACAAATTCAACTATGGAAGCGATTAAACCAAATTGGTGGATTAATCAACTTCATCTTTTCCTTCGAAATTTACTTCTTCTCCGTTCATTTTAGAATGTTTATAATTTGTGTTTTCTTTTTCTAAAGATAACTACCTGCAGGAAGAAGTTTTTACATGGAAATATGACAGCTCCAATGACAAAATTCCAATCGTGTTCCATGCGTAACGGAAAAAACTCAATATTCGACCGAAATCTGAATTTACCCATGGAAAACCCTATAAAATTAATCTCCTAATTGTCAATTCAGATGTCAAAACAGAGTTTTCATCTGTCAGTGTCTCTTACTTGTTACTTGCTCTACTTGCGCTCACCCATTAGGCTTCAAAGATGACGTACTACTATCTTTTAACAATTTGCAAAAAAAATCACGGAATGACTTCTTTAACTTTTAGCAATTTGCTAAATCCATATGACATCTGCACATTTATTCTTATAAGAGCAGTGAATGAAATTCTCCAGTCAACTGTTGGGAATTCCTATTAATACATAGGTCCGTTTAACCGAATTTGCTTTGTTTATTTTCACGAACTGTCACTTTTTAGACATGTTTGGGTGGTCGTTTTTTAATAAAAGGCAATTAGTAATTAACTAGTTAGCAAAACAAAGAGAAAGGTTTAAAGTTTTGAAATTGCTAAGTAAATTGCTTAATCATTAAACCCTTGACAATAGGTTGTTTTCTTCCAAGCAATTACTTTTTTATAAACAAGTAAATTGCTTGTTTGTAAACAAATTTTTCACGTTGACAGTTCAAAACTATCAACTGTTTTTTAGTTTTGTATTTTTACAAATAATCATAACTATTTGACAGTTCAACAAAGTGTTTAGGAACGATGTGGTGACGTCATATTTTTAAAATAAAATAAATTATGTGTCGAGTGAGTAGTGTTCTCAGAGATGGAGGGGACCTACAGTTTTAAGCCGAATCCGAACGGCTAATTTGAGAAAGCACTTTTTTGGCAAGAATTACTGTTGGAGAATTAGTTAGCCCCGGGTATGGTAGTACCCGGGTGGCACAGGCGGGGATTGAATCCAGGATCTCATCTCTGGCATGACAGTCCTGAGCAAAAACCATCATGTCACGGGTACTACTCATATTGTCATACTAATACAAATCGTAATAATATTGAAATTTAGGAACGACAATATTTACTGATTGTTAGAAAAAGAACATACATACATATGTACCTCTATAGAGTTGGAGAAGTTTAAAATGACTGCATTTTGTTTTTGATAGATGACTTTGATTGTCATATGAGTTATGACATTTACTTCTGACAGTTTTCGAAGATTAAGTTTTATTTTAATCATTGGGATAAATTTATAGTTAAGCCCGGATTAAGTTAAAAGAAGTTGTTTTCCAACGATAGCCGCACAAATTAATTGGAAATAGTTAACATAATTTTTTTTTGTATTCCAGACAAAATCAAAATGGCATATAAACAATACTTGGTGCTTGTTTTATTGTTGGCTGTTTTTGATGTCTATTTAACGCAATCTCCAAAAATACGTAAGTTATTTCGTTATTTTCATATTTTGTTCCCATTTAAATATGAAAATAAATATTAATAAATACAAAATTTAGCTGATTACATTCACATCTGTCATCGAAATGATCCCAAAATAAACGAATGCATTCGAAATACTGTTCACGATATGAGACCATACTTGGGTGATGGCATTAAAGAATTAAATGTTCCACCTTTAGAGCCCCTTTATATTGGTGATCTTAATATTTTGGATGGTGGCCGAAATGGATTTACTGTAAAAACAAAGAATTTAAACATTTACGGAGCTGCTAACTTTGAAATCAAGAAATTAAAGTAAGTACATAAATTTAAGACATCTTAAGATTCCTTTAAAGAACATAATTTAGTTGTAAGATTGATATAACTTATTTCAAAGTGTGATAAAAAGGCTAACAATATTTTTTTTTTTTAATATTCCAATTTTAGTGCATTAGATCAAGGCAGGCATATTGATTTCGAAATGATTCTACCAAGACTTCATGGTGAAGGAACTTATGATGTCAGTGGGCAACTATTGGCATTGCCTCTTAAAGGAAACGGAAGATTTAGCGGAAATTTCAGTAAGTTTCTAATTCTCAGATTCAGAATTTAGAAGGAACGTCATGTTTGACGTTTGCCAAATTCACGTTGTCAAACAGATTTTTTCATGAAACACCTGCTAATATTAATATACTCGGATATGACAGTTTTCTTATGATCTACTTTGCATTACAGCTAACTTCAATGCATTTGTTAAACTGGATTTCGATGTTAAAACTGACAGTGAAAATGTGGATCGTGTTGGAATTAAGAACTTGGAAGTTAAAATTATTATGGGAAAAGGACGAATTCGTTTGTATAATTTATTCAATGGTGACAAAACACTTGGTGATATTATTAATGAAACAATAAATCAGAATTTCGAGACATTCACTATGGAATTAATTCCACCAATTGAACGAGCTTTGGAAAAGAAATTCCTATCGATAGCTGGTAAAATAATGGAAACATTTACATACGATGAATTATTCCCCGTGTAAATGAAAAGCAAGAACAAACAACAAAAATATAGAACATAATCTCAGGATGTGATAGCTTTTTACACTTTTTAAGTCAAATATTATTGTGTTTTTTTTCTAAGTTGTAATTACAAGTGATTGTTAATTGATTTTAAAAGTTGTTTTATTTTAAATAAAATTTTCATTTTGGTATGGCTTGAAAACGCATAAATAATAAGTTACTCACGAAAACCTGTCAATCGGACACACGTCAATCTGACCCACTGTACTATAAAGGTGTATGCAGAAAATATTTATTACAAGTAAATGATGTATTTCTTCCCTTGAAAAGAAGAGGGTTTTCCAATAGGGACGGGTTGATTTTGACAGCTGGTGGTGGCCATATTGTTTCTTTTACTTTCTGGCAAAATATATTTTTTTAATTAGTTACTAAAGATAAATCATCATGACAAGTTACACAATCGAGCAACACGTGAAAATGATAAAACTGGGTTGGGTTCGATATCCCAGTTTTTATATTCGCGTTTCTTAAAATCCCAATTTTTAAAATCCCGTCTTTTGTAATCTTGCTTTTTATAATCCCGCTTTTTGTAATACCGTTTCTTATAATCCCGTTTTTTATTATCCCGATTTTGCAATCAAAACTAATTGTTTAATTTTTAAAAAATCGCGTTTTAAAATTAAACAACTAGTTTTGATTGCAAAATCGAATCTATAAAAAATTAAAACAAATTGAAAAATGAGGTATTTTTCTTGATTCATTTTATTGTAACCTTTGACAAATATAACATATCAAAAAATAAAAATATAAAGCAAAGTAGTATTCTTTTAAAAGTCAACGATAGTGGTAAGACCGTTATCGAGAGGTAGATTTGCTGTAGGATGCATTTTGATTGTGCAAGAATTAATATTGTAAACACAAATTATTGTTTATGTACAGTAAAAACAAAACAAATTACGATATTATTATATTTTAGTCAAGTAATTTAACATAAAACCTTTGACTCCTATTGTTATTTAGTTCAATGCACGTATTTTGTAAAAAAAAGGGATTGTCGGGATTTTAAAAAGCGGGATTGTTATTGATCGGGATTTTGAATAAGCGGGATTTTAAAATACGGGATTTCAAAAAATCGGTATTTTAGAAGACGGGATTTGAAAACTTTTTTTCGTGATTTTTTGAAAACGGGATTTTAAAAAGCGGGATTCCCATACGCTCCCTAGCAAGATGCCAGACTTTATCAAAAATCTTTGAAATATTAAGTTAAATTGTTTATACATTCTCAAAAACGATGTAAATATTGTCTCCACTATTCGGTGACATGAACCATAAGATCACTAGTGGACCTATTGCTACGAAAACCGTGCTGCCGGCCATTAAGAAGCTTTTGTTTATCAAGATATTTCTTAAGCTGATAATTACATGACCTTGGAAAAAAGAACATTAATCATATCGATCAAAAATTTGACGGAGAAGTAGATTCGCCTTTTTTGAGATTGGCTTAACAAATGCAGCGTTTTCCAACTGCTCGGAACGAGCAAAGAAGAATAGGATAAATAGAAAACCTTACGTTAAAGTTTTTGTAGTATGAAAAACACCTCTTCAGAATAATATCGGGGATACCACCCGGACCATTTATGTACATATATTAATATCTTTTAGGACTCTCGCTATAGTACAAGTACGAAAAAGATTGGTCCCATAGAATCGTTAACGCTCAAAAAAAAATTAGAGCCGTGACACTATCATAGGTAAAGTAGAATTTGTGCTGAACCGTCTTGAAAACAAATTAGCTTTTTCAGTAGAGCTAACTATAGGAGTGTCAACAACAACAACAACAAGCGTAAGGACCGAAGAAGCGTAAAAATGTCTCATTCTTTTTACGAATGACCAAAAATTCTTTCTGCCTTTGGGACATTTCAGTCATACAAAAATTTGGTCCTCCGAATGAGGGCGTTACAAACCTGGCTTGCTTATACCTTTTCCGGTTTCCCTGAGTTGGGTTGGCTCTAAGACACTGTAAGCCGTGAAAAAAACTTTAGATGGCACAGGCAGAGATTGAACCCAAGACCTCTGGAATGACAGTCCAACGCACTAACCATCACGCCCGCCACGGTGACTACAACTTGTTCTATTCAATTTTAAAATCAACCCGCCTTAAATGGAAAACTCTTTATATCACTTTTATACCCTTTCAACGGTAATTTGTATGTAAAATTAAGAGTAAAGGGTAGTTCAATTTTAAGGGCCGATACTGATTTTGAATAAAACATTTATCATTTCTTTTTATTATGATAAAATTGGTATGGTTCAATTATGTATGGAACAAAATATCGGCCAAAAGGCCGCCGCGAC
The DNA here is from genome assembly GCA_920104205.1 of Eupeodes latifasciatus. NCBI lineage: Eukaryota > Metazoa > Arthropoda > Insecta > Diptera > Syrphidae > Eupeodes > Eupeodes latifasciatus. The sequence goes on from OV049924.1 coordinate 186,900,187, forward strand.
ATAGGCGGCAAACCTCCATCCGATGGTCCAAACTTTAAATGACGCTGAGGCATAATTGAGGTTCTATGCCGTTATTATGCCAAATTATCTCATCCTTTAGCTCTTGAATTGATGCTGGCTTATCGACGTACACATTTTCTTTTAAATAACCACAAAGAAGTCCAAAGGTGTCAATTTACATGATCTTGGCGTCCAATTGACATCGCCATCATATGAGATAACACGGCCATTGAATTTGTCGAGCAAAAGAGCCATTGTTTCGTTAGGTGTGTGGCAAGTGGCACCGTCCTATTGAAACCACATATCACCACCAAACAGTCACCTTTTGTGGGTGCATTGGTTTTTCGGCAATCACTCTTTCGCCAAAATGCAGCAATTCGGCTTATTGACGAATCCACTGAGGTGAGAATGTGCCTCATCACTGAAGATGGTTTTTTTCGAAAATTGATCATCCACTGTTGCCATTTCTTGCCACCATTTTGATCATTGACGCCACGTGAAATGGTCAAGAGGCTTTAGTTCTTGTAAGCATTTAAATGACTTTTGCATAAAGTTCATCAACGGCGAACGTGAGAGGTGCAATAATTGTTGGGCACGATGACGAGTTAAAGTGGACGGCTCTTCATTCACACTTTCTCGAACAGTAGTAATATATTTTCCAGTATGAGCTGTACGAGCATGCTCTGTTAATTTCACATCACATTTTTCTGATTTTACGCACATTTGGACGATTAAATTGGCCGAAAAGAACCACGAAGTGCACTAATATGCATTTTTGTTTGAACGTGTATTTTCATAATAAGCCTGAATAACTTGAAGGCGTTTTTCAACTGTATATATTTGCATGATTCAAATTGAGTTCGTCTGAAATTGAAAAATGTAAAATGAAATGGAGAAAAAAATTTAGGTGTGGATCACATTCAACATTGGCCCTTAAAATTTAACCACCCTTTTATGTCATGAAGGTTTTTGGTTACGTTCGCCAAAGCTTTCAGGTGGTGGTGATGAAAGTTTTACTATATAAACCTTAGTAAATAGAAAAAACTGCAATAGGTAATGTAGCCGTAGCCACTAGGTGTCGCCCCGTAAACACCCACATTGATAGTACTGTAGCTTTTATATACAAAGGCTGAATCAAATTTTGAATGCTTATACTCCTAGCTTATATTCTTCGAACTATTCTTTTCTATTTTCCGCACATGTAAACTCTATATAACAAAAACATCTATTACAATCAAAACCACTTTCAATAATCTTGTACATTTATATCAGTACTTTCTACTGTCACTGTCAGTCTTATCACTTCCCATAATACCACAATTTCAATCACTATTGAACTGTCAATACTCTTGTTTAGTTGTTTTCTTTGTCGTGAATGGTGGGAAAAAATAATAATTTATAAATTATTCTTTATAAATTTCTAAAGAATTAATATTGAATGTTAAGAACACGTACTAACATCCGGTAGTTTATATTTTAATTAAAATTATGTCTAACCACAGAGGAAGTAAGACAAATTGGAAATTTATAAAAGAACTTGGTTCAGGTGCATTCGGAGAAGTTTCCCTATGGACAAACACAGAAACTGGAAAGTCAGTAGGTACATAAAAAGAGAAAAAACATTAAAAAAATAAACAAATAAAATAAAAATAATCGCGGGTGCACACTGCACATGCCACGCCAAACACTGAAAATGCAAATAGCCAACCAACCCCTCGTCGACGCGTCGTTGGCTAACAAATGAGCTCTTTTTTGTTTTGCAAGTACCCGGTGTCTGATTAATTCTTAAAACTGCAATCTGCTTATGTGTACATATTAACATTAAGTATAAATAAACAACGGACGTATGTTACAATGTAATTCGATTGCCAATCATTAAACAAGCCCTTTTATTATGATTGAGATTTCTCAGAATTAGCTTGTAATAAAATTAAGGACTTAGAAACCAATTGAACTATGTACGTATCAGAGAAATTAAAAACAAATTTTCTGTGCCAATGTATGATTGAATAAACTTAAGTAACCACGATTTGAGGGATACTAATGACACTAATGAGGATATGTTAAAAAAAAAACACAAGTTTTTCTTAGCACAACCCCTTTCTACTTTATCCATAAATTTATCCAAAAATGCATAACTAATTTATACCTATACTTTCCATAATTGGAACTTCAATACTGTTTGTGCTGATTTGGTAAGACTTCTAAACTTTTAAAGGGTTTTAATCAACCATATCTGGCATATCTATAAATGCTACAACCCAAACTTTCGAAAATTCTATATACTTTTCGTTAGAGTCGGGCTGACTTGATGTGCCTTACGAACACATGACTAAATACAAATTATAATTATGTATAGGTATATGTAGCACTTAAAGATCAATTTAAATATTATTTAGGCATAGGTATACGTATTTTGTATATACAAATAGGTGAACCTAAACTTTTGAAGTCATAGCTAAGTACACTAATTTTAAATATTCATAATTTAAGAAAATAACAAGAATAAATAAGAATGTGGAGATTCCTAGATCAAATTCAATGCATTTTGTCTCTTCTTAACATCTCAAATCAATAATGTATACCTAATTGTTGCATAGATACAAATTAAATTTTTGCAGATGTAAGCAAATTTTAATCTTAAATTTTATTTCTGTTGTTGTACATGATTTGAAATCTTAATTTTGATTTGAACACCAACACGATCACAATTAAAGTGCTATGACCAACGACTGTGTTTTCTTTTGTATAGTGTGCGCGCGCTCAAAAGTCTATGAATACCTTATAATGATTGAACATAGTGCGAGCAATTGGGAAAGGATAGGATTAGAGAAGAGATACCGATGTACATTGGTTTTGAATGTAGTACATTGTAATGATTGGAAATTTTAAACCTGATAAAGCATTCCACATTCGTGTAGTGCGGCTAAAAAAGAATAGGAATACTTAACACGTCCGAAATTGGGCTCAGAGTTGAACTGATGAATATTCTCAGAAGTACGCGTATTACGGTTGAAGTGTTTAAGGAGAGGAATGCAATTGGTTATGATTGTTATGAAAATATCGATAAAATAATGAAAGTCATGCGACCTTGAGACGGTGTTCAGTTTAAGAGCTCTATTTTCAATTCTATCCAAAAAACTATATTATTATGTTATTGGGGCACCAGCCCATATATAGGGTTTTTAAATTGGCGCCCCGAAACAGTAAATTTGTTTTGGTTACATCTGTCAAATCTTTGTTCATCTTTGTTTATTATTCAGTTGTTTATGTCAAATCATCATGATCATGGCAAGTTACACGATTGAACAGCACGATTAAATGATAAAACTTTATTATCAAAATGAGTGTTCGTTAACGCAAACGTTACGCTCCCATTTTACGGTAGACGTGGTGGCCCTTCACAGTCGACTCTTCAACGTTTGGGTGGCCAAATTTGAGACGACTGGTTCAGAAAACAATCAACCAACATCCATACGTTCAAGGAACGCAAGATCGGCCGAGAACATCGCCGCGGTCCCTGAAAGTGAAAAGAAACCGAGGCAGTCTATTCGTCGCCGTGCACAAGAACTCGGCCTTTCGCAGACTTCAACTTGGCGAATTTTGCGTCGGGACTTGGGCCTACACCCGTACAAGATCCAACTGACCCAGGAGCTCAAAGTTTCTGACCCTAGACAACGCCGTTTGTTCGCTGACTGGGCTTCGAATCTTTTTTAAGAGGACCCCAATTTTGGCCGAAAAATCATCTTTAGTGACGAGGCGCATTTTTGAATCAATGGCTTTGTTAACAAACAAAATTGCCGTATATACGACACCAACCCACGCGAGGTTCACCAGGTGATAATTCATCCTCAAAAATATCAGAATTTTAATGAGCTTATCATACGCTGCAGTTGGCAGTCCACTTCCGAAGAACAAGGATAAGAATCTAGGAACGAATACAAAAAAATCTCATGGTACTGTCATCAGCAAAACAATAAAGTAGATTAGAAATAAAAATACGTACAAATGTTGGAGTCAAAACGGAACACCTTCCAATTGTATTTGAATTGAACTTTCTGAAAGGTAATTTCTAAATCAATAGGAAAAAATTCATCACTACCAAATGCATTCATATTAGATAAGATAGCTTAATGCCAAACTTTATCAAACGCCTTTGAAATATCAAGTGCAATAATCTAACTTTCTTCAAAACGATGTAAAGAATTGTTTCACTGTTCGGTAAAATACACCATGAGGAAGTACTCAAAACCCAGACAATTATGGTGGAATAAGTTTTTTGAACGTTTCGTACAAAATTTGTACGGCGATTTTGAAAAGACGATTTAATTTGTGGATTACACAGAATAATGTATTGAAAGAGTTTCAAGCAGGTTTCAGAGCCGGTTACTCCACGGTCGACCAAATTTTTGTCCTTAAGAGCATTGCCGAGAACTTCCTACGAAGAAGAAAATTTATTGTTTCTTCGTGGGTTTTAAAGCAGCGTTTGATGCGGTGGACAGAAATGCGCTCTTATACAAGCTTTATGGACTAGGGAAATTCGGTAAAGTCCTCAGAAATATATACGATGATACTAAGGCCGCGGTTTGGAATGGAGAGGAAATCTCTGAATGGTTTCAGACTGAAACAGACGTCCGGTAGGGGTGTGCGATGAGTCCTATTTTATTTGCGCTCTTTGTGGATAACCTTACCGACAAGATTGGTGGAGGAGTGGAATTAGCCGGGACAACGATCAAAGACTAATCTATGCCGATGACATTGTGCTGTTTTCTAATTTACCCCAATCACTGCAACTAATGATAAACCAGTTGCATAGTTACTGTGTAACGTGGAATCTTAAGGTCAATTTAAATCTAAAATAATGATATTCAGGAACGGAGGTGGAAGAAATTGCTCAAATGAATGATGGAGCTACGATTCGAACTTGATTGAGTTGGTGAAAGAATTCAATTAGCTAGGAGTGTGCTTAAGAAAGAATCTTAGTATGGAAAGACATCTTAGTGAAAAACTAATGAAAGCAAAAAGTGCAAAGTGTTTCTCAAACAAGAACACAGCACGTAGTAGCAAATTTCGTGTGTTTTAAGCAGTGTCTAGGTCTATTATGCTTTACGCAGCACATGTTTGGGGGTACAAACAGTACGAAAGTGTGGAAAAACTGCTAAGATTCTTTATTAAAAGAATATTTCATCTCCCGTATAACGCTGGACCTTCGCCGCTTTTTATTCAAACCTCAAAACTAAATATACACTACACCATCAAAGTTCTGCAAATGCACAATGAAAGATGACCAAAGAAAGCAGCCCTCTATGCAATCAATCATAGAAGTAGTTGGTACGCAGAATGGCACGAGCTGGCTTTGTGGTGTGATAACCTTGGTGTCATAACCTTGGTTCAAATAACTATTTTAGAGATGAGAACAGTGTGGAGGTTATTTCTATGACGCTGAGACTTCGAGGGGAACATCTCAACATTTATACCGCATAGGGAGGATCGACCCGGGCAATGCAGTTTATGTAACCGAAGGGAAGATGTTTTTCACTTCTTAGGAAAATGCCCTGTGCTAGCAGAAAGTAGAAGAGCCTTCCTTGGATCTAATTACCTTTCGAAAGAGGAAATAATAAGACTCTTAAATTAGATGACGGTGGAAGAACTCTTTATGTACTGCGAATTGGATAAATCTTACGAGGACAGAATAATCTGCGAAAGCTTCTGAAAACACATCGAAGTTAAAATTTATCTTGATTTTAAATTATGCATATATTGTATATATAAATATGTATGTTTTTTTTTTGTTTAACAATTCTTGATTTTTCGTACAACCATTAAACCAATAAGCTTTATATTACATTAAATTTTTCTTGTCAACCTGGCAGACGGCATTGCCATGCTAATTCTGATTTTGTAAATTTATAAATATGTTAAAAAATAATGAAAATTAAATCAAATCTAAATCTAATCTACACCATGAGATCACCAGTGCATCTATTGCTACGAAAGCCATACTGCCGGTCATTAAGAAGCTTTTATTTATCAAGCTATTTCTTAAGCTGAAAATTGATCAGCGTTTACATGAATTTGGAAAGAAGAGATGTAAGTGCAATTGGATGATAATAAGCGAAATAGAAGGATACAGATTTTTAAGGGACAGGCTTACGCAGAGGTCTTGCCACCGTTGAAGAACACCTTTTCAGAACAATAGCGATAATACTATCTAGGCCAGCGGACTTGTGAATGTCGAGATCAAAAGAAGATATGTCACATAGAGCCGTTTACGCACTCAAGTTCAGGAGGACTCATGACACTCTAGTAGCGTCCAACAGCAAACTACTTTTCTGCAAGCAAATTAGCTTTATCGATCGAGCTTACAAAAGTAGTGTCATGAGAAATGAGCGTGCATCGGTAACGACGATGATGTGGTGTTACACACATTTTAAACACATGACCAGAAATGTTTACTACCTTTGTGACATTGTAGTGTTTTTTGCCGTAATTTCTGGTCATGCAAAAATTTAATGCATCGAATATGTTCGTTACAGGACTTTCTAGCTTGTTTGAACTTATTTCTTCTTTTTCTCAATGGGGTTGGCTTTGTAAATTTAGAAACTTTCATCTTTGATCCTAATAACCTCTTTACAGCTCGAATCAAACCATGAGTTTGATAAATCAGTATCGAGAAAGCGTAGTGACCATTTAAAGTTTCTAAAGAAGTCGTTGAAAGGGTAGGGATTTTTACTTTAACTGTATGAGAAATTTGCAGATACGACACAATGAATGGTCTGGTTTGCCTAGAGGCGATAATACACTGATCGCATATTTATTAGGACCAGAGGTAAGAAACATGTCTAGAGTATTGGCGAATCGAATTCAAATGTCATAAATCCGAGTTGGCTGCTAAAATAACTTAGTCAGGTGGTTTAAGTCAGCATATATTTTCCTTTAAGTGTTGTCTGACTAGATTAGCTCAGCCACGAATTATTGCGTACATTGAAATCGCCCGCAACAACGATCTCACTGTGTGGAAAATAGGATAGAATTCCCTGAATAGAGTCGGATAGCGCATCGAATTTGTCGAATTTGTTTAATACACTGACCATACTATGGTAGAAGTTAATAGGCTATAATGTGAAAAGCATAATGGCACTAAACTATAACCATGAAGGTGAAACTCCAAATGATCGATAGTTTCACACATCTGAGTCTCGCTTAGTGCCAAAACAGGTGGCCTGTTCAAAACAGTGTGAACGTATGCAACATGGACATTTGAAGCCCCAAATGTTGCCATACTCGACACAAAACTTACCAGCCATCAAAATACAAAAAATTCAAAATAAATCCAAAATAAGACAGTTAACTATACAATAGGTTTAATTTGGGCACCAAATATTTCAGTTGCAATTTACCAATTGAACTGGTCCGCTCCTGAACCCCGCACTTGGTGTTATATTACAAGCAGAAGATGCCAAGCAATAATTTCACAATAATAGAATACATAAGAATTATTGTGAAATTAATGCACTGGATTTTATTTGAATATTTTTTGGCAGCACACGCGGCTAATTTCTACTATTAACCCTCTACTGCACGCACTATGATCCAATGAAAAAAAAATTATTTTTTTTTCGTTTTTGTTTTTCATTTTGTAAAATTAAAAGAATTAAACAAAAAAAAATTGTTTAAATAAATTTTATAAAAAGTTAATAACTTTTGCCATATATGGCTTCTTGTGCAGTTACACATATTTCAATAAACTTAACTTTTGCCATATATGGCTGCTTGTGCAGTTACGCATTTTTCAAGCTTACAAAAAAATCAAACATGTATACCTAGAACTTACTTCAACAGTTTAAAAAAAAAACATTTTCATAAATATTCGTATCAAAAGTCAAAATTTAATAAAAGAAACAAAAAAACCAGGAATGAAATGATGTGAAACAATTTCGATCTTTGTTCAGGCACAGACTTACTTTGCATTTTTTACACATAATAAATGACCTGTATTTGCAGTCGTTTTGGCATAGCTGCCTTGATTTCTGCCATTCCAAAATGTGATCCATTGCGTCCAAACGAACAGAATTCAATGGAAAGTCATGGCGCCTTCCTTTTTTCTTCAAATGTTGAGTTGAGGAAGCGGGGGTCAAAGGATTTTGTGGTTTATATGTCTTGGCACCGTTGAAACCAACCTGGACACAACATTTCCGCTTACACCCAAATCTGGAAAACCATCTGGTATAACGTTGCTCTGCTCCCCTGCTAATATATATAAAAATCATAGCTGAATCCCGATATTCCGCTTAAAACGAAGTTTTTGTAACCCCATTTATGTGGCTTTTTTGGATTATACTGCTTAAGGTGATGTCGACACTTAGTGGGAATTGTTTGTTCGTCCACTGCAAGATGTTCTTCTTTTGGTATTAAGAAGAAGTCGTTCCCTTATATTATTTAGGAGTGGCCTGACTTTGGTCGTGTCCAGGTTGACCAAATCGAACAAATTTATCATTATAATAATAATTATAATAATTATCAGCGAAATGGAGACTTTTTTTTATTTCCTCCCACCGCCTACATGGCATGGTCTCATAAACAAGAGGCTGTCCTAGTTGGGAGTTCCAATACCGCCTGGTAGAAGGCAATTTTATGAGGGACGTAAAAAGAGAAATACCGACAAATTGTTCCATTTCTCTTCGCGTTATGTTGACTGGCTTATTTATGTTGTTTTGCAATGCTTTTCTGTTAGATTCCTCAACAATCATATCAAACAGTTCTCCCGTGAAAAGAAAAGAAAAAAAGTCAGCGGGGGAGGACATTTCTTCTGGAAGCTCTTTTGTCCCTAAAAAGGGATAATCGCTTTCCATGTATGTTGCACGGGATTCGCTCCTCCATGTTACTTTTTGCTTTTTTTTCTTATCTTTCGATCTCAAAGTTGACAATGGTTTTTCATCATCCGAATCGTACTCGCTTTCATCGATTTCAGGCACCTCTATGTGTTCTTTACAGTCCATATCCATATTCTGCTCATCCTCCGATTCAAGGATTTCATCCTCACTCTGAAAACCATCACCAGGAACAGCAAAAAATCCTTTTCCGTAGAATGAAATTGACGAGATCATTGTTTTTCACTGCAAAAAAAAGCACAAGCAGCCATAAATATATGACACCATAAATATTGTTGTGAATGGATAAGGAGCCATATATGGATGTTATCAAAAACACGCCGTGTCTTGAGTTCCACGGACATAATTGAACATTTAACACTTTAATATTACTTACCAATATTGAATCTGTCTAAAAAAAAATTTAATGCCAATAAATTATGCACAAGCCAATGAAAAATAAGCTTTTATATCTATGTTTTTTTTCAGCGGTCACACCACGCGCACTGTCAAATTTGATTGCGGATTTTCGCGATTGTGCAACGAAAAATAAAACCAAATACACTAAAAAAATATAAACAATTAACTGTTCTAAGATATCAAAACGGTACTTTTCCAATATCAGTTGCGCAATCCAAGCAGTCGGCGTTTAAAAATCAAAAGCCATATATGGCTTCTTGTGCAGTAGAGGGTTAACTAAATTAGTTAAATTTTTAGAAAAACTTACCCTAGCTCTATCACTAACTGTTTTAAATTTCTGATAGTTTTTAATTTGTGTAGTGCAACACTTAATTATTGGCGCATCATGATATTCAAAACTAATTTTGCTGGCCAATTTAATCAACGGTTTTTTTTAATCACAACAGCGGTTCATCTGCCAACTACAAGCTAATGAACTTTTATTGAGACACATAATCGAGCATCTTGATGGTGCTACTATTGGACTCTTTAAAAAATTGATTTGCTTAAAAGAAAAATAAAACACCAAATTTCTTTAAACGTAGACAAAGTCCTCAACTACGTCAAAGTTATAGCTGTCTTTGGTGACGTTTTATCCTAGACGTCGCCGATCAATGTCCTTTCTTAATAACAGAAATATTTTTGGTCTTGCTTTCCACTAAAGACCAGAGAGAAAAAACTAATCGAGAGAGCCAAACTTCCTCGTCTCCGTCCCTTCGAAACCTCTTACTCTCATTTTTTATAGCGTGTTGAATTCGTATCGGTGTATACATGTTTTCACCTCGGAGAAGAGTACACAAAAAAACATCAGTTCCGGGAAATGCGACATTTCTAATTTTTGTTTATTGATAGCCAAGAAGGTTATGTTTTTTAAAGTCTCATTATAATATTTGTAATTCTCATGAATTTCTTTTTTATTTTAATTTTGCTAACATCTTGTCGTTTTTATATCTACAAAAATACTCCTATAATTCAAATTAATTCTAGCAAAACATTTTTGTTTGTCAATAAATAACGGAAGAAGTTGTACCGGTAGTTCGTGGTGAATTTGTTTTTCTCTTCTTTTTCTCTAAGTTACAGATAGATGGCAGTAAGAACCAAAACAAGAAAGGATGTGTGCAGAAAGTGTTTAACAAGGTTAAGGCTTTTTAGATTAGACTTTACTTGTATATATGAACGAGTACATGTTTTTTATAAATGAATGTTATGTTTATTTCAATAGTAATACCTTAACTATTAACTTAACTACTGTATTATCTAAAATATACTGCATTGAATTATTTTACATTGAATTAAAAAAGGCAGAATTAATAAAGTTCTACAGTTTACCGGGAATATTTTTAGAAAATATCCATATCTTCTGCAATTGCGGTATCAATCGATATTTTCTGGAACTTAGTGTTAACGTAACATTTATCTGTCATGAATTATTTTTTCAACTTTTTTATACACCAACAAAATCAATTATGAAATTTGGCTGCGATAATAATTACTTGAACACAGCATTTTCTATGTTTATAGTTATTCAGGTTTAGCCCTTAACTTTGATTTGCATTTATTTATGAATAACCTAAAAAGTTTAGCAAACATCTATGAATAAGCCACAATGCACTTTCAGAAAAACTGTAGTTAGAACTTTCCCTTACAGATTTTTCATTGTCGCTATATAACTGAAAGATAATATATAAATAGTTAGAAATGGAAAACTTATAAAAATGATGCATAAGACTTAAATTTTGGTTGAAGAACAAATTTGTATATTCTTTTCACAAAACTACTGAACTATTTTTACTTTTGTACAAAAGTACTTTTCGGCTTTAAAAGCAACACACTACCTTAGGGGAAAGCAATAAGAATAGCTTATCAGCTATTCACAAATCTTATGCAATGAAAATTGGCAGCAGAAGTAACAAGTTGACGGTCCTTTTATTTAGTCTTTACTTAAATCACTTATTTTCAGCATTTTGGAAATGTCGTGAGTAATGTAAAGAAAATAAACAACGAGTACACACAAATAAAATAGGAATGGAAAAAAGAGATGAGTATATAAAAATGTTTTCAATGTTCCATGTTCACATTCTATAACTCTCGTTTTCAATGTTCCTGCAACTCTCGCATCGACAAAATTAAGTCGATAAACACTGAAAATTGAAACAAATCTGAGTTTTGTTTGCATTTTTCAACGGTCTGAGCGAAAATTAAACGCATAAACGCAGCTAATAATACAAATAAAAGTTGTAGTGCTTTCAGAGTTTTATGTTTCTAGGTCCTAATTCTCATTGGACTGTTGCACCACATAATTTATTTTACTTACTTAATGATTAAAACTGGCTTCAAATAACTAACTAATATTTATCTAAATGCGTAATTTAGAATTGTTTCTAAATATTCATTGTTCTGGCACCTAACAAAAGTAATTAATTTCACTTCATATTCGAATGATATTACTCTCAAACGAACACAATGAGAGTACCAAAAAGTTGTTCATCCATAATTTTGAATTTTCTTTGAACACCTCTGAACAGCTGACTACATCCGCCATTTTTCAAAGGTGGTCGCCATTTTTAAAAGGTGGTGAGCAGAGAGAAAAGAGAGAAATTTTTTTTCTCTCTCGTGGTGAGTATGTGCACAAACTTGCATAAGTATTTGTTCCCCACATTTTTTTTATATGGAGTTAATACATATGCAAGTTGGTGGCCAAATCACAGCTTGTAGGCAAAAAGAGAGTAACCGTCGAAGTTGGTTCTCTCTATTAGTTCTTTTCTCTCTGCTAAGACTAAACCCATCTTTGGTAAAATAAAATTAACGATAACCTCACCTCGAACTCAGTCCTGTTGTCAGAGAGAAAAAACTAAATGAGAGAACCAAATTTCCTCGTCTCCGTCTCTTGGAAACCTCTTACTCTCATTTTTTATAGCGTGTTGAATTCGTATCGGTGTATACATGTTTTCACCTCGGAGAAGAGTACACAAAAAAACGTCATTTCCGGGAAATGCGACATTTTTCATTTTTGTTTATTGATAGCCAAGAAGGCTATGTTTTTTAAAGTCTCATTATAATATTTGTAATTCTCATGAATTTTTTCTTTTAATTTTGCTAACATCTTGTCGTTTTTATATCTACAAAAATACTCCTATAACTCAAATTAATTCTAGCAAAACATTTTTGTTTGTTAATAAATAACGGAAGAAGTTATACCGGTAGTTCGTGGTGAATTTGTTTTTCCCTTCTTTTTCTCTAAGTTACAGATAGATGGCAGTAACAACCAAAACAAGAAAGGATGTGTGCAGAAAGGGTTTAACAAGGTTAAGGTTTTTTAGATTAGACTTTACTTGTATATATGAACGAGTACATGTTTTTTATAAATGAATGTTATGTTTATTTCAATAGTAATACCTTAACTATTAACTTCACTACTGTATTATCTAAAATATACTGCATTGAATTATTTTGCATTGAATTATAAAAGGCGGAAATAATAAAGTTCTATAGTTTACCGGGAATATTTATATAAAATATCCATATCTTCTGCAATTGCGGTATCAATCGATATTTTCTGGAACTTAGTGTTAACGTAACATTTATTTGTCATGAATTACTTTTTGAACTTTTTTATACACCATAAAAATCAATTATGAAATTTGGCTGCGATAATAGTTACTTGAACACAGCATTTTCTATGTTTATAGTTATTCAGGTTTAGCCCTTAACTTTGATTTGCATTTATTTATGAATAGCCTAAAAAGTTTAGCAAACATATACATATGAATAAGCCACAATGCAATTTCAGAAAAACTGTAGTTAGAACTTTCCCTGATAGATTTTTCCTTGTCGCTATATAACTGAAAGATAAGATAAAAATATTTAGAACTGGAAAACTTATAAAAATGATGCATAAGACTTAGATTTTGGTTGAAGAACAAATTTGTATATTCTTTTCACAAAACCACTGACCTAGCGAGAATACAAATATTTTTACTTTTGTACAAAAGTACTTTTCGGCTTATGTACATAAGCCTTTAAAAGCAACACACTACCTTAGGGGAAAGCAGTAAGAATAGCTTATCACCTATTCACAAATCTTATGCAATGAAAATTGGCAACAGAAGTAACAAGTTGACGGTCTTTTTATTTAGTGTCTACTTAAATCACTTATTTTCAGCATTTTGGAAATGTCGTGAGTAATGTCAAGAAAATAAACAACGAGTACACACAAATAAAATAGGAATGGAAAAAAGAGATGAGTATATAAAAATGTTTTCAATGTTCCATGTTCACATTCTATAACTCTCGTTTTCAATGTTCCTGCAACTCTCGCATCGACAAAATTAAGTCGATAAACACTGAAAATTGAAACAAATCTGAGTTTTGTTTGCATTTTTCAACGGTCTGAGCGAAAATTAAACGCATAAACGCAGCTAATAATACAAATAAAAGTTGTAGTGCTTTCAGAGTTTTATGTTTCTAGGTCCTAATTCTCATTGGACTGTTGCACCACATAATTTATTTTACTTACTTAATGATTAAAACTGGCTTCAAATAACTAACTAATATTTATCTAAATGCGTAATTTAGAATTGTTTCTAAATATTCATTGTTCTGGCACCTAACAAAAGTAATTAATTTCACTTCATATTCGAATGATATTACTCTCAAACGAACACAATGAGAGTACCAAAAAGTTGTTCATACACAATTTTGAATTTTCTTTGAACACCTCTGAACAGCTGACTACATCCGCCATTTTTCAAAGGTGGTCGCCATTTTTAAAAGGTGGTGAGCAGAGAGAAAAGAGAGAAATTTTTTTTCTCTCTCGTGGTGAGTATGTGCACAAACTTGCATAAGTATTTGTTCCCCACATTTTTTTTATATGGAGTTAATACATATGCAAGTTGGTGGCCAAATCACAGCTTGTAGGCAAAAAGAGAGCAACCGTCGAAGTTGGTTCTCTCTATTAGTTCTTTCTCGATGCTGTTGCGACATCCCTCTCTATCTCCTCGATCGTGAGAAACCGGTGTACGTCTCTCCTTTTCTGCCCGCAGATCTTGCGAGCAGCGCTGGTTTTTCTGTGCAGTGGCGTTTTATATTCTTGTGGTTAAGCCGCGTGCGCTCTCTGGCAGTATTTTTCAAACCAGGGATTCCGCCGTGTGAAACCTATCATTTTACAGCATTTGACGGCTGTTAGGCAATATTGCCACTGGTTTTAAATGCGTGATGAAGGCAGTACATGACTTAGGGGCCGGTTATAGCTATCAGTAAAATCTATCAGTAAAATTTGAAACAGGAGGAATCTGAAATGTTTTACTGATGAGCGTTTATAGCAATCAGTAAATTTACATCATTAAATTAAATGTCACTTTGAGGCTTCGCGTCTCAGACAATTTTTTTACTGTTGCTTTCATCAGTAAAATTTTTAATGATGTGATCGGAACAGTAAAAAATTGGAACACCAATAGTAAAACGAAATTGAATTTTTTTTGGCTTTTGGCAGTCAGCTGTTCAGTAAAATGAAATTTCATCATTAAAAAAATTAAAATGGATTTATAAATTAAATAAAACTTTAAATGCATTGTTTCTTTTTGAAAAAAATACTTGAATATAGGATTCATCTTATTGCATCAATCGTTCGCTAGAAATAAATTTGTAACATGTTCAAAAACTAAAAACAAAAATTTTACTGATGGATTTTACTGATAGCTATAACCGGCCCCTTATTAAGAGGTTGTAAGAGACCTGATCGAAAAGGAAATGGAAATCTCTTGCGATTGTAGCCGTTGACGTGGAATCTTCTCACAGGAAATTCTTGTTTTGTCTTAGATCGGGATGTCCGTAGCCGTACCTTAGCTTCAACGAAGTAGTGGTCCGAGTCAATGTTGACCCCTCGGAATGTTCAGACATCCTGAACTGGAGAAATGTCGATCGCAATATGGTGAATCTGGTTGACAGTTGATTGATCAGGAGATTTCCATGTCCCCTTGTGGATATCAATATGTGTAACTGCATACTAGCTACCAGAACGTCTCGCCCCCAGCGACATGGATCAGCCTGAATCCGTTGTAGAAGGTGGTTTCGTGCAGGCTGTATCTCCCGATTGTGCCACCAAAGACGTCTCCTCTTCCTAGCTTGGCGCTAAAATCTCCTGCTCATATGTATTGTCCAAGAGCTCGAAAAATATGTCTTTGGAGTTTTCATATTTCTGCTCTGTTGGACCATGTGCTTATATGAGGCTTATGTTGGCAAATTTATCCTTGATGCGAATTGTCGTGATGCTTTCGCTCACACTGTCGCATTTCTTGAATGGCGGTAATAACTGTTTTGTAGCAGTTTAGGGATTCAGACAGTTCCGAAATTATACAAAGCTTGCTGTTGCTTTTCAACTAAATAAGTGATCGATAAGTCACCCCGACAGTACAACCAGCAACTTTTAGGTCAAGATCCTTTGTATAACTCCAAGGACAGGGAGCCAGATAAACCGTTCCTTACAGGCTGTGCTCCAAAGATGTTGTAGAAGCCCTATAAGGTGTTCACTAAGTAGATCAACCTTACTGAGACCGTAGACACCACCGTTGATTCTATCTTGGCAATTTCTCTACTTTAATAGTGGCAATACTGCAATAGTCAATCGAAAAATTGTAGATCTGGAAATCAATTTACAAATTGTATGTTAATAAGTTATTGAGTTTATACTTTTCAACTCTTGATCATAATCTCCATTCCACTTTAAGATCCAAATTAAACTATTATATTATTATTTATATGAATTTTTTGTTTTTATTTAACTTAAGCTATCAAGAGATGTTCAGTTTTTTTCGAAAAACTTGCCTTGGATGAGCAATCGAAGTTGAAAACACGATGGCAACAGGAGTCGGATTGGATGAGGGACATCAATATTGATAACATTGTACGTGCATGTCCTAAATTATGTGCTGACTTAGTTGCCGAACAAAACAAAACAACACAATTGCCAGTAATAGCAATGGAGTACTGTGATGGTGGGAATTTACGTTCAAAATTAAATCAAATTGAAAATGTCAATGGATTTACCGAGTACGATGTTCGACAAGTTCTCTTTGCTTTGAGAAAAGCGGTGTATCATTTACACGATCGCTACAAAATCACTCATCGAGATATCAAGCCCGATAACATTGTTATCAAGTATAACGGAGAAGGAGAGCCAACTTACAAGGTAAGAGGTGTGATTTTGATTGTGTGTGTGGACATAAGAGAAGTCCTGACTTCTAACGATTATGTGTACTTTCTATTCATCTATCTATCCAGTTGACAGATATGGGGTATGCACGAATTCTTGACAAGGACACGATTGTTGGAAGTATGGTTGGATCGAGGAATTACTTTGCCCCGGAAATTGTAGAATCGGCAGAATATAAAAACAGTGTGGACTATTGGTCAATGGGGATTGTTGCGTTTGAAATCATCTGTGGCGTGTACCCCTTCCTACAGGACGGTTCTATGTATGATATCCTAATGAGCATCAAAAAGAAACCTCCCGGTTGCATAGCCATCACAAAATCAAACGACGATAAGATATGCCACCACACTCAATTGTTTCCTGAAAATAGGTTAAGTAAAGCATTCTGTAGAGTTATCGAACCATGGTTACAGTTAGCCTTAGAAGCTGATGGGCGTAAGAGAGGCTATGAAGTAGCACTTGATGAGGTACAAAAGCGTAAGCCTACTTTAACGTTTTACACTAAGCTCGATGATGCTTTGCAAACAAAGATTCTCACTGTCTTTTGGCTGAATCGATGCAAATTCCTGAGCTATGTTGTCAATGAAAATACAACAATGGATAACCTTTGTACCTTGATAGAAGCCGATACTAAAATACCTCGAAACAAATACTATTTCCAACTCCCCGCTGGACATTCTCTTGACTATTTATTGCCTAAGACACAACCATTCGGTTTGTATGAAGAAAAATTCTATATCGATGGCAAACCTATGGTTTATTTGGTTGATTTTGAAAGCAATGGTCTGAGTAATCCAGATGATCCTTTGATATCGGATTCCATTCGTCTAACCTTTTTATTAAATCCCAAAATTCATCCGAGAATTCTCAAGGAATGTCTATTGAATACATTGTACCTAGAATGTAACGAACTAAGAAGGGTTGCGGAGTGCGTAAATGGTATTCATGAATTTGCTATGAGCTTGGAATCGGAGATAATAAAACAAGAAAAGAGAGTGAACAATTTTCAAATAAAAGTGACACATTTAAACGGACAAGCTATGCACTTTGAAGCTATGATCATTGGAGGAAATAATTTGTTAAAAGAAAAAAAGGTAAGAATCTTGTTTATTTGGAACCGAAAAAAAAAGTTGTTAAGTAAAAAGAGTAAGTTCATTAATACAAATCTTATCGTATCAGTTTGTAGTCTTTTTTTAACAGGGTTTCTTAAACACTTTTCCAGATAGCCAACGCTCAGACCATTGACAAAGAATTTAAGCTTATATCACAGAATCTAGAAACTCTCACTGATGCCAACTTCACTACCCGACTTAAATCTCTTTTAGTTAAAACTCGTGAATTCATGAGCAAATCACCTTTAAACACCTATCAACAGGAGGTTGATGATCATGTGTAAGTTTGTTTTATGTAAAAAAAAGTACCCTTTAAAAATTTTATTTATTGTCTTCTTTAAGGAAAAACTTTCAACACGCCTTCGAAGAAGTTCGTAATAAAAATCGTTTTATCAGTCCTGATGAAATACGAAAAGAAGTTTGTAGTTTTCTAAAAATCCGCAAAGATTTCTTTGACAAAACGAAAAAGTATTTACGCATGAATATGAATGGCAAAACCGAAGCAATTGAATTACTTATAGATATGTATCTCGAATTTCAAGTAATACTTAAAAATGTATTTGAACATCAATCGTTATGGAATGACTATAAATCTGCGATAACCGATAAAACTAATGAATTTCTATCGAAGTTTGGAGAACAATTTTACAATGAAGGTAGAAATAAGAAGTCTCCTATTGAAAAAATAGTTGAAAATATGGATACACTCGATATTGATAGTGATGATTTTGTGAAAAGTGTTTTTGTACAGGATTGTGATGAAGAAAGCGTATTAGAAATAGCCACGGATAATTTGATCAAGGATACAAAGATTCTGACACAAGCGTGAGTATACAATTATTATAAATTCTTTAACTTTTAAGGCAATATTTTATAGCATATTTTTATAAGGGTAAACCGATAAGAAATGGAACATGATGTCTCGGTGCAATATTTTCAGCGTTGTTTAGGCAATGATATCTTAAATGTAGAGTTTAAGAGAACTTAACATAGTCCCAGAGAAAATAGTTAAGCGGTTCAATTTCATATGATCAGCAAACAATCAGAGCACAGAAACTTTGTCATCCCTTCAGACAACGTAAGGGACTTAAATATAAGGCTAGTTTCTCGTATTTGATTGGCCAGCAGCCAATTCCTTCCTATCAGGGTAACTCTATTCAAAATTTGACTAAAAACTTGTCAAGAAAAATCCTCGGGTAGGAATCAAATTTATGACTAGATTAAAAAATATATAAATTAGGTGGCACAATAGGCCGTAGAGAACTAGGGGGTAGTGACTTACAACTCTTAACCATTTCTGCGTACGAGTATGCCGAATCTGAAAACTAATTTGAGAAAGCACTTTTCATGACAACAATAACTCTTGGAGGATTTTTCAATTCCTCGCAAGAGGCGAAACCCATGAAAAAAAACTTTAGATGGCACAGGCAGGGATTGAACCCAATACCTCTAGCATGATAGCCCAACGCACTTACCATCACGCCTCCTCGGGTATTGCACTCCGGATGTTGTATTTGTTAATTCTTTGACTTTCTACTGTACTATGGATGGTTTTTCAAAAAAAAACACTCCTAATCTTTGATGAATCAAAAATGTATATTTTTTCTGAATTTTTAAAAAAATATTAACTTTTTGTTGGTTCGAAATTAGATATCTCAAAAACAGGTCAACATTTTTGTAAAAAAATTCAAATATAAAACATATATTATACACTGACCAAACAGAACAAAGTAAAGGGTGTCCCAAAATTAACGCAAGATTTGAATTAAATAGAAAAC
Source organism: Eupeodes latifasciatus (assembly GCA_920104205.1). Lineage (NCBI taxonomy): Eukaryota > Metazoa > Arthropoda > Insecta > Diptera > Syrphidae > Eupeodes > Eupeodes latifasciatus. The sequence goes on from OV049924.1 coordinate 186,919,616, forward strand.
GCCGTTTTTAGTCTTTTGATAGTTATATTTTTATTGACTCGTAAAGTACATAGGATAGGGTTATGTATGGAATAACACATCGGACAAATGGCCTCCACGGCTTTGCATGCACATGCGCACTCTTTTGTTGAAATTTTCCATGACCATTCTGCATAAATGTGGCTGAATTTCGTTGATGCAGCGTTGAATCTCCTCCTTTAATGCACGGGTGGTTGTGGGCTTGTTGACATGGACTTGTGATTTCAAATAACCCCATAAAAAGAAGTCTAATGATGTTAAATCACACGATCTAGGAGGCCAATTTTGATCACCGAAACGAGAGAGTACACGACCTGGAAATGTCTCATGCAGTAATTGAATTGTTTCACGGGCTGTATGACATGTGGCACCGTCTTGTTGAAACCACATATTGGACACATCAATATCATCCAATTTTGGCAGAAAGAACTGTGTAATCATGTCGCGATATCGAGCACCAGTAACAGTCACACAGATCTTTGGTGAGTATACGCTGTAGAGAGGTTCTTGAAATTTGCAATTCTTGTCCACGACGATTGAGGTTCCTGGATTGTCAGCAACACTCTCACGCACTGCTTCGACATTCACATTTGAACGGCTTGTTTTTGGACGGCCAGTGTGTTTGGAGTCTCCAACGGATCCAGTCTCCATGAATTTTTCAATTAATCTCTTCACAGTTGACGAAGTTAAAACACTATTCCGACCATATTTTGTATGAAATTTTCGAACTGCAGCCGCCAAGCTTTCACTATTTTTGAAATATTCTTTAATAATGAAGACACGTTGTTCTCTCGTGTAACGCTCCATTTTTAATAACCCTATACTGTTAGCTGTCAAATTGCTTTTTTTCAGGGTTGCCAACACTTCACTACACAAATGGCGGCAAATTCAAATCTTGCGTTAATTTTGGGACACCCTTTATAAAGACCGCCCTTCTCAAAGTGTTCAATATGACGTAATAGTTGAGTATCAAAAGTTTTCCAATGTTTATGCTCGCCAAACGCTTAATAAATTATTTTTCTCTTAAATACAAAAAAATCAAACCGTTTTCCCCAATTTCTCTTGATAGAGGGGTTCATTTGTAAATATTTGTAGGAAAACAAGTGAACAAAATGAGAAATAAGTTTCTATTTTAAAACCTACATAATTATCTTCTTATATGAAAGTTAGTACTTTGTACCACCTTGATTTACAATAACTTAAAAAATTCTATTAGGCATCGAATTTATTAAGTTTTGGAGGACTTGTTCGTTGATCTACAATCATGCGTTCGTAAATGCTATTTTCAGGACTGCCAAATTCCTGTATTGTTTTCTATTTGCATTAATTTCTCCTGGAAATTATTCTCCATAAATTCTCGATGGAATAAAGGTCAGGACTGCAGGAAGGCCATGGCCAGAGGGGTGACTAATTTTAATTGCTTTTTAGTCCCTCACATTACGCCAATAATTTTTTCGTTCCACTCCCTGGTCCACGTCATATGATTTCTTGCAAACCTTTATTTTGCTTCTTGATGATATTGTATCATTTTTATGTAAAGTGTTTTGTGTTGTGTCTATTATTAAATGTTTTTTTTTTTATAATTAATAAATAAAAAAGAAGTTGGGATGCGACCCACATTGATAACTCCCCATCCTGTCTGTCGAACAAACAAAACAAAATATTCATAACAATATTTTGTGTTAGATAAATAATTTGAAATCAATATCTTTCTTTGTTCCCCTAATACTTGAGTCAAAAAACATTTCTTATCTGATTTTTGTTGGTTTTGTAGGTTTCCGTGTTTTTTTAAAAAGTTGCCAGTTGAATTTTTGTAAAAGATTAACTAACAAGTACCAACAATATTTTGCATATGATGAAATAGTTGGACAATGAAAAAATTGATGAAAATATGGACAATTAAAAAAGCTTCCCGGACGTAAGTACACATGCACTTAAAATCTCTTAAAATCGTTTATTTAAATTCCAACGACCTTAAAACGTCATTCGGTCAAAATGTCGAAATTTTCAATTTGAAAAAATCGGACCGATTACAATAACTTCCAATGGAAAGTTAAAAATGGTTTTCTTTTGCACCGGAAACTCTAACAAAAAGGTATTCGGATACAATATATATCTGGGATTGAACGTAATCGAATTTCGTCAATGACCATTAATAGTGATAAGTGGAGTGATAACTAAAAATCGATTGAAGGTATTCGAATGTCGTCAATGACCACTAATAATGATAAGTGGAGTGATAACTAAAATTCCTTTATATGAATGTATAAATGTATACGTACCATTACATCAAATTCAATCATCTAGCAGGTTTTTCTTCAGCCGTGGTCGGGGGTTAAGCGTTTGAAATTGGTAATTTTTCCGATTTTGAGGTCGAAATGATAACCACATGAGCGATACATCAAAAAAAGATCCCCTGATTACAAAAATGTTTGTCCAAGACGTTTTAGTTGCAGCTTTTGCTAGACGCATTTTAATAATTTACAAGAAGAAGCTGATACCTGAGTAATACTCAATTTTGATTTTCCTCCATCGGACTTGTCAGTGGTCATAAGGTCGGCAGACACTGTTGTGCTCATCTTTTTGGTTAAACATTTTATCTGCAGGTTTTAAAGAAGTTTATTGTCGCCAAATATCGGGTTTTTTAATGTGATACAAAAGTTATTTTTAAGTAAAACAAAAACGGTTTTGGATATCAATGAAATTCTTTATTCCTGTGAAAGTACGTTCGATGCCATTATGTATGGAACTCGATTTCTTTTGCATGGCCACCACGGGCACGCTTGCAGAAGTCCAGACGCTGAACATAGCCCCACAGGAAATAGTCAAACGGCGCGGCGTCGAATCGCACGACCGAGGCGGCCAAGCGACTGGACCATTTCGTGAGATAACCCGTTCTCCAAACATGGTTTCCAATAAATTGATTGTGACATTCGCTGTGTGGCTTGTGGCGCCATCATGTTGGAACCACATGTCCTCCAAGTCCATATCATCCAATTGAGGCCAAAAATATTTGGTTATCATTGAACGGTAGCGATCCCCATTCACAGTAACGTGCCGGTCTTGATCATCACGGAAGAAGTACGGCCCAATGACGCCGCCGCGCATGCCTATAAACCACACCAAACGGTAATTTTTTCCGGATGCAATGATGAATTGCTGCCTGACCAATACCGCATATTTTGTTTATTGACGAAGCCATTCACCCAGAAGTTAGCCTCATCGCTGAAGATGATTTTTTGATGAAAATTCGAATCATTTTCAAGTTGTTGCTCAACCCAATTCACGAACATACGACGCTTGTAGTGGTCAAGCGACCTCAGTTCTTGCGTGAATTTAATCTTGTAAAGATGTAGGCCAGGATCTTTTCGCAAAATTCGCCACAACGACGCCACAGAGATGCCCAACGCTTGAGAAAGACGTGTGAGAGACACATTTGGCCTTTCTGCAACTGAAGCCTCAGAGACAACAATATTCTCGACACTACGGGCACTTCTTTGTCTCACAAGCACGGGAACATTTTGTACTGTGCCTGTGGATTCAAATTTGTCCACTAGACGCTCAATTTTTGATCTGCTAGGACGATTGTGACGACCATAAATTGGACGTAGCGCTCTTAACGTTGAGGCCACTAACTCAAAATTTCGGTTGTAAATTTTAATAATTACGACTCGTTTCGACTCGTTCATAAAAATAGCAGTGCTCTCCAAATAAAACAAAAAGGCCTTCAATATCAACGTTATAATATATTTCATTAAACTTCTAATAACAAACTAAAATATTTTATTCATAATAACAGAAAATAAGTATTATCAATTTTTTACCCTTAGCTTTGTCACAGTAAAAACTGTTTTTTAAATATATGGAGGGTTCATAAAAATAGCAGTGCATGAAAAAGTACTAGATCTATTACGTTAGAAGTTAGAAAAACTATAATAAGTTCTATGAAAGTATACAAATAATGTTAGCTTACAATTAGTACTTTGTTGCATTACTATTCTTTTTTTATGATGTTTCGCATCTACGTAGCATCAAGTCCGCTAAAACCTGACACCTCTCGACTGGTATTGCGTTCCACGAATCACGCACTGCTTCCCACAATTCTTTCGAATTCTTGTGTTTTGCTTTATGAACTGTGTTCTTAACATCCCCCCACAAATTTTCCAACGGGTTATGGTCGGGGGATTGAGCGGGCCACTCCATAACGGATAACTTCTTCTGCGCAAACCATGATTTTGCCTTTTTTGACGTATGCTTTGGGTCATAGTCCTGTTGGTATACCCAAACCAACGGCATTTCCTCTTCAGCATAGGGTAACATAACCTCCTCGAGAATTTTCACATACTCGGTTGCATCCCTTATACCCCCGATGGTATAAATAGGCCCGACCCCGTAATAAGAAAAGCAAGCCCATACCATAATTTTTCCTCCGCCATGCTTCACTATTTTTTTAGTGTACCGTGGATCGTATGCTGCATTTTAGGGTCTTCTGACATACTCTCGACGACCCTTGGACCCAAAAAGGACGACTTTGCTTTCATCGCTCCACAGAACATTCCTCCATCTCTCTTTTGCCCAATCTCTATGCGCTTTAACAAACTCCATTCTCTTTGCCACATGCCTTTTCATCAAGAATGGTACCTTGCGGGGACTTCGGGCTGGTAACTTCGCATATAAAAGACGTCTTCGTATTGTGACAGAGCTAACAGACAGTTGAAGTCGATTTCTTATTTTCCTAGAGCCTATGGAAGCGTTCTGTTTTGCTAACTGAACAATTTTTCTGTCAGTTCTTTCAGTAGTCATCCTTTTTGGGCCTCGCGTTTCGGTTTATTTTGCCATTTTAAGGCGTTACCGACTATTTTTGCTGAGCAGCCTAGGATATCTTGAATATTTTGGTAGGTCTTTCCCTCCAAACGCAGTTTTCGAATAAGTTTTCGAATTTCTTCGGTGCAGTGTTTTGACCGTTCCATTGTTTATTTTTGAGCTGATATTTATTAATTTTTTATATGCTAGTATGTTACAAATACTTAAAACTTTAAATAGTAAAATATTTACTTACCGAAAAATAAAAAAAATTGAATTTTTAACACTTTTTAATTATAAAATCAAAAGCACTGCTATTTTTATGAACACTCTATATCCAGAGAGTTTGAAATAATGTGTGTTCACCGGGAAAAGTAGAGAATAACTTCAAGCTAAAAGTCTCTAATATGAAATCGAAAAACCGTTAGATGCAAGTAACATGTTATTTTTTTGTAAGAATTTCCGTTATTTAAATAATTGACAATCTAATAAAATGTGACCAGCACTGCTATTTTTATGAACACAACTGTACATGCATAAAGCTTTCCCCATTTCACTGTAGCTGGACAATGGAGGATAACATTGTAAAACTGAAATGGTTTATCGAAATTGCGGCCCCAGAAACCATCGAAAATTTCTGTGTTAACGAAAATGGAGACATTGATTGATGAATGATATTTTCTATAAAATAATTTTTCACATAAAATGTTTGATTTTTGTTTTCAATTTGGTGATGGTTGAGATTTTTGTAATTAATGGTAATGTTTAAAATTAAAGATGCATCCTTTTGAGTCGTCTAAGATGCAAATTCTAGTCAGGAGAGGTGTTCTGATATAGGAAAAAAGTTATCAGGGTTTTAAGTTGAAAAACGCATTTAAAAACTTATTAAAATGCGTCTCGCAAACAGAAGGCTGCAACAAAAACAAAAAAGAAAGAGATTCTTTCTGATCCATGATTTTTGATGTGTCCAATGTCCATGTGGTTATCAATTCCAACTCGAAATCGGAAAAATGACCATTTTCGACCACGAATAAAAAAAAAACCTGCCAGAACGGTTGAATTTGATATAATGGGGCGTATATCTACACATTCATTTAAAGGAATTTTGGTAATCGCTCCACTCGCAAAATTAGCTGCCATTTATTTGTACTATGGTATAAGGTTGCTTAATAGAAAAACTTAAACACCTTTAATAATTTCAAAATCTGTTATTTTCACAGCTATTCAATTTCTCTTTATTAAGCCGGTGATTTTGAACATTTAGAGCATTTAGTGTCGGGATAGAAAATAGGACCAAAACAAGAAGAATTCTCAATCTGAATTTGTTTTGTTTTCTTTTTTTAAAAGGCTGCTCTTATATTAAAAGAAAAATCAAACCAAAAGAATAATAATGAATTTCTTTTATTTTTTTCAGGTTGAGTGCCCTTTGGAATGTATAACTCAACAACCCTCATCAAAGCTCAAATTCTGGTCACTCAAAATACACAAAGCAATTATTATGTAAAGTCTTTTGCACATATTCATTTTTAGTTTTATTTACTTCTTAAAACACTCCTAGCATAAGTTAATTTTATTAGTCATAAGAAATGACTTAAAACTCTTTTTGTAAAAAAAATGCAATTTAGTAAATTTAAATAGCCGAACACCTGTTTACTGTGTTGAATAATTTATTTATGCATTTCGCTAAAATCAGCAAAAAGAAAAACCTAAAAAACAGATCTGAAATGAATAGCCAAAAGTTTTCTTTCAATCGGAACTTTATGAAATTAAAGTCAGTTTACGGAGTTTAGTTAATCATTTAACACGATGCCTTCCCAATTACTTAACTTCTACATATTAAGCGTATTTTTGTGCACGGGAACTTTTGCTGCTTTATTGCGTGAGTAATAAAAGTTACATACATACATATATCATTTGAATAGATAAATATAATAAGTAATTTATTTTTAAACATTATTATTAGCTGCAAATTTTCGCATTTGCCGACGATCGGATCCCAACTTGAATGAATGCATTAAGCATTGCGTTGAGGATTTACGAGCAAGAATGCCCATTGGTATTCCTCAGCTTCATATACCGCCGCTGGAGCCGCTACTTGTTCCCGAGGTCAAACTTGATCAAGATTCAGGAGCTATTTATCTGCATTCCACCTACAAAGATATTGAAGTTCGCGGACTATCTAAATTCGATATTGAAAAAGTAATCGCTAATATAAACAACAACACGCTGGTGATGCAGTTACAATTTCCAAATATAAACATGAAAGCCAATTATTCCCTGAGGGGGAAAATTATGATGATGCCGCTTTTAGGAGAAGGAATTTGCATGGCGAATTTATGTAAGTTTTATGTTTAATTTTTGTGTTGGAGCTCCAAAGTTAAATTGTTTTGATAATATGTATGTTGTTTTTTCTTTGTTAGCTGATGTGAAGGTTCTTGCAAATGTTGTAGGAAATCGTTACTTTAAAAATGGCAATGAACACTTAAGAATTGACGATGTCAAAATTAGGTACACCATTAAAGACACAAAAGTGCATTTAGATAATTTATTTAATGGCGATAATGCTTTGGGCGAAAAGATGAATTCGTTTTTAAATGAAAACTGGCGATCTGTATCCGAAGAGATTCGACCAATTATGGAAGATGCAATGGCTGAGGTATTGCGACAAACAACCGAGAAACTATTCCAAATTTATACTTATGATCAATTGTTACCGGAATAAATTTAAGAATTGAAGTAATTATTTGTTTGTATGTTTTTTGTTTGTTATTTTTGGTCTTTTTTACTTATTTTTAGGAAAGAAAAACATTGTTTTAAAAATTTTATTTTTAAAGTTATTTTAAATTCTAAAATAAATTTGTGATTAAATTTACGACGAATCGAAACGGTTTAATGAATTTTAAAAGAGGTTTCGAGTTTTGAGTTATTCACAAAGATTAGATTATGTTTAGATCTTAACCAACTTAAAACACGAAACCTTTAAACTTGTTTTGAAGTTAGAGTACTTTTGTAATGGAAAATTGTTGGCCAAGCACACAGAATAGTTGAAGGCTTTGAGCGCCATGTCGTATTTTTTTTTAAAACAAGTTATTTTTTTTTAATTAAGTGAAATTGACTGATTTTTGTTGTGATAATAATTACCTGTAAAATAATAATAATAAATGTTTCCATATATTTTTATAATTATAAATAATAAGTGTAATAAGTGGAAAATATTGAGTCTGGTTAAGTATTTCACATTCGTGTAGTGGCTCTAAAGAAAGAATCTCTGTACTTTACAGTACGTCCGAAATTGAACTTAAGGGTAAACTGATGGGGATTCCTAGAAGAAGGGGTATTACTGTTGAATTCTTTAAAGGAAGAATGCAACTGGCTATTTCATTAGAGCATTGTTTATGGAAGTAGCGATAAAATAATGACAGACAAAAGTATCAGTTAGTCATATCATAACATATCATTCTTAGAGCTCTCTTTTGAATTCTGTCCATGAGACTCAAGTGGGTTATAGGAGCACCTGCCCATATATGGGAATTGTACCCAAATTTCGGACAAATATAGGCTTTATAAATTATAGCCAAATCAGAAGGGTTAAAAACTTCTTGCATCGTCGGAGAAAACCTAAACACTTAGCAGCATTTTTGGCGATGTCAAATGTGTGATCACTCCACAACAAGTGGTTCGTAATGCACATACCTAAAACTAAAAGTTGTTCAGTCTACTGGATGCAAGTACAACTCGTGAATTGGGGAAGGGTTATGCTTTTGCGACAATAGACAGCATTGAATTCTCGAAGCATTAAATTCTACACGGTTTTTGATTTTCCAATGGACAATGCTGTCAAGATCAGAATTTATTGAGCTTATCATACGCTGCCGTTGGTAGTCCACATTCGAGGAACAAGGATACAAATCTAAAAGCGAAACAATTTAGTGGATTAGAAGTTTCAGACAAAAGATTATTTATAAAAAATAAGGAAGAGCGTTGAAGACAAAACGGAGGCCTGGGGTACCCTTCCAATACTACTTGAATTGAACGGTCCGGAAGGTAATTTTTAACCCCCCCACAAAGAACAGATTCATCAATACTAAAAGATAAGAGAGCTTGATGCCAAACTCTATTAATGCCTTTGAAATATCAAGTGCAATAATCTTACTTTCTACGAAACGATGTAAAGATTTGTTCCACTGTTCGGTGAAATAAATCGTGAGATCACCATTGGAAATTTGAAAGTATTTTTTGCCGTTATTTCTGGTCATTCAAAAATTAAATGCGTCGAATATGTCCTTTACAGGTCTATCTAGCGTGTTTAAACTTATTCCGGTTTTCATCAGTGGGGTTGGCTTGGTACATCCGAAAACTTACGTCTACATATGATCCTAAAAACCTCTTTACAGCTTGAATCAAACCATGACTTTTCTTTGGGTTTGATAGATTTTACCCTATTCGGGATAAAATTACTCTTAGTTAAAATATCAATTTATCACTTCAGGTTTTTGAGCGCCAGTGTATGGGGAACGAAAAAAGAACTTGTACAAGTTTCGAATATTTCCATGTTGCATTTTTATCAGTTGAATAATTTTCAATACAAAAAATGCAATATCGTCATAACTAAAAACACTCGATTTTTCAGGAACTGAATTTAAAATTTTGAAGCGAAGGCATTTTTGTGCGATTCACCAAAAACAAAAGAATATTTACCTTATGGCATATTAATAAGTGGATAATTCAATAAAATAATTTTCTGGTTCAATGATTTCTCTAAATTTTTTTTTCTGAATTATTAACTCAAAATTTATGATTTTTGAGTTATGACTATATTGCAGCAAATGAGCGATAGTTAAAAATAAAAACTTTAAAATCTATGCATATAAACACATAAGTTGATATTTTTGTGGATTTGTGTTCATGTTTTTTATAGGTATTCATAAAATCAATGAGAGGAATTTATATATTCATTAAAAAAAATGCAATTTCTTATTTTTATATCTAAGCATCAAGACCAATATTTTCAATCGATATAAAGAAGATTGGGAGACCCTCTTAAATCCACCAACTTTAGAGGAATCAGTCTCTTTATTATTATTCTGCTGCACAGAGTTTGGCAAACCAAACTGACCATAGATCAAGTGACAGCTGTCAAACAAAACATACCCCAAAAAAGTGTTGCCAGATTAACCATCAACACGTTTACAAACAACACCCCTCAGAAAAAGCTTAGGTACTACGCCAATGGTCAAAATTTAACTATGCAGTAACAACAATATTGATTATTAGCCGAAGTACATTTGTCTATCGATTTATTATGTATGCATGTACTGAATTTAAATTAAGTTAAAATTTGAATCACTTACATTTTATTTATTTTTGAATGCAACTACCTACATGGAAACTTTCGAAAACATTTGTTTATAATACAAAACCAAAATACAAATCCAAATAATTTCAGTTCAAGGTTAAAGATAAATACATAGTATATACATTTTTGAAGGGCAAACAAGTGTATTGTAACAACAGTTAGACTTATAAACAATTAATTAATTGATAGAATACTAATTAGTACATTCTTAGTTCAATCACCTCGATTTTGATTGCAGCATAATTAATTAAGGGAGAGTCTTGGATTTAAACAAAAAAAATTATAACCCGAACTTTTTCACATCAAAAAAAGAAAAAATTTTGAGTACGCTTTAGACAAGAAGTCCTGGATGGTAGGCCATGCAGTTCGTGAATATTGAGTACCGAAAACTTAAAAAATAACAAACGCTTGGCGTTAGGTCTTTTCGCCTAAAACCACATCACCCAAATTAAAAATATCATAGCGCTCAAAACAGTTTTATTAAAATTTTCTTGTTGTACGATTTGGGCAATATTATCAAACCTTTGGGCGTTAAAACTTTGTTGGGTCTTATGACATTTTAAATAAAAAGAAGCGTCCGGTCTTATTACTCAAGAAAATAATGCCAAAATATTAAAAATGTATCGCCAAAAAATAGCTCTACCGCCCAAAAACTTTTTCAAAAGAAAATGATATAAGGCACAAAATCAATGACAAATTGTTTAAATCAATTTTAAAGTATTTTAATGCCCAATTAACTAATTGACATATCGCCCAAAAGATGTCATGTGTTTTAATACTAGAGCATTCTGACAACATTTTTGTTTATTTTGGGCACCACGACATTTTAAGTTTTAAATTGTATCGCCTAAACGGAAACATCAAACGAAAAAATGTCAGATCGCTCAAAAATGTGAAACGTCAAAAAAGCGTAACAAATATAAATATGTTTGGCTTTGGTCGCATTCGGAAAGCTAGTGGCTATGTAGTCAAGGGATTCTGATTGGCTAAATCCAACTACAAAAGTAGTTGAAATTTCCCCTCCGACGTAGTGTAAAATTTTCGGCTACAAAGTTAGTGCACACTGGTTTTGACGTTTCACAATCAGCTGCTCGGTAAAGTGTTGGGACCTCGCAGAAGCAAAAGAGTGGTAGAAAAGTGGTAGAAATTAAAACCCATTTTTATGTAGTAAATCTTATATTCAATAACTTTCTAACTTAATTTCCCTTGCAGCCAAAATGTTGTGAACGGTTGTAGTTTTTAATTTATTTCTTTTTTCATTTTTTATATTTTATATTTTAAATCTGAAAATAGCGCTGCTATGCGGTAAGCAACAAAGCTCCAACATATAAGAAGATATGTTTTCAAAAATTAAATTGTCCATTCCGTCTTTTAAGTTTTTTATCAAAAGCCATTGTGAAACAATGTCATCAGTTTTAAAAATTTGGAGTAATTTATTTTATCCAATTAATTTTCTCCACTCATTATTAATTAAATCTAGTTCTGAGTTATTTATAGTTGGTGAAAAATGTTTCGTAAGACCTTAAACTGATGGCATTGTTCCATCAACAACGTTTTTCGGGTTTAAATATTTGAAAAATTTTAGTTCATCGTTTGAAAGGTTAAACCTTTATCCAATTTGAACACATAATTAAATATAATAGCTGCACATAATTTTTCTTAGTTGCATTACATCTTGTTCAACAATATCATTTTCAAGTAAGTACCTTTCAAAGTAAAGGCCAAAATACATTTGAGAATATGTTAAATAGTTTTCACTGTTTTTTATATTTGTGTTTACATTCATATTTTCTGGTTTTACAAAATTTTTCATAAAATTTAATTTTAATGTAGTCATTCTTTCGAATATCAAGTGTATTTTTGTGTTCTCAGATTGTTTTATTTAACTCGTTTATAATTTTAAGATTTATTGACAAAAAATTTAAATATACTATAAATATTAAAAGGTATAGAGTTTAATGATAGGTGAACGGTGAGTTGCTAAAAGTGGTAGAATTTGCTTTTTAGGTGGTAGATTTTCATGAACACCAAAAAGTGGTAGAAATACCACTTAAGTGGTAGAAGTTCCAACACTGGTAAGGACACAAGAATTCAAAATGAAATGAATCTTTCGGTATTTAAATACAAATATAAATCAATCATATTATACTCGTATCTTCTTTTTGGTATTTATTGAATTTAAAAAAAAAAAAAAAAACTATTTAAAGTTCTGAAAACACAAATGTTTCTTATTTTATATATTTGTATTTGTCATTAATATGACAGTTCCGGATTGACTAGCTTTGTAGTGCAATTTTGCATTCACAAAGCTAGTTGAATTTTGACTACGTAGCCACTAGCTTTGTGAATACGACCTTTGTTTCACTTTTAGAAAGCGAAGTAAGGCCAATTTTCAAAGTGAAATAAAATATAAAACGAAATGGTTTGCTTGCTCACAGTGCGTGTAAACAGTAAAATATGAATGGAGGCATGATGCCCCCTGGGGAGGTTCGAAGTTGGGTGTATGCAAAAAGAACATAATAATAAAAAAAAGTCGCAAATTAAGCTTATTACCTTTCACTTTACAAAGTGATTCCAAACGATTTCCTCAGTTAAAGCAAGAATATAGGTACATCGTCTATGCAGTGGTTTAACTTGGGGTTAAATTGAGCTTTCAAAAAGAGTTTATTTGTAAAAATTCAAAAATAAATACATTTTTGTTCGTAAAAAGTAAAGAGGATTTAAAGGACACAATAGACTCTTGATTTTGAGTTCCTATAATTTGCTATAAAGCCATATGAAAAGCTTTCCATACACGACCGAATCAAAGAGAAAGTGGACCCTAGTCGAGCCAATATTAACAAAATGGTGAAACTGGTTTGGCTCTGTCGATTCATGTAAGCTTTCCGCAAGTAAAAACTCAACGAACCCGAGCCAACAAGCCAAGAATCGGCTCTGCCCTGTGTTCTATCTGATTACATAATCTAACTCAGTCATGTGTAGCCAGCTTAAGAAAGAGAGAGAGAGAGAGAGAGAGAGAGAGAAGAACTTGTGTTAATTTTATTTAAATGCAAAAGTTGCAACAAGCCTTATCCAAAATTTATACATGGACAAAAACTGTGGCTTGACGATTAGCCCCTTCAAAACAGATTTAGTATCTACTCTCTACAAATAAAAGGAAAATTCCAGATTATGCAATACAATTAAGAGGAACCCTACAAAAATTATCAAATCAAGCTAAGTAATCCTAAATAAAAAGCTGAACTGGGGTCCAAAACATTGGAGAGATTCAAAAAACATCAGATCGCATTCTACTCATGGATCATGGCAATAGCATCTTCAGTAGAAACTGGAAACTAAATCCTACTATCATACTGTGGATGTGCACCGCAATCGTCAGATCAGTAATCACTTATCTTAAATGGTATGGTGGAATACGTTAGACAAAGGTACAAATCTAAAAACCCACACAACGGTAGATAATGGTATACATAGACATAACAGGAACGATGAGGATAAATCCCACTGCATGAATGAAAGCAATACTTAATCTTCTACCTTACTTACTTACTTACTTACTCAAGGTGGCGGTACAGTCCGGCGCGGATCTATGACTCAACCAACATGCGTTTCCAGCCAGCTCGGTCCCTAGCTAGCTGTCCCCAATTTTGCTCGCCAAGTTCGTTAAGGTCTTCACCCACCTGCGTGCGCCACCTGAGTAGCGGTCTTCCTCTACTGTGCCGTTATTAGAGTTATTCTTTGTTTGATTTCAGCGCTGGTGTCATTGTCTGAGTTTATAGCGGTACCTAAGTAGACAAAGTCCTCAACTACCTCAAAGTTATAGCTGTCCATGGTGACGTTTTGTCCAAGACGTCGTCGTTCAATGTCCTTACTTGATGACAGCATATACTTGGTCTTGCCCTCATTGACCACTAAACACATCTTCTCCGCTTCAGTCGCGATGCTCAAAAACGCTCCACTGACATCACGCTTTGATCTTCTAATTATGTCAACATCATTGACGTATCCGAGTAATTGGATGGACCTTTGGAAGATTGTGTTGACGCTTGAGTTTTGCACAATTATTTCCAGAACGATGTTGAAGAAGTCGCATGACAGTGCATCGCCTTTTCTAAAACCTTTTTTGACATCAAATGCATCGGTGAGATCTTTTCCGATCTTGATAGAGCGTGACATTGCTCTATAGAGCTCTTACCTATAGATGCTGTCATATGCGGCTTTAAAATCAATAAAGAGATGCTGGGTATCGATTTGAAGTTCCTGGGTTCTTTCCAAGATCTGCTGTAATGTGAATATTTGGTCAATGGTTCACTTTCCTGGTCTGAAGCCATATAATAAGGACCTATCAAGTAGTTGACGAACGGTTTCAGACGTTCACATAATACGGCAGAAATGATCTTATTTGCAATGTTCAGAAGGCTGATGCCTCTGTAGTTGGCGCAATTTAGAGGGTCTTCCTCTGTCGATCTGCATAGCCTAGGTTGAGTGGTTCTATCTTCCTTACAGCGGAATTCCGTTCGTCATCGCCGTTATATAATTTTGAGAAATGGTCTTTCCATATTCTCAACATAGACTGCGGTTCAACTACAATATTCCCCTGATCGTCCTTACAGGCTTCGGTCCGTGGCTGGTACACTTGGGAGGTTTTTTTACCTTTTGGTAAAATTTACGCACCTCATTCCTGTTGTGACATCCCTCTTTTTCCTCGATCGCGTGCTTCTCATGCTCCCTTTTTTTCCATCTAAAAAGCCGGTGTTCCTCTCTCCTCTTTTGCTCGTAGAGCTCCCGAGCAGCTCTGGTCCTTCTGTGTAGCGCCGTTTTGTATTACTGTTGCTTAGCTGCATGCGCTTGCCGGCATTCGCCGACAAACCATGGGTTCGATGTG
Organism: Eupeodes latifasciatus; assembly: GCA_920104205.1. Classification (NCBI taxonomy): domain Eukaryota; kingdom Metazoa; phylum Arthropoda; class Insecta; order Diptera; family Syrphidae; genus Eupeodes; species Eupeodes latifasciatus. Next base: position 186,934,678 of record OV049924.1, read on the forward strand.
GTGGCCATGTGAAACCTAGCACTTCAGAGGCGGCATCTCTGGCTGCAAGGCAATGTTGCCACTGGTTTTCCATGCTTAATGCAGGCAGCATAGGACTTCTTAAGAGGTTATTAGAGACTCAATTGGAAAAGGACATGGCAGTCTCTTGCGATTGTAGCCGTCTAACGTCGAATCTTCTCACAGTACTTCCTTGTTTTGGGTTGGATCGGGATATCGGTAGCTGTACCTTGGCTACAACGAGGTAGTGGTCCGAGTAGGGATTCATGAAAACCGAAAGTACGCATTTTTGATAAGAGGGCCTAATGCCAAACCTTATCAAATGCTTTTGAAATAACAAGTGCAATAATCTAACTTTCTCCAAAACGATGTAAAGATTTGCTCCACTCTTCGGTGAAATGTACCATAAGATCACCAGTGGACCTGTTGCTGCGAAAGCAAGTCGGTCTTCGAGATATTTCATGAGGTGATAATTGATCAACGTTTCCATGAACCTGGAATGAAGGGATGTAAGTGCAAATAGAGGGTGAGGAAGATTCGCCTTTTTTGGGGATGGGCTCGACAAATGCTGTTTTCCATCCGCTCGGAACGAGACCTGAGGAGTAGGACAGATGAAAAGGCTTATGCAGTGGTTTTTCCAGCGTTGAAGAACACCTCTTTATAACAATAGTAGGGTTACCAACCGTACCGGCGGATTTATGTATGTTGAGATCTTTTAGGACTCTCGCCACAGTATGAGTGCAAAAAAAAGATTGGCCCCGTAGAATCATTAACGCCCTCAATGACAGGGGGAGTCATAACACTCACTAGCAGCGTCGAATTGGCGGCGAATTGCCTAGCAAAGAGATTAGCTTTCACGAGAAAATTAACAAATGGAGTATCATTGAAAACGAGTGTGGAAACCGACGAAGAGGGAGAATTCCTCTTTTTTTACGAATGACCAACAATTTTTACTGCCTTTGGAATTAATTTGTAGTCTAAATTTGCAGGAAGTAGCATAGCTTGGTCAAGTTGAAAACAGACCTCAGTTGCTATGTCATCAACAGAAGCGGAGTATGTAGCGGCATCATATGCAAGACGAGAACTAATTTTTCTACGAATACTCTTGACAGAAATGTAGGTAAATATTAATCAGCCCACAATTATATATGAAGACAATCAGGGATGCATTGGCCTAACTGAATGAGACAAATGTAGAACTCGAACCAAACATATTCATATTTGCCACCAAAAACACTCTATTACCAAGACCGGAATCTTTCGTACGTTTCACTCTCCAAAACCCGTTTGTTTACATTGTTGTATTTGTAATTTTGACAATTAGTCCATGAATAGATGTGAGCAAACAAAAAAAAAACGATGCCGTGGGCTAGCGGCACTTTGCATAGCAAAAACAAAATGGAGGGGTTAATAATTTTTTTTCAGGTTTTTCCTTTTACTTTTTTCGACGAAAAAGTCAGTTTTAAGCTTTAATTTTGCAGGCATTTTGTGGATAGTGAACCAATGTACCTTTCTGTCTTGAAAAAAGCATGTTCCACATCAGTTTATTATAATTAATTCACTAATTTACAGTAATCACTACGAAATTCTTTAAATTTCATAATAAACCTCGGATTTTTGTATCAAAGATGCGTTCGAAGAACCATCAATTTAAGGGTGCGAGTGCAATTTTTGTATTGAATTCTAATAAATTTTCGTTAACGAACGGCACAAATATTTTGATAATCCAAGTATATTTATAGTTTGTATATTTAAAAAAAGAGTTATAATCGAAAAATATCTTATCCATAACATACTTTATTGATGGAAGCATACATGTATTTGCTATCAAAAAAAAACTGCATCAAAGGAACACAAATGTTTTAAAAAAGTAATCAGAACGATTATAGCGAACCTGTTGAATAAATGCAGGGCAAATATAATGTAAATTTTGACATATATCACAAAATGAAAACGTCTTAAAATCGTTCTGAATTCATGCACAACTAATTCAATAGAACATGTAATCGTGATAAATGTTTACTGTTGACGTACAGAAGTTTTTTTTAGTGAATTTCCACAGTTTAACGCAAAATAAAATTTTCATTCATTCCCTAAAAATGTTTAGTTACCAAAGTTCAAGTTTACTTATTATTGTTTGAAAAGTATGTTTAGTAAAAATGCTGCTAATAATAAAAAAAAATAATGAGTTTTACGTATATGTTTCTGTTTTTCGTAATATAATAAATACTACCGTAGATTACATTTTATAAATGCAGAACATAGAAGAAAATATACATAAACAATAGTTTTCAGATATAAAGCAGAGGTTAGCGTAGAAAAATATTTTTGAGAAAGCCAATAATATTTTAGGTATGTTCATTAAAGAAATTTCCGCTTCGGCTAACCTTCATCAACTTTTTAGAAAAAAAATTAGCATTAATAGCAGCCAATTATTTCATAGCATAATTAATTTTTCAGATTGTAAAATGTCTAGAAATTTTCATACGCTACAAAATTCGTAATTTTATGCGTAAACATAGAAGATAACATTATTTAGTCAAGAAGTATGGATTTTGGCGCGTATACCGTTTTTTTCCATTGGGTGTTCGGTTTCCCCTAACTGGAATAAAAAAAGTTACTTAAATCTATTTATTGCACTCATTTAGTTGGTATTGTTTGTAACCATATTGCCTATTTCTATTCCTTAAAGATGCTTTACACAAAGCCGCTTATTTTTAAAATATGGTTCCCTAAAATTTTTATTCCAAAATCTAACTACAAACAAAATTCTTACTCTAACACAGTCCCTCGAAAAGAAATTTTCAGGAATATTTCTGCAACAAACAAAACTAAAATTTGGTCTTGCAATTATCGAACTGCTTAAATGATGAAAATACTACTCTAATTGAGGAATCTGAACTAGCTAAAGTTGGCAATGGAATTTCATAAGTATGCTTCTCGTACCATTGTCTGTACACAAAAAAAATACGGAGGCACCCGCCTATTGTTTCCACCTGAACTTCTAACGTCACCAAAAAATGCTCTAAGCAAACTACAGCTGAAAAAATTGTGTGTTTTCTTGTTTTACAAAGTATTGAGTTACACTTTGTCCATTTCCAATTTTACTTAACCAGTTGCAGCGCATATTGCGTTCGCAAATAATTTAAGTAAACAAAATACAGCACTAATAAATCATTAAATATGTATTTGGTCAATTTTATTTTATTTAATATACATTAACAACATTTATTTGGATTGAAATTAAAAAGCTATACAAATCTTCCAATTTAAGACCATGTCAGCACTTCAGATTTTGTTGGTTAGGATTGTTTAGTTTTTGAACGAGGCCATGAAACATTCAAAATGAAGCATTTAGATGTGACTGATTACTATAATGAAGCATTTTGATGGGCCTGAGGACTAAATGTGAGAATGTGTTTGGTTTTTTGCATCATTTCACGCACACTTTCTCACATTTAGTCCTCAGTAGCTTGTAGGCAAACCGAAATGTCAGTCTGAGATTCCGGTCTTGGTAATAGAGTGTTTTTGTTTGCCACTATCAAGGGACTTAAGTAGCATTCACATGAGCGCGACCAACGAACGACGAATGAATTACAAAATGTGAGTTTATATACGTTTGAAGACATATTTCCACACAAATTCTTAACAAAACGATAGCAATGTAGTTTCTATTTGATTTATTGTGCATACTTTTACTTTTCAATATCATATATTAATAAATTTAAGAAAACAAATTTATTCGTCGCGAACAAAATTCTAGTTGATACGAACTGTCAAACTTTATTCGCGTCCCACATACCATCCACACTGCAACGAATAAATTGATCGCGTTCCACATACCATCCACACTGCAACGAATAAATTGTTCGCGCGCTACATAACCTAAAAAATCATTCTTGTGTTTTGATTTCGATGGTGAATGGTGTTCGGCTGTGGATGCACATGAAATGTTTTCCTTGTTTTGTTTATTAACAAGGACACCAATAATTTTTTTTTAACAAATATAGCTTCGACCGCATTTTCTTAATCGGTTGTTTTCAAACAAAACACAATATGATAAACAAAAAAAAAAAAAAACAATTGTCAAAGTCAAACTTCATTCGCGACGAATTAAAAACTCTCATGTGAAAGAAATGTCAAAATCGACGAATATTCGTTCATTCGTTGGTCGTTGGTCGTGCTCATGTGAATAATGCTTTAGGCCTCGGCCACGCAGTAAGCGGCTGAGCGGCTAAGCGGCTGAGCGGCAAGCGGCTGAGCGGCAACTCTAAGCGACGTATGGCCAGGCACTGAGCGACGCTTTTGAGCGATTAGTAGTTAAAGTCGAGATTGCACACACGAAATTAACAACTCAATGTTTACTTCGACCATCTTTACTTCTTGCCGCTCAGAAAAATAAAACAAGTTTGGTTGCTGAGCGACGCCGCTTAGCCGCTCAGAATTTTGTTTCGCCGCTCGCTCATTGCGTGGCCGCTTCTATGTGATTTCATATGTTTTATATTTTTTTTTGTCGCTCAGCCGCTTAGCCGCTCAGCCGCTTACTGCGTGGCCGAGGCCTTACGAGAGAAAAACATCATTCATCAAATGATATTCAATGAAGAATAACGTTTTTGTCATCAGGTAAAATTTTGAGAAAAATGCAAAAGATTCTTTTACAAAAAAAAAAAACTTAAAATAAACGCTATTTTTTAACATTTATTTAATTTAAAAAAAAACAACTATCACTAAAAATCTCGGAAAAAAAGATATTGGAATCATATAATTAAAAAAAAAATATTATATTAACAACTTTTTTTACAAAACACGAAACCCACAAAAGCTGAAAAGAAATGGTTTTTGATTCAAGCATTATAAAAACAAGGAAAGATATTGACTTTAAATTTTTTATATTTTGGTAAAGTTTTAGAAAAGTCGACAAACGGGCACAAGAAGTTATCACTGTGGGTCGCATTCCAAAATCTTTTTTATTGTAAATAAATAACATCAGAAATTTCTTCATCACCGCCAGACACATATTTGTAAAGGTCCGCTAGAAGATCTACAATAGAAATAATGGAACACAATTTTTTTGTCAATACATCGCAAATTAATTAAAATACAGTAAATTTGCTATTTATTATATTTATACTATGTAAATAATAATTAAAAAGCCTCTCACAAGAAAAGACGTTGTTTCGTACTAAAGTGGAGATAACCCCTTAAGTTTTGTTACAGCATAAAAAAAATATCGTCTTACTAAATTTTCATACATGTTATGTTTTAACAAATGAGCATAACCCACATCTAATTAAAAAAAATGGGCAATGAACCAATTTATTATAGTTTTAACATTTTACTTAACCACTTTTTATGCAACATTTGGTTACCATACAATATCAACGCACCTTACCAACCGGCTCCGGCAATCAACCACTTATTTGCATAATCTTTCAAGAGAATGGAAACTTGAAGCAACCATCACCCAACCCAGACACTTCTTTCTTTCTAACAATAGAGGCAATGGCTCCCGGCGGCGTAGCGTTAGCGGCGCGCCAACAGTAGAGCGAGCGTAGGACCAGTACCATCAGTAGCGCTAGCGTCGCGCACTAAACCTTAACCGATAAAGAACATTAATTTTTTACCAAAAGCAACAAAAACAACCACATAACAATCTAAACTTGCATTTTACATCAAACAAAGCTTTTTGTTGTCAAAAGTTGCTTTAATTTTGCAATTATTCGACTTTAAACTTATTGAATGCAAAAAGAAAGATGTTAACAAAAGACAAAAAAATAAAAATTAAGAAATCCAAATCGATATAAAATGGTATCGGGCGGCAGCGGCCGGCCGGCGGTGCGGCAAAGCGGTAAAAGATATCAATTCAACGAAGTGAGGCGTTCAGAGCTCGACGCTCCTTCCAAAACAAGAAAACTTGACTGCCTTCAAGACTTCGAGTTAATTTAGCCAAACTAGTTCGTTGGCTTACGGCTGCTTAGCTTACCATCTCATGGCTCACCTAGCGTACCTATGTTTGTCTAACGTCTAACACGAATAGATGCAATGTTACTTGATGATGAATTCCATGCATAAGCTGATGAATCTGATGCAAACTACCAACTTGTTGTATTGTTGTAACCTAAGGTTTTTTGGTTTTTAAGTCTTTGGCTAGGCTCTAGCCACTTCTTTGTGCGACTTTAAGCTACCAAAGACTTCGCATTTCATTTCGGCTCTCCAAAGCATTCGGTCGCAAATTAATAGTTTCGTTTTGATCGCATTGGAAGTATAGACATTTTTCCGCTATCCCAAATGAAAAACTCGTAGGTATACAAGTGATTTTCGAAAGAGTTTTGTGTAAAACGACGAAGACGCAAAATAAAAAACAAACAACCAGCTCAAGCCGTTACACAATTATTATTACCTGAAAAACAATTTCGAGTGAAATTTGCGTTTGTGATTCACTAGATAAAAGATACACGACTAAATCTCAATCATAGTTATTTTAAAAAATTCCTTGTTACTCGTAAAAAGTGAAAGTTTTGTGAAGTTTTTGTGTTTTTGTTTTTGGTATATTTTGTAACATGAAATACACCAGGTGCAGCATCCTTGGGTTGGTTTTGTTGTTGTTGTTTAGTGTTTTAACGCTTGCCTCTGCTGCTGGCAGAGAAATCATCAACAATGCACCACAATTTCAAGAAAAACGTAAGATATACACATAACATACGTTATTATAACCATTTTTGATAGGTTTTAGGTCTTTGCAGCTTCCAACAGAAGCTTTAAAGTAATTTGCTTTTTTTTTACGATGAATATTTTTTGTATAATATATGAAATAATTAAATTGACACTGTGAGGTGTGTTAAAAGGTTAAACTTAACGCCTTCGACTAAAACTTGATTTATAAAAGGTATTGTACCTAGGTACTTATTTTGAAGTAAGAAAAGGGGCTTGGTTACGACCCACACCGCAAATCTTCCCATTCTTGCCCGTTTGTCGATATTTTCGCAAATCTTCCAAAATATTAATACCAAAATTTTAGTAAGGTATACAAATTGTAAGCCAATATATATAATAGTTTTTAGTTCTTGTATGTATTGTAAAATAAAATTGTCAATTTGATTTTTCTAACAAATCAACTTAAAGTTAGAAACAATATTTTGCATATGATAACATAAGTTTGATTACAATATCTCTATTTATTCTCAAAATTTTTCTACTCAAAATTACCTAAGCAACAATATTTTTTTATAAAATGAAATAATTTCGATTTTTAATTTTTGTAGATTTTTATTAAAAAAAACTATCGCTTACATTTTATAAAAATTTGACCAAATTTTAAAAACAATATTTTTATAAGATGCAACTAGTTTGAAGTCAATATCTAGGCAAGATATTTTGCCGAAAACCAATGTTTACCAATTTTTTGTAGGATTTTTTTTGGGATTTTAATCAGTCAATTCAAGTTTCTAAAAATGTTTACCAAAACGATGCATACGTAGACAAAACGGAGCCCTGGGAGCACTCCAGCATTTATATTATGACTTTCAGACTTCAGAACCCGTCAAAAACAACTTGTATTGAACGGTTCGAAAGAAGACTTCTATTTCAACGAAGAAGAGATTCGACAATACCAAAAGCATGCATTTTCGATAAGATGCCAAACCCTATCAAATGTTTTTGAAATATTAAGTGCAATGACCTTACTTTCTTCAAAACGATGGAAAGATTTGTTCCACTGTTCGGTGAGATGAACCATGAGATCATCAGTGGACTTATCGCTACGAAAGCCGTACTACTGGCTTTCATTTCCCAAAACATTTCTTAAGCTGATAATTAATCAGTGTTTCCATGACGTTAGAAAGAAGGGAAATTAGTGCTATCGGTCGAAAATTTTAGGGAGAAGAAGGATAAATGGAAAAGCTTATGCAGTGGTTTTGCTAGCATGGAAGAACACCTCTTCCTTCAAAATAATAGTGGGGATAGAATCCGGAACAGCGGATTTATGAATGTTGAGATCTTTTAGGACTCTCGCCACAGTTTGAGTAGGAAAAAATATTGGTTCTATAGAATAATTAACGCATTCAAGAACTGGGGGAGCAGGTAAGGTGGATTTTTCGGCGAACTGCCTTGCAAACAAATTAGCTTTCTCAATAAAGCTAACTAAAGGGATTCCATTGATAAAAAGCGTAGGGACCGAGGAAGAGGAAGAATTTCTCATGTTTTTTATAAATGACCAAAAAGTCTTACTGCCTTTGAGGCATTGCAGTTTTTTTTGCCATAATTATTAGTCATGCAAAAATTTGGTCCTTCGAATCTGGTTGTTGCAGGCCTTCCTGGCGTGCTTATACCTTTTCCACTTTCCCCCAGTTGGGTTGGCTCTAAAACACCGAAAGATCACCTCTTTCTCCTTGATACCCTCTTTGCAGCTCGAATCTAATCATGATTTTGCTTTGAATTTAACACTTTTAACCCTATTCGGGATAAAGGTTTCTATTCCCGGTTGAATCATACTAGTAATCATATCTGCACTGGAGTCTACGTCACACTACCGGGAAAGCTTGCTTCAGTCACAGATTTGATACATCTTTCGATACTTTGTGTTTGAGATGGGAAATCCGAAACTTCGAGTTTTTCTTGTTTTACTAGCAATGAAAGTTTTTTATCTGATAAATTTTGTAAAACAGCTGGCGAAGTTATTTCACATTCATTGCAAAAAATTATATCGGTATAATCTGAGGCGTTAAATTTAAATATTCCGTGAGATATATTCTTTTTTATGGCTTCAAAAGGTCCGTTTTAGAGCAAGTTCTCTAATATAAATCTTTTTGACGAAGAGCATTGCCACTAAAAGGCTTTCGGGGTGCGCAACGACAGAACCAATGCTTAATTTCCACATTTGCTGGAGATATCTTGAGAAAAATATTAATTTGAATACGTGATTCGCTTAATCTAAAGGTTCGTTTTTAACCGAAAACCAAACAGGTGCGTACATTTCACCATATTGTATTCCACAAGAACTTTTAGGCTCTCAGATAGACAACTAGAACCCAGATAAGGTCTTAGTATTCTATTAGCAGTTGTGACCCATCCTGAATGTGCCATTTTCGCAGGTTGTCGATTTGCTAATCCGGGAGAGAAGTAACCTGATTTTATAGCTTGGCACATTTCAAAGATATTATTGATATTTGCTTAATTGATCTGCGATTCTTTGGTCAATGTTATGTACATTTCCGATAACAGGCAAAAATTAAACAACATTGTGCCAAAATATTCACGAAGTCCTGAAATAGATCCATCTAAGTTGGCGAAAAGATATCTTAGTGGCAATTCGTTCGCATGAAGTAAACATATTGCCCACTGTAATGGTCGACCTAGTTCCATTTCAAGTTCCTCCTTTCGTACCCGTATTAGTGACAGTACCATCACATCCAATGTAGAAAACAGTTTGTAAATCAAATCTCTTATCCTTAAAAAAATCTATGATTGAATTGCATATTTCTTTTCCTGTACCATCCTTTGGAGTAATGACTTATGTAACCCAGGAATATTGATTGTGGTTCTGTACGAATTGAAATATACCATTCTAAAGCCTGTTTTTCGTCAGAAATAAGGGCGCTATCTTTTTCTTCCATCAAAATATAGGGATACTTCGAGCTACGATACCACCATATCAGTTTGATCAACTGTTTCTTGATTTCAACAAGGCTCGATTTATTTTGTTTTTATCGCCAATGCTGCAGCAGATCAGACACAAACGCAAAATTTTCCTGAAGATGGTAGACCAATTAAATTACGCTTACCTGATGGTTATGGGGGCTCTAATATAGGCACTGCCTCGAATGGTTCCACTGGATAGTTTCTTCTTTCTATAGCTTCAACGGACTCTGCTGAATCGACCTAGTTTACTTAACATGATTAGACAGACGAGGAAACCCTTTGGTTATTTAGTGCATTACGTTATTTTCGCTCTTGAATTCTTAAAGTTTCAACTTTGTGTCAACTTGTACCCATCACCATTTTTCATGTTAAAATTCTCAATTCGAAAAAAATACCTACTATGGAAAGTTAAAAATGTCGAAAAGGGTCAGTCAGCGAATAATCCACAACACCAAGACAGCTGATAAAACGATTTGGGAAAGTGATTCACAAAATTCTGGGTGTTATATACATACATAGGCGTTAGGGCTTTTTGCCCAAAACATATCGCCCAAATTAAAAATGTTTGTTTTTTGTACGATTTGGGAAATATTGCCGAACCTTTAGGCGTTAAAATTGTTTTGGGTTTTATGGTCTTATTGCCCAATAAAATAAGCCAAAAATGGCTCTATCGCCCAAAAACTTTTTCAGAAGAAAATGCCTAAAAGCCCAAAATCTATGTCATATTGCCCAAATCAATTTTAAACTATCAAACCGACATAGACTAAGATGAAGAGAAAATTATGTTTAGCTAAAAGATGTTTTTCGTCAGTTATCAAATTTTAATTGGAGAGGAAAAATCCATTTTTCGCTTCAAGAATTTAAAGGAAACTAGATATTAAGGGTACTAAGGAATCACCTAACAAGATCATCTTTGTTCCATTTTTATTTTAAAATGCTTTTTAGCTTGGTCTTTCGGAAGTTCTATAACGTTGAGTTCGAAGCCGTGTACCAACTTTAGGATAGTATGTAGACCTTCTGTCGCACCTTTTGTTATTGGACAGAAACCATCGGATGTCTTTAGTTTTTCCATTATGAAAAGGATTCGTGTTAATTCTTTTCACATGATCGTTCTTCCAAGACCTGCTTTTGTTTCATTTCCAAGATGCTTTGAGGGTAAGCCCCTAGCTGATGATGGACTAAGTTCGTTCTGATCCATGACAGCATTTTGGAGTCGCAACAGAAAAGAGAAGCTTGCAAAATGAGCAAGGAAAACGAATAGGCAAGTGAAACTCGTTGTGCAAACTGATAAGTCGGGAAGTTATAAGCTAAATGCAATTATCGGTTCTCTTTCCTCATGAGGTTTAAAAAATGTGTGCCAATAATATCAAATCATCACTTATAGCTCACAGAGTTCAGGGACACTTGAAATAGGTGTGCCCGTACTTGTCACGATACCTTTTACTTATGCGAGTTTTTTCTCTTAGAAATTATTTAGTTAGCCTTCTCGATAATCCTGAATGGGTCGAATAATAACTCGAGATATTATTGAAATTATGGAGTATTTACAATTTGTCGTATAAAATAATAATGTATAATTAATGATAAATATTTTTGTATTTCTATTCGCAGCTGATTGGTTAAGAACTTGCCCGAGACTGAATCCCAATGAAAACAAATGCTTCCGTGATCTCTTTCAAGGTTGTTTTCCAGCCCTTGCAGCAGGTGTACCTGAAATTGGAGTTCAAAGTTTTGAACCATTGCACATAGATGCAGTTTCCGTATCGAAAGGCAGTGGAAATCTTATTCTAGCTGGTGGATTTCAAAATCTAGTCGTTAGAGGTCCATCGAATGCAACTGTTCGTAAAGCAAGGTATATAGTATTTAAATTATTTATAATATAAAATCTAATTAAAAAATTGTATTATTTACCTTTATAGTTTAGATCTTGAAAAAAAGATGTTCAATTTTGAATTGGAAATTCCAATTCTAAGAATTCGAGCCAAATATAATCTGAAGGGAAATATTTTACTTTTACCAGTAGTTGGTAATGGAGATGTTAATATGTCTTTGAAAAATGTGAAAACAGCGGTCTATACGAAAATAAGTTTGCGTAATGCACCTGAGGTATATATATTTGTACCTTAAATTTTGTATTCTGAGTTTTACATAATTATAAAATTTTTAAGGAAATCATTCATATTGAAGAGATGAAAGTTACCTTCTTGGTGGGAAGCATGCGTATTCATCTAACCAATCTTTTCAATGGCAACGAAATACTTGGAACATCTATAAATCAGTTTTTGAATCAAAATGGAAACGAGATCATATCGGAATTAAGACCAGATCTGGAAAAAGGTTTAGCTGATATTTTCATTGGTCTTTGGAATAATGTCTTCTCGAAACTTCCAACCAAATTGTGGTTACTGTGATGCAACAAATGAATATCCACCTATACATACTTTTACATACATACGCAATGTGATTTTTAGAACATTTTTTAACCTAATTTAACCATTTTTTATACACAAACATACATAATGCACATAATATTTATTGTAAATATTTCCATCTGCTCTTAGAATAAGCGACGGAATTCAAAATTAAATTTAAGCTTAGAAATAATTTTATTTTTCATTCTGAAAAAATTAAAAATGACTAAATATACCATTTTTATTATATGTACAACAAAATACATATTTATTTTAAGCCTAAACAACTTAGTAGAATATATTTTTTGAAATCTAAAAAATAATATTTTTAATTTGACTTGGGAAAAATGTATTAGGCTGGTTTCCCTGATTGATTGGTTCTGGGCTGAAAAAAATCTGTATAACAATTTTGTAAGCTGCATTTGCGCTAATAATATTTTTGTTTTATAGATATAAGCGCACACTCAAGGGGATATTACTGCCCTTATTATGCAGAGACACAGTGTGAGTATTAGTTAAGGGAAAGAGTGTTTAAAAGGAGGTGTCGGTGCTTATTGGTTTTGAAATTCGCAAAATGCAATGCAATGACTGGGAAAGAAAGAGTGTGGTAATTTCACACTCAAGCCGTACGGCACGCGGCCGGCGCGGTATACAAATCTCTGTACTTGACAGTACGACCGAAGTTGTACTCTAGGGTATACAGTTGTACTGTTTAATGGGAGAAATGCAACTGGCTATTTCTCTAGAGCATAAACCATTAAAATAACGTTAAAAAAGGGTGAGACAAGTAACTTTACGACAACGTTAAGGCGACCTAAAGGAACCAACAATATCACCAATCAATTTAAATGCTCTACGTTCAATACTGTTTAAAAAGTTCAAGTAAGTTGGAGGAGCAGAACAAAGAGGGAGACAAAATTCTTGCTACGCCTCGCCTTAGAAAACCCAAACAGCTTGCGGTATTTTTGGAGACATCGCGTATGTAACCGTTCCACAAAAGGTGGTTGCTGATATACAATACCAATATGTCTAGTATAATTGTTGAAAGTGCCATCCATGGATAACTGCAACGGAGGTATATATGTATCTCGCTTCAACAATACAAGACAGAATTGGGTTTTCGAAGCATTACATTCCACGCGTTTTTACCTCCCCATTCATCATATTTTGTGGTTGCAGTTCCACATCCAAAGAAGAGGGATTTGAGTGTGGCAACAAGTTTGAAAAGCTAAAAGTACTATTGTCAGCTTAACAATGTATTGGATTAGAAGTTGCAGGCAGGAGATCATTAATACAAATTAGAAAGAGTGTTGGAGATAGAACAGAGCCCTGGGGCACATCAGCAATTTTTTTCTGGTTTTCAGACTTGAAACTTTTGAACGTTCCGAAAGGTTATTACTAATCCAATGTAGTAGGGATTAGTGAAAACCGAAAGCACCAATTTTTCGATAAGAGAAACCAATGCCAACCCCTATCAGATGCTTTTGAAATATCAAGTGCAATAATTTTACTTTCTCCAAAACGATGTAAAGATTGGTTCCACTGTTCGGTGAGATGAACCATGAGATCACCAGTGGACCTATTGGTCCGAAAGCTGTACTGCCAGTCATTATGAAGCCTTCGATCTTTGAGATATTTCTTGAGCTGATAATTAATTGGCGTTTCCATGACCTTTTAAAGAATGGACTTAAGTGCAATCGGTCGATAATTGGAAGGTGAGGATGATTCGCCTTTTTGGGGTTGAGCTCGACAAATGCTGTTTTCTACCCTCTCGGAACGAGACCTAAGGAGTAGGAAAGATGAAAAAAACTACGCAGTAGTTTTGCTTTGCTGAACACTTCTTCAAAACAATAGCGGGGATACCATCCGAACCAGCGGATTTATGTGTGTTGAGATCTCTTGAGAATCTTGCCACAGTACGAGTGCAAAAAAATATTGGTCCCATAGAATCACCAACGCGCTCAAGTGCAGGTGGAGTCATAACACTTTCTGGGGCCGTTGAATTGGCGGCGAACTACCTAGCAAAGAGATAAGCTTTACCTAGCTACAAAATTTATTTTCGTTGACAACGAGCGAAGGAACCAAGTAAGAGGGAGAATTCTATGTTTTGTGCAAATTTGTATTTCCTTTGGGGCATTCGCATTAGAGTATTTTTTGCGTAATTTTGGTGTGGCCTTAAAACAACGCAAGCTTGTTTCTTTAGCCCTAATAACGACTTTACAGTTCGCATCAAACCATGCGTTTTTCTTAGATCTGATGTTTTTAACCCTGTTCAGGATAAAATTTCTCATTACCAGGAGAATCAAGCTTGTGATCATATCAGCGCTAGCGTCAACGTCACTATCGAGTAAGCGTAGTGACCAGTTAAAGATCCTGAAATAACTATTGAGACGGTCCCAGTTGGCTTTCTCCTATTGCCAAACGGTTCTCTTAAGAGCTCCTTCTCTTACTGGAGAGATCACTCCACTTGTTGTGGAGTGATTACATATTTGATATCGCCAAAAATGCTTCTAAGTGTTAAGGCTTTCTCCGACGATGCAAGAAGTTTGTTTACCTTTTCTGATTTGGATATAATTTATTATAGCCAAAATTTACTCTTAAAAGAGGTATTTAAAACCATGAAGAAATTGCATTCAAGGTTTTTCAAAACTAGATAGAATCAAATGAAGACTTGTAAGTCATCTCAAAGTAAAACTTACATAAACTAAATCAGATACTATAAAATGGTATACATTGCATCTAGGAAATAAAGATTTGTACTTTGTTAAATCAATGCCCAGAATTATTTTTTTTATATTGTTTGCGCACTCAAGGGGATATGAATACCCTTATATTGATTAAACACAGTGCGAACAATTAGGGAGGGAGGATAGGATTAGAAAGGAGATACCAATGCACATTGGTTTTGAATGTCTGTACATTGTAATTAGGGGGAAATATTGAGTCTATTAAAGTATTCCACATTCGTGTAGTGCGACTTAATAAAGAATCTCTGCACGCCCGAAATTGGATTCAAGGGTAAACTGATGGGCATTCCTAGAATAAGGGGTATTACGGTTGAATTCTTTGAGGGAGGAATGCAACAGGCTATTTTATTAGAGCCTTGCTTATGAAAGTAGCGATAAACTAATGACAGACACGAGACCTTACGACGACGGTGATCGATAGATACAAAAGTTTCAGTTAGACAACGGTCACCTATCGTTTTAGAGCTCTCTTTTGAATTCTGTCCAAGAGACTCAAGTTGGTTGTAGGATCACCTACCCAGATATGGGAATTGTACTCGAATTTCGGACGAATATAGGCTTTACAAATTATAGCCAGATTAGAAAAGGTAAACAAACTTCTTGCATCGTCGGAAAAAATCTAAAGAGTACCTGAACTACACTGTGATAATTTTTGTTTGTCTTTTTAATTTATTAGTCTCTTATTTTTAATGTTAATTTATTAAATAGTTTAAATATTTTTCTTTCATTTTCATTTTCCTTTTTCAAACGAAATAAAAATAAGATTTAAAAAACAAAACCAACAAAACAATGTAAAATACAACAACAAAAAAACAACATATCATAATAAAAACCCCTGAAGAAGTCGTGAGTAGCTACGAAACGTTGGGTAAAAGATGGAATAAAGTTTTTTATTTGCATTTAAAATCAATTGACCAAAATAGCCTGCATTACCAAACATAAATCTACAAAATCTTTTTTTGGCGATGTTAAATATGTGATCACTTCACAACAAGTGGTTTGTTGTGGAGTATGTTTGCACATGTCTAAGACTGAAAGCTGTTAAGTCTCCGAGATGCAAGTACCACTCATGGATAGTGGCATTGGGGAGGGTTATGCCTTTGCGACAGTAGACAGCATTGAGTTTTCGAAGCATTAATTTTTACACGGTCTTTGATTTCCCATTGGACAATGCTGTCAAGATCAGAATTTATTGAGCTTCACATTCGAGGAACAAGGATAAGAATCTCAAAACGAATATGAAAAGCTGAAGGTAAAAGTTTCAGACAAAAGATTATTCATAAACGTAGGAAGAGCGTAGGAGACAAAACGGAGCTCTTGGGCACACCAGCGTTTATTTTGTGGATATAAGATTTTAAACCTTCGAATACTACTTGAATTAAACGGTCCAAAAATTAATTTGTAACCCAACAAAGAAGAGATTCATCAATACCAAAAGCACGCATTTTCTATAAGAGAGCTTGATGCCAAACTATTAAATGCTTTTAAAATATAAAGTGCAATAATCTTACTTTCTACAAAACGATGTGAAGATTTGTTTCACTATTCGGTGAGATCTTGCTACGGAAGCCATACTGCCGGTTAGAAGCTTTCATTCTTAGACATATTTTTAAGCTGAAAATTAATCAGCGTTTCGATGACTTTGGAAAGAATTGCGTAAGTGTAATTTGGCAATAGTTAGAAGGGGAGGAGTATTCCTCTTTTCAAGGGACAGGCTGAAAAAATGCTGTTTTCCATCCACTCGGAAAGAAACTAGTAGAATAGGACATATGGAAAAACTTACGCAGCGTTGAAGAACGCCTCTTCAGAACAATGTGAATGTCAAGATCATTAAGTATACTCTAGCAACTTTACTAGTGCAAAAGAAGATTCGTTCCTTAGGAGCCATGTTACGAAAAAAATACTGCTATGTCCCAAAGGCAGTAAAAACTTTTGGTCAATTGTGAAAAACATGAGGAATTTTTCCTTTTCGGATGTGAAATTGCAACGACAAAATATGCTGAGCTCATTGAATTCTGACCTACAGAGCATCAAAGCCTGCCATTATGCTTGGATGGCACTTGTATAAATGAAACTGAACTGTTGTGGAGCGATCACATAGCCGTTGTCGCTAAAAATGCCACAAGATGCTTGGGTTTTCTAAGACGGGGCAAGAAATGTTTCTCTTCTTCTGATATGGCTACAATATACAAAACCAAAAAAAATGTACGTCCAAAACTAGAGTATAACTCCCATCTCTGGGCTAGTGCTCCAGAAACTTACTTAAACCTCTTGGACAGTATTCAACGAAGAGCTTTTAAAATGATTCGTGACAATAACATCATTTAATCAATTATGTCACTAGACATCGTCGTAAAGTTTCTTTTAGCACCTTTTCTTACCACAACTTGTACGGACTATGCTCTAGTGAAACCGGCTGTTGCATTCCTCCCCCTCAACCGTAATACTTCTGCTTCTAGGAATGCCCATCAGTTTAACTTCGACCGTGCTATGATTTACAGATATTCGTTCTTAAGCCGTACTACCCGAATGTTAACGGAATGCCTAAGTACACTGTCTCTGGCATATTTGTTAATTTTTCTCAAAATCCCTTTTCAAAGATTTAACTACGAGCTTAAATTCCGGAATATAAAAAAATCATCTGTAAATACATTTTCGCGACAAGAACAATCTATATTTACGTTCATTGTTATAACTGAGGAAGTTCTATTATTGCATAGGTTGAAATGACATCTACACCATTACATTCAATTATCTTGCCCTATAGATAGTAACTTCGTTGAAAATTTCAAAAATCAATTATTACTATCGCAGCCAATAGTGAAACGACCATCACGTCGACGACGATGACATATCTCTAAAATTTCTACAATTGAATCCTTCTTCATCATTTTCTCATCCCCCACCCTATCTCTAAAATTTCTACAATTGAATCCTTCTTCATCATTTTCTCATCCCCTACCCTAACTATAATAGCAGAGGAGCAGCCAGCAGCATGAACTTGAACTTAATGCGTAAGCTGATAACATATAGCAGACCTAACCCCCAATAATTCCCAACGATACAACCAAACCATCAGTGGATCCCTACACTAGATGTACTTACAACTTCGAAAAAGAAACTCAACCAGAAAATCATCCATCGAGCACAGGAAATATTGAAGGATCTTCTTTTTTTTTAAATTTTTTATTATTTTTTAAGTACATAACCATTACTAGTGTAGCCATTTGCGAAAATACCATCCATAGCTCCTAAATTCTATAAAATCATGATGGCGAAAAATGAACGTCTTTTATGGTGCTCAATCGTCTTGGGAAGCTTTAAATTTTATTAAGAGGGCGGAGGGTTGAATATTTATCATCGTTTTTCATTCGAAATGGTTAATCGAATTGGGTTGGTCCATTAGCGGTCTTAAATTTGATTTGACTTCTATCATCAATGACGTTGAGATGGTTATGCATATAGACGAGTAAGTATTTATGTATATTTCCCTGCTGAATGTAAAATATGTCATGAATGTAATTATGACACAGAGCAAATCATCAAAAGTATTCTTGCTGTCACTGTGGGTTTGCATGGTGTATAGTTACAGTTAGAGGAGTTCGTTGGGATGATTTTAAATGTCTTGTTTCCTGGGCGGAAATAAAAGAAGGAATAAAAGTGTATCAAAGTACATTTCTTATAAATGAATGAAGGGATGAGGAGAGTCCTTGCAATAAAATTCATACATATAAATGTCGTCCCTCGTTGTTGTCGTTTCGTTACATCGAAGACAGTACAAGATAGTAAAATGTAAAATATTCCCGACCAGTGTTTTTAGTTTGATTTATTAGGCTAGGTTCGGATGCGGATACGGACGCACGCTACTTTATTTTAATAAAATTGAGAATGATTTTGAGAGAAAAACGTTTTTAAAAACATTAGGAATTTGTATTTCTTTGTGAAAGTTGCGCTATTGTTTTCTTCTATGAATAACTTCAAGTACAATCAAGGGCTGATCCAGACTTTTAATCAGGGGGGGGGGGGGGGTCGCACACTTAGATGAGTTTTTACTCACCGCTTAAAAATGTTCTTTAATGTTTTGTAAAGGAGGCTAACAAAATTTAAGTCTTAACCTTACATTTACAGATTTCAATTGCTAAAGTGGCAACTTTAGTTATCATATTATTTTAGAACACTGTTGTCCAGCAAGGTATGGTCTAACTATTTAATTTGGATGACTCCCTACATATGAAAGCATTCCAAGATTTCAACATTTTTCTAAATATGCAATATTTAAGAGCTACATTTCGCGCAGAATTGTACGAAATTGTTTTGAAACGTTGTTTTTTCCAAGAACAAAATACACTTTTCTTGTTTTCATTTCTATTAATGCGAAGAACGCTACAAAAATTCAAGAGAGACGATCTGATATGAAGAACTGTCGGGCTTTTTTGACGTAGTTTTTTCGGACTCAATTTTCGGGAGTCTATTATTATTACTATCGCTATCAGTCTGCTTACTCGTATGGAAGTTGAAGCTGATGCTAGAAGACAAATTCTAAGAAATTACTGTTTTGCGTGAACCTTTTAAAAATATTTTGATCTTAAAGGAGTCAACGAAACTTAAGAGTTGAAGAGAGAAAAATGTTTGGTTGTTAAATTTAAGGAAATAGTTGCATTTAGTACATATGATTTCTCTAAAAAATTAATTTAAAACAAATTAAGGTAAATATTTAAGTTGGGAAGAAATTTTAGTGTGGTACTCACAAATTACACGTTTCAGAATCTCTTTTCACTTCAAATCTCAAGAGATTCAAAGCTTTTATATCAATAGATATAAAACGTTTATTTATTTTATTTTATTTTAATTTATTTTATTTTATTTCGTGAATACTTTATAACAGTAAGATACAATATCTTATAATTTAGTTACAAACTAATTTTTACAAAGAGAGCAAAAAAAAAAATATAACAATAAATTAATACATATCATTTAGAAAAAAAATAGAAAAATAATCAAATATTAAATTTCAGTTTAAATCATAAAACTCACAAATTTCTTGAATAGTATTCCTTTAGATCCTTTTTAAATTTTGCTGTATTTTGTATATCTTTTATACGACGTGGTAAAGAGTTCCAAAGACGGACGGAGTTTACAATTGACGCTCACATGTTAAGAATGAACATCGGGGATGAATCAATTGATGAGATCGATGGGAGGTTGCAGTTCTAATTCTATGAAAACAGTATTGGGGTTGGTGCGTTATTAATATATTTGAAAGAAAAATTAATGTACGAAACTTCAGATAACTTTCAAAAGGCATAGACAGCACCCTACTAGCAAAGCCAGACAATCTGTCATATCTTCGTAGGCCATAGACATAACGTACTGCACTATTAAACGCAACATTGAGCTTCCGTTTGCTAACATAATTACAAATACAATAAATTTCACAACCATACATCAATATTGGCATTATTAAAGTTTTTACAAAAGTAATAAACGTGTTGGAACAGGTGTAAAAGAATGAGTAACGTACGTAGTATACCAAGTACCTTGCCCATATATGGTTATCCCAAGTCAAATTGCGATTGAAAGTAACCCCGAGATTTTTCGCACTTTCCACATACATAATCAATTGAACCATTGCTCAATACAATCGAACGAAAAAATTTGAGATCAAGACTTTTCCTTGATATTACTACGCACTTAGATTTTTTTGGATTTAAAAGGAGACCATTTAATTGAGACCACTTTTCAATTTTCTCTAGGTCTTCATTTACACAAAAAGCTGCATGCTCAATGAGCCCAAGGGGACAGCTCATGTATAATTGGACGTCATCCGCATACATATGAACCGAACGGTTCTTGATAATTGGTGGCAGTTCATTGACATAGATTGAGAACAGCAGAGGACCGAGTATAGAACCCTGCGGGACACCGGAAACGTTAGGTAGAAAATCAGATAAACTATCCCCAATTTGCACAGTTTGCATTCGATTACTCAAATAAGAATAGATAAGCCTTGTAGCACCTGCTGAAAAATTAAAGTTTTGCATAAGTTTGTTACACAATTTAACGTGATTGACAATGTCGAAAGCCTTAGAAAAATCAAGCAACACTAAAAACGTAACCTCATCCTTATCCAAAGCTTGCCTTATATCGTCAGTAACATTTAATAGTGCCGTGATATAACTGTGCTTTTCACGAAAACCAGATTGTAGTGGTGTGAGCAGCGAGTTAGCCGCAAGATAAAAGCTGATTTGTCTTTGTAAAATCCTTTCAAACACTTTTGACAAGAATGGTAAGATAGATACAGGCCTAAATTCTTTACCTTTTGCGTTTTTGGGAAAAGGTATAACTTTAGCTAACTTCCATAGGCGTGGATAGACACCTGTCATCAGAATTGTATTGAACATAAAAGTAAGATAAGGCAGAACAATCGGCAGAATCATTTTCAAAAATGTAGGGTGAACTTCATCCAGTCCAATAGCATTTGACTTTATAGAAAGTACACTTTCTACAACAAAAGTACTGTCTACTGAACTAAAACCAAAACCAGGTTCATCTTCATATGGTTGATCCATAAATAAAAAAGTAGGATCTAAACTCAAAGGACAAAATAGCTGTGATGGTAAGAAAACAAACAATTTGTTGAGAGCATTACCATCCAGATCTTCTGTCGAATCAATACTTGACTTGCCAATGCCAATTTTTCGTAGGTTTTTCCACAACTGACGGCCATTTAAAGAAGAACTGAGCTGGTTAGAATACATTCGGGATTTGACCATACGTATTTCCGCTACAACTTTATTACGAAGTGAGCAATACTCGCGCCGTAACTCATTCAACCTGTATTGTTTCCAGCTATTATAAGCGTCATCCCGTTTCTGAATTAAAGTTCGTATATTTTGGGTGAACCAAGGTTTATTGCTTGGCTTTACGATCTTAGTTTTTAGGGGTACGTAAGTATCAAATAAGGTTTTAATATTATCTGTTAAAAATTCCAATTGGTCATTTAAAGACGGCATATAAAAAATACGTTCCCAATTCTTGGCTCTTGTATCCTCTTCCAATTGTTGAACATTAATATTATGAAAATCCCGATAAGTAACTTTCTTGCACGAGTAGTCAAAACTAAACTTCAAAGTCAAAAAAATTAAGTCATGTTTAGAAAAAGCTGGCGCAGAAAGCTGGTCATACAAAGCTACATCACTTGTGTTACTTACAAAAAACAAATCAAATAGTGTTGCATCGTCACGAAAGAAGTGAGTTGGTGTACTTGTATTAACTGGACTTAAATTAAACGTTAGTAAGTTATGCGTAAGAATATTTGCAATTGAAATATCCACAAAGAACAATATTAGGGGAACTTAATGAAACATCCTCCAGAAGTGTGAACAAAGGTGAAAGGTCTATGTACCTATTTGGCCGATATATTGCACCTATAAGCAAACTACCCTCATTACCTACTATATCAACAAATAAATACTCAATACTATTAGAAGCTTCAGAACAAAATTTAAGTCTGCACTTTATTGTTTCTTTAACATAAATTGCTACACCTCCCCCAATATGGTCCTTTCTATTAAAACGAAAAATACGATATCCCGATATTTCTATTTACTCAGAACTCTAATCATCGAATATAATGTTGAACTGTTTGTCATATTACTACAGCAAGAAGAAAAAAGATATAAAAGAAAAACTACAAAACTAATTTTAGAGAAAGTTTAGAAAAAATTACATATTTTAACCAAACAATTTGTATGGGGACTGTTGTTATTTTTCGTATTAACAAAATGAAAAAACGCCTCACGCTAATCAGGGGTGGAATCGGCTAAGGTGATAGTTGACTATCAAAGTTTTGATAGTCAAATTGACTATCACCGACTTTCCCGTCTGTGTAAGCTGATTCAATTCAATTCAATTCGATTGAACAATTTCAGAATATAATTGTCACAATTCATTGTTGCTATGGTGAAATTTTAAAATGATTTCTATAAAATATCTAAATAAAAGTATCAAATTGGCTGTGCTTAGATAACATTCTTACTTTTCTTGTGTTTTTTTCGAATTACGTAAGCTTTGTCGGTCAAAAGAATGTGTTTTTGTACCTAAAAAGGGTAACTGAAAAAAATGTCCATTCGTTTTTTGTAAGCGTCTGGTAGCTCTATTCAGAAACGACATGTTTGTATGAAAATGACTATCAAATTTTTCTAGTGACAGCTTTTTAGGTATCAATTTGACTATCACCTTGCATAGATCAAATTCGATTATTTTGACTGTCAACAATCATCAATCACCTTAGCCGATTCCACCCCAGCTTAATTTCAATCAACACAATTGTTTGGACTGCAGGGGACAGGAAAGACAGACAGACGGACGGAATCGGGGTACCCACTTTTTTCGACTTCTATACAGTCGTAATGTCATGTTTGATTAAAAGCTCTAGTTCGAAATTTTTTACTAATGCAAAACTTACTATATATAGTTCCTTTATGTCGCAAGTAAAAATCACTTTAGTGTTCACTATTTATGAGTGTCAAAAAAATTTAATAATTTAAAGGCAACTTAATATAAAATTGACGATCTCTTATTCAAGGTTTCTTTTTAAGAATCTGAATATTTGCTCTTTTTCTTAGAAACAAATTTTATGAAAATAATTTAAAGCATGACTAAAGCTTTTTCAAATTCTAAATTGAGTGAAAACAAAAATTTGAGTTGTTTTTGGCAGCAAACCTCTTTTTGGTGAATGTCGTTAAATTACTAACAAATCTTTGCTTATACAACTTGACTGTATAAGCTTTATGGCTCATATGACCCCCCCCTGGATCGTCCATTGGTCAAAAGTTTTTGGAATTAGCCTGAATATCCGATTATATTATGTTTTTGGTCCAGTCTTCAGTTAAAAGCAACAAAGTTTAAGGAAGTAAAATACAAATTTTGTTTTCATATACAAAAAATAAATAATTTAAATATAATAGGGGTCATGTCCATTAACGCAATACGATTACTTTTTAAAGGGAATTTCTTCGAAAAAAATAAACAAATTATCTCCCAGGGGGGGTCATGACCCCTACATGACCCCAGAAAGACAAAGTCTTTAACTACCTCAAAGTTACATCTGTCGATGGTGACGTTTTGACCGAGACGTCGGTGTTATTGGTCCTTTCTTGATGACAGTATGTACTTTGTTTTACCCTCATTAATCGCTAAACCCATTTTCGCCGCCTCTCGCTTAGTTCTCACAAAAGCCCCATTGACATCACGCTTCTTCCGATCATGTCAATGTCATCAGCGTATGTCAGTAATTGGACAGACTTTTAAAAGATAGTGCCTCTGGAGTTGACGTGGGAGCTCTGCACTATTCTTTCAAGGACGATGTTTGAAAATCGCATGACAGCGCATCACCTTGTCTTAAGCCTTGAAATTGATGAATATATTCTTGGTTTTTTTCTAGGATTTGCCGTAATGTGAATATTTGGTCAATGGTGGACTTTCCTGGTCTCAAGCCACACTGATAATGATAAGGACCTTTTAGATTGTTGAAGAATATACGGCAGAAAGAATCTTTTATAGAATGTTCAGGAGACTGATGCATCTGTAATGGGCGCAATTTAGAGGGTCTCCTTTCCTATGTATTGGGCAAACTATACTGAAATTCCACTCATCGGGCATGCTTTCTTCCGACCATATTTTGCAGATGAGTTGGTGCATGCTCCGGCTCCCTACCAAGTCTGCTGCTTTGAATAACTCCGCAACGATGCCGTCAGCTCCAGCAGCTTTGTTTGACTTCATTTTAGATATAGCTATCTTCACTTCGTCACGATAGGGTAGGCGGAATTGTTGATCTGCATCGCCTAGGTTGAGTGGTTCTATCTCCCTTACAGCGGAATTCGGTTCGTCATCGCCGTTATGTAATTTGGAGAAGTGGTTTTTCCATATTCTCAACATAGACTGCGGTTTTACTACGATGTTCCCCTGATCATCCTTTCAGGTTTCGGTTCGTGTCTGGTACCCTTGGGAGTTTTTTTTACCTTTTGGTCGAACCTCATTCCTGTTTTGACATTTCTCTATCTCCTCTCATGCTCCCTTTTTTCCATCTAAGAAATCCTCTCTCCTCTTCTGCTCGTAGAGCTCCCACTGGTCCTTCTGTGCAGCGTCGTTTTGTTTGCCTGTTGCTTAGCTGCATGCGCTTGAAACATAGCACTTCAGAGGCGGCATCTCTAATGGCTGCAAGGCAATGTTGTCACTGGTATTCCATGCTTAATGCAGGCAGCATAGGACTTCTTAAGAGGTTATTAGAGACTCGATCGGAAAACGACATACCAGTCTCTTGTGATTGTTGCCGTCTAACGTCAAATCTTCTCAAAGTACTTCCTTGTTTTGGCTTGGATCGTGATATCCGTAGCCGTACTTTGGCTACAACGAGGTAGTGGTCCGAGTCAATGTTGGCCCCTGGAAATGTTAGGACTGGAGAAGTGTCGTGCGTCGATCGCAATGTGGTCAATCTGGTTGACAGTTGATTGATCAGGAGATTTCCATGTCCCCTTGTGGATATTGAGATGTGTGAACTGCGTCTCGCCCCGCAGCGAAATCGATCAGCCCGAATCCGTTGTCGGAGGTGGTGTCGTGCAGGCTGTATCTTCCGATTGTGTCACCAAAGATATCTCCTCTTCTTAGCTTGGCATTCAAATATCTCAGGACAATTTTAATATCGTTGATAGGACTTTGCTCATATGCTTTATCCTTGGTGTTGTCATTCTTCTCTTCTGTGGGGGCTTGTGCGTATATTAGGCTAATGTCGCCAAATTTATGTGTTTATTTATGGTTTTCGATCTGGCAATACTTCTTTTCGGATTTGGTCTTTTTGACAGATGTCACTTAATTTTTACTCAGTTTACTGTGCCATTTCGTAATGAACAAACTAACTCCTGAATAACGTTTACAAATCTTACGACCAAAGAAGCAATATTGTGACATGTTTTTTTTTTAGATATTCGATATATTCTTTTTTTAGAGCACTAATTAGTAGCATATCGTTAGGTGCTACCTGCTAGTGGGATTATCATCATTGCCTTTCACGAAGATTATAAATGCTAATATCTTAACCGGGCGCGCCGTCGTTGAAAAGGGTGTAAATGTAATTATTCTGCGTACTCAAGATGGAGGCCGACAAAAGTGTTATAATAGATTGAAATTAACATGAGAATCCTGAAATTCTTTAGACCAACATTTAACAAATTCTAACATAGAGTTGGCATTACTAACGATCGAATTAATATTGCTCCGTGAAATCAAGAATAGATTTTAAAAGAACTCCAAGATTTTTAAAATTATGTTATGGGTATTTGAACAATTATGCAAAAATGCAAATAGATTAGTAATTGTCGAACGTTTTCGTTACTTGCAGTACTTGTTCAAAAAGTTTGTTAATGTCAGATTCGTTACCACTTTAAGGACTGGAGTAATAAATGCCTTCGTCCATATAGTTGGGAATCTACTTAGAGATAGTGCAAATATGCGAAGAAGGGGAGATGCCACTACTGACTTGCATTTTTTTAAGACAATTGGTGGAAATTTATATGGTTCAGCGGAATAATCATCTTTATGTAATGCCAAGTAATGCAAGATTTTGTCTAACGTTATAGGAAAATGATTAAAGGTAGTGACAATCTCGCAAGTATAGAAAGAAATTCTTATCTATTTTTGCGCAGAAGTTTCAATGAAAGATTGCTTAGAGTTATTACCAAACACGTTACAAATTTCTGGAGTGTTAACTAAGTTATCTTTATCATAAGTCAACTTTTACTTGGTAGCTATTATATTTCCGTTTTATATTAACAAATTTCCAAAAAATGTTGGGGTCAAGCTCAAGAGAACTTTCCGCATCTATGATATTTAGCATATAAATAATTGTTGAAAGATTTAAACTCTTCAAAGAGGGTAACATATACTTCATGATCTTCAACTGACATGGTCTTTAAAAGATTTGTCCAAGCCTTGTTTCTCTTGTTTGGAAGCATTTTAAGCTTTTTCGTATACCATGGATGACAAAAGCTGGAATATTTGGATATTTAAACAGGAACGATATCTTTTAAGCGGCATATACACGCATCAAAATCTCTCATCAAGCATGTAAGAGTGTGTTTGTGAAATTGAAACACGTATAGAATGTGTGTATGCTTGACGCGAAATCAAAATGTTTTGATTTTTTTTCAATCAGGGGTCTATGCTTGACAAGTGCTTGAAAAGTGTGTATTCGTGATTGATTGCTTGATCAAGCATCATTCTTGTTTTTGCGTTGCTAGTGTAAAGACAGCATTCGGAAGAATTTTTTATGTGCATGATGGAAGATACAAATTTTTTGTTAGAATTTATTGAAGTGTACCGTTCCCTGCCAGCGTTGTGGAACACAGTTACTTTTCTAATGTTCAGAGAAAATAATACAAATACAAAATATTTACATTGAAAAAATAATGTTTTATTTACTTTTATATGATCGTTTAGGACTTCAATAATAGCTTCGCACGTTTCCATGACAATACGACCAATAGACTGTTCAGAAATAGCACAGATGAATTTTAAGTCTGCAAATGTATTGCCTGTAGCCAGAAACCGAAGAGTTATTGATAAACGTTGACTAACAGGTATAGCTTCTCGCATTTCGGTATATTTTCTGATAATTTTGGGTGTTATCATTGCCAGAAGTTGGTTTTATGTTTCCTAGTTCTTGCGAACGAAATTTTTGAAGTCATTTGGCGAACTTAATTTCAGTTCATTCAAAAGATTTTCATGTGTAAACTGCTTTCGTTTTTTCAGCCACTCTTTCATCCAGATCCGTTTTTTCCGCAAATTTTTCTCTTCATTTTTAACGCTAGCGCTAGTCCCAGAGCTATGCAACAATCGTCCGTGCCACTCCGATTTTCCTAACAAAGAATCCGCACATCCAATCACATCCAAAATCTACGAAAAAATGATGCTTGATGACTCATGCTTGATGTGTGTATATTCAACGCGAAAATGAATTTACAAACACACTCTCACATGCTTGATGAGATTTTGACGCGTGTATATGCCGCTTTATGCAGGATTAAAATGCATTGTAAAAGTATGAAACTGTAAAGTCATTTAAAATTGGTATATTCTCAATCCACAAGTACATAGATATATGTTAAGAAAGTTGCTGAAAATAAGCTTTCCGAAAGTCAATAGAATATGAACAATCATGCGAATTACTAGTTTTAAGTAAATGCCTGTCCAAGTCAAGAAAACCGTCAAATAGGGCATGGTATTTATCTATATTCGCTATATCAGAGTTTGATTGAACAACTCCTGTACTTATATAGATGAAAAAACTAAAGCAAAAGTTAAGATGAATGTTTTAAATGTTTTAAAATTCAATCATATGGTTTTGAAAAATGACTGCTCCTCGAACTACTTCCGAACTTAATAAAATTTCTCATAGATGTTAAAATCTGGCAACACTATTTTAGTATCGTTTCCTTCCTTTACTTTTTGAATGTGAATAATGATAATACATAAAATCACGTTCTTTATTATTTTTAAATTGGAGAACAGAAGGAAATGAAAATGCGAGTATATAATACCATAAAATATGACAAATGAGTTTCACATAAATTTAATGCAAGCTAACGCATATGATCATTCAGAAAATAAATAAAAATAAATATGGGAAGTATAGTGGGTACAAATGGCTGACATAGCAATATGCTTTCAGAATAGAAGGAAAGGATGTTTTTGATTTCTTATTCTTGGAATGGTTGACTTATGGAATAAATTATTGTCATTTCTTCTACACAAAATAAAACAATGAAAGAATGGACATTTCTCATACTTGATACAATATTACATACCAGCTGGTGGGTGTTGATGTTTGATGACGTATGTACGTACCGCTTAAGGTTTAAATGCATTACAAGTACAACATCGGCAGTAGTATTACGGCCGATGAATGGTAAAGTAGAATTCTACATACATAGAAATATTCTACTTTTTTTGACGTTTATTCGAGTCTCGAATTCAATTTTGTTACTTTTGTTCTTAGATGTTGGTTCGATTGATAACTGAATTGTATCTCGATGGATATTGTTAATTTAAGTTTAAGTTTAAATGGACTGTAGGTTTTTTATAAGCTTGAAATTCTTCTTCTATTTTAAAATGAAACACCGTTTGTTTGACCTGTAAAACTTTAATGTGCCATGATAGCCATAGCGGAACATTACAACCAACGATAACGAAAGAAGAAATTCACAATAGGTTACAATTTAAAGTAAAGTCATTAACAGAAGAATAAATATTTATTCACAATAGTTACAAATTCAATTAAGTTAATAACGTAATGATAATATTTATAACTTGACTGGTAAACATCCTTCAGCCGTTGAAACATGTTTCAACTAAATATCTATGATTAGCGGATATAGCTTGGCAATCGGTTGCTTTACTTCTCCCTTTGATGTTCTAACGGATACAACTCGAACTAAACAATCAGTTCCTAGGTAAACTTGAGTACCTCTCCCAATGAGCCTCAGCAATGGGGGCTGATTGTCGTCTTTGATATTAACGATACCATCTATTCCAATATCTTTAAGCTTCTAATCCCATTTATTTCGTTTTTAGAGCTGACTGATGTAATCAACCGACCATCTTTTCCAAAACTGCTGAACAAGTCGTTTGACATGCTGACATCTCTGTAATCGTCTATAGGCCGCTTAGTAACACTTGTCATGGGACGCAAAAAATGTGCTGGCGTCAGAGGATCAACATCTTCTTCAAAACGGGAACACTGTCGAGAATCGGCACAAGGTCCTACTTGACAAAGTATTGTAGCAAATTCCTCGTACGTGCGCGCCACCTGATCCGCGGCCTTCCTCTACTGCGCTGTCCTGTGGATGTGGATTCGACGACTTTCCGGGCCGGAGCATTGGTTTCCATGCGCTCTACGTGACCCAGCCATCCTAGTGGTTGGACTTTTACCCTTCTGGCTAAGTCTACGTCGCTGTACAGCCCGTACAGCTCGTCGTTTCATCTTCTCCTCCGCTCCCCTTCGATTCATACGGGACCGTAGATCACACGAAGAACCTTTCTCTCGAAATGACCCAAGGTGCTTTCATCCGCTTTTGTCATAGTCCATGCTTCTGCACCGTATAGCAGGACGGGGATGATAACGGTCTTATATAGCGACACTTTGGTCCTTCGAGAGAGGATTTTTCCACTCTATTGCTTTCTTAACCCAAAGAAACAGCGGTTAGCAAGAGTTATTCTTCGTTTGATCTCAGCGCTGGTGTTGTTTTCTGCGTTTACAGCGGAGCCTAGGTAGACGAAGTCCTTGACTACCTCAAAGTTACGTCTGTCCATGGCGACGTTTTGACCAAGACGTCGGTGTTGTAGGTCCTTTCTTGATGACAGCATGTACTTTGTTTTGCCCTCATTAACCGTTAAACCCATTTTTGCCGCCTCTGCCTCAATACTCCCAAATTCCATTGACATCACGCTGAGTTCTTCCGATTATGTCAATGTCATCAGCATATCCTAGTAATTGGACACCTTGTCTAAAACCTTTTTTGACATCGAAAGGTTCTGTTAAGTTGTTTCCAAACTTTATGGAGCAGCGTGAATTCTCCATGGTCATCCTGCACAAACGGACGAGTTTGGCAGGGATGCCAAAACTAGACATGGCTTTATACAGCTCGTCCCTGTAGATGCTGTCATATGCGGCCTTGAAATCGATGAAAAGATGGTGGGTGTCGATTTGGTGTTCTTGGGTTTTTTCCAGGATCTGCCGTAATGTGAATATTTGATCGACTGTCGACTTTCCTGGTCTAAAACCACACTGATAAGGACCTATCAGGTTGTTGACGATGGGCTTTAGACGTTCACATATTACGGCAGAGAAGATTTTATAGGCGATGTTAAGTAGACTGATTCAAAGGGTCTCCTTTTTTCAGGATCGGGCAAACAATACTAAGGTTCCATTCATCGGTCATGCTTTCTTCCGACCATATCTTACAGATAAGTTGGTAAATGCTCCTAACCAACTTATCTCCAGCTGCTTTAAAGAGCTCGACATTCAAGCCATCCGCTCCAGCGGCTTTATTAGACTTCAGCTTAGATATGGCAATCTTTAGTTCGTCTAAGTCGTGAGGACGGGATTGTTGGCTTTCGTCGTCTATGTTGAATGGATCATCCTGCCTGACAGTGGAATTCGGTTCGTCGTCGCCGTTATACAGTCTGCAGAAGTGGTCCTTCCATATCCTCAGCATTGACTGCGGTTCCACTATGATGTTTCCACTTTCGTCTTTGTAGGATTCGTTTCTAGGTTTATGTACCTGTGAATTTCGTTTCACCTGTTCATAAAACTTTCGAACTTCATTCCTGCTTTTAAACCTCTCCACATCTTCGACCGCACGCTTCTCATGCCCTCTTTTTTTTCTCCTGAGAAGTCGGTGTTCCTCTCGCCTCTTCTGCTCATAGAGCTCATGAGCAGCTCTCGTCCTTTTATGCAGCGCGCGCCGCTTTGCGTGCCTGTTGGAAGTTTAAAAACAGGGAAGGATTTAAGAAGAAATACCGGTGCATATTGGTCTTAACGCTTTGAATATCACAACAAGAAAGGAGGACAGAGTTGGGGAAAGCATTCCACATTCTCGATGCGCGTTTTTAAAAAGAATCTCTATAGGTACTTAACATTAAGTCCGAAATTAAGTTCAAGGCTAAACTAATGACAATAAGCATTTCAGGAAGTTCAAGTATTACGGCTGAATTGTTTGGGGGCGGGGGAACTGATTAATTGGACAAAACATTGTTTGTAAAAATATCTGTAAGACAACGAAAGGCATGAAATCAAGCGATGTAAATGTTTCGGTTATAGTTCTATTGCCTATCATCTTCAAAGCTCTTTTGGATTATATCCAAAAACTTTAACTTGTTTTAGGGGCACCTACCCAAACAAATATTCAAGTTTTTCATAAAAGAAGGCTTTGGTAATAACCGCCTAATCAGAAAAGGGTGAACAATTATTATCATATCCTAAGGGGTGGTTTAAGCTTTAACGACTATTGGACCACGCTGTCGAGATCAGAAATAATTGAGCCCAGGACAAGGATGTCAATCTAGAAACGAATATGAAAAACTGAGTGTACTGTTTTCAACGAAACAGAAACAAAGAGAATCGGAGAAAAATCGGATACCTGGCGAACACCAGCATTTATTTTGAAACAATCCAACAATAAAACGTTTATTGAACGGCTCAAAAGATAGTTTCAATTCCAACGAAGAAGAAATTCATTAATAATACCAAAATCACTAATAAATTTTCAATTAGAGATCTTGGTGCCAAACTCTATTAATTGCTTTTGAAATATCAAGTGCAGTAATCAAGCTTCGTCCAAAACGATGTATAATGCGGTTAGATAAACCTTAAAAATTACCGATTGAACTATAGCTGTGAATTCCATTCTTACTTCTTTCCTTAAGTCCGGGATGGACCTGGACTTTAACCAATATGCGTCCATCCGGCCTTAATCGTTAATATCCATTTCCTCTACATAACTCAGCCATCTAGGTCGTTGGACTTTTATTCTTTCAACCAGGTCAGTGTTACTGTACAGCCCGTACATTTGCTCGTTGTATCAATCCCTCAAAACGTTCACTTTCGAAAAGAATGCTGTTATAAATATTCGACTCCAAGAATCAGCAAGACCTATTGATAGTTTGGCCTTACCCCACCAAGCACCAACGCACAGGAGATACAAAAATTCCTGGGAGTGGTGATGTATATGGGAATTGTGAAATACCTATCTATTGCTCACTACTGGAATACATACAATTTTTTAAAAAAATCATTCGATTTCACTTGCTATTAAAATTCGTTCACTTTGCGGACAACTCAACTTTTGGTGGTAACCGTTTGATTGAAGTGTAGTACCCGTGGCATGATGGTTAGTGTGTTGGACTGTCATGCCAGAGGTCTTGGGTTCGATCCCTGCCTATGCCATCTAAAGTTTTTCTTACGATGACTGCCTCTTGCGAGGAATTGACAAATTCTCCAAGAGTAATTCTTGTCATGAAAAGTGTTTTCTCAAATTAGTCGTTCGGATTTGGCTTAAAACTGTAGGTCCCCTCCATCCCTGATAACAATACTCGCACACAGGAATTGTTGAGAGTTATAAGTCACTAGGCCCTAGTTCTCAACAGACTGTTGCGCCACCCAATTTATTTATTTTTATTTTGGATTAAAGTAAGTGGAATTTTAAACCTACTTGAAGCAAACTTCGTCAAAGCCAGAAGCCCGATAGACATTTTGACAGTAGATGAATCAATGGTCCCTTGGCGAGGTAGGCTGGAAAATATTTGTTCAAAGGTAGAAACATTAGTGGTACCCTGCCTGTGACACCTAAAGTTTTTTCACGGGTACTGCCTCTTGCGAGGAATTGACAAATTCTCCAAGAGTAATTCTTGTCATGAAAAGTGGTTTCTCAATCTAGCCGTTCGGATTCGGAATATAAACTGTAGGTCCCCTCCATTCCTGCAATTACTCGCACACGGGAATGGTTGAGAGTTGTAAGTCACTAGGCCCTGGTTCTTTACGGACTGTTGCGCCACCTAATTTATTTTATTTATAGGTAAAAACATTGCATATATTAATTTGTATACTCGTCAAACGCAGCTTATTGGAACTCTACGCGGCAAAGGCAATCCAAAAAATGTGATAACTGCCAAGCTCAGGAGGAATGAAAAAAGGGCTTGAACATTCCGGAAGCGTAGTTGTTAAATGGGGGACCAACAGGAAAGCGATAGCGGCAAGGTGAGGAAATCAAAAATTGAGTATGATTGTCGACTATCAACAAGCCAATAAATGTATTGACATATCAAATGGCTTATATATGTAGCAAGTAAAATAGCTTTTGAATTCCTTTTAGAAACATCAGCCGTAAATGCATTGGTTATTTATAAGGAGAATAAGAACTGCTCAATTTTAAAATTCAGAAACTATTTGCGTTTTGCGAAGCCTTGTGTAACCCTGTTTTTGAAACACATGCATTCACATCCAAAACTAATCATACTCGTATTTTGAAAGAAATTGAAACAGGGATTCCAGAAATATATAATGAGAAAACGATTTGCAGATTGTTATAATAATATAAAAGTGAAGGCAGAAACGCTGTAGTCAAGAAGACAAAAAGAGAGGCTGGGATGCGACCCACGCTGATAACTTCCCATCCCGTCTGTCGATTTGTCTTGCTTAAAAGTTTGTAGGCTTTCGTGTTTTGTCAAAAAAGTTATCAGTTAAATTATTCTAAAAAATTTAAAAACAACCAACAATATTTTGCATATGATGAAATAGTTTGATTTCAAAATCTATTTTGTTTACGAGATTTTTAGTCGTTAAACAATTTCTACCAATTTTAGTAGCATTTCTTAAATATTTTTATTTCTTATATGAAGAAATACTAATTGGATTTGCGTAGGGGAGACCGGGGACAAAAGTAACATTTTTTGCATTTGGGGTTCCTGCTCTGGCTGTTATTTGAATAACAAAAAACAAAATATGCCATCTTAAAGATGACTTATTTCACTACAAAATGCTGAAGTTAAGTTTTAATAAATCGACGATTTCACACAGCTGTGCTATTTTTTCCAAGACTCTTCCCTTGTTACTTTCGTCCTATATGTCCAGGACGAAAGTAACACGCTCTGGGGACAAAAGTAACATAAGTAGTTAAAGACATTGTTGATGAAATTATTCGTTTTTATATTGCGTTAAAAATTTATTTCATTTAAGGAACATAACACAAGATAAAATTATTATAATATCTCTTAGATATTTAAAAAAACATAACAGTAATCCAGTAAACATAAAAATTCTTTAAAATAGGATCATACTCATTTCGAGAGCATTATTATAAACTTAAATTATTATTTTCAGTTCTTGTATCGAATATACATATGTAGGTACGTGAGATCATTTGAAATGCGAACTTTCTCTACGGGAGAAGTAATAACAAAAAAAAAAAGACTTCAAAGCTATACTTGACTCAAGACTACTCAAATCAGCGTCGTTTTGGTTTTCACTATTGTTTGGTGGGCGATCGGTAACATAAGACGGTGCAAAGTCTACAGATGTAAAAATGCATCTGTTGAATGGACTTATTCCAGTGCATTTGAAGCCAGCTATTGCATTTCTATCAGTGATAGACAGTGGGAAAGCTTCTTCTACAATGCTGGGAATATTGTGGATGGATATGGTCTTTCCAGGATTAGTTCGAATCCAAGCATCTACTGCTGAGTTAATCATTTTTTTGAATGGCCCATATACTGCCCGGTCGAGGGGCTGTAATTTGAGGGTGCAATGAGGCGGAAATGATAGCAGAACGATTCCGTTGCATTTGCAAAAATCAAGACATTTAATGGATAAATGTGACTCATTATTGTCGAGCAAGAGCAAACATTTATTCACTTGTGTTGGTTTTGCCTGTTTCTTAAAATGCTCGAGAAGAACCAAACACTCTGCTTCTTGCATCCATCCTAACCATGTGTTCATGATACCGTTTTAATGGAAATACAAAAAAAGTTGGTGTATGACCTCCTTGTGCATTGATTGCGATGGCAACTGTAACTAATCTTCCACGCTCAGCAGATGTAATGGCACCAACTTGTTTTGTTCCGCGTTTGGCTAACACACTGTTTGGTTTTTGGACTTCCAGTCTCGTCTACGTTCCATATGTCCCGTGGCTCGAACTTATACCGGTCCATAACCTCCGTAAGCTTGTCAAAAAACTTGTTGACATTAGTCTCATTAAAACTTGTTGCACGAGCTAAACTTGTTGCTTGAGGACTGCGGAGAGACAACATTGGATGTCTTTTTAAAAAGCCGGAAAACCATTCCATGCCAGCTAGCTCATTCTCATGCCATTAATTGGGAATCGCTTATTATGTTTTACTGCCATTTGGTAGGATAGGCGCCTAACCTCTTTTGGTGCAAGTCCAAAGAACAAATTGGATGAAGAAATAAGGTAATTCTCAAGTTCATTTTCCTCCTCTACAGAAAACACCCGTTTTGCACTGCGATATCCAACTTTGGCAGAGGGATTACCCCCTGAAATTTTTTGTATGTACCGGGCAAGAGTTAAGCAGCTTTCACATGAGCGCGACCAACGACCAACGAATGAACGAATATTCGTCGATTTTGACATTTCTTTCACATGAGAGTTTTTAATTCGTCGCGAATGAAGTTTGACATTCACCACCGAAACCAAAACAAGAATGATTTTTGTAGGTTAAGTACGCGCGATTATTTTATTCGTTGCGAGTGTGGATGATGTGGAACGCGAATAAAGTTTGACTGTTCGTATCAACTAAAATTTTGTTCGCGACGAATAAATTTGTTTTCTTAAATTTATTAATATATGATATTGAAAAGTAAAAGTATGCATCATAAATCAAATAGAAACTATATTGCTATCGTTTTGTTAAGAATTTGTGTGGAAATATGTCTTCAAACGTATATAAACTCACATTTTGTAATTCATTCGTCGTTCGTTGGTCGCGCTCATGTGAAAGCTGCTTTACATGGCAGAGAGCGAACTGTTTTGCGGCGGCCCTTACACTCTTGTTCTTCTTTAGAACTTCCTCAGCGGCCTGTTTATAAACAGACGTGGCAATCGTTCCCCTATAAGTTCTTCTTATACGAGTACGAGGCATTCTAAATACCAAAAACATTATGATAACATTCAGATAAAAACAAATTAAACTTCTAGTGGACGAAAGTAACATGTTACGTTCGTCCCCATGGTATCTTGTTACTTTCGTCCACGTCACGTCATTTTAAATTAAAAACTAAATAATTCACTCAGATTCTTAGATTTGTTTAAATGGCGAGGAAGATAGGTAAAGAACATATAAAAGAATGTTTAAGTAGAAACTTACCTTTAAATATTGATATTTAACACTTTTTTTATTCAAAAAACTGGCGGACAAAAAAATTTCAAATAGGGCACTTTTTCTTTTTTTTCACTGTGGCACGTGCGAATCACACAACCGATCGACAACAACTGATTAGGAAAGGAGAAAGTCAATTTGTTTACACAACTGCATACCAGAAAATGCTCTAACACATTCATACAGGCTGTGAATGGGCTTGTTACTTTCATGACGTGTTACTTTTGTCCCCGGTCTCCCCTACTATTTTTTTGTAGATTTTATTCTTTTATGAAAAAAACTGACTGTTAGATTTTTATAAAAAACTTACTGAATGTCGAAAACAATATTTTCTTTGAGATACAATAAGCTTGAAGCCAATATTTTTAATTTTTGAAAAGTTATTTGAGTCGAAAGTAAATTCTTACCAAGTTTTAGTATTGTTTTTTTAGGTTTTTATTTTTTGTAAAAAAAACTGTCAATTCGATTTTTCTCAAAATTTTATAGAATTTTGAAAATAATATTTCTTATAAGATAAAATTAGTTTGAAGCCAATATATCAAAGTTTTGAAAAGATTTTTAAGTCGAAAATCAATTTTTACCAACTTTTGTTAACTTATTTTTAGGATTTTATTTTTTTATAAAAAAAACTGTCAATTCGATTTTTCTCAAAATCTTACCAGATGTTAAAAACGTTATTTCTTTTTGCATACAATTGTTTTGGAGATAAAATCATTTTTTGTTCGTAAAATTTTCGAGGTGACAAATATTATTTTCCACTTTTTTTGATTTTATAAATCATAAAATATAAATATTATAAATATATAAAAACTGTTAATTGGATTTTTTTCCAAAAATATATTTGTTTGGTATCACATTTCAAGGCACGAGTACGATAACTTTGGCGCCAAGATATAATAATGGTTTTTTGGTAGAGGGGCTTTTTTTTTACTATGGGAGGGGGGGTCTATCTCCCCCCGTTCAGGCGGTAGGGGCAATTTAAAAAAATTATTATTTAAAATGGAAATAAATAATTAAAAAATAACGGTGATACTTACAATTAAGTTTTATACATTTTTTTAAAGCCAACATTCTGTTTTATTAGCCAGTTTTTAATTCAAGTCAAAACTATGCGTAGTTTTTGAAAAATTTAATTTTAAACTCAAAATTTGAGTAAAATAAGTTAAAAAAAAGGTTTAAAGTGTAATTTTTCAATACTTCAAGATTATCTACCATTGTTTTTATTTCAGAATTTATTGCTCTTATTTGTTTTTGATCAAAAACTGAAAACTAGATGATTTTATGTCTTTTAGTTTTTGAGAAAATTAAAAATAACCACAACTACTATTTTAATTTAATTCTTTTTTTTTTTTTTGCTTGAGTGGTCTTATTTTGATAGTATCAATGGTAGGTGCGAGTTTGGGTGTATGCAACAGTAGGATCTGTAAAAATTCATTTACCCTAGGTGTATCTTAATCCATATTCGATTATTAATATCAAAATAAGACTAAGTTAATACTTAAGCAAGGAAGAAGTAATTTAATTAATATATTTTTTTTTGGTAATTTTCAATTTTCTCAAGAACTAGAAGACATAAAGTTATCTAGTTTTCAGTTTTTGATCAAAAACAAATAAGAGCAAAGAATTCTAAAAAAAAACAGTGAATAATTTGAAAGTTTTGAAAAACTACACTTTAAACCTTTTTATTAAATTTTTTTTGCATACATTTTTAGTTTAAAACAATTTTTTTCAAAAACTATGCATAGTTTTGACTTGATTGAAAAACAAGCTAATAGACAAAAATGTTGGCTTTAAAAAAAGGTATAATACTTAATTGTAAGTATTACCGTTATTTTTTAATTATTTGTTTTCCATTTAATGTACATATTTTTTTAAATTGCCCCTACCGCCTAAACGGGGGGAGATAGACCCCCCTCCCATAGTAAAAAATGCTTGTTTTTAGCTGTTCTATACAAATCCGTCATTAAACTTTGTCGCCAAAGTTATCGTACTCTCCCCCATTTCAATATATAATATAAAATTTAATTCAAGTCTCTAGCATTATTGGTTCGTGAAATATTTAGGGTTAACCAAAATGTTCACCTTTTTTTAAATTAAAAATTAGGTGGCGCAACAGTCCGTAGAGAACCAGGGCCTAATGACTTACAACTCTCAACCATTCCTGTGTGCTAGTAATTGCAGGGATGGAGGGGACCTACAGTTTATATGCCGAATCCTAACGGCTAATTTGAGAAAGCACTTTTTTCATGACAAGAATTACTCTTGGAGAATTTGTCAATTCCTCGCAAGAGGCAGTAACCGTGACAAAAAAAACTTTAGGTGGCACAGGCAGGGATCGAACGCAAGACCTCGCGCATGACAGTCCAACGCACTAACCATCATACCACGGGTACTACTTTTAAAATTGCTATGGTAAAAAAACCACCCACTCAATTTTTGGAGAGTCTTTTCTGCATCTTTCTGTCGCAAACGCACGGACGTACGTACAAACGCACGCACAGACATCTCTCTAAAAATCTTTTATTTCGATTCTAGGGTTCTTGAAATGTAGAGAAATGTCAAAATTTTCAATTCGACAAATCCGACCGATTACAATAACTTCCTATGGGAAGTTAAAATCACCAGTTAAATTTCCTGAAGAAGTCCTTGAGACCATGCCTTTGTATGTTCAAGCTTAAAAAAGAAGCTTACTTTCAGTAACGTTTAACAAACAAGATAAAAAATACAAAATAACTAATTTTTCTAAAAACTCAGCATAATACTAATAATTTATTGCACAAAATTGTATTAGTTTAGTTACCTTATCGTCTGTGTATGTAGTTTTTACAAAGCTTTATTGATAAATGATAAACCATATTATGTGTCATCGAGTCGTATAAATATATTATTGCATATTTATCTTATACCTAAAAGTTATGAATTGAAAATATTTCATTTCGCACAAAAGTTTCTAAATTCTAGGTAAACAGAAACACAACAAAATCAAACCCACATCATGTATCTATATGTACAACTTTAGTAGATGAGGACTTTCCTTGCTTCTATATAAATCATTCAAGATATAATCCCCTATGGTATCCTTTATAACAATTCCTTTATCTAGCTGGATAAGTCCAAAATCTTTAAAAACACTAAAATTTCATTACGAAACCAAAATCGAAGTCGAAGTAGTCTCAAAAAACAAACAACAGGGTGCTCGTAAATTATATACCAGATACAAGTATAAGACTCTATCTAGGTCTTTTGCAGCCTTTTGTATGTATACTCGTATAAGCTTTAAAAGGAGTCAGTCTTTATTCTTATGTCGTTTGGAGTGTTGCATGGTAGGAATAATACGTTTTGTGTTATTGTTTGGATGACGCCACCTATCGCCATGAAACTACAATTTATGAAACCATAAAAGCAGAGAGTTTCTCCTTGTGATGCATATAAAGGGTGTCCCAAAATTAACGCAAGATTTGAATTTGCCGCCATTTGTGCAGCGAAGTGTTGGCAACCCTGAAAAAAAGCAATTTGACAGCTAACAGTATAGGGTTATTAAAAATGGAGCGTTACAGGATAGAACAACGTGTCTTCATTATTAAAGAATATTTCAAAAATAGTGAAAGCTTGGCGGCTGCAGTTCGAAAATTTCATACAAAATATGGTCGGAATAGTGTTTTAACTTCGTCAACTGTGAAGAGATTAATTGTAAAATTCATGGAGACTGGATCCGTTGGAGACGCCAAACACACTGGTCGTCCAAGAACAAGCCGTTCAAATGTGAATGTCGAAACAGTGCGTGAGAGTGTTGCTGACAATCCAGGAACCTCAATTCGACGTCGTGGACAAGAATTGCAAATTTCAAGAACCTCTCTACAGCGTATACTCACCAAAGATCTGTGTCTTCATGCTTACAAAATTCAATTAACACAACAATTGAAGCCTAATGACCATGGACAGAGAAGAGAGTTCGTTGAATGGATTCTTGAACATCAACAAATGGACCCTGATTTTTCGAGCAAAATCATCCTAAGCGATGAAGCACATTTTCATCTTGATGGCTTTGTCAATCGCCAAAATTGCCGCATTTGGGGTTCGGAGAACCCACATGTGATTGTCGAAAAACAAATGCATCCACAACGCGTGACTGTATGGTGTGGATTTTGGGCTGGAGGCATAATTGGGCCATATTTTTTTTATTTGAAAATGATGCTGGTCAAGCAGTGACTGTTACTGGTGCTCGATATTGCGACATGATTACACAGTTCTTTCTGCCAAAATTGGATGATATTGATGTGTCCAATATGTGGTTTAAACAAGACGGTGCCACATGTCATACAGCCCGTGAAACAATTCAATTACTGCATGAGACATTTCCAGGTCGTGTACTCTCTCGTTTCGGTGATCAAAATTGGCCTCCTAGATCGTGTGATTTAACTCCATTAGACTTCTTTTTATGGGGTTATTTGAAATCACAAGTCTATGTCAACAAGCCCACAACCACCCGTGCATTAAAGGAGGAGATTCAACGCTGCATCAACGAAATTCAGCCACATTTATGCAGAATGGTCATGGAAAATTTCAACAAAAGAGTGCGCATGTGCATGCAAAGCCGTGGAGGCCATTTGTCCGATGTGTTATTCCATACATAACCCTATCCTATGTACTTTACGAGTCAATAAAAATATAACTATCAAAAGACTAAAAACGGCGTTTTCTATTTAATTCAAATCTTGCGTTAATTTTGGGACACCCATTATGATACATATAAAGGGTGGTTGGATTTAAAGGACCGATATTATAAATGTAAACCACATCTAAACGTCAAATTTTAATTTTTCTGCATTTCATTTGACACTTTTCAATTTTAATTTGAACCATGGAAAGATACACAATCAAGCAACGCGTTAAATTTATTCAGACTTATTGTTAAAATGGGCTTTCAAATCAAAATGCATATCGCCACATTTTCACCTCAGTGGATTCGCCAAAAAGCAGAATTGCCGCATTCAGACGAATGATAATTCAAGTGTGATTGTCGAAAAACCCATGCACCCACAAAGAGTGACTGCTCGACTGTTTTGTGAGGTTTATGGGCTGGCGGCATCATCGGACCGCTTTTTTCTAAAATAAGGCCGGTCAGGCATTTAGTGTGAATGTTACATGTTATCGTGGGATGATAACGAACTTTGTATGGCCCGAATTAGAAGATATGAATGTAGAAGATACGTGGTTTCAACAGCACTGCCCCACTTGCCATATGTGTTTTATTCAGAATCAACATCTGCCCTTAGAATTTAACCACCCTTTAGAAGACCACACAGGCATTGTGTCACTTTAAAATACATATATTCGTTGATATACATATAAATGAATCTACCTTATGCCGATGCGATGGTTACCTGGTATCTTTGTTTCAGATGTACATACTTAGCCATCTTCGCTTTGAAAGTAGAACTAAATTTTGGCCTTTTTTGTTCTCTGTGCTTTACTTTATCGCTTGTCACCTCAAAAGGAAGGTTGGCTATAACATACATAGCTTTTTGTTGGTAGCAAATAACATCAGTTCTAAAATAAAAAGCAAAGGAGTAGGTACCTAGGTATAAACTTTATTGTGTGTTAAGGTTCAAATAAAACCACAGGTTTTTCGCTTGGTCCTGTCCACGGCTCTGTTGTTTTGTGATA
Source organism: Eupeodes latifasciatus (assembly GCA_920104205.1). Taxonomy (NCBI): domain Eukaryota; kingdom Metazoa; phylum Arthropoda; class Insecta; order Diptera; family Syrphidae; genus Eupeodes; species Eupeodes latifasciatus. Next base: position 186,977,081 of record OV049924.1, read on the forward strand.
GCAAAACAACCAAACGAAACGGAATGAAATTGTTTTTCATAGCTGCTATAAACTAAACATGTGACATGGTGGAGTTAACATGACTTTCAGTTGTTATGAATATATTATTTGTTTGTATCGCATACACAGAAAATACGTACATATGTATAGGTACATCTATTTGTTGGTATATAATTTTATGCATATGGATAAAGAAATTTTAAAAAGCATAAAAGGACCACCGTATACCATTTTTGTGAAGTTGTTCTATGGCACTTTTTAATCTCCAAAATCAAGTTAAAGGATATATAGAGGTAATATATGCCTTTTCCATTTTATTAAATTCAGTTTTTTACCGTAACAGGATAAAGCATTCCACTTTACGTTGTAGGGTTAAAGAACGCATTTATGTACTTTAAAGTACGAACAAAGTTGGCCTCGAGGGTGTACTAATGAGCATTAATGCAGGCTGGAACATATGGTTGAATTCTTTGAGGAGATTAACTCCACTGGTCTGTGTGTCCTATTCCATCACGGACAGCCACTTTAACCTAACTCCTTTGGCTATTCAACTAGACTGTTATCTGTGAAAATAACGAGACAACAAGCTTCAAGACGGTGTTTATGTGACTCTAAGATGTTCACCAATCAATTTAAAAGCTTTTCGTTCAAGGGACTTAAGAAAGTTGCAGGTGTACCAGTACAGATACTATTTGTATGGTAACCCACCTTCACGGTGGGCCTTTCCACAATATCAGGACAAGAGAAAAGTGCTGGTCAACAACCCAAGGCAGTACAAGTACTATTTTAGTACAATTAAGCAGTCATGTAAAAGGTATGAACTGTGTCTAACTCCTTGTGTCCTAAGAGCCTTGACAAGCATAGCCAACATGATGCCCCGTTACTCCCAGACAGGTTTCACCAAGCTAATCAGTATCTGTGAGACTTCAGAACCTAAAAGAATCAGGCACTCCAGTCTCCCGAGGTACCGGAAAATAGTTCGAGCTTCCAGATAGACTCGTAATGGCCAAAGGCCTGGCAGCCTCTTGCCAACCTTTACAGCCACCAGTAAAAGCATGAAACCGGTAAAGATGCATGCCAAAATGGCAACACAAAAGAAAAACATCGATCGGAAACTGAAAAGAAGAATGAGCTCATTGGCCACCAGTTGAAGTAGAAAAAATTGAGTGATTCCCTAGGATAGGAACAAACACAAGAACTTTCTTATATTAAAAGCTTATTGGCCTACGCCTTAAAGTTTCCAGAGGAATCCCTATTAAAAAGAAAATCATTGAATTTCTAGACTACATCCGTCCTCACCACACTCATGCCAAGAAGATCACTAATATCGGAGTCGTGTGGACTCCCTAGATCTATATGCAAAAATGCACACAGGGAACCGTGTCAAGAGAATAGCAATGGAGAAGGAAAACCCAAGATTTTCTTGCCCAACTGCCTGCACTACATCAGGAAGGAATTTAAAAGCTGTTCTTTCCTTCTCACAGTCTGTCCCTCTAGATTGCCACTTAGATAAGGCACAGTTACCTAGCAACAACTTTAATCCCCTTAAATCTAAGTCCTGAAAATTGGATTTCCACTGGTCAGGTCAAGCTTAACTTAAATAAGCATTTTCTTGCATTTAGATAAGTTCCATCTTTAGACGACTTGTTCCAAGTCAACTGCAACTACAGTCAACCAATTCGATGGAAGACCCTTCCTAAGCTTCCTAACCTACCTACGCTTGTGATTGAGCTGAAGCATCCACTATTTTCTCTTTTGGTTGGCCTTTCGGCACCTCTAGAGAAAGTAGTCGTTGACATCACAGAATCAACTATCCTCTCATCGACAACTATTTTTAAGAATGCTTGAAGTGGCACTAAGGCCAACTGGAGGCTGATTTGTTCCTGATACAATAGCCAATCGACATTGCCCAATAGCCAACGCTTTTCTTCCAGTTCTTTCGGAACCGATTGGTCGTGGTTGATGCGAGTAAGCACAACTTGTATCACGTTGTGAGCACCAAACTGGGTATTGGGAAGCAATGCCTTACTCCCTCATTTTGCATGAAAGGAGTTTGCACTCTACCTTCTCCTATCAACCTCTTTGCAGCCATACTACTATTATTCGCTTTGTTTCTAATGGGTGAGTCAACAATTTGAGCTGCTTTTGGAAGTCTTCCTTGTCGATCCCCTAAACATTTAATTTGAAAAGATCCAAAAGGAATTCCTCTTGTGGAGGTTTAAGATGGCACCTAAGGTTCGTTCTAAAAATCTGAACTTAAGTCACTTTTAATGTGTCTCAAGGACTCCATTAAATTATTACCACTCCCTACCAATCAACCCATGGAGCTACTGGTGGCAGAGTCTAAATGAAGGGAGTTTACCGAGCAACCAGCATTAGAACCCAGACAGGTTTCAATACTAGCCCTCAACACAACACCCTCTAAATGTGCATCACCAAAGACAACTTTAGACACAAATTTTCGGATAAATATTCTTACTTCCAAGGTTACCAGGCTTATGTGCCTAAGGTAGCTCCACCGATGAAGGCTAAACCGTTCCCTCTTAAGCCACTTGACCTGCTTCTTCTAAGCTTGTCCATCCATCTTTACTCCGCCAGTGCTTGAAGCTTTCAGTTTTGAAAACTTATCATATTTTTGGACGCGCTTGAATTCCTCGGAGCTGCTAATCGCTTTTGTATTTCGATAAAATATTCACTCACAAATGTAAACATTTCCAAATTTTTTTTCCGGCGCGGCGTAAGAAACCCGTGAGATTAAGTCAGGTGTACGACTCTCGTAATGAAATGGGGCCTACACGACAAATAAATTCTCGAAAAAAGGATACACTACCGTATCATTCAACTGCTTGACACCAACTAAAATTGATCAGCCGAGATACAGGAATAAAATAACGGTCATATTCGACGAGCCAAATTTAGTTCGTGAAATACGACCGTTATTCCTATATCTCGGCTGATCAGTTTCAGTTGGTGTCAAGTTAAGTATTATAATGACACGGTTGTGTTCATGCCGATATTAAATTTTAATTCGTTGACGACGACGCACAGTGGCCCGTTTATGCAAAACTGCTTTCAAATATTCATTTTTCGAGTGGGTCTATAATGCAAAACTTTTTAGTTCCCTGGATTCACAAATACTTGAAGCTCCAGTAATCGAAAAAATTATTCAATTTGGGTTATTGGTGTGCCTTATAGCAGGCCAAAGTTGAAGATTTTTATGATGATAATTTTTTTTATTTTTTTATATTTTTCTTAACTTTGAATGTAAAAACTAGAAAAAGGTCTTCGAAACGCTTTTCGTTTTTGTTTTCATAATATGGATTGCCATTATTTAGATCGATAATTAAAAAAAAAATATTTTTTAATTGTTTAAATGTTTAATTTAATGTTTTTGAAAACACTACTTTTTGCACACTTTTTCGACTTCAAATTGTATAGAAAAAAAAGATTCAACGAGTGGTGCTAAGATCTCAACTGATTCAGAATCCTTACATATTTCTTAACATAAATCCAAAAGATCAACTCCGTCATTTTGCATTGAACTGAGCTAGGGAGATTTTAATTGATAAAGTAGTCATTTTTTTCCCCTCTTTTTTTTATGGAAAATTCTTTTTTATGGATTTATTTGTTTTATGTGTGGTGGACTTCTACTCTGAACGTCGAACTTGTCGAGTTGTAGAAGCTGAGTAGGGTCAATGATTCTCGAGAATTTTCTCCAGATGAGTCCTGAAACTAAAGGACGTTCTTATCCCTCTACCTTTCCCAAAATCATCATCCATTCCCACATAAACAAGGCATACCAGCCAACGTTTATGTCACCAACTCCCATCCCACCTCCCACGTTGTAATGGCGAAAAAGCTAGACAGCGCTCCTATCTCCTATGCTCCTTCTCACTCTAGGTAAATTAGCTGAATTGCTGTTACCGAATCCCAATCTTTTCCTCCCATATCAGAATGATGAATTAACATCAACTGATTCCTAACCCTATCTCTTCCTTCCCTACCACCTCTTATCTTTATTGGGCTGGATCTAAGGTGTTAAACGACCCGTGCCGATGATCAGCCTGGCTGGGAGCCCAATTCAAAAATAGCCCAGTCTCTAACGGAGTATCCGGATACCTGGCGACCTCCGGATTAACTAGCCTTATCTGTACATGCGAATCTCTGTGCAGACGGACCTCTTTTCTTCGCAACTCGTGGGATTAAAATGGAAAAAACAAAAAACAAAAATTTAAAGGATGATGAGACCGGTATCTCTTCAGGACCGGGCGGCAATTTGGCGTCAAAGCCTGCTGCCGTATCTCTTGCGGCCAGCACAGAGAAGGGAGTAGTGGCTAACCATGGACCCTCCTCTGCAGCTGGCAGCAACGAGGATAGGAAGGTAGTGATACCTAATATCAGTATTGGCAGGGTTGTGAAAAATGGCCCTACCACTACTAATGAGAGAAAGGGGAAACTCTCGAAAAGCCAATATAGGCAAAGGCTGAAGGCCTCTGGTGCATCATCGGGGGCTGAAAGGATACCGCAGCAAACCGCTAGCGTCGAATGGGCAAAAAGCATACTTGCTACAACTAAGACCAGTAAGGACTCTACGTCCAAACGAGAAAGGTCTCTCGAGGGGGCCGTACCGACACCAAAACGGCCTCGAGTGCACAACACCAGCACTCCCCTCAATCCCATCAAGAAAGCCAGTTTCAGTGACGTCGCGAAGGGCAAAGTCGTGGTTGCGGTCATTGACAGGAGTGATGACGATGGAACAATATCGGCTGATCGTTGGCAGTTGGTCAAGGTTAAGCTCTCGGATGGCTTTTTAAGCATTTTGAGGGAGCTTCCAGGACCACTTCCTTCCATAAGCGATGGGGGTTGGCATCAAGGCCACGTAAAACTCATGGTTTGTGGCGATCAGAGGTCTTGTGACTTGTATAAGCTCGCTGTCAGCCGGTTAGGTGCGTTTGGCCAGGTGCGAAGCTCGAGGTTGTCGCTAAGGAAGACATTCCTAGCAGACCTAGAGCCCGCATTTGGATCCCAATGGAACCTGCCGGTATCGATGAAATTCTCGAGATGATCAGAGTTTGTAACCCGTCCCTTTCGACGCACAACTGGAAGATAGCCAAGCTAGAGGAGGTAAAGAATCTTTATAGGAGCGCCATTTTGGTACTCAATAAGGAATCTTTGGCTCCTCTAGCCATAAACGAGGGCTTCGAAACCATTAAAATTCGAGTCTATAAAAAAGATGAGGTTAACGCGGAAAGCGGGCCTCCAAAAACAACCGAGGGTGAACTAGCGGTTGGTGGGCCTGGGACATCGTCTTCTCTCTTAACTGAAGGTGACGATGCACCAATGCCCTCTCCAATAGCGACCCCACCCTCTACAAAAGTCGTAGACAGTCCATCCTTAATAGAGACTGAGGACGACCTCAACATGATCCTTTTGAGTGAGGACGAACTCTTGGGTTCATCCTCAGAATCAGAGGATCAGAACAAAACTGTGGTGGAGGTTGATCTGCCTAATTGTAGCCAAAATGCTACAGTTAGTACAGATTAATCTCCAGCACTCCGTAAAGGCCTCGGCCTCACTTCTTCTCCGGCTGGCGAGAAACGGGAAAGACATTGTCCTGATCCAAGAGCCATGGATTGTGAGATCCGTTGTTCGTGGACTCAGGACTTCTGGATACTACACACTGTGTGTGACAGAGAGAGGTGAACCTAGATCTTGCATACTAATGAAACGTAGCATTAATGTATTTTTACTCCATCATTTCAGTGACAAAGATACCACCGTAGCTAGGCTGGAAACAACAAAGGGAAGTTTCTGGATAGTGTCGGCGTATCTTGGCCATGACCACCTTGGCACTCTCCCTGGAAAAACCCTGCAGAAGATCGTCGCTGAAGCGGAAAGGCAAAGGATCCGCCTAATTATTGGGAGCGATGTCAACGCTCATCATACGGTATGGGGAAGTACCAATATCAATGACAGAGGTGGGTCTCTTTTTGATTATATTCTTGGTACTAACCTCTTAGTAAGTAATGTTGGGAATGAGCCAACCTTCATAACTAAAACTCGGCAAGAAGTCCTAGACATAACTCTTGTCTCAGATACTATACACCATATGATCTTGGACTGGAAAGTATCCAAAGAACACTCGTTCTCTGATCATAGATATATCCAGTTCAATATAAATGTGGATGATAACCCGAGTCCATTGACTTTTCGAAATTATCGGAAAACTGATTGGGCCTCATACAGGAACTCATTACAGAGTTTACTAAAACCTGGACTATCTTGTCCTTCCTCTAAAGCTAATGAACTTGACAATAAAGTCAATGACCTTACCTCAGCTGTGAACAGATCGCTAGAAATTGCTTGTCCACTTATACACATAAGAGGAAAGAGGAAACCACAATGGTGGGCCTCAGAGCTTGACTCGCTCAGAAAAGAATGCAGGAAACTGTTTAACCGAGCCAAAGCCACTGGGATTCTTACAAAGAATCCCTAAGAATTTACAAGAAGGCACTAAGGAAATCTAAACGATCTTCTTGGCGATCCTTCTGTGGCACGATAGACGTAACTTCTGAAGCCTCTAGGTTACGGAAAATTCTTTCAACTAATCCAGCGATGCCAAGCTGCTTGAAAAATGCAGACGGCTCCTGGACAAATTCAAGTAATGAATCGCTGAACTTACTACTGGATACTCATTTTCCTGGAAGTTCTCTTAACGAGACTTGGAACGGTTATATACGTTCAAGTCCCAATACTACATATCCACAAGGTCTGATTACAAGGGACAAGCTACAATGGGCTCTCAACAGCTTCAAACCATTTAAATCTGCATGATGGAATAACACCAGCCGAGCTACAGAAGACTTCTGACATAATTGCACCAATCCTTGAGGCAATTTTTACCAGCTGTCTTTACCTGGTCCATGTTCCCTCGGCATGGCGAGAAGTTAAAGTTGTTTTTATACCCAAGGCAGGTAAATGCTCGCAAGTCAACCCTAAAGATCTACGACCTATAAGTCTATCATCATTCCTTCCTAAGACCTTGGAAAGATTGATTGATATCCATTTAAGGGCAAGTATTGATACAAGACTTCTGTCTTCGTCTCAACACGCCTACTGTAAAGGTAAATCGGTGGAAACAGCGCTACACACCTTAGTACGCACCGTCGAATATTCCCTCCATCATAAAGAGTTCGCTATGGTTGCTTTCCTTGACATCGAAGGTGCCTTTAACAACGTGGACACATCTGCAATCACATCTGTACTAACATATCTAAATGTAGAGAGTTCGCTTCGGGAGTTAATTCATTTAATGCTTACTAGCAGAATAATTAACTCAAAACTGGGCAACTCTTCTGGCAGACGATTCGTTAGTAGCGGGACACCGCAAGGTGGTGTTCTATCCCCTCTCCTCTGGAACCTAGTGGTGAATGAAATCCTAACTGGTCTGGATGCGGAGGGTTTCAGAGTGATAGCCTATGCGGACGACGTTGCTATAGCAGTTTCAGGAAAGCATCTTAACACGTTAAAAGAACTCTTACAAAATGCCTTAGATAGACTAATACTTTGGGCTGATCGGTGTGGACTGGGTGTTAACCCACACAAAACCGATTTGGTCTTATTTTCGAGGAGATACAAAATTCCATTTGTCAACCCTCCCCATATTAAAGGAATCCAATTAAAATTCTCAGACGAGGCTAAATACCTGGGTCTTGTCTTAGATAAAAAACTAAATTGGAAACGCAACGTAGAGGAAAGAGTCAAAAAAGCTACTGTAGCTCTCTTTTCTTGCAAAAAAGCCATCGGTAATAAATGGGGCTTGCAACCCAGAATCACGCATTGGCTATACACATCGGTAATCAGACCGATTTTAATGTACGGTGTGGCAGTATGGTTGACTGCTTTAGAAAAAGGTATAAACCGAGATAAAGTAAATAAAGTCCAACGTTCAGCTTGCCTATGTATAAGCGGATCGCTTCGCACGACCCCATCTGCGGCACTGGACACCTTACTCTACCTAACACCTCTTGACATATTTAGCAAACAAATAGCTGCAAGTTCTGCTATTCGCCTCAAAGCTTCGTCGCAGTGGACTAACAACAACATTGGCCACTCCGTTATTCTTAGTTATTTAGAATCAATCCCAAAGCACATAGACTGCACCATCCCCCAACTACAATTAGACAGAAATTTCCAGATTTCTATACCTCCCAGATCTTTTTGGGAGGAAGTCTTGTCCTGGCTTAAAGAAAACGTGATATCGACATCTGATATCCGTATTTTCTCAGATAGTCAGGCCGCTATTAAATCTCTGGATTCTGTCTCTACAAACTCTATAACAGTCCAGAACTGTCGATCATCTCTAATGGAGATGGCACAACAGTTTAATATTCACCTTTGCTGGGTGCCGGGCCATAGAGACATTCCAGGTAACTGTAAGGCAGATGAACTCGCCAGGAACGGTACAGTACAGCCCATTCTACCACGTTTGGCACGTACTGGCATACCAATCGCTACTTGTAAACTGTTGCTAATGCAAGACGCTGTGAGGAGGGCAGGCACCAGGTGGAACAACATCACCACGTGTCAACACTGGATTTAAAACGTTCAAGGTGCTTGCTCTCTCTAAGCAGATCGCATATAAGCTCGATAATAGGTGTCATAACCGGACACTGTCTAATAGGAAAGCACGCCATGAGATTAGGCGTATTCTCAAATGACTTCTGCAGAAGCTGTATGGACGAGGAAGAAGAAGAAACAGTTCTTCATCTTCTCTGCACATGCCCTGCTCTGGCTCGAAAACGCAAGAATTACCTAGGAGAATTCTTCTTTAACGATCTAAACGATCTAAATCATATCGGCATAAGCAGCCTCTCACGTTTCGTAAGAGACTCAAACTGGTTCCATTGAGCTTAGGAAGAAACCTCAAGATTCATGTGGTATCACATCAAACTGGCCTAAGTGTCCGTTTCCATCTTGGACAGCCACTTCAACCTAACCTAACCTATGTGTGGTGGATTTAAAAAGATGATTTTATTTAAAAAAAATAAATCATTTTTATGTTTTGTTTATTACCTAAGATTTTCAAGAGTTTTAGAGCTAATTTTTTAAATCCTGTAATAAAATTTTAAATAATGCATTTGTTTTCGGGTACGATTGAATTATGATCAGGTACTTTTATTGATAAGGATTAAGAATTTATTGATAAGATTTAAGGATAAAACAATTTTGGAATATGTTAGTATAAAGGTAGACAGACAGGTAGTTTTATTGTTTTTTATTTAAGTATAATTAATATAAGGCCAAGGAAGTCAATGAGTGCGCAACATTTACTAAAAAAAAAAAACAAAAACTAATCAAAGCTACAAAGGAGATATGTACAGAACATCTCTCTGAAGCTTTGAGTATAAGATACAATAAGGACCATGAAAAGGGGAAGAGTGATATAATTCAGGCAATATCTTCTGCAAGTCCACTTCGTGTCAAAAGAGTCAAGGAAAGCATTCACATTCCCCAACACAATCCCATAAAATACACCAGTGAGAACGCATTACCTTTGTTTATGGATTTGGGACTCTCAAAAGAAAAATATAAAATCCTGAGAACTTCGTTAAGACATCACAACATAGATGTCTTGCCATCCTACATTATGATTACGGTTGCGAAAAAAGAAGCAGTTCCCGAAAACTGCGAAGTCACGGAAATATTAGCTAGAGTGAAACTTCAAAACATGATGGATCATACAGCAATGCGGCTAATAGAAAGCAAAACGGAGGATCAAATAATGGCACTTCCAATAGGTCTAACGTTACAGAGTAAATGGGGCTGCGATGGATCATCTGGACAAAGTGCCTACAAGCAAAAAATAAATACAACAGATGGTGAAACAGACGCACACATGTTCATTGTTCATGGCATCAGTTGTCCCACTTCGACTCAATAGTACAAATGGGGAACATTGGAGGAACCCTCGCCCAGTTCATTTCTGTCGGCCCATTATGTTCCAATATATTAAAGAGAATAGGCAACGGCCTAGTCACTGATAAAGCATCGGTTCACATCGATCACAGAAATCAAGCATCAGTGAGCGTGGTTAGTAGAAAGATGGGGGACCGTCTCGAAACCTACCGCGTGTTGTTGTCATGTGTTCTTTCTGTTTGTTCTTTCTCTTCTGTCCTTCTGTCTTGTATTAATGTCTTGTGTTGTTATCACCTTACATAGTCTAGTCGCTCAAGGTGCTGTGTTCTCTACTCTGTATTTGTGCAGAGTAGTGTGAAATGTAATGTAATGTTAAAGAGACTAGTGACATCATAAATACCACAGTTAATAATATTAGTCAAATAGCAGATATTCAACCAACAATATATAAACTTAATGAAGAAACAACAATAACTGTGAATCACGAGTTCTTTTTAACTATGATAGACGGAAGAGTATTAAACGAATTAACGGAAACAAAGTCTACGCGGTCATGTCCGATATGCAAAAGGACTTAAAAGAACTTCAATAAAGATGAATTAATTGAGGACGAACATAATTACGAATATGGAATCTCTCCACTGCACGCTAGAATCAGATGCATGGAATTTATTTTGAAGCTTGCGTATACTCTTCGACAAGAAGGAGAAGGTACTGATGAATTGATTGGGACCAAGGAGGCGGAAAAAAGAAGAAAACAAGAGATCCAAAGGCGTTTTCGCGATGAGTTTGGCCTTGATGTGGATAAACCAAAGCAAGAGTTTGGAAACACTAATGACGGAAACACTGCAAGAAGATTTTTTGAACAATCAGATGCAACCGCTCGAATAATTGGAGTCAATGGAGAGGTTATAATGAGGCTCAAAGTAATATCGAACATTTTGAATTGCAGAGAAGTAGTGAATGCAGTTAAATTTGGGGAGTATACTAAGAAAACGGCAGAGCTTTTAAAACAAAAGTATCCTGAAAAAATAATCACACCTACTCTACACAAAATATTGGTTCATAGTCAAAATATCATTGAATATCAATCACTACCACTTGGAGAACTGTCAGAAGAAGCCCAGGAATGCAAAAATAAAGACTACAAGAAATATCGATATCAGAATACGTGTAGTTTCAAGGATTCGGCAGAATGAGGTACTATTTAACATGCTTGCAACCTCTTCGGATCCACTTATTTCTTCCTTAAGGCATGTGAGAAGCCAAAAAGATCTGAAAGAACGATACTCTCCAGAAATTATGAGTTTATTACACATTTCCCCGGACTTAGATGATAGTTTTCAAGAAATGTAGTGTTTATATATTAATTTGTTTTGTCTTTATTTTTTTTTACACTATTTGACTTTTGATATATCACCAAAATACATTATGTATTCTTGAATACTGGAAAATAAAAAAAAATCCTTAAAATCAAAAAAAAAAAACAACTTTTTTCCCACTTTTTCACTCGAATTCGTCCTTTTTATTTTTGCTCTACTGTTTCAATTCACTTAGATTACTTAAAAAATTGATTTTGACGATTGCATATTAAAATACCGCTATGTTTATCACCTTTGTTAAAACTTCTTATTTTAACACAAATTTCTGAAACACCCTGTAAACATTTTTTTTAAAGTCACAATTTGTATAGCCTTGGAAATTTCCTTCAAGATAAGAAAAATTAAAGCAATATCTTTATTATTTTAGGAGATATGATTTTTGTAACTAAAAAAGTCAAAACGGGCCACTGCGTCGCGACGCGTGACATTAAAATTAATATTTATTTTATAAAGTACATACATATGTATGTATATATTTTATTTATTTTAAATCATTCTCCGAATTTGTGTCGTGTCGCCTTTTTGAGTGCGTATCGTTTTTTCGGGAACTTATTTGTTGTGTGGGCCCTTTTTTATTACGTGAGTTGTGTGGGTCTAAGGTAAACGCGTTTACCTTAATTTTTGCGCGCGTGACCCTCGCCGGAAAAGGGTGAATAAACAAAGAGTGTTCTATAAGTAAGTAAATTACTAGATTTTAAGTGGTACCTTTGTTGGTATTTTCCAGTGAATATCTGATTATAATGTTGTCTACGGTGATATATCTTTTAAAAGTGCTGTGTTGAGGGCTGGTATTAAAACCTGTCCGGGTTAAATTGCTGGTTACTCGGAAGCCTTTCTTCAATTTAAGGCTCTGCCACCAGAAGCAACAAGGGAATGGTAATCATTTAATAGCGTCCATGAAACACGTTAAAAGTGACTTAAGTTCAGACCCTGAGTTCTATAGGTCTTATCGGTAAACCTCCACTTGAGGAACTCCTTACCGATCTCTTCAAATTAAATTCTAGAAGAATCGACAGGGAAGACTTCCAGAAGGAGATGAAAATTGGCACTCGCCCATGGGAAAAAAGACGTATGAATAAAATAGAAGTAGGGCTGTGAAGAGATTGCTGGGAGAAGGTCAAGGTAGTATGCAAATCCTTTTCAATCAAAGTGAGGGAGTTTTCTCCATTTAGGCTTTCTTTTCCAATGCCCAGTGCAGTGATACAAGTTATGTGTACTCGCATCAACAACCAAGCTGTTCCGGAAGACCTGGAAGAAAAGCTATGGCTACTGGGCAATGTCGATTGGGTATTGTACCAGGAACAAATCAGGATAGTTATGTAATTAAAATGATTCTATTTGGCATGTCAACATCGGCCTTTTCCAGAAGTACTAAAAGGGATACAAGTGGTGGAGGCTTGTGCTCAAATAGAATCGGAGGGAAGTTATTATGCTTAGGAATGGATTTCAATCGAATAGTTCGACTGGCGCAGTTGACTTGGAACAGGTAAGGGCCGTCTTTTGACGGACTTAATCTGAATACAAAAAAATGCTCATTTAAGTCCAGCACGACCAGAGGAAATTCAATATTCAGGGGATAGTGAAAAGATAGTGAAAAAGGAAGGCCAACTTTTGAGTTCCTTCCCGATGCCACGAATACCTTCTCCACAGTGACCGTTAGGTCAATCAAAAGAGAATAAGAAAGTTAAAACTTAAACTCAAACAGAAACGTATTGAGGTTAGGAGGCTATGGAAGAGTCTTCAATCGAATAAGTAGACTTGTAATAGTTAAGGGCTGTCTATAGGCGGAGTTTACCTAAATACAAGAGAAAATTAAATTGCGGCAAAAAGTACTACAATGTCACAAAAGTAGTAGGTATAAATTTATAGTCATTGTAAAAAACGTACGTAACATAACGTCATACTCGGTTCCAATGCTCGTTCACCATGAAACTCCCTATGCAAGCTCGATTTATAAAGCCGATTTGCTTGCAGACGCATTTGCGGTTAATTCGACGCTACCAATAGGTGTCATGAGTCTTCCTGTACTAGCGTTAGCGATTTTATTGATCAAATCTTCTCTCTCACTCCTGCAGTTGGAAAAGTAGTAAAGAACATTGACATTTACAAAACCGCTGGCGCGGATAGTATCCCTCTTATAGTGGTGATGAGGTGTTTTTCAGAACTGATAAAACCATTGCGTAAGCTTTTTCATCTTTCCTGCCTTTTACTAAGTGGATAGAAAACAGCATTTGTCTAACCTGTCATTCTTCTCTCTAACTATCGTCCAATTGCGCTTACGTTCCTAGGTCATGGAAAATCTCAGCTTAAGAGATATTTCAAAGAATGAAAGCTTCTCAATGACCGGCAGTTTCGGGTGATTTTCGGTCCCTTCTGCATAGATGCATAGTGTAGGAGAAGAAAAAACGAAGAACTGTACGGGCTGCGCAGTGCTGCTGACCTGGTTAAAAGAATTAAATTCCAACGACTTAGATGGCTAAGTTATGTAGAGCAAATGCACATCAACGCCCTAAACCGGAAGGTCTTCGAATCCAGTGCCGAGTTACGGCGCCTTAGTGGATTACCGCGACTCAGGTAGCTTGCTTGCGTGTGTAAACTACGAAACCTTTATTCTTTTGGATATAATCCAAAAAAGAGTTTTGAAGACGATATAACTAAAACCGAAATATTTACATCGCTTGATTTCATGCCTTTTGTTGTTTAACCGATATTTTTACCAACAATGTTCTGTCGAATTAGCCACTTGCATTCCCCCTTCAAACAATTCAGCTATTATACTCGCACTTCTATAGGAATGCTCATCAGTTTACTCCTAATCTCAATTTCAGACGTCTGTCAAGTATAGAAACAGAAATTCTTTTTTTAACAGCACATCAAGAATGTAGAACGCTTTACCCAATTCTGTCTTCCCTTTCCATTGTGATGTTCAAAACTTTTAGACAAATGTAAACCGGTATGTCCTTTTTAAAACTGTTGTATACACATTTTGGCAACTCTGTTACCTCCCTAAAATTACATTTATTTATATTATATTATATTATTTTATACAGAAAGTACATAAAGTAAATAAGGTTACTTGGTGAACAAAATAACAGGTGTTGAGTTGATCATTCGATTGAGATCCAGTTGCATAACCAGTTGTTATTTGTAAAACCTAGAATATTATTTGCCAGATTGTTAACTTAAGACTAAAGCAATATTCACATGAGCACGACCAACGACCAACGAATGAACAAATATTGGTCGATTTTGACATTTCTTTCACATGAGAGTTTTTAATTCGTCGCGAATGAAGTTTGACATTCACCACTGAAACCAAAACAAGAACGATTTTTTAGGTTAAGTACGCGCGATTTTTTTATTCGTTGCGAGTGTGGATGATGTGGAACGCGAATAAAGTTTGACAGTTCGTATCAACTATAATTTTTTTCGCGACGAATAAATTTGTTTTCTTAAATTTATTAATATATGATATTGAAAAGTAAAAGTACGCATCGTAAATCAAATAGAAACTATATTGCTATCGTTTTGTTAAGAATTTGTGTGGAAATATGTCTTCAAACGTATATAAACTCACATTTTGTAATTCATTCGTCGTTCGTTGGTCGCGCTCATGTGAATGATGCTTAAAGCATCTTGCACATGAGCTACGAACTGCGAACTGCGAACTGTGGATGTTCGCATATTTTGACTTTTCTTTCACATGAGCTTTATTTCTATTCGCAGGCAGCGACGAATTGTCAACCCTTTTCTCCGTATTTTCCTCAGCCATGATCTTTCACACAAAAACAAAACAAGAGCGGTATAATTTTGAGGTTAAGTTGAGCGCGAACAATTTATTCGTTGCAGTGTGGATGGTATGTGGAACGCGAATAGAGTTTACAGTTCGTAGCAACCACACTGCAATTCGTTACTACCAAATTGTTTTACAAAATTCTCTTGTTTTAGAGAACAAAATGCAAATTTTATTATTCTAATATTAGTGTCAATTGGTTTCTTATAATTTAAATGTGTTTTTGTGTGGAATTGACTTTTTGAAATGTGTAAAATCACGTTTGTTCGTCCATTCGCAGTTCGCAGTTCGTTGCTCATGTGCAAGGCACTTAAAATAAATAACACTGAATTAAATAACTTAAAGAATATAAAAGTACAGTCTTTGTTTTCTATTTTCTTTCGGACCTTTGTTTCAAAGACACAACAAAAACTTCCCCATTTTCCCAAACCTTACAATGTATTTAAACTTAAAACATGTTATGGGTGTTAATAACCCCTGGAGTCCCTGTTAATTATATAAGAAAAGGGTAACATATACATATTCTTTCGAGTTCCTTAGCTTCCCAACTTAATACAGTTGTCCCAAACCAACTGTTAATGTTAATTAAAATTCTTTAAGATTCAGAAAAAAGAATCTCAACATTTGGTATTTTTAAGCAAAATTAAAACTTATTTCCTTTTAAGAAAGTTTTATTCCGTTTCTTGAAGCATGGTACCTTACCTATTTTTCTCTAAGTGTGACATTTTGAATTTTTGAAGGAAGACATCACTCTATAACTTTCTTGAAAATGTTCTCTTTGAAAATTTACTATGCACACAGAAATTAGGTCAAGAGAGTTCTTTGTCTCCAAAGACAAAGAGTCGAGAAATAAAATGAAAACAACAAAGAAAACAAAAATTTAAGGAAAGGAAATAAAACTTCAACCACATAATTATGCATAATATTTTAATTTTTATTCAAGCTTGAATTAAACTCTTTTATGATGTTCTTGGTTTGAAATAAATTCTGTTTTGTATACACAATAAGTAAATTTAATCCATCCATATTTTTTTTGTATATAAATACTAAAATTCTTATAAAAATATTTTTTTTATTCAATATATATTTAATTTTATTTCAAAGAAAATAAATTTAATTTTAAATAAAAACAACCTTCCAATCTAAGTTCAGAAGTCAAACCATCCTTGTATGTAGCTATTTTTTTATATAGGAAACCCAATTGAATTATCCCCATTTCTATTTCCCGCTGAGCCTTATAGGAACAATCTGTTCATATATTGTTAGTGATGTGCCTCCTACACTCCTGTCCCCATAACATGAAGGAAAAGGAAATGTCTTCGTTTGAAAACAACAATTTGTAGATATATTTTTGTTTCTATTTGAATTTGAAGAGCCCCATGCAGGCTCCACATGAATATAGGAGTAATGTCTGAGAGGTTTGCAGAAAGTAGAAATCTAGTTTAAGATTTATTTTTAGTTCTATTGCTCCTCAAAGAGCCCCCTTTGGTGCGGCTCGAACAACCTTCAGCCTCAAGACAACACAAACAAAACTTATATACACTTAGAGATATTGTATCTGTAATAAACTTAAAGAGTTATAGACGAGAGAACAAACAAAACAAAATATAAGGAAAAGATAAATCGGATGCACCTCATTGTCGGGCGGAAATTACTTTTCACAAACACTACGACTTCCCGCAAGGAAGTACATTTTTTTCGAGATTAGAAAGAAGAAATAAGCGCACCTGTTGTGTTGTCAGCCATAGAACTCAGAAAGAAGAACTTCTCATATTTTCCTGACATCACACAAATAAAGGGTGGTTAAATTTTAAGGGCCGATGTTGAATGTGAACCAAATCTGATGTCTCAAGTTATTTTTCTGCATTTCATTGGACATTTCTTTATTTTAGACTAACTCAATTTGAACCATGGAAAGACACACAATCGAGCAAACTCGTAAAAGTTATTCAGGAATATTGTGAGAAGGTGCGTTCAAATAAAACTTCGTTATTTTTTCGGTCACTTTGATCGTCCAAATGTGCATACAACCGGAAGAATCGTGCAAAAATTTGAGCAAACCGGGCCTCTAGGAGGTTTGAAACCCCGGTGCATGCTAGTACAACTCGTACCGCAGAAAATATGTTTGCTGTTCGCAATAGTGTGGCTGAAGAGCAGTCCACCTCAACTGTCGTCGTGCCCAATAATTGCACCTCTCGCGTTAGTCGTTGATGAAAATTATACATAAAAACTTCCATTTACACGCTTACAAGGTGCAATTGACTCAAGAACTATAACTTCGTCAATGATCAGAATATATAAATAATTTAGGTGGGCCAACAGTCCGTTGAGAACTAGGGCCTAGTGATGTACAACTCTCAACCATTTCTGCGTACGAGTAAAATTATCAGGAATAAAGGGCTCTAACCAGCACGTCACGGGTACTACACGGGCCAGAATTATGGCAAGAAGTGGCAACCAAAACAGTGGATGATCAATTTTCGAGGAAAATCATCTTCATCTTCATTAATACGGCTCATTTTTACCTCAGTGAATTCGTCAATAAGCAGAATTGCCGCATTTGGACGAACGTGATTGTGATGGTCGAAAAACCAAAGCACCCACAAAGAGTGACTGTTTGGTACGGTTTATGGGCTAGTAATATCATTGAGCTGTATATTTTTCAAAATGAGGCCCGTCAGGTAGTTACTCTGAATGGTGTTCGTTATCGTGAGATGATACGAGATGGCCTCAAGCATCATGCGTCTCCAGCCAGTTCCAAATTTAGCACGTCAAGTTTGTTGAGGTCCAGCCGTTTAAGTCGTTGGACTTTTATTCTTTTTACCAGGAAAGGGTCGCTGTACAGCCCGTACAGTTTGTCGTTGCTATCTTCTCCTCCACTCTCCATATATGCAGACAGGAACAAAAATTACCCGAATAATTTTTCTCTCCAAGCATCCGACGACATTCTCATCATTCTTTGACAAGGTCCAAGAAGCTCGAGAGAGGGCTTTATTATTGAATTGTCTTCTAAGTCCAAAGAACCAGCGATTTGCAAGAGTTTTTCTCCGTTTGATTTCAGCACTGGTGTCATTGTCGGCATTTAAAGCGGTACACAAAGCTCTTAACTACCTCAAAGTTATAGCCGTCCATGGTGACATTTTGTCCAAAATATCGACGTTCAATATACTTGTTTGACCCATTTTCTCCATATCTACTGACATCACGCTTTGATCTTTCAGTTATGTCAATAATATCGGCGTATCCGAGTAGTTAGATGGATCTTTGGAAGATTGTGCCTCTTGTGTTGATGGTTGAGTTTTGTACAATTCTTTCCAGAACTATGTTGAAGAAGTCCCATGACAGTGCATCGCCTTGTCAAAACCTTTTTTGGAATCAAATGCATCGGTGAGATCGTTTCCGATCTTGATAGAGCAGCGTGCATTCTCCATCGTCATTCTGCATAAACGGACAAGTTTGTGCTTAAACATTGCTCTGTAAAGCTATTTCATACGCGGTTTTGATAGTGGGTATCCATTTGAAGTTCCTGGAATTTTTCTAAGATATGCTGTTTGGTGAATATTTTGCAATGGTGGATTTTCCTGGTCTGACGCCCGATCAGATATACTATCAGGTTGTTGACAGCAGAAAGGATCTTAAACCTAATGATCAGGAGACTTATGTTTTTGCAGTAGGCGCAATTCAGAGGGGCTCCTTTCTTGAGAATCGGCCAAACTATGCTGAGATCCGTTCAACGGGCATGCTTTCTTCCGACCGGGCATGCTTTCTTCCGACCTGCTACTTTGAATAAGTCGACAGCGATTACGTCAACTTCAACAGCTTTGTTGGACTTCAGTTCCGATATAAGCGCGTCATCGCCGGTGGGTACATTTGGGAAGTTGTTTTACCTTTTGGTAAATTTTACGAACTACATTTCTGTTGTGACATCCCTCCATCTCCTTGATCGCGCATTTCTTATGCTCCCTTTTTTCCATCTAAGGTGCTCCTCTCTTCTCTTCTGCTTGTAAAGCTCGCGAGCAGCTCTGGTCCTTCTGTGCACAATTTTGTATGCTTGTTGCTTAGCTGTATGTGCTTGCCGGCATTCGTCGTCAAACCAGGGGTTTCGCTGTTGTGTCCGTGTGAAACCTAGCACTTAAGAGGCGGCATCTCTGATTGCTGCAAGGCAATGTTGGCACTGGTTTTCAATGCTTGATGTAGGCAGCATAGGACTTCTAAATTGGTTGTTAGGGACTCGATTGAAAAAGGACATGACAATTGCAATTTTAGCCGCCTAACCTTGAATCTTCTCACAGTATACTTCCTTCTCTTGGATTGGATCGGGATATCCGTAGTCGTACCTTGGCTAAAACGAGGTAGTGGTCCGAATCAATGTTGGCCCCTCGCAATGTTCGACCTTTCGATCTTGATAAGGCAGCGTGCATTCTCCTTCGCCATTCTGCACAAACGGGTAAGTTTGACAGGGATGACAAAACTAGTCATTGCTCTGTAAAGCTCTATTCTATAGATGCTGTTATACACGATAAAGAGATTCTGGGTATCGATTTGAAGTTCCTGGGTTTTTTCTCATAATACAAAAAAATGACAATAATTTCCTAAATACTTACTTACTTACTTACTTAAGGTCCTGTGTGAACTAGGGCCTCTCCTATCAAAGTTCTCCATCTAGCTCGGGCCTTAGCTAGATGTCTACAGTTACACACTCCAAGTTGGTTGTAGTCACTTTCCATTTGTTTCTGCGGTGTTCCTCTCCTGTAAGCTGTCCTGTAAGAGTGGATAAGAAGACTTTCTGGGCCGGACTATTGGTTTCCATGAGCTCTATGTGACACCTTTTGGCTAAGTCTTCATAACTTTACAGCCTGTACAGCTCATCGTACCATCTTCTCCTCCACTCACTTTCTTTACATACAGGACCATAGATCACGCAAATAACTTTTTTCTCGAAACGACCCAAGGTGCTTTCATCCGCTTTTGTCATTGTCTATGCTTCAGCACCAGTTAGCAAGACGGGGATGGTAAGGGTCTTATATAGGGACAATTTGGCTGCTCAATTGCTTTCCTAACCCAAAGAATCAACGGTTAGCTATAGTAATTCTTTGTTCATAGCGGACCCTAGTTAGCGTCCTTAACTGCGTCAAAGTTAAGTCTGTCGATGGTGACGATTTGACCAAGACGTCGGTGTTGTAGGTCCTTTCTTGATGACAGCATGTACTTTGTTTTGCCCTCATTAACCTCTGAACCCAAATAATTTGTGTTTTATTGAAATCAGCATAGGCCCTTAAAATTTAACCACCCTTTATATACATAGGATAAGTAAGGTAATATCTACATATATACCACCTATACTCATCATACCTTTACTATACATCATAAAACATTAAATGGAACGCCACAGGGGGCGGTTGGGTGTTTTGTATGTTTGCTTCCACTTGATAAAGTGGGATTATTTTCAGAGAAGAAGAAGCAAAATGAAGAAAAAAAGGATGATGCAAGGATTTTGCTTTTTATAAAACGGAAAGAGTCATTGATATCCCGGCTAAAATGCCATCAAACAGACTTTTTGATTTAAGCTTGAAATACAAATTAATGAGCTTAGGTACGAGTATATACAAGCATGACGAAGAGTGAGTTAGTGAGTGATAAGAGATAATATGCTGAAGTAAGAGAATAAAATGAACTTCATGTTTTGTATTAGAAATTTTTGTTTTATGAAAAACAGGACAGAGTTGTCGTCATCGAATGGTTTTCGAAAAGGCTTAAAGGAACATAAGATTAACTAGGGATTTGCATAAATAAATATTGATTTAGTGTGGTTTAAAATTAAAGAAAAATAAATTAATTTCTAATCAATGAAATTAATCTCTCGTTCTGAAAATAAACCGTTTTGGTTGATAAGTATTATATAATAAAATTTATTAATTTATGCAAAAGGTTTTCAGCATAATTAATTAGGGTTCATTTTTTACTGAATCTTTAATTCTATCCTAATATAAAGGGTTCTCCATCAAAGACGGATCGATTTTAAAATTGAATAAATCAAGTTGTATATGAGAATCAATATGGTTTTATCTTTCTTTGATAGCTTAAATGGACGCCGACGCGGCTTCGCTGGGTGGCGAACATTTGAAACGTCCAGTTTTTGATAACTTTGGCGCATAAATCAAGCTGAATTTTTCCGATGGCTTCGATTATGTTATCTTTGAGGACCGTGGGTTGTTTGCGGCTTAAGAAACCTCCACAAGAATAAGTCTAAAGCAGTGAAATTACACCATCTTGGTGGCCAATTCACGTGTCGCCTTGGTGCAAGATAACCATGTCATCTAACTGCCTGCGCCTGCGAATATCGATTTTGTCTTGAGCTGTGTGGCACTTAGCGCCATCCTGTTGAAACAATATGCCTTCGGTGTCCATATCATCCAAATCAGGCTACAAAAAGTTGGTGATCATTGACCTATAGCGATCGACGTTGACGTCTTGGCCAGCACCATTTTCTAAGAAGTACGGAACGGACCAATGAAGTCTCCAGCTGAAAATCCACAGCAAACAGTAACTTTATTTTTAATTATAGAAGGAATATCGTAGGGTTCCCTAATATGGTTTTATGCGGAGATTCATTTGCAGCTTATTGAATACCAATATTTTGTCTGATAGAATGCGTTCGCTCGGTTTAAGTCCAGTTAACACTAGGAATCCTTCTCATTTTTCTGATAGGGGTGGGGTGCAACTTTGCTCGACCTCCTTTTCGTTGGTGTTATAGACGGTATAGCCTTGTATGATCAATTTTCTGTACCTGATTTTTGAAAATATGACTTAGTTTTTTTTTTAACAATCAAATTTAATTTTGAATATTCAAAAATATTAATGGTCAGCTTCTTGAAGAGCATACTAGAGTCATCAATTGGGAGAGTACCTATATTTTCTATGCCTTCCCCTAACGAACTATTGCAATTTCTAACAAATAACATCCAAATTCATTACGATGTCTAATCAACTCAGTTCTCCATTGAATGGCGGTAAACTGTGGAGGAATATCTGTATTGTTGATATTGTTAATGTAAGAAATGTGCGTGCTAACAATGTTGATATTAACTTACTTAATAAATCATTTACCTCAGCCCCATGAATTTAACCTTTGTTGAGTTCATCGGAAATGCATTTAGATCACCCTACTTTCAGTTTTCGTTCTGTGGATGCTGCTGAAGTTCTTAAAAGTCTGCTTTCTGAGAAGTCAAGTGCTGTCGGTCTGGACAATATTAAATGTTTTTGCCGATTTTGCTACCATACATTACACAAGCTGGAATCAACGGGGCGTCTACAGTTCCAGTTAGGTTGAACTACTTAGTTAACACCTTATAAGGCTACTACGATATATATTCGAAGCCCAGGCCTGTAAGGAGCGGTTATGCCGGCTCTCGATATTGGAGTTAAATCAAGGGCCTGGTCCTTCAGGTTGCAAGTCGTGCGTCAGAGCTGTATAGAGCCATGTCTAATTTATCCCTGCCAAACTCGTCCGTTTTTGCAGAATGACCATGGAGAATTCACGCTGCTCCATAAAGGTTGGAAACAACTTAACAGAACCTTTCGATGTCAAAAAAGGTTTTAGACAAGGTGATGCGCTGTCATGCGATTTTTTTAACATCGTACTTGAAAAAATAGTGCAGAGCTCCCACGTCAACTATCTTTCAAAAGTCTGTCCAATTACAAGCATACATATGCTGATGGAACGGAAGAACTCAGCGTGATGTCAATGGGGCTTTTGTGAGTATTAAGGCAGAGGCGGCAAAAATGGGTTTAACGGTTAATGAGGGTAAAACAAAGTACATATGCCGTCGTCAAGAAAAGACTTACAACACCGACGTCTCGGTCAAAACGGCACCATCGAAGGACGTAGTCAAGGACCAAAGTGTCGCTACATAAGACCCTCATCATCCCCGTTCTGCTTTACAGTACAAAAGCATGGACTATGACAAAAGCGGATGAAAGCACCTTGGGTCCTTTCGAGAGAAAAGTTCTTCGTGTGATCTACGTTTTCGTAAGCATAGAAGGGGAGTGGAGGAAAATATGGAATGATGAGCTCTACAGCATTAATGTGTATTAATGTTTTGTGTTGTTATCACCTTATATTATAATATCTAATAGGTATAATCTAGTCGCTCAATGTGCTGTGTTCTCTACTCTATACATTTATGTGCTGAATAGTATGTCTGCTATTACACGATGCCTCACGACTCACGACTCACATGAGTGCGAAAAAGAAAGCATATGTGAGAAAATGAGATGCAAAAAAAAAAAATCCGGTGAGTCTTGGGCAAATTTTTAATAGACTCACTTTGACGTTTCTTTTTTCTCATATTCGTTTTATGCTGTTCTTTTTCATTCGATTTTCTTGTTGCTGGGATAAACAACATCGAATTTGTTTGAAAACCAGAAAAATGTGTAACTTCAACAGCTTTCATAAATTTTCGGAATCTATTTCCAAAATCCTATTTATTTTGTTTTATAAATTTTACTCAATTTCAAAAACTATCGAAAAATTAAAGCCAACGAGAAGGAGCATTCAAAACAAAACAAACAATAATTGTCAAATTTGAGGCATGGGGCACGAGTCAACGTGTAATAGCGCTTGCCTCACCGAATACAAATTTATAAGGAAAGTCAAAAGTGAGTCGTGAGTCGTGAGTCAACGTGTAATAGGGGACTATGTAATGTAATGTGTTTATTGTTTAGGCACGTCTGCAGTCTGCACGGCTCAAGCTCTCACATTACTGCTGGAACACAATGCAAAAATCGGAGCCGGAGTCGGAATAGCTGTCGTACGTTAACAGAAAGTACTAACACAATGCGTCGTACGGCTTTTTGATGTTATTTGGTATATTTGCAGTTTACAACCACATCAAATTTCTCAGAAAATATTTTTTTGTTCACTTTTATTTCTTATTTAAATATTTTTCCACATTTTTATTGAAAAACTATTAAAAAAAAATATAATCACCAAGTTATTCACTTCAAAAATGGAAACGTCACATGTGTTGTACGTCAAAGTTGGTCAACTCTTTCGACTCCGGCAACGGCTCCGATTCCAGTTGCGTCGCGTTGTGTTCGTACATTTGCATTTGCGTACATTGAATACTTTGACAGCTATTCCAGTTACGACTCCGACTCCGGCTCCGACACCATTGTGTTCCAGCAGTTAGGGGCCCAGTTATAGCTATCATTGATATCGATCCGGAAAAAATTTTGAATCGATATTTGACGGTTTTTCTATTTGATTAGAAATAAAAATTATATAGGTACTGATCGATCGGAAATCACACAAAAATTTTTTTTTGAGAAAAAAAAGTGTAATTGCGCATTTATTTTTCTCTAAAAATGAATTTTTCTATTTTCCGGACAGAAAATCATTTTCTTGAACAGCTGATACTTTTAAGTTCAAAAGTGAAACGAAACGTTCCACTGATTTGTGTTCCAATTTCACACAATTCCAATGACAGATTTCTGTCAGTAAAAGTTTTTCGGTGGTTTTCAATCAGGACATTTTTTTCAATGACAGAAATTTTTAATGATAGCTATAAACGACCTGTCAAAAAAATTCCAATGTTTGATTTCAATGATGAAAACCAATGATAGAATCATAACATATAATAATACAGAATATTGAATAATATAAAAATATAAAGCACAAGATCACAGCTTGCAATATCGCACCACTTCCAGTCATCAATGTTGATTGTTGTTGTATTTGTTGCTGCTGCTGCAGCTGGCCCGTTGCAGTCAGAGTATATCGTTGCAGTTGCCCATTTATATTTGTTTTCCCTGGATGACGTCGTTCTCGGTCGCAAGTACCGCTTATCACGACACTATGAAAAAGGGTGTGGCCTGCGCACTTGTATGTTGATGGTCTGATTTCGATTCGATCGTCAACGTCGTCGATGATGAGGATGCGCAACCTTAATGTGGTTGTTGTTGTGCTCGTTCCCAAAATTCTACCGGACGAAGAATACTTTCTTGTCGGCGCCGCGCCGGCCGCGCCGCCGTTGCTCTGCTCATGGTTATTGTGCAAGTAAAACTTGCACTTGGTGATGGTGTTAGGGTGTCCCGTTGGATGTTAGGGTGGCTCCTTTGTTTGTCGCTCAGTGACTACAGATTGTCAGATGTGAATCTCTAACATAATGTAATGTAATATTTCCTATAGGTATGCATACAACTGCTAAATAATGTTAACCTTCCGACCACAACAGGGGTGCTATAACACCCCAGCCATTTTTATTTTAACTGTAATTTTGATTTTGCTTCATTCTCCTTTCTGCCGTTCTTTGTATTTGTCGTTTAATATCTGAAGTGTCATTTGCTAATGAGTTGTCGCCGCGATAGGTCATATTTTTTGAGTACGAGAGCAAAAGGTATGCACTGGGGTTGTATACCACCCCATGTTGTGTTCCATGTATGTGAAAATAAAGGAAAAAAGGGGGTTGTAGGACACCCCATGGAGTGCAATGAAGGTGAACCCCCTCTGAAACAGCATAAGCAATCGCGATGTGCAATCTGTCCGAGGAAACAAGACCGCAAAAGCAAGATTGTGTGTCTGAAATGCCAATGTGCTGTATGTCCTGAACACAGGAAAGAAATATGTATAAATTGTATTTAAGTTAATTATTTTTTTGTAAAAATATTTATTTTTTTTTATGAATTAAGTTTTTTTATGTTTTCAATAAAGTATAGAATTGCTATGTTTGAATAAAAATGTTATGTTGTCCTTTAAAGTATTTTTTTTTTATTTATTCCTGGCTGGGGTGTTATGCCACCCCTGTTGTGGTTTATGTATATTTTAAATGTGTTGTGGTCGGAAGGTTAAATACATATTTAATAATACATAATTTAAAGAGACTCTAGCTGACGATGTATGCATGTATATTACTAAAACTACTTTTTGATTTATGTTTTTTGCTTAACTAACGTTAATACAAAAGTGCTAGCACCCGTATGTTTATGGCATATGTACCTATAAACAGTGAAATATGCAACTCCCCTGCTTGGTTCACTATGTGATTTGGGGTTGGTGCGAGGTTGGATTACACATTGTATACACTTTCTAGGAATTATATATATGTTAATTATATATAAGTTAACACCATGCAAAACTCCAACATAATTTATGATCATTCCCACGATCATATTTGCTGACAACGCGTCTGGCTGCTAAATGCATTCCAGCACGTAGCAAGAGTAAACACGACACCACCTGTGGGAACTTGTAGAGAGGTATGCATGGACATGAAACTATAGGAATAAGTTACTTTTAAGTTTTAAATTTGTAAATCGTGCAGTCTGATTTTAGCAATTGAATAAAGAGGTTCAACCTCCAAAAAATATTTTTTTTTTAAAAAATTTAATAAAACATAGTTTAATTGGCGCCCGAACAGGGACCGAGAAGTGAAGTCGCGTTAATAGCCGAAAGTACATAATCGCCTAAAGTAGCCGAAAGTACATAATCGCCTAATAGTACCCGAAAGTACATAATCGCCTAAAGTAGCCGAAAGTACATAATCGCCTAAAGTAGCCGAAAAAAGGTACTAGTGAATAATATCGCCTAAAGTAGCCGAAAAAAGGTACTAGTGAATAATATCGCCTAAAGCAGCCGAAAGAAGGTACCTACTAGTGAATAATATCGCCTAAATAAGCCGTAAATACTAGTGAACAATATCACACTTAACGCGAGCTTTACGCCCTCGGTCAACCTTGTCCCCAGAAAAAAATAAACAGAAAATAATAAGTGTCCGTGTTAAGAACACGCAAAAACACATCAGTCCATTTCATCTCGGAGTGAAAGAAAAAGTTCCAGTACAAGATGCTGATTTTATTATTGCTCATCGCAGCGAGTGCAGCTGAGGTGCAGATCCTGGATTATTCCAGTGCCCAATCGATAACCATAGATACAGGTTCAGCAAAAGTTCAAGCGGGAACATTTAAAATTATCCATAGTATCGATCTTAAGCAATACAAAGTAGTAATCGAAGAACTTGAAATGTTCTTAACACACAACTCACTAGAAAAAGATCCCATCTTTCCTTACCTAAAAAATGAGATAATCCAAATTAAAACCCACCTTAATCGACTAATGCCCTCACCTAAAGTTAAACGCTCAATAGATTTTATAGGCAGTGCCTGGAAATTTATTTCAGGCAGCCCCGATAAACATGACTTTGATGTTATCAAAGAGAAAATAAATAATGTTTTAACAAATAACAATAATCAAATTGTAATAAACAAAATGTTAATTAAAAAAATTGATGAAGTGGTAAACACCACAAATATTATTAATAAAAAAATGCAAGAAGACAATAATGTTAAAGACGAGATAGTCTTAAATATAGAATTAAGATTAGGATTAATAAAGGAAGAAATTGTAAATTTAGAATATGCAATTCACTGGGCTAAGGCCAATATTGTCAACAGTTACATTCTGTCCAATATCGAAATTGATATTATACAAGAAATTTTAAATAAGGAAAACATGCCGTATGTTAACATCCTAGAAGCTCTAGAATTTGCAGAAATAAAAATCGCTTCAAATAATTCACTAATTTTATACATGATAAGTTTACCAACCACAACAGTGGAAACATGTAAAACTATTTTGATTAAAAGCATAAAAAAGGGCAAAACTATCCTTAAGATACCCTACAGCAATGTTTTACAATGTAAGAATAAAATCTATGGGGTTATGTCCTCATGTTTGGTATTTCATAAGTTATCTATTTGTCAAAGTAATAATATAATCGATATAACAAATTCAACATGCATACCACATCTACTAAATAGCAGAGCCTCCAACTGCACCAGGATTAATAACCAACACGTCCCATCGGTCGAAGAAGTCGCACCAGGAATCCTATTACTAAATCAATATACCGGATCCATAGAAGTAAACGAAGAAATGATACCTTTAGATGGAAGCTATCTCATACAATTCCATAACACATCAATCAGAATTCAAAATCAAGTTTTCAAATCAACGGAAGTAGTGGGCTATAAACCATTACCAGCTGTCCTTCAACCTACTTCAATCAGAAAAGATACTGAGGAGTTATTATCGCTGCAAATGATAAAAGAACTCCACGCTAAAAACTCAAAATACATTGACCTTTTGGAGACCCGGAACAAGTACAACGGCGCAGCCATTATTACGCTATTAATCCTTTTCGCAGCGTTAACAATAGTATACCTGTTAAAACTAAAGAAGAAGAAAAACTCAATAATAGCAAAAATAGTAACAGCAGACGAAATGGTAATGACTGACGCATCCGCTGCAGAAGACCCGGTTCCATTAAGCCCTATACCAACACCTAGATCAATAGGGATGGAGGACCTCCCAAGCCATATAAAGCCATGGACATCGAACGAGGCCGTTCGATTTTAAAGGGCGGAGGAGTTAACACCATGCAAAACTCCAACATAATTTATGATCATTCCCACGATCATATTTGCTGACAACGCGTCTGGCTGCTAAATGCATTCCAGCACGTAGCAAGAGTAAACACGACACCACCTGTGGGAACTTGTAGAGAGGTATGCATGGACATGAAACTATAGGAATAAGTTACTTTTAAGTTTTAAATTTGTAAATCGTGCAGTCTGATTTTAGCAATTGAATAAAGAGGTTCAACCTCCAAAAAATATTTTTTTTTTAAAAAATTTAATAAAACATAGTTTAATTTATACTATGCCACTAGAATGATTTCACATTTAACACTTGAGACCATGCAATTTTACTTTGCAAATTTTACAGAAAAAACACAATAATAAATATGATGAGTAAAAATTACATAAGGCACAGATTAGACGAATCAAGCCACATCATGCGACGAGTAACATATAAATTTTCACAAAGCCTGTTTGAAAATAACGTTTCAGATTTTATTTTAAAAAATCAACTGCCGATACGCATCGTAGAAGACTCAGCATTTCGGAAAATTATTGATGGTAACCATAAATTACTTATAGACTCCTGTGTGAACTAGGGCCTCACCCAACAAACTTCTCCATCTAGCTCGGTCCCTAGCCAGATGTCTCCAGTTTCGCGCTCCAAGTTGGGTGAGGTCACTTTCCACTTGTGCGCGCCACCTGATTCGCGGTCTTCCTCTACTGCGCTGTCTTGTGGGTGTGGATTCGAACACTATAAACTTATTAGACTTTGGAAACATCTTGCTTTTTTTAAGATTTCGACATGGAGACCAAAAAATCACCGCACAAGACGAAAACCATAAGTTCTTAAGGTGGGTTAAGCTGAAAAACTTAAGAAGTTATTTCCTCGGTTTGCTCTTCGTTGATTGCGTTTAAATATCTCAAAATAATTTTGTCTATGGAAATATGAAAAGAAAAAATGATCAAACTAATAAACCTAATTTTAAGGATATTTTTAAAATTGCTGTACCTTTGTCAAAAATAGTGGTATTGGAAAGAAACCCATGATTTTCGTCTGGCCCGGTGACTTTGAAACCATGTTTGCAAACTTACATATCTTAAAAATGCCAATTTTCAGCTAAGCGAACAAGACGTAAGCAGAAAGTCTGCAGCACTAGCCTGTAAGCGCTTTTACGGAACCCATAATTACATCAACTGAGCTC
Organism: Eupeodes latifasciatus; assembly: GCA_920104205.1. Lineage (NCBI taxonomy): Eukaryota > Metazoa > Arthropoda > Insecta > Diptera > Syrphidae > Eupeodes > Eupeodes latifasciatus. Next base: position 187,006,795 of record OV049924.1, read on the forward strand.
ATAAAATTAAAGAAATTCCTCAATCTTTTGGATGGACAAATGAAAAAGTAACAGCTACAATAACCGTTAATGGTTCCAATTTTATTAAGGCTTTTCGAGATTTTGGTATAAATAGCTCTAATGCTTTCATGGAAGGTAATAATATTTGCAGAATTATGAGAACTCGGTTCTTTTAGTTTATTGAGAAAGCTTAAAATTTTCAGATGATTTATTTTGCCATTATATATATAAAAAAAGTAGTGACGACGATGAAGTGAAAAATGAAGAAAATGATAATCTTCTTGAAAATGAACGTTTTGACCTCCAACTATCAAACCATTTGCGATGTGCTAGTCACACTCTTAATTTTATAGCAAGTAGCGATGCACACAAAGCCATTATGTTAAAATCCACCTTTAAAGTCCATACGCATTGGTGTTATGAAAAAATGCGAGACCTTATGGAAGTGTTTGTGCTCGCCAAAAATAAGAGAGCAACTTTAAATATTTTTGGGGTGTTCCTTAAAAAAACCTATTGTCACGCGCTGGAATAATAATGTAAGAGAGAAAGAATTTCGAAATTACTGTATAAGCTTTAACAAAAAATTAACTGTGTTACTCTTGAGTAACTTTTAATTAAACATAGGGTACTTCATTTATGTTTGTGATATGTTATCAAACAAGATTTTGTAAAAAATATAAATTTAGGTTGTAAATTAAATTGATGTTACTATGCACAAATTATTTAAGTATTAAATCTCAAACAACATCATTTATCCCACAAGAATTGGAAGAGACCGAAATTATTAAATTTTTAAGTACCAAATCTTCTAATTTAGAAGATTTTGCACAATTTCCGTAGGTGAGATACCTATAGGGGCGTATTAACACTCGCGAGTCGAAAATTCGCCTAAAGTCGAATGTTTTGGCGAATTAACAGTTTGGTGGTATTACCAATGGCGAACTCCGTAGTTCGTCTTTGAAAACAAAACTGCCAACATTAAAAACTGAAAGTGAAATGTCATTCATTGTCATAAATATTTATAAAGTCAGATTGAAGAATATTGTTCTTTGTGAAAAAAAGTAAATAAAGATGATTAGCAGCGTTGAATTGTTTTTCGAGGATGAAAATGAAGAAGTTACAAATAAGGAAGAAAAAATCATGATCTGCAGATTGAGGAGAAGTTTGAGAGATGCTTCCAACCCACTGGAAGTACCAGATAATTTGTAATAAAATTAACAATTACTTTGATAAAATTTAACTAGATTTTTTTCATAGATTTGTGTTATACTTTCGGCTTAGCAAACACGCATTTAAATATGTTTTAAGTCAGATAAGTTCAGGATTTCAAACGACTCAAAGTTCTGCAATTCCACCAATTTTAAAACTTGCGTGCGCACTACGATTTCTCGGATGTGGAAGTTATCAAAATAGTGTAGGAAATGACTTTGAGCTAGGTTTCTCCCAACCTACAGTTTCAGTAGTCTTAAGCGAAGTTCTTAATTTGCTTGAAGCAATAATCTGCCCAGTTTGGATCAATGCAGATATGTCAACTAATGAAAAGCAAGAAGCGAGAAACTATTTTTTTCAAAGGGCAGGCTTACCAGGGATAGTTGGATGTGTAGACGGAACTCACATTGGTATCATAGCTCCTGCTCAGTTACAACACCAATATTTAAATAGAAAAGGTTTTTACAGCTTAAATGCGATGGTGGTAAAGTACTTCAAAATTGAATCTTGTTGTTTAGGTAAAACTTTTTCTTTTTAAGGCTTGTGACAATAATGGAGTAATAAGGTTTATTGATGCTAGATATCCTGGTTCTACGCATGACTCGTTTGTGTGGAATCATAGTGCGTTAAAGGATTTGCTGGAAAGATGGTGGATAAATGGAGAGCGGTCAAGATATCTTGGTATATGAATCATACTCTTATATTAGCATATGTTTAAACAATTTTTTGTTTTTAAAAATTCTAGGAGATTCAGGATATCCTCTACTGCCGTATTTAATCGTTCCATTTAGGAATGCCTCCTCAGGGTCTAGAGAAGGACTATTCAATAAAAAACATGCGAAGGCAAGAAACATTATTGAGAGAACAATTGGCATTTTAAAAAGTAGATTCAGGTCAGTTTTGAATGAGCGAAAACTGCACTACAGTCCACAGAAAGCCATCAAAATAGTTAACGCTTCTTGTGCACTGCATAATATTTGTAGAAAGTACAACATTCCAGATCCAGAGGCAGTGGAAGAAGGAACCTTGCAATCCAATGAGGTTGAAAATGAACCAACGGAATTGGACACTGCTAATTTACTATCAGAAGATACCCGAATAAGAAATGAAATATTACTTTCTCTTTAGGAAATGTTTTTGTTTTTTTTTTTTTATATTTATTTATACTTAAAGCTAATAATATAAAATACACTAGAATAATGAAGTAAAGTTAAAAAAAAATTATTAAAAAATTCATAATAGGTCCGTTCGCGTACCCTCCTAAAACAGTCCAATTTTACGAAAAAATACGAAATTTAACCAAATCCTGTTCGCGTACTCAAAAATTTCGTAGTTTTTCGTAAAAGAGAGCGCTCACGAGAGAGTAAAATATTTCCCCAACCTACGAATTTTAGCCCAAGAAATTTCTTTTGGCTGATTTGTGAAAATTGTCAAATTTGATAGAAATTCAAATAAATTAAATAAATTGCTCGCTTTTGCTGTCAGTTATAAAATTTAAAAACAAATTTTCAAAGAACAGCAACAAGACAGTAATATTGTGTGAAAAATTTGTTGTTTTCCCGTTCGCTTACTTTTTTGTAGTTTTTTTTTTTGGTGAGAGAATTTTACCCCCACTCTTTAAAATATTTCTTTTTACGAATTTTGGTGCAGAAAGTACGCGAACGGACCTAATATATACACATGATAAATATTAATAAAATGAAAATAATGAAACTTTTAAAATAAATAAAGAATTTAGTTCAGTGTAATTTACATTCCAGTTTCTTTATTTTCAAATCCAGAAGATCTTTATGTTGTTGCGCCTTCTGCACATTTTCTCTCTCCTTTCGTTTTTCTTTTGCTTTGAGTAACTCAACATGTTCCTTGTTGAGTTCATAATTCTTTCTTGAATATCTTGCCATTTCGGAAAGAGATTTTTGTATGGAATCCGACGCAACAAGAAGTTTGTCTTGAGTCTCCGTTTGTTTTTGGAGGAGTTTGACTTGTTCATCCACAAACTTTCCCCTGCTTCTACGACATTCGTTGATTTTTGTTGACTGATCTGATGTCATTGCCATGGGAGCAGGGCCGGACAAAGCATATGTGCAAGATGTGCAAATGCACAGGGCGCAGAATTCTGGGGGCGCATTGCCAGGAGCAAGAAAATGTAATCTGATCTTGCAAACAAATATGTACTACTACATATTTGCCATTCTTTAACCACAAACATTCTTAAAATAATCTCAAAAAAACATCCATCACAACTGTCCTAAGTTATCTCTTGCGCACTAACTAACATCACTTTCATTGTTGCATTCAATGAAAATTTAACTCAAGATATCGCAGAACTAAAAATTCTACCTACCTCATTTCCAAATATTTCACCCTGTTCGTACAAGAGAAAAAAAGAAAAAAATCTCAACACAAAAAAATTCCATGCAAGAGAAAAGAAGAAAAAATCTCAACACAAAAAAGTTCCATGCCACCTCATATGTGCAAGATATATTTTATGCACACCGAGTCCCAAAATTAACATAGAAGTATGACGAAGCAAAATACTTATTCATATTGAATCGTATGGGCTAGAACGTGCAGGTTTTGTATCACGCACAGTACCCTGTATGTGAGACTCACATGAGACATTGTGAGTTCTCATCTACAAAGAAAACAACAAAAAAAATATACGCTGTTTGCTGTGTCTTTGATTTGTAGTAGAAGGTAGCACAGAATACAGAAACCTACCTGCTCTCTTTTTTCAGAGACATTTTTTTGTTGTTTTCTTTGTAGATGAGAACTCACAATGTCTCATGTGAGTCTCACATACAGGGTACTGTGCGTGATACAAAACCTGCACGTTCTAGCCCATACGATTCAATATGAATAAGTATTTTGCTTCGTCATACTTCTATGTTAATTTTGGGACTCGGTGTGCATAAAATATATCTTGCACATATGAGGTGGCATGGAACTTTTTTGTGTTGAGATTTTTTCTCTTGTATGAACATTGTATGAACAGGGTGATATATTTGGAAATTAGGTAGGTAGGTGTCTTTGCTACAAATAATGGTGAATGGATGTGCAAGTTTTCTTTTTTGCACACTGAGTATCGAAACTAACATGGGAGATATTTAAAAAAAAAACTTATTTATACGGAATCATATGGATCAGAGCGTGTAGGTTTTCTTATTGCACACTGTGTAAGAGTTAAGTGCCTGATTACAGGAGATGAAATTTTTAATAGAATGGAAAAGGAGCATAGAGCTTAAAAATTAAAGAGGGATGATTCTATTTGGAGTCGAATTGTTCTTGCGCAGGCAGTTTGTTTTTTTTTTTGTTTGAAAGTTAATGACTATTGTAACGGCTACTTTTAATGTATATCTAGTCTGGTGCAGAATGCAGATTGTTTCAATTGTTTTTTCGCTTTGTTGGTTAATTAATATTAAATAAATAGCTACCAGTTTTTAATAGAAGTGACGTATTTTGAAGACAAGACAAGCCAAAGTTATGATAATGGTTCGAATATGAATATGAAAGGAAAAGAAGCGGGTGTTCAGAATCGAATTCGAACCCTGGAACCAAGAGCATTTTTGGTTCCATGTTGCCCGCATTCCTTAAATTTAGTGGTTAATGATGCTGCTCGGTTCTCATTTTATGCAGTTAAAATTTTCGATACAATTCAATGTTTGTTTAACTTTTTTTCAATTCAAGAAATATATGAAGCCCTATAGAATTAAGAAATCTAGAGGCAAAAAACATTGCAGAATCGTTAGGAAATAAAATTTTTGATTTTACATTTATTTGCTGCCTGCTAATTTGGTTTGATATTTTAGAAAATATAAATTAAACTAGTAAATATTTGCAAAGTTCGTCCGTTAATCTGTCAACTGGCATAACAGTTTTAGAAAATACAAAAAACAGTTTGATTTTAATGCGTTCCGATGAAAAATTTAATGAGTAGGTATGTTCAATTAACCGAGCGTATTGCTAGTTCCCTAGAAATACCAAATATGTTTCTTGTAGCTTCATCATTGCGATCTCAACGGAGAAAAATACTTTATGCTGATGAATGTCCTGAAACTATATTAGCCGAAACAAAGATTCAAAGTTGAATTTTTTTTTCAAATACTTGAAAGGTTTGATACGTATAGTATCAATTTTACATTTTTGAGTAACATAAGCGAATGTTTAAAAAATAAAAATGTACGTGCTTCATGCCTTAATTTGCAGAATGTTTTAACATAAAGTAGTTTTAAATATTTAGATGGAGAAGAATTGTTTCAAGAGTTAACCGTAATATCCCAGCTTGTTACGCCACAAAGCTCAAGTTTAGATATGTTAAATTTTATTTTTAGTTCAAACCTTGAAGATTTTGCTCCGAATTTAGTAACTGCTCTCCAAATCCTTAATACAATCCCGGTCACGGTAGCTTCAGGAGAACGTAGTTTTTCTAAACTTAAAATTATTAAAAATTATCTTAGGACAACCATGACTCAAGAGAGATTGGTAGGTTTATCTATAATGTCCATTGAAAAGAAATTATTAAATTCTTTAGACTTTGATAATCTCATATCTGAATTTGCAAAATGTAAGGCCAGAAAAGTAAGTTTCCAAGTTTAAAAGTTTCCCCTCTGCTCATTTCTTCGCTGCGTTTTAGTTTAATGGTTTAGGCCTCCTGGGGATACCTCAATAAAAAAAACGCATTGAAAGTCTACCTCCTGGCTAATCTGGGAAAGGCTTATGCTTGTGTATCAGTTTATGTGTAAAAAAAATATAAAAAAAGGGGCGCTTTCTACAAATCTTGCACAGGGCGCAAGTTTGGCTGGGGCCGGCGCTGACCTGGAGTTCTTCTTATCGTATCTCCGGACTTCAGAAACTGGATTTTGACCAGTAAATGTGGAGGCCAATGTAACCAGTTTGTTGTCCTTCCATACAACCGTTGATATGTCGATGCCGTTGATATTGGCTACATACTCCTCTGAATATCCTCGATCCTTCTTCATTAATACTTTTTCATTCGAAAGCTTGCAGTCAGGTATTCTATTTCTTCGAATTGTACCCAAACCAAGAATACCTTCTTTGGCTAAATATTCCAGAAGAGGCAAGGAAGTGAAATAATTGTCAAAGTAGATTCTATAGTTTTGGTGACGTGGAATCATACGTGACAATCTTACAACGACGCACAGTGGCCCGTTTATGCAAAACTGCTTGCAATATTCATTTTTCGAGTGGGTCTATAATGCAAAACTTTTTAGTTCACTGGACTCACAAATATTTGGAGCTTGAGTAATCGAAAAAAATATTCAATTTGGGTTATTGGTGTGCCTTATAGAGCAGGCCAAAGTTGAACATTTTTTATGATGATCATTTTTTTTTATTTTTTTATTTTTTTTCTTAACTTTGAATGAAAAAACTAGAAAAAGGGCTTCCAAACGCTTTTCGTTTTTGTTTTTATGATATGCTTTGCCATTATTTAGATCGGTAGTTAAAACAAAAAAAAAACAAAAAAATTGTTTTAATTGTTTAATTTAATTTTTTTGGAAACACTACTTTTTGCACACTTTTTCGACTTCGACGTTGGAAGAGGCTCCAAGATCTTTCTCTTCTGCTCTGACAACATTTTCTTTGCCAGTTTCAATCTCTGTCGTGTAACCGAAACCAGAAACGCCACTCAAAACGTATAGTTTATAGCCCCACTTATGAGGTTTGTTGGGGTTGTATCTTTTCAGCATATTCCGCGCTTTTGTAGAGCACATTTGTTCGTCTACACAAAGCCATGGTTCTAACGGAACTTTGGCATATGCCTCGTTCAAGGCCTCAACAACTGGACGAATTTTGAATATCCTATCAGCGTTCGGATTGCTTCTGGGAAGTGATTTTGTATTATCGTTGAAGTGAAGGTGTTGTCTTATCTTTTCAAATTTATTGGACGGCATTGTTTTCTGAATAATGGGTGTACCAAGGACGGGACTCCAATGGTTGGTAACTCTGGGTAGCTGAATCAATGACATAATGTACACCAGACCTATAAATTGTTGGATTTCAGTCTCAGATACGCGAAAAGTGTTGTTGGGATCTTTTTGTACCAAATACAGGTTTGTTTCCTCTAAAATTCTCTTTATAAGTTCTGGTGGGAAAAGGTAAAGAAAGAACTGTATTGGAGTTTCCAGATCCAAGATATTAGAACCCAATGATTCGTTGCCAGTAAATGCCAGCTGCTGTGCATTCAGCTCCAGGTTCTTCTTTTTCCACAGTATTGTTGGCTTTTCAGGCTTTCGTCGTTTTGCAGGGGGACCTGGCGGTTCTTGAATGCCAGAACTAGAAGGTGTTGGTTCTACCTCAGAATTGCGGATGTCATTATCCAAATCATTTAGTAATTTGTCCATATCAAGTTCGTCCTCAAAAGACTCATCAAGAAATTCTCCAAAATCCGGGTCAAAATCAGGATCTGTCAAACTATCGTCATCAAAGTCGAGACCATCTTCACTTCCAGAATCATCGTGGATTGCACAGGCATCGTTGTTATGGAGTCGCAGTCGGTGAGCCATCCTAAAACAGTATAATAAACAGCATAATAACTTGTGTAAATATTCGCAGTGTTCATACAGAGTTTTTACCCTTTCTGTATAATGTAGCTTACAAGACACAAACACTAAATACCAAAAAATACCATATACCTATGAAATCTTCACAACATTTTAGCAAAATAATAAAGTTAGAACACTTACCTTGCAGATTTTCAAAAAAACAAGCACCAAAAAGCCTTATTTTATTAATAATTAATTTATACTTTTTATCACACGCGGACGACTTGAAAACTTTCGCACTTTTAACGACAACGGGATATATAAAAAAAGTAGTGACAGTTAGGTTACTTTGATTATACTTGTTTGAAAGAACGAAATGTAGACTACAGTCTACAATGCGTGCAAAGGTAAAAAACTTAATAGGTGAAGAATAACGAATGGTTAAACGGAATGTTGCCTGTAGTCTACTGTACGCTATAGAGGGTTAATTGTTGTTATTATTTTTTGTTTACATTTTGTTTTTGTTGTTGTTATTTTTGCTCTATTTTCAGTTATTGTTTATAATTATTAAAAGACGAAATTTTGATTTTTTTTTAAATTGAAACAAAAACCATGTTAAATTGACTTTTCCGTTAATAAATATACTATTAAAAAAAAGCAGAATTAGCAGAATTTTTTTTTAATATAAATTTCCAGAATTTTGAAAAGCAGAATTTTAAAAAGCAGAATTTTGAAAAGCAGAATTTTGTAAACCAGACAAAAAAAGCAGAATTTTCGTTAAAAAAGCAGAATTCTGAAAAGCAGAATTTTGAAGCCAGAATTTTGACCTGATCCCTGTTACTATGCATAAATTATTTAAGTATTAAATCTCAAACAACATCATTTATCCCACAGGAATTGAAAGAGACCGAGATTATTAAATTTTTAAGTACCAAATCTTCTAATTTAGAAGATTTTGCACAATTTCCGTAGGTGAGATCCCTATATTCTTAAAATATAATTCGGTATTCCCGTCACAGTGTGTTGGACAGTGGAAAAAAATCGAAAAAAAATGTTTACTGTCTTGTTTCCAAATAAGCCAAATTGAAGCTAACATTCCCGAGAAAACATCTTAGAGGTTTTTTAACAAAGCTCGACTGCCAGCTATAAGCGCAACTCGCTGAATGTAACATTAAGTGGCTAACTCAAAATAAGAGTAGACTAGAGAGGGAAGCAATATGCGTAGCGTTTAAGATTAATAAACAATAACGGATTAATTTTTAATTGTTTCATGATCTCTGATAAGCACAGTTATTTTCATTGTTTTTTTTAATTCGTTAACTGCAGTTGTAGGGTTTTAAATCAAGGTTAACATCGAGGTTATTATTGCGTAGAGAGTGCTGTACCTACTTTTCGTGTGTCAGTAGGTACTTGTTGTAAAAACATATTTTTGAAAATAAAGACAAGATTAAGATCTTTTAAGAAAAGTAAGATTCGTCTGCCTTTATCTGCCTTTTTCCTTAATACAACCTATTTTTTTCATGCATTTTTAACAGAATGTGTTCAAATAGAGAGCTTTTTGGGGTATGGTTGACTGCACCATCCATCAAAGTACCACATATTTTGCAGTTTGTGCTAAGAAAATTAAATGTAGAGGGTATTTTGGAGCCCGAAAATGAAAATAAATTAAAAGGACACCTTTCTTTCTTGTGCTCAAACATTTATAAACGCTGGCAAAAGAGTAAAAGGACGAAAAAAGACTGGCTTGACCAACCACATACTTTTCCCATGAACATTGAGTGTCTTCAGAACATGTCCAAAAACCAGGCTTCGGAAAATAAACGCGGTAGACCAAAAAAAATATTTGAAGCATGTTGCAGCAAAACAAAGAGGCACAAAGTTGATGATTTGATCAGAACCAGGTCTGTCGAAGAATTAAGGTATGCAGCACATTTGTCAGAGCTAAATTCATCAACTTTTGCTCATCGAGATGAAGAAGAAGCCCTGTCATTATATCTTGATCTCGATTTAACAGAGAGAAGCTATGAAATTTTGAGAAAAACTGTTAACGCAATTCACAAGGACTGTTTTCCGAGCGTCTACGCATTAAGGCAAGCGAAAATAGGGATACTTCCAAAATGTACAGCCACGGAAACATCAGCAGAAGTTGATTTTCAAGACTTATTGGAAAAAACTGCGCGAAGTATTCCTAAAAAAGTAAGTATTGAAAAGGACACACACGTTTAATTGATATGTAAATGGGGCTTTGATGGTAGTGGCAACCATAGCGCGCATATAAAATTAAGTTTGACAATCCTGAAAACACAGACGAGTATTTGTTCGTGATAGCTTTCGCCCCATTAAGGCTTATTGATATTGATTCCGGTGAATTCCTTTGGAAAAATGATCGGCCAGGTTCTATTTTGAATTGTAGACCCGTTAAATTTGTATTCAGAAAACAATGTTCGCAGCTCGTGAAAGAAGAGGAGATTGCCATGCAAACAAAAATTTCTGAACTCAATAAATATGCTCTAATTATAAATAACCATAATATAACGATATCTTTTGAATTTCATCTAACCATGGTTGATGGAAGCGTATGCAATATTTTAACTGAAACGAATTCTGCGTCAAAATGTTTCATCTGCGGTGCTCTTCCAAGTGAGATGAACACAGAAAAATGTTTCGAGATACCTCCAAATGAAGCCAATTACAGATTTGGCCTTTCTAGTCTTCATCTGTGGATACGTACATTTGAGTGCATATTACATATCGCTTACAGATTACCCTTTAAGAAATGGCGCGTAAAGGAGACGAAAACAAAACCCTTTTTCAAATAGAGAACAAAAGGATACAAACGGAATTTAAATTAAAGATGGGATTGAATGTTGATCAACCTAAACAAGGATTTGGATCATCAAACGATGGCAACACTGCTCGAGCTTTCTTTTTTGAACCCTCAAAAAGTTTAAAAATAACCAAGATTGACCAAACTTTAATTGAAAATTTATCAATTATTTTACGATTTAGCGCAACAGGAGCGGACGTTGGTCTTGAAAAATTTAAAATTTTAATATTTGAAACAAAAAAAATTTATTTAGATTTGTATGCATGGTATTATATGCCCATCACACTGCATAAATTATTTTACCATAGCATTGAAATAATGAAAAGTTTTGAAATACCAATAGGACAAATGTCCGAAGAAGCTCTAGAAGGCATACACAAAACTTTTCGTCGAACTAGGCTTGACCACGCTAGAAAGTTTTCAAGGTCAAACAATTGTAAAGACGTTATGAATCATTTGCTTTTGATGTCGGACCCATTTCTTTCCTCTCAAAGAAAAATTAAACGAACAGAAAAGAAATATGATCCTGTAGTTAAAAAATATCTAACTTGTGATAAACACTTATCCTCATCAGATGAGGAAAATTAAGTGTTTTTATTTTTATATTTATGGATTTTGTTTAAAAAAAATAAAAATATGTGTATATTCATAACAAATAAAAAAAAAACACTTTAAACATATTTTTCATTTTTTTCCTGGAGGCCCTTACACTCAACACACTGTTCGTCTGCACCCGTGAAAAGACTTTTTTCTTTTGTAACGTTGCGGGTTATTTGCATGGCAAATTCGTTAAAAAAATATAAATAAATTACAATTATTTTTAATTAGTATGTTTTTATTTTGTATTCAATTTTTTTGAATAAATTTAAGTTTAAAACTTTTTATAACGATTAATGGTGTTCGTAAATAAATATTAAAATATGATTGACATTACCATGCATATTTTATTTTATAATTGTCTTGGGTTAACTAATTTTATTTAAAAGTGTAAAATGGTAAGTTTCTTGTATGAACAATTTCTTAGAAACGCCAAGGTGCGTATATTTTTTTTCATAACTTCACCACATTAATAATAAATTATTTAACTGTGTTTATTACATATAAATTCAGTTTAACAAAGTACATATTTGGCTAAAGAAGTTTCACTGGTCTACCTTATAAAAGTATTCCTTTTGTAGAGTAGGTTTTTTTTATGTATTTGTATGTACTTAACACAAAAACAATTACTATTAATTAAAATTAGATTGACTTAAAAAAAAAAAAAAAAATGTTTTTTTCAATCCCCGACAGAACTACGAGGTGGTTTTTTCGCGGCCCTCTTGTATTTTGCGTCCTTAATATTTCTATAAATAGTCCAACAAAAGTCCGCTAATATTGAAGTGTTCCAATGGCATTGATATCGCGATGTACTGATGAAAGCGCTCACCGTGCTCATCGCTAAAAGTTCCGCAATTATCCGAAAAGCACTCCAAGTGGGAATGTAAAAAGTGGATTTTTAAAGACATATTACAACCCAATTGTTGGTTTGACGAAAGCATATTTTCGACAAGTTCAACATAGTTGTCACTCCTCTGATTTCCCAGAAAATTTTGTGCTACAAGGCGAAAATTATCCTAGACTTTTTTTTCCTTACCGTCTAGAACCAAGTCAAAGTTGACATCTTTAAATAAATCTCTTATCTGCGGACCGACGAATATGCCTTCTTTAATTTTAGCCTTACTTATTCTTGGGAATTTTTGGCGAAGGTATTGAAAAGCAGCTCCATCTCTGTCCATTGCCTTTACGAAGTTTTTCATGAGTCCTAGCCTTATATGCAAGGGCGGAAGTAACACCTTTTGTGGATCAATTAGAGGGTAATTTTTGACATTTTTCTGCCCAGATAGGAGCGACTGACGATGAGGCCACAACTTTTTAATATAATGCTGTTTTCTATCACGACTGTTCCGTTCACAGATGAAGCAACAAAATTTTGTGTCCATTTTGCAGTCCAAGCAGCAGACTTACGACTTCCAAAACCCCGCAGATTTGCCATTGGTGTTCCTCATATTTAATCCGCAGCAGAACACTTTTTATATTTTCATAAGACTCCTTCATATGAACTGCGTAAACCAATAGGAATCGAAGGTAAAATATTTCGGTTATTGTAGCAACACAGCTTTTAAGTTAAACTTAGAGCTATCTATGAAAGGGCTACCATCAAACCACTGACATCATTGCAAAAAACTACATCCATTTCAAAATATCGGTGGAACTCCTTTTGTCGAGTACGGAAAGATGTTATAACCACACCCCTTCCTAAAAGATTCCATTGTTGCAACCTCGAGCCTAGAAGTTCTGCTTTGCAATTCTAAGTCCCTAACAAGATCATTCAATTCAGCTTGTGTTATGCGGTGTGGCTGTGATGATGTGCTAGGTACTTCGTATTCTGACATTGAAGAAATTGTTGGTGAAGCAGGTGTAGGTAAAGAAGGGGTTGTTGGAGGTGTGTACTCTGAACGACTGAAATTAAGTCTCTCTTTCCGCCTTCCCAATCATTGTAGCGTGTTCCAGGCGGAACTTTTGGCGATAAAAGAAGTCTTGTCCTGGCTTAAAGAAAACGTCATCATATCAACATCTGATATCCGTATTTTCTCAGATAGTCAGGCCGCTATCAAATCTCTGGACTCTGTCTCTACAAACTCTATAACAGTCCATAACTGTCGATCATCGCTAATGGAGATGGCACAACAGTTTAATATTCACCTCTGCTGGGTGCCGGGCCATAGAGACATTCCAGGTAACTGTAAGGCAGATGAACTGCCAGGAACGGTACAGTACAGCCCATCCTACCACGTTTGGAACGTACTGGCATACCAATCGCTACTTGTAAACTGTTGCTAATGCAAGACGCTGCGCTGTGAGGAGGGCAGGCACCAGGTGGAACAACATCACCACGTGTCAAGTCACAAAAAACATCTGGACAACACTGGATTTAAAACGTTCAAGGTGCTTGCTCTCTCTAAGCAGATCGCATATAAGCTCGATAATAGGTGTCATAACCGGACACTGCCTAATAGGAACGCGCGCCACGAGACTAGGCGTATTCTCAAATGACTTTTGCAGAAGCTGTATGTACGAGGACGAGGAAGAAACAGTTCTTCATCTTCTCTGCACATGCCCTGCTCTTGTGGCCTTATTCTAGTGGTTGGCAGTGCAGGTAGTTCCAAAACAAGTTAAGGACGATAAAATTCAATTTTTATTGAAATTTAAATTTTATAATCTTTATAAATTGTGGTATCACTAGAAAAAAAAAATCAATTTTATAGGGTGTTGTTTTGAGTGTTTGGCAAGAAAATAACCAAAGTAAATATAATGCGAGCTGCAAAAATCACTAAATCTGAAAAATGCAAGTATCGCAAAAACTTAATCTAAAAAATGACTTTTACTCATAAACTTGTATTTAGCATTGGAATGGAAGACAAGTCAAAATTAGTTAAAATTATTCCGAATACTTTTTCACTGTAGACCAGTGATTTAGAAAATGCTAAACGAGGAAGTTCTTAGCACCCAGTTGCATATCAAGGAACTTTTTAGAGTAACTTTGTCAAAAAGTAAGTATTTCTTTGTGAGAGGTGAGAAATATTTAAGGCCTTTCAATTGATATATGTAATATATCGTATATTACATATATCAATTGAAAGGCCTTAAATATTTCTTTAAAATAATACAAAAAAAATGTATGTCATCACTGATATCTCTGAAATATCGATGATTAAAGGGTAAATTAAAAACACTTGATTTTCAAGAAGTTAATACTAAATATCTATTTATATAAAAATCAATGTCACTTTTCGTTGTAATGTTATAACTCAACAATGCCTTTACCGATTTGGCTAATTTTGGTCTTGAATTATTCGTGGCAGTCCAGAGAAGGTTTGTACGTAGAGAAAATTAAAAAAAAAAATCTTGAAAAAGTGTAAAATCAACACCTTTCTATACTCCCATATACAAACAATTTGTACTAATACTTAAAAGCCAATTTGAACCTTTGACAAAATGACCTTTGACAATCGAAGACAAAAAAGTTAGTTCTGTCAAACAAATTTAATTTCATCATATGTCATTTCATTTTATCAGCGATAATTATTGCTTCGTTGTGTTTATATTTTCCAAACTATTGTTGAGTTATTGCTTTGTGTTTATATTTTCCAAAATATTGTTGAGTTGTTGAGTGAAGGTAAAATGCCACGAGCAAGACGACCAAACATAGGCCGATGAACGCGTAATGCAAATCAAGTGGCATTATTATATATATATATGAACGCGCACAAGCTAATGCATCGCAGAATAGATCTGTTGACCCTGTACCTGTACTTAATCACGAATACGTCGTGCTGTTTTGGATGAAATGCTGCGTGCTGCTTTTAATTACAATAGTCAGATTGATTATATTGTGTACAGATACATTGGAATGATGGACGCAATATGTCCACATTCACATTGTGATGCGGCTAACTTTCCAGGTGAAACGCCCGGAATGTGTTGTGCTAATGGCAAAGTGAGATTGCCAACATTAGAAACTCCACCAGAAACATTGTATTCATTTATTTTTGGTACATCTCAAACGTCGAAGCAGTTTTTGAATAATATTCAACAATACAATTCGGCATTTCAAATGACTTCTTTTGGTGCTACTAAAGTTATTAGAGATAATTTTATGCTGACTTTTTAGGTAAATACCTCAACAGGATTGTCCCATGTTTATATCAATCTGAATCATAAAGTCTTACAAATTCTGATTCAACATCTACCTAAAATTGCGTACATGTTACAGATTCAGGGCCAGATTTATCATCAAGCTGGTTCGTTATTGCCATACCCCGACGCTGATCATCAATTTTTGCAAATTTATTTTATTGGTGATGAAAATCGTGAATTGCATCAACTTTGTGCAATAGTTTCAAATACAAGACGAGACATTATTCGTGAGCTTCAAAGGTTTTTCCATCAGCATAACGCATTAGTTCAATTGTTCAAAATTGCTCTTGATCGTATGCCATCTGAAAATCACAAAATTGTAATAGCCCAAATTGAATATTCAAACATGTATATGACACAATCATGCAAGCCGTTTCCAATAATGCAGGTGGATTATATTTCTTGGATGCGCCTGGTAGTACAGGCAAAACTTTCGTTGTATCATTGATCTTAGCGACTATTCGATCGGAACAGAAAATTGCATTGGTACTTGCATCTTCGGGAATTGCTGCTACATTATTAGAAGGTGGTCGGACCCCCTTTGAAACTCCAACTTGCAATATTTCGAGAAATTCTGCTATGGCAAAAGTTCTGCGATTAACGTCAATTATTTTATGGGATGAGTGCACAATGGCGAATAAAAAATCAATAGAAGCATTTAATCGAACAATGCAAGATTTACCAGGTAATCAAGAGCTTTTTGGTGGTGCTCTGATATTGCTGTCAGGGGACTTTCGTCAAACATTGCCTGTCATTTCTCGATCAACTCCTGCTGATGAAATAAACGCCTGTTTGAAGTCATCAGCAAAATACCAATCGACAGTACCAACGGATTGATCACTTTACCGAACAATTTTTGTACAATTGCGCAATCTATTGATGAGTTGATTGAATGTGTTTTTCCGAATATTCTTCAGAATTACAGAAATCATGATTGGTTGAGAGAACACGCCATTTTAGCACCGAAGAACATTCATATCATGCCATTTATTTTCAAATTCAAGCGAAACTGCCAGGTGTAGTCATGACATATAAATTAATTAACAGTGTTATGAATCAAGATGAGGCAATGAATTATCCAATTGAATTTTTAAATTCATTGGAACCGGCTGGTATACCACCGCATTGCTTGAATCTGAAAATTGGTTCTTTGATTATATTATTGCGAAATATTAATCCACCAAAACTGTGTAATGGCACCAGATTGGCAGTGAAAAAGTTATTGCCAAATTTGATTGAACTACAATCTTAACTGGTAAATCAAAAGGAGAAGTGTGTTTGATACCTTGTCTCACACCCTGACGCACTTCGAAAGAGTCGGATAGCTGCCCATTATGCAACACGAAACACCTTGCATTGTTGTAGGACTCCTTTATATTAGCAACAATTTTTGGCGGAATTCCTCTCCCAAGAAGTGATCTCCATATACATTCTGGGTTAACTCGGTCAAACGCCTTCTCAAAATCTACAAACATGAGTTTTAGCGGTGTTTGAAATTCTGCAGACTGCTCAAGAAGAATGCGTAAGGTGTTGATATGGTTAACGCACGACCGACCGCTGCGGAAGCCAGCCTGATTCCTCTTGAGTGTAGTCTCAATTCTAGCCTTTATCCGTTCGAGGATTAAAGTTGCCATTAGCTTTGGGAAAACGGACAAAACGTTAATATCACGCCAATTGTTGCAGTTCTTGAGATCACCTTTTTTTACACCTTAACAATCACTCCATCCTTCCATTCCCTGGGATAGGTTTCGTTTTCCCAAACAGTTTGTATAAGCGGATGCAAGATACTAGCTGCTGTGGCGGGGTCAGCTTTCAGGGATTCCGCTGGTACTCCGTCAAGCCCGGCTGCTTTGTTGTTTTTGAGGAGATTAATCGATGTTTCAATTTCCGCTACTGAAGGAGGTTCGATGTCAATACCCCTGCAGGATCTCGGTAAGTTGGGGCACTTCAGCACTATGTTCAACGGAATCCTCATTTAACAGGGCACAAAAGCGATCCTTCCACCTGCGAAGTTGATCTTCAATTGATACCGATAGGGTTGGTGATAATATCCCCCAAGATATAATCCCCAAAGGAAAATCCCCAAATCCATAATCCCCAAAACGAAATCCCCAGCAGAAAAATTCCCAAAGAGAAAATAAATGCAAGCAAAAGATTTGGAAACAATAACATCATCCATTTCAATTTTTATTTTAAAATTAAAGAAATACTCGACACTACAAAACAACGCTTAGACAGCACTAAACAAGCACTACGAATGCAATGATTCTCTATCAATACTAAAGTCAGACTGAGAAGTGCATGCCTTCATAGTGATTTTTTGTTTAGTAACTGTTTATCATTATCATTTATAAATATCACAATAAGAGAATTTCATAAGAGTTTTTCT
This sequence comes from Eupeodes latifasciatus, assembly GCA_920104205.1. Lineage (NCBI taxonomy): Eukaryota > Metazoa > Arthropoda > Insecta > Diptera > Syrphidae > Eupeodes > Eupeodes latifasciatus. The sequence continues at coordinate 187,024,460 of OV049924.1, forward strand.
AAAAACTGCATGCATAAATGAAGATATGCACGGATACTGGGGATTTGGAGATTTCGTGGGGATTTTGGCAAAATAAATTATTTAGTTGGGGATTTTGTCCATTTGTCTTATGTCTCTGGGGATATTATCAAAATGGATTAAATTTGTTTGGGGATATTATCCCGCGGGGATTCTTTTTTTTGGGGATTCAATACGACACCCATACCAATAGTGTCCCATCCACATCCATTACAGGATGATTGTTGTTGCTTTTTTTCCCGACAACTTCTTTGGCTATTTGGTACAATTCTCGGATATCTCCTCTTCTTGCAGCGTTTTCAGCATTATCAGCGAGTCCATCTATCCTCACCCTCCTGTCACGTCTCACACAACGATAGACCAACTATCTATCTCTCACCAACTTGCTTATGACTTAATGATTTTTATTCACAAACTCGCAACCCTAGTGCCAACATTCTCCGCCCCCGGTAAACGATGTTGGCAACTTGGTACAAGAGGCGCCTTTGTTAAATGTCTAAATTCAATTGCTCCACCATGGTCACTCCATTAATGTTTATTCTTTCTTCTACTATTATCTAAAGAAATGCAAAACAGAGAAAACAAGAGAATAATGCAAAGTCAAGGACAAACAACAATGACAGTTATGCACATGCATCACACCTGCGTAAACTCTTCGTTCCATTTCTTCTCATTCCATTCATGAGTTTTCGGAACTGTTAGGTTACCCATTAACCAATTGAGCAATGAGTGAGTGAAGAGCAAGGTTAGCTCAGATGATTAGTTTCTTGTTGTTGTTACAACTTCTTGACTTACATAGGTCTTAATTTAGAGTTACATTCAGTTTTATCAGTTTTAGTTATCGTTTCGTGTATTTAGTGCGCGGGCGTAGTGTGCCAATCGGACATCGTCATTTTTATTTGATTTTATATTGTACTTGTTTTGAATTTAATAAAAAAATAAATTGGTAGTGCGGTTGCCAATTTTGATTTTATTTTGTTTGATTAAAGTAAATTAATAATTATTATTTGTGATTCGCGAGTGCTACTGGGTGTTTAAAAGTGATGGCCATGTGTGTAAAAATTAAAATTCTTTGTCCAAAAGTGCGAATGTTTATGTTGTAATGCTGCTGCTTGCTGCTGTTAATCTGCATAAAGCGCAGACTATATGATGGGTGAGTGTTTTTTTTAACTTAGATATTATTATTTTTTTCATAGTTTAATTTATTATAATACTTACATTTCTATTTATATTTTTATTTGTTTATTCAGGTATAAAATTTTCAATTTATTTAAATAATTTCCTTTTGTTTTAACTTCCTTTTTTCTTGTTAGAACTCAAAACAATTTTGTTAACATTTTCTTGTCGTACGATATGGAAATATTAACGAAGAGAAGGCGTTAAGACTTTTTTGGGTTTTATAAAATTCTAAATAAAAAGAAGCGTTCGGTCTTATTACGCAATATATTAACGCCAAAATCGTAAAAATGTCATATAAACCAAAAATAGTTGTATCGTCCTGGGCCTCAACCAACATGCGTCTCCAGCCAGCTTGGTCCCTAGCTAGCTGTCTCCAGTTTCGCACGCCAAGTTGGTTGAGATCTTCACCCATCTGCGTGCGCCACCTGAGTCGCGGTCTTTTTTTACTGCGCCGTCCCTCGGGACTGGATTCCGGGCTGAGCCTATCCATATAAGTCGTTGTATGTACTTTAAAATAACCCGTACAGTTCGTCGTTGTATCTTCTTCTCCATTCTTCATTTATGCAGACGGGAGCAAAAATCATCCGAAGAATTTTTCTCTCATAGCATCCTAAGACGATCTTATCTTTCTTTGACAGGGTCCAGGCCTCACCACCATAAATGAGAACCGGGATGATGAGTGTCTTATAGATTTTAGATCTTATCTACTCAATTGCCTTCTAAGTCCAAAGAAGCAGCAAGAGTTATTCTTCGTTTGATTTCAGCACTGGTAACGTTGTCTGAGTTTATAGCGGTGCCTTGGTAGACAAAGTCCTCAATTACCTCAAAGTTATAGCTGTCCAAGACGTCGTCGTTCAATGTCCTTTTTTGATGACAGCATATACATACTTGGTCTTGCCCTCATTGACCATTAAACCCATCATCTCGGCTTCCGTCGCAATACTCAAAAACGCTTCACTGACATCACGCTTTGATCTTCTAATTATGTGAATATCATCTGCGTATCCGAGTAATTGGATGGACCTTTGGAAGATTGTGCCGCTAGTGTTGACGGTTGAGTTTTGCACAATTCTTTTCAGAACGATATTGAAGAAGTCGCATGATAGAGCAGCGTGAAATTGCTCTTCCCTATAGATGCTGTCATATGCGGCTTTTAAATCGATAATGAGATGGTTCTATTACGATGTTCCCCTGATCGTCCTTACAGGCTTCGGTTCGTGGCTGGTACCCTAGGAAGGTTTTGTTTTACCTTTTTGTAAAATTTACGAACCTCATTCCTGTTGTGACATCGTTCTACCTCCTCGATCGCACGATTCTCATGCTCCCTTTTTCCATCTAAGAAGCCGGTGTTCCTCTCTCCTCTTCTGCTCGTAGAGTTCCCTAGCAGCTCTGGTCCTTCTGTGCAGAGTCGTTTTGTATGTCTGTTGCTTACCTGCATGCGCTTGTCGGCATTCGTCGTCAAACCAGGGGTTTCGCTGTGGTGGGCGTGTGACACCTAGCACTTCAGAGGCGGCATCACTGATGGCAGCAAGGCAATGTTACCACTGGTTTTCCATGCATAGGACTTCTTAAGAGGTTATTAGAGACTCGATTGGAAAAGGACATGACAGTCTCTTGCGATTGTAGCCGTGTAACGTCGAATCTTCTCACAGTACTTCTTTGTTTTGGCTTAGACCGGGATATCCGTAGCCGTATCTTGGCTACAACGAGGTAGTTGTCCGAGTCAATGTTGGCCCCTCGTCGAACGTCTCACCCGCAGCGAAATTGATCAGCCTGAATCCGTTGTCGGAGGTGGTGTCGTGCAGGCTGTATCTACCGATTGTTCCACCAAAGATGTCTTCTTTTCCTAGCTTGGCGTTAAAATCTCCTAAGACAATTTAAATTTCATAGCCAGGGTATTGCTCATATGTCTTGTCCAAGAGCTCGAAGAATATATCTTTGGTGTCTTCATCTTTCTTCTCTGTTGGGGCATGCGCGCATATTAGCCTTGATGTCGAATGTCGTGATGCGCTCGCTTATACTGTTGTAACTGAAGACTTTTTCCCTGAGTCTAGGTCCAACTACAAATCCATAACCAAATAGATGTTGCCTCTGTTCTCGGTAGCAATCACCGCAGTATATATCGCAGTCTTTTAGTTTACGTTTGCCCGGTTCATCCCATCGCACTTCATGGATGGCGGTAATATCTGCCTTGCAGCAGTTCAGGGCTTCCGCTAATTGTTCAGCTGCACGTGGTCTGATAGGGGACATTCCACGTTCAGATCTGAAGTTCGTTGTCCTTATTTCGTTTGCTTGGTTCGTTATCAGTAAATCCGTCCGTATCCGATGCTTGTTGGTGCTTCGCAACTAGGATATTTTTTACGTGGTTAGGAAGTCACCCCGACGGCACAAACCCCAGGGATTGGAATATGTCATAGAAGCCCTTTAAGGTTTTCACTAAGTAGTTCAACCTTACTGGAACTGTAGACGCCACCGTTGATTCTATCTCGGAAATTCCTCCGCTGCTGTCTGGATAATTAGAAGTGCCTTAGCGGAAACACCTCTTCCTCCTCTCGGTTGCTGCCCCAGCAACTTTCCACTGGGGTTACAACTTAATCTCCAATTGAGGTACTAGGCACCCGATGTTCACCGCAGGGAGGTGAAAGTAGGAGTTGATAGACAGAGGTGGGTTTTGAGAAAAACCTTTGGACGTTTGTGTCCTCTTGAATGCACATTTCTATCATTTGAACATCCAATGTCTTATTACCCAAATCAATTTTAAAATATCCAAATTACTAATATCGCACCAAAGATGTCATGTACATATTTCAACATTTGGACATTCTTGCCAAATTTTTGTTCTGTTTGGGCACTATGACATTTTAAGTTTAAATTATATCGCAATGACGCAGGCATTAAACAAAACAAATGTCAAATCGCCCAAAAACACGGAACGTCAAGAAAGCGTAACAAAAAAGTATGCGATTTCTTAAAATCTTTTTGGGTGTAATCACATTTTAGGATTTAGTCGTTTGTGGTTTCGGGTTAAAAGACCTAACGCCAAACTTTAATGTGTTGTGCAAAATATGGTGTAGAATTTTTGAAAAGTCAATTGCGGCAATTCGATCGAACAGCATTTTAATTTTGAAATGCCCACGGGTTTTTGAAAATTCTTAAGAGTATTTTTGCGATTGAATTTAATTTCATCTTTTAATATATAAAAATAAGTCGGGTTTTCCTTCCTGACGCTATAACTCCAGAACGCACGAACCGATTTCCACGGTTTTGCATTCGTTGGAAAGGTATCGGGCTCCGTGTGGTTTATAGCAGACAAAATTCAGGAAAAATTTCAATAGAAAACCGGTAAACTCCGTTTAGTTTCCTATAGAAAGCTATTGTAAAAGTTCCGATTTGTGGAATTGAAAATTTTAAAAATTTTTGACGTTTCAAAGGGCCCTATATTCTAAACCGAAGCTTACCTTTTTTAGTCAACCATATTTCTAGAAACGTCAGAGATATCGACTTTAAATAACGTTTGTTTTAAAGATAATAAGAAGAGAAAATGCCCGATTGAGACAACGCGTGAGCACACGTAGATCATTGGCAGCATACAATCGCTTGGCATTCCAATCCCATATGATCTCACTGCGAACTACAGTGATGATGACAATTTAGATATTGGACCAATGACGACTGTATGCCGATATTGCAATGCGTTAAAGTTCAAAAGAGAAACTGTGGGATTGTGCTGCGCAAGTGGTGTTTTTCACTGATGCGCTAGGTCGCATGTACACTGTTCATTCATGATGAATGTTGTTTTTTGCGACTGCTGTTGGTAAATGTACGAGGACCAAAATCATTTGCGCTTTTGAAAACTTTGAATGGCCACCAATGCCAAACATATCGAGAAGCATGTCAACTATTGGGTTTGCTGGAGAACGATTCTCATTGGGATTTTGCTTATTCAGTTGTTTCATCAAATGCGTACCAAATACGAACGCTGTTCACAATTATCATAACCACATGTTTCCCTTCACAACCAATTCAGTTATGGAACAAATACAAAGACGACGTATATGAAGATATCTTACTTCGCTTACGAATAATCCCGACATGCAAATAACCGATGACATCTACAATGAAGGAATGATTCTGATTGAGGATCAATGCTTGACTATTGCAAACAAGCTACTGGTTGACGTAGGAATGATTGCGCCAAATCGATCGATGCACGATGCATTGAACCACAAATTAAATCGAGAGCTGCATTTTTTTTCGTTCGAAATAATGTGCCGTTGCTGAATGAACAGCAAAAACAAGTAGGTATACAAAACATTAAGGGAAAACATTTGTCATTTCATTGATTTTGGCCACTATTCGATCAAGATGTGACATAGGTTTGGCGTTAGCATCATATGGAATAGCGGCAACTCTTCTAGATGGCGGTCATACTGCACATTCAGCGCTTAAGTTGCCACTCAATTTAAACACAATTGATACTCCAACATGCAATATTTCGCGATCCAGTGCAATTGGAAAATTGTTTATGCAATGCAAGCTCATTGTTTGGGATGAGTGCACAATGGCATATAAGAAATCACTTGAATCACTTAACTTCACACTGAAGGATCTTCGACGAAGTAACAAAACTTTGGCGGCTTGATGATATTGTTGGCAGGCGATTTTAGGCAGACGTTGCCAGTAATTCCTCGTGGAACGCTTGCAGATGAATTGAATGCTTGCCTGAAGGAATCACTTTTGTGGAATAACGTAAAAACATTATCGCTAAAAACTAATATGAGAGTTCAACTTCAAAATGATCAAAGTGCTGCACAATTTTCCAAACAATTGATAGCTGCTGGAAATGGAAAAGTGCCAGTTGATGCGGCAACTGGATTAATTAATCTTACCAACGACTTTTGCCGATTTGTAGACTGTCAATTAGGTCTTAATGAAAATGTTTCCCCAAACATTAGTGAGAATTATCAGAATTATGCTTGGTTAAGTCAACGAGCAATTCTCACCGCAAAGAATAATGATGTACACGCACTGAATTTCACCATTCAATCAAAAATCGCTGGCGATTTGGTGACATACAAATCCGTTGATTCCATAACAAATCCCGATGATGTAGTAAATTATCCAACGGAGTTTTTGAACTCCCTGGAGATATCAGGATTTCCACCACATAACTTGTAACTCAAAGTTGGTTCAGTTATTATGATATTGCTTAATTTGAATCCATCGCGACTTTGCAACGGTACTTGACTTGCGGTGAAAAGACTTATGCCGAATTTGATTGAGGTAACCATTATTAACGGAAACTACGCAGCTGAAAATGTATGTATTCCTCAAATACCAAGAATTCCGACTTCGATCTTCCGTTTGACTTCAAACGATTCCAATTACCGTTTTGCCTTGCGTTCGCAATGACAATTAACAACTCGCAACGCCAATCGCTTAGTGTTTGCGGGATAAATTTAGAAAACCATTGTTTTTCACATGAGCAGCTATGTATACGTTGCGTGTTCACGAGTTGGGAAACCATCCGCTTTGTTTGTGTTAACGTCAGACCAAAAAACAAAAAATGTGGTTTATCAAAGAGCACTTCAGTGAAACGGATAATTTACGGACAAGTATAACGGTAAAACGCTTCGATTCAGTATTTACTTTGGACTCACTTTCATTTTTTACTTAGAGAAGTTCAACTAAATTACACTTCATTCTTGTAATCGAAATGAATTCATTACTGTTGTGAAATGGAATAAATTTTTTCCTTTTCAAATATGAAACAAAAAAAATAATTTTTCTTCATCGATGTAACGAAATGTTACATAAAACGAAGCCATCTGGTGGCGAAACGGAGTTCGCCGGGTTTGCTAGTTAAATTATATGAATAATTGTGTGTTGTGTTGAATATTTTAATAAAAACCACCTTAAACGCTCGATACGAGATGAAAGGTTAACGTTAGGGGAGCTCAGCACACTTCTCACACAAATTGAAGCATGTTTAAACTCCTGAATTTTATCGGAAAACATAGATGACCTAGACGTTTTAACTCCAGGACACTTCTTGATTGGTCAAACCCTGTTATCAATTCCTAAAAGAAACATACCAACTCTAAAGCTTGTCAGTTATTTAAATACATAGATAGACGAGGATTTAAATGAAATTAAATTGAATTGTTGCTTTAGATGCATTTTTGCATAAGATGCCTTAGTTATAACTTGGGATTTTCTTACTGACTTGTGCTCTAAGGTCAAACTTCTAAAGTCCTGAAATGGGATTTAAGAAAATGTAAAAAAAATCGGAAAAGTTCGGGAGATGCTTATCATTCCCAAGCTTTTCTTTTCATCATTGTTAGCTTTGAACCGGTAAGTTTAGGAAAACAACATTAATTAATATTTTTTCCTAATATTCCACTGGTAATTCTAAGTTTTCCATTGCATGAACAACCTCAGTTGTCATGTTTAAAAGATCAAAAGGAACTTATAGGTAGGAATTCACCAAAACCCTCTTATGATCTTATTTTTCTGTCAACAAATTCCAAATGGAATAAAAGACGTTCGGCATTACCAGAAAAACTCTCTTTCAAAACATATATTTTTTGAATTTCAAATTGTGCCATGTTGTGTAAAACCCAGAGAAAGTTGAAGGTTTTATTGGCGGACGTTTGAGTTTGTCGTTGGCTGCATCACTGACGCTGGAATTGTTCCTAAAGGTAACGTTAACGTTGGCGAGGAAGGAACATGTGGAGGTGGAGCTATCTAGTCCAGAGAATTCATCAATTTGCTTTTATATTTCAAATAAGTATCAAGAATTTTAACACAAAGGGCAATACAGTCTTTCCTTTTACCATTTTTACTCACCTTAATAATGAACAAATTGTTTATATGGGTTTCTTAAAAAATGATTTTTTTCAAAAGACAGTAGTGCCAAATATTTGGATGGATTTCAAATGTCTTGATTTAGTGTTTTTTTACCTTAACTCTATAAAGTGTGGGTGAAACAAAAAGTTAAAAATGTGCTTAAAACCAAAATAAGTTAATTTTGTTCATCATTTTTTTTGGCTTTTTCGACATTTCTAGCTTAAAACTTCAAAGATCACTTGAAGTTACTTTATTTTTCATTTGATTGAATAAAGTTTGTGTTTATCGGTAAACTTAAATATCATACATACAATTTTAATTTTCAACGCAATTTCTTCAAATAGAACTAACAATCGGGAAAGTTCTGGATTTACCCGATCGCGCCTAATCTGCCACACAGCTTATTTGTCATTCATTTACACAGCCGCATAAAAATGATTTAAAGGAGAATTTCTTCAAATTTTTACGTATCATATCATTATTGGTTAATTTACAACGTTTTATGAAAACCCTGATGATACATTATAACTCTTCATAAAAAACTATTAAAAGAAGATCCTTTTCCCTTCACCTCTTGTCATAAAGCTACTGGAGATCTCCGGACCCTCTAGAAATTTCAAGACATCCCTCTAAATTTACAGATATTCCCTTGGTACTTCAAGGATTCCAAAGTTTTTTCAGAAATTCCAGGTCTTCTTTATAATTTTCAGACCTTTATTGAAATTTCTGGACGTCCCTTCGTATGTTAAGACCTCTCTAGATATTTTTAAAAAGAGCTTTAATACCCCAGACCTCCTTTAAAATTTCAAGACCACCTTTGAAATTATCAGATCTCCCTTAATATTTTAAAACCTTTATTGGAATCTGCAGACTTTACTTGATATATTCAGACATTCCTTGAAATATCAAGACATACCTTTCAAGACCTCCTTTAATTTTTCAACACATCTCTTGATATTTTAAGAACGCCCGTGGAATTTTCAGACCTCTCTTAAAATTTGCAGACCTGACTTGCAATATTCAGACTGTTGAAATATCAAGACTTCTTTTGAACCCACTTAACTAAACACATTTCCTCTGGCTGATCACCTATTTTTTTTTGTTAATAATTATCTTAAAATGTTTAAAAATTAAATACAATGCGAGCTTTAGCATAATAGGGAAGGATTTTTTTTTTTTAATTTTTTTTTTATTTTATTTAATCTACAAGCAATATTACAGCTAACAGATATAAGCACTCCAAGAGCAAATTAAAAAGTGAATAAATATAATACTTCAACGCTAAGGGAGCAAAATTATTGGATTTTTGTAACTCTTATGGTCTTCGAATTATAAATGGAACCAGCTGGGCGGATAAGGAAGGCGAATTTACTTTTGTCGGCAATCAGGGTAGTTCGATAATTGATTACAGCCTTATTAGTGGTAACTGGAATGACCGAATAATTGAGTTCAAAGTTGAAAATGTGCCCTTTTCGGATCACTTTCCATTAGTTATGACTTGTGGACTTTCGATGGCAACTGAGGACTCAAACCCTATGAGACTCATACCAAAACTTAGGTGGAACCAAAAAAATATAGTTCAATACCAAATAAATCTTAACACTTCTCTCCAAAGTTATCAGCAATATAACCTGAGTCAGTTAGAAGAGGTAATGAAAGCATCATATCCGAGAACGTTGTGCAGCATTAGGAAAGCACAAGATAGCTTTATAGCACCCTGGTTTGATCTAGAGTGTAAAAAGGCCAGAAAATTATCATTTGGATGGTTAAGAGCTTATCGTCGATCAAGTGATGAGCACTTTAAAAGACAATATCTTCAAGCAAACACCTATTACAAGACCTTGTGTTTCCAAAAAAAAACAAAATACTTTGAGACAGAAGCTAGACGGTTATCAAATTGTATGAACTCGAAGGACTTTTGGAAATTGGTGAACAATTTGAATGGTAAAACCTTTAAAATCCATCCCAAGCTGAGCCCCTTGCTTTTGGCAGACCATTTTAAAAATTTGCTAAACCCAATTCATGAAGGAAACAATTTTCATTTTGCACATCCGGGTATTTACAATGAAGTTTTGGACGCAGATATAACCAACGAAGAAGTAGATGCGGCTATGAACAAAATGAAGGATGGAAAAGCGGCAGGCTCCAATGGGATACCAGCGGAATTTTTTAAGTATGGAACCGTTGAGTTAATAAGCAAGCTTACTTCAGTTTACAACGAGATGTTGGGAACAGGTATGATTCCTCAAGAATTTAGGGAATCAATCATTTTTCCGATCCACAAAAAAGGAAGCTGGTCTGAGATGTCGAACTATCGAGGAATATCTTTTTTAAATTCGTCCTATAAAATATTAACAGCTGTTCTGCAAACACGACTCAATAGATGGATTGAAGAAAATAAGCTGTTGAAAGAATTTCAGGCAGGCTTTAGATCCGGTTACTCAACAATCGATCATATCTTTGTTCTGAAAAGCATTGCGGATTCATTTATAAGAAGAAGAAAGAAGTTATACGCGTTTTTCGTGGACTTTAAGTCTGCATTTGACACGGTGAATAGGCAAGCTCTTTTCTATAAGCTCTTTGGTATGGGAATGTCGTTAAGATTTGGAAGAGTCCTGCAAAGCCTGTATATGGATACAAATGCAGCAGTTTGGAATGGTACAGAAAGGTCGGATTGGTTCAGAACTGAATCAGGCGTTAGACAAGGTTGTACGATGAGTCCAAGCCTATTCGCTCTATTTATCGAAGACTTAGTCGATTTCTTACCTGCTGGTATCGAACACGCGGGAGAATTAATTAAAGCACTCTTGTTTGCGGATGATATTGTGGTTCTCGCGCCATCTCCAGAATCACTACAGCTTATGATAAACCGGATTTTTGAGTACTGTAAAATATGGAACCTAATAGTTAACATGGAAAAGTCCAAGATCATGATTTTCAAGAACGGAGGAGGTAGAAACTGCCTTAATGAAAAATGGAACTACAATGGTGAAAATATAGAAATTGTCAAAGAGTTCAAATACCTTGGAGTGATTTTGACAAAAAATTTAAACATGGAAACGCATCTGAGAGAAAAGCTTACAAGTGCAAAAGCCGCCATCAGCGCATCTTGGAGTAGGTGTTTCTCAAACAAAAATATCGCACACAGCAGTAAGTACACTGTTTTTAAGGCAGTAGCAGAATCAATCTTGTTCTATGCAGCTCAAGTATGGGGAGCGAAGAAATATGAAGATGTGGAAAAATTGTTACGCTTCTACGTTAAAAGGATCTTTCGGCTGCCACCAAATACGCCGAACTATATAATTATGTTGAAAACGGGACTGCAGCCACTCTTTGTACGAACACTTAGAATGCAGATTGATTATGTGCTCAAAATCATGAATATGGATAATTACCGGCTACCGAAGATAGTGGCACTTCAAACTATTCGAGAGAGGTCAGGATGGTATGCAGAATGGATGAAACTTGCTAGGGAGAGTGGCATGGACCTTAACATTGATAACTTTGATTTCAATCAATGGAAAGAATCACTGTATCACCTAATTGCAAAAGTGGATGATATGTTATGGAGAAAATGCCTTAACGAAGCAACTGGGTCTCTGCACAGAGCAATTTACAGTCAACTCAATCACAATTTGGAGGCGAAGAACTATTTTCGGGATGAATTCAGCGTAGAGGAGATTTCGATGATGGTTAAGCTACGTGGTGAACTTGTACCTCTTAACTTCATTCCACATAGGGAGGATTTACCAATATTATGCTCCTTATGTAATCTACAAGTGAGAGAAGATGTATTTCACTTCATGGGTAAATGTCCAATTCTTAAAGACATCAGGAGAAATGTTCTTGGAACGGGATTTTTGAATGAAAATGAAATTGTATCATTGTTGAACGAAGTCGACGTTAAAAAACTGTATATGTACTGCAAACTGGCTTTTAATTATAGGGGGAGAATTATTAATGAGAGTTTCTGAGGATAATATTTTATTTCAATAGTAAACTATTCAAAAAAACTTTTTAATTCATGTACCTAAATTGTTTATTTATAAATTATATTTCATAAAAAATTAGTTTTCAATTTATGTTTTGTCAACTAGGCAGACGGCAGAATGCCATGCTTTTTTTGATTTTTGTAAACTATGTAAATTATATAAGACGAGAAATAAAAATCTATCTAAATCTAAAATCTAAATCTAATCTATAATACTTCAATTTTAAATTTATTACGATTAAGATTAAAAAAGTCAATATTTGAAGACACTTCATTGAAATATACAATAGATCTTGATAAAGTTTCATTACTACCATAATTTGTCATGTGAATTCTTTGGAATAAGAAGAATCTAGCTCTCATAGACCTAGCGGGAACATAGATTGGTACCAAGGCAAGAAGAGATGGACATTTAATATGGTAGAATAGTAAGTCTCTAATAAGCATTACACTATGAATTTTTCTTCTCGATTGTAACGACTTTATTCCAAGTAATTGGCATCTAGCCTCATAACTAGGACTAAAGTTCCAACCCATTTTCTTAAATATATATTTTGTAAATCGTCTTTGAATCTTTTCAATCCGATCAGAATGAACTATATAAATAGGACTCCAAATAACATCTGCGTATTCCAAAATTGATCTGACGAGAGATATATACAAGGATAATAACACGAAAGTATCTTTAAAGTCTTTTCCATTTCGTTTTATGAAACCTACCAGCAAGTTGGCCTTAGGAACCAAATAATCGAAATGACCTTTAAAAGAAAGTTGGGAATCAAGAATAACTCCTAAGTCTTTAATACTTGAAACCCTATCTAAATCCACAGGCTCAATTGCATAGTTGAATAACAAAATATGAGATTTTCTGGAAAAAGAAATCGTGTTACACTTTTTGATATTCAATTTAAGGCTATTGATGTGACACCAATTTGATAAAGAATCAATGTCAGATTGCAAAAGTTGACAATCGTCCAAACTCGAAACTTTTGAAAATATTTTCAGATCGTCCGCATATAATTGTGTTCTCTACTTCCATCCGCTCTTTTGTATTTATTCAACCAAGATTCACTTGCTCTGCCTCTGAGCGCCAATTCTTTGTTTGTGCTGTCAGACTATGGAACTCCCTACCCTTAGATATACGAGAGCTTCGAGGACGTAAGCATTTTGATCGCGTTATCTTTAGGTATTTTGCTGAAAATTCTTAACTTAATTTTCTTTTTTTTTTTTTTTTAATTAAAAATTTAAAAAAGGTTTAAATGTAATTTATGTAACTAATTCTTAAAATTGAATTTATAAATAGATATAAATATAATTTTTCGTTGTTTTTTATATAATGCTCTAAATTAAAACAATTTAAATCTAAATTTGGATAAGCTTGTTATAGTGTAACTATAGTATATAATAAATGTAACTTTTGCTTCTATAGACTTAAGTCTACTGTAAAAGATTAAATGAAATAAATGAAATGAAATATAATAAGCATTCACAATAATTAAAGACCGAGACAATATCGTTAACGAACATTATAAAAAGGAGCGGACCTAGGTGGCTACCTTGCGGGACACCTGATGTACACTGAATTTCCTTTGAGTATGTATCTCCAATCTTAACTTGTTGTGTTCTACAAGATAAATATGACGATAACCAACGAAGAAAATGAGAATGAAAACCAAAAATCTCAAGTTTTTTCAAAAGTGTTTGGTGGTTCAAAGAATCAAAGGCTTTACTAAAGTCAGTGTATACTGCGTCCACTTGAGACTTTTGTTCCATAGCATTAGAGACATACGAAGTGAAATAAGTTAAATTGGTAACAGATGATCGACCGGATACAAAACCATGCTGTACTTCTGATAAATATTCACTTGTAAGAAAATCAAGCTTTATTTTCACCATCCTTTCAAACACGGTGACGTGAAATAGTGCCAAATGAAATAACACCAAATTTCAAATTTGGCCTTATTTCGTTGTTCAAAACGAAATAAAACCAATTTGGCTTTATTTCGATTTATAAAAAGAAATAAGGCCAACAAAATAATGGAAACAACGCCGAATATTTTAAAATTCAAAAATGGTTGATTTATTGTCTAGAATAGCTACTTTTGCTAAAACTTGTTTTTGAATTGATAGCACGGCCGGCGTACTAACAGCTAGGTATGTAAGGGGGGCATGCTGCCCCCCTGCAACCCCCTGCTTGGGATCACTATAGGATTTGGGGTGGGTGCGAGTTTGGGTATATGCAAAGAACACGAATGCGTTGAAATTCTTTCATAACTGTGAGCCATACTTGCTTTTTTTTTTGTTGGGAATTTCTTTGATTTTAGTGCTCAAATGCAAAAGTTTTTTGCATATACCCAAACTCGCACCCACCCTAAATCCTATAGTGATCCCAAGCAGGGGGGTTGCAGGGGGGCAGCATGCCCCCCCTTACATACCTAGCTGTTAGTACGCCGTGCTATCAATTAAAAAAAAAACTTGTTTTAGCATAGAGAGAAAACAAGAGATAATTTTAATTTATGTTTTTTCCTAATTCTGCAAAATTTTAAATCGAAACAATGCCAAATTGCTATTATTTCGTTTTCTAAAGCGAAATAAACCCAAATTGAAAATTTGGCCTTATTTCGTTTTCAAAAACGAAATAATGCCAAATTTGTTGGATTTGGCTTTATTTCATTTTGCGTTATTTCACGTCACCTTCAAACACTTTGGGAATTGCGGAGAGTTTACAAATACCCCTATAATTTTCTACATCATTTTTAGAACCTGATTTGTGTATAGGGACCAAGTAAGAAAGTTTCCATTCATCAATAAAAATACCTTCTTGGAGGGACTTGTTAAATATGCTTAGTAAAGGAGCACAGATGGAATCACAACAATTTTTTAACACTGCCGAAGGAATGCCGTCTGGTCCAGAACTATAATTAGACTGAAGTGATTTCAGTCCGGAATTAACTTCTTCAATACTTAACTGGATCTAGCCAATATCAAACCTACTTATTATGTTGTTTAGTGAACTATTATTAAATCCTGAATGAGAATAAACGGATTTGAAATAATTAGCAAACAATTCAACTATGGAGTCTAAATCCGACGATTCAACACCTCTGAAAAACATGTTATTTGGAATCCCTATCGATTTTCTTTTAGAATTGACAAATGACCAGAACGATTTACTGTTGTTTTTGATATTACTTTCAATATTCAAGATATAAGCTCTATATAGAAACTTACTAAGAACTACAAAATCTTTACGTAATATACTAAAATAATCATAATCCGATTGATTTTGTGATTTATTGTATTTCACGTATGCATTACGTTTCTTTCTTTTTAAGTCACGAAGCTGCTTATAAATCCAAGGTGAATCTTTGTATATAAAACTGAATAGTACTATCATGAACGAGAAAATTGTGTTACGAAAGGCGGAGCATGAGGGCGCAGTGTGTACGGAAAATTGGTGTGGAATCTAAAAGCGACTGGAAAATAAAATTTTTAAAGCAAGAGTGGGAATGAAAGGAGTATATTATTTTGTCCTCATAAGTATTAAGATGTGTGAGGGAGTCAGTTGAATCAGCTGTTTATTTAAAAAAAAATGAGAAAATGTGAAAGCAAAAACACAAAAACAGTTCGTTGCCATAGTTACCTTGGATTTTTTTGTGCCTCTGTCTACCTATCAATGTAAAGGAGCTATGCATATACATATCGTTATAGCTATGAATTGTATGCTTTTAGCAGTAGGTATTTTTCTTGAAGAAAATTATATTCATTTGATTTTAGATTTTCAGTTTTTGAGAAATTTGAAAATTTAAATGCAACGTTTGCAAATTTCATTCTCTGTAGGATTCATTGTTGCCATATTTTGAATATGGGGTATAGAAGTATGTATATACATAGATTTTTTAATGTTTATATTTCTACAATGTAGGTATATGTAGGTAGAGGGTGGATATGTAAGTAGTATCTAAGGAGATTGGCATGTAGTGCTAGGCGGTGGAATAACTTTTTTTAAATACTGGTTCTAAACAATGAAGCCAAAAATAATAAAATAAATAAATGAAACTTTATTTATTTATTAACTTCCCATAGGAAGTTATTGTAATGGGTCCGATTTGTCGAATTGAAAATTTTGACATTTCTCGACGTCGAGAGTCGAAATAAAAGATTTTAGAAAGATGTCTGTGCGTGCGTGTGTACGTACGTTCGTACGTCCGTACGTTCGCGACGTTTTTTTTCGTCGTTCATTGCTCAAAAACCAGTAGATATCGACTTCAAATAAATTTTGTTATACAGGTAATAAAGCAGAAAGATGCAGAAAGGACTCTCAAAAATTGAGTGGGTGGTTTTTTTACCATAGCAATTTAAAAAACAGTGGAAATGTTGGTTAACCCTCAATATATCACGAACCATTGACGCTAGAGACTTGAATTAAATTTTATATTATATATTGACACGTGATACAAAACAAGAATATTTTTGAAAAAAAAAATCCAATTAACGTTTTTTTTTATAAATCAAAAAAACTGAAAAAAAAATTGTCACCTCGAAAATTTTCGAATAAGAAATGATTTTATCTCCAAAACAATTTTGTGCAACGAATAATAACGTTTTCAACATCTGGTAAAATTTTAAGAAAAATCAAATTGAGAGTTTTTTATAAAAAAATAAAAACCTAAAAAAAACATTACTCAAAGTTGGTAAAAATTGAATTTCGACTCAAATATCTTTTCAAAAACTTAAGATTATGGCTTCAAACTTATTTTATCTTATAAGAAATATTATTTTCAACATTCGGAAATTTTTTTAGAAAAATCGAATTGACAGTTTTTTTGGGGAGAGTACGATAACTTTGGCGACAAAAACAAATAAGAGTAATAAATTGTGAAATAAAAACAATGGTAGATAATCTTGAAGTATTGAAAAATTACACTTTAAACCTTTTTTTTAAATTATTTTACTCAAATTTTGAGTTTAAAATTAAATTTTTCAAAAACTACGCATAGTTTTGACTTGAATTAAAAACTGGCTAATAAAACAGAATGTTGACTTTAAAAAAATGTATAAAACTTAATTGTAAGTATCACCGTTATTTTTTAATTATTTTTTTCCATTTTAAATAATAATTTTTTTAAATTGCCCCTACCGCCTAAACGAGGGGGATAGACCCCCCCTCCCATAGTAAAAAATGCTTGTATTAAGACCCTCTACCAAAAACCGTTATTATATCTTGGCGCCAAAGTTATCGTACTCGTGCCTTTCAAAACTTTGAGATATTGGCTTCAAACTAATTTTATCTTATAAATAATATTGTTTTCAACATTCGGTAAAATTTTGAGAAATGTTGGATTGACAGTTTTTTTTTAGAAAAAATAAAAACCTACAAAAAAAAACAACTAAAACTTGGAAAAAATTTTCTTTCTACTCAAATAGCTTTTCAAAAATTAAAAATATTGGCTTCAAACTTATTTTATTTCACAGAAAATATTGTTTTCGATACTCAATAGAATAAAATCTACAAAAAATAGTATGCAAACTTGGTAAAAATTTTCTTTCCACTCAAATATCTTCACAAAAATTTGAGATTGTGGCTTCCAACTAATTTTATAAAAAATATTGTTTTCAAAATTCAACAAATTTTGAGAAAAATCGAATTGACAGTTTTCTTACAAAAAATAAAAACCTAATTTAATTTCATTCATCAAAATTAATTTCATTCATCAAAAAACGCTACAATTTGCATTCGAAAGAAATAGGACAGGGCTGCCACTTTTGAACGTAAGAACTATGTTAACAACTTCATATGGATATAGGTTAACTGCATTTTAAAAATAAAATAAATTAATACTGTAATTTGTACCTACATAATTGCGTATTTACTATGCTTAAGAAATAGAAAACATTAATCTACATTTGTTCGTTATATTTCTAAAAATATCCAACATTGTAAAGGTGATATAATATCTATCTACCTATATTTATCCTTATAAAAAACAAACAATAAATATCTGACCATTATGAACATTATATTAATTTTCTAATTCATTTCATTCATTGAATTTCTAATTGATTTTCTCATTCATTCTAATTCATACTTGAAAAAAGGAGTACCTACTTAAAGTTTCAAATTGGGAACCGGAAACAATTTGTACTCATTCAATCCTTTTTTTGCCTTGTTGATATTTTTCAATATTCCTCAATACCTACCAAGCAAAAAAAAACACATTATACATATTTGTATAGAATATGCATTGAAAAATAATAACAAAAATACCTTTCCCTCCAACTATCGCTAAATTTGTATCATTCTTCTCTATCTTCTATTTTTCGATTATCTGGAAAATTATTTTTCTATTCTTCGATTATCTGGAAAATTATTTCTTAATATTGCAATTCTCGCTCATTCTCCCCCCACCGCAATACATTCCACACGTCAAACACGTGGAACTAACGTTTGGGAAGTCGGCAAGTAGTTTTATTGCCGACGTTTCACCTTCATGATAGTACTATTCAATTTATATCTTTGTATATAAAACTGAATAGTACTATCATGAACGAGAAAATTGTGTTACGAAAGGCGGAGCATGAGGGCGCAGTGTGTACGGAAAATTGGTGTGGAATCTAAAAGCGACTGGAAAATAAAATTTTTAAAGCAAGAGTGGGAATGAAAGGAGTATATTATTTTGTCCTCATAAGTATTAAGATGTGTGAGGGAGTCAGTTGAATCAGCTGTTTATTTAAAAAAAAATGAGAAAATGTGAAAGCAAAAACACAAAAACAGTTCGTTGCCATAGTTACCTTGGATTTTTTTGTGCCTCTGTCTACCTATCAATGTAAAGGAGCTATGCATATACATATCGTTATAGCTATGAATTGTATGCTTTTAGCAGTAGGTATTTTTCTTGAAGAAAATTATATTCATTTGATTTTAGATTTTCAGTTTTTGAGAAATTTGAAAATTTAAATGCAACGTTTGCAAATTTCATTCTCTGTAGGATTCATTGTTGCCATATTTTGAATATGGGGTATAGAAGTATGTATATACATAGATTTTTTAATGTTTATATTTCTACAATGTAGGTATATGTAGGTAGAGGGTGGATATGTAAGTAGTATCTAAGGAGATTGGCATGTAGTGCTAGGCGGTGGAATAACTTTTTTTAAATACTGGTTCTAAACAATGAAGCCAAAAATAATAAAATAAATAAATGAAACTTTATTTATTTATTAACTTCCCATAGGAAGTTATTGTAATGGGTCCGATTTGTCGAATTGAAAATTTTGACATTTCTCGACGTTTCAAGATCCCTAGAGTCGAAATAAAAGATTTTTAGAGAGATGTCTGTGCGTGCGTGTGTACGTATGTTCGTATGTCCGTACGTTCGCTAAGTTTTTTTTGTCGTCTATAGCTCAAGAAGCACAAGAGATATCGACTTCAAATAAATTTTGTTATACAGACAAAAATGCAGAAAGATGCAGAAAGGACTCTAAACAAAATTGGGTGGGTGGTTTTTTTACCATAGCAATTTAAAAAAAAAAAATTGACAAGTGCAAAATTTGGTTTGGTCTTTGAAACACAAAAATAGTATTTACCTACATATGTCTGTACATACCTATGTATATCTAGGTCCTAGTTAATACCTATGTATGCAATTTACATAAGGTACATATATATTATGGTGTTATATTATGTTATATTTAAAACATACAGTTTTGAGTTTTTTCTTGAGTTAGGTAAGTAAGGTACTAACATATACCTAAGGTATCTTGTTGAACCTTTGCCGATTTACGTTGTTTATCAATGTTTTGATTAACTTCAAATACCTACCTACTTTGTAGGTAAAGCATAGGATTTTAAGTAATTTTTGTTTTGCTAGCAAAAAAAACTGTAAATCGAACAAACCACATCAAATTATAGTTGCAACACTTTACCAAAACTCTTAAATAAAATAAAAACAGCGTAAAAAAGATAATGTACATGAATATATGTATTGTTAATAAGATCAGATAGGTATACTGGTACATACATACATATGTACATTACAATGAAAAAAAAAAACACTTCCTTTAAAATTTAACCTCGATCGAGTTAAATTTAGTATGAAACTAAATGATCAAGACCAAGCTACGTTATGAGAAACTGCTGCTAGCGAATTTTGATTGATATAAGATTTTTGTTGTTCATCATTTAGTTTTAACCTAAGTTTTATAATTAAGTGCTGTTCTGGTTGAATTCTGAGAAAAGTGTCCTTTTGAAGCACTCTTCTACAAAACATTGCACAGTAGTTTTTACATAATTTACGAAATCTCTTGTGGGGATTGTCAAGCCTCCATTAATCTTATTTTCAAATTGACGAAATTGTATTAAATGTTTCCTTGTTTCATAGTTATTTTGACACACGGACACTCTATACCTATATGAAGTTTCTTTGTTTGGACATTTGCTTTTGTCCATAAACAATTTGCATAAATCAGTCATTTTTCTTTAGCACAGATTTTGCAATACATATATCCTACAAAATACCTACATACATATGTTAAGTACATTTTATCGTCATTTTTATTTATTTCATTCCAATTATTTTCAACGTCTCCTTAACAAAATTAAGACAAAATAATTTATTTGATTTAAGTAAGACATTGCAAATTGTAAAAAAAGTTTCAAGAAATAGTAGTGCATATATAAGTACTATTAAATAAATTATATGTAGGTATTCCATTTTTGTTTCAGTTTATTTAAAAAGTTTAAAAACCTTTAAATGCCTTTACTGAAGAAATTTATTTTTTGAGTTGTCATACCTACAACATGCACTTGGCTATATCGTACTAACATTCACAAAACTATGTAGGTATTCGTAAAATGGTATATCTGCCAGTACCGATAAAAAAATTCATGAAAAAGTAGTTGCAATTTTATTTATTTGAAACAACAAACCGCCAAGTAAACGATTTGGTAAATCAATTTAACCAAATCTCCAAAACAAAATAAAAATAGTAAGAAAATGGCAATTTTTACACACGAAAAACGAATAGTATCTTTTCAAATACCTACCTAACATATATATGTAGATTTTAGGTATATCTATTCCTTTTTTTGTGGCGACACAAACACATTATCCCATTTAACGCGTACATATTATTGTCTTTATCTATAAATATTTATATAGTTCGTTTTCAAAACAAATCCCAAAAGGACTTTTTTAATCCCTTTTGAGGATATAAATTAGCATATACAAAAACCAAAATCATGAAAATGATATTCAAGCTACTAATAGTACTCACTGGATGCTCATAAGTCGCATGGTCGTTTGAGCAAATGTTCGGTGTCCACTTCTATTTGTAATTATTCAATGGTGCTACTATTTTAACAGGTGTCGGTAAGGGAAATAGTGTTATAATACCTCGGATACCAATTATTCCCACTGACCTTCCATTCCAATTTAAAAGGGTTCAGTTTCCCGTCAAGCTTAGCTTTGCTGTTACTATAAACAAGGCACAAGGACAAACATTACAGGTAGCAGGAGTGCATTTAGAAAACCCATGCTTCTCTCATGGTCAACTTTATGTAGCCTGTCCACGTGTATCTAATGCCCGGAATTTACACATATTTGCACCCGACGGGAAAACTTATAACATTGTCTATAAAAATATCTTAAATTAATACTTTGTATTTTATTTTTTTAAATTGTTAGAATTCAGAATTATTTATTTTTGTTACGGTGAAATATATTTTAACATTTGTTGTTGCATTTCAATAAGCATATATTAAGGTGTTGAAACTTCATTGTCTGTAGTAATTTTTAAAAATTGTTGATCTCAGCCAAGCAATACAATTTAGTTATTATATTGACTCATTTCTATTATTATACCCTTACCCTTTATCTCTCATACTTATTTAATTTCTCCCCTGCGGGCGAAGCCGCGGGTAAAAAGCTAGTAAATAATAAATCTTTCAAAACCCATTAATACAATTTCAATGAAGCGGCTGTACATATTTTTCAAATCAAGAAACATAAATTCATTTAACCAATCAATGTCAGAGAAATAATTATTTAATTGAACAAAATTAGTTTTAGAAAAATTATACGATCTAACAGATTTTTTATCATTTAACGAATAAGTGTAAAACTCTATTTCAAAGAATAATTCCTTATGATGAATAGATTCGTTTAAAAGAGAAAAAGGTTCATTACTTAAATTAACTTTGATTTCATCACAACATATAAAAATTAAGTCTAATATTTTTCCTAAAGAATTATCGATATGATTAACTTGCACTAAGTTTAAAGAATATAAAAAATCAATAAATGTAACTTCGATATCTTGTTTAATATTAAATGGAAATAACATTTTATCCGTTTCGGACCAATTCCAATATATATCAGATAGATTAAAATCACCTAAGACACACAAATTATCAGATATAGAACAAAGATTATTAATAAAATCAATATTGCTAATATGTTTTTCATACAAATCAATTGAGCTACTTGGAGGCACATAACTTACAATAAAAAATACATTTGCTCTGGAAAAAGCATTTAAGTTGACGGAGATGCAAACTTGTTCAATGTCCGAGGTTGGTAAAATGACTTCTTTAGAGCAAAGATGGGATCGAACAGCGATAATTATCCCTCCTCCACGTTCTCTAGATGATTTACATCGATCGCAACGATAAACGTTGTAGATACTGCAATCAAATAGTTCTGAAGAGACAATTCCGTTATAAAGCCATGACTCAACAATGATGATAATATCATAGTATGTAGCACATGTATTTTTAAAAAGATCGGATACTTTGGTTCGGAGGCCACTTGCATTGTGGAAATAAATCTTTAATGACGAGAGACGAACATATGTATGTAGACTTTAAAGGATTCGTTGTTAGGTTGTTATCCCTACGTCCTTCTCCAAGGAGTTTTTTGCCATATATACAAATGGTCGAATTTTGACACCTATCGACCAAAAATATCAAAATGGAAGTGAAAGACGCAGTTGTGTACATCATTGCACATTCTCGATGTACAGTTAAAAAAAGAATCTCTATACTTGACAATATCCATCCGAAATGAAGCTGAATGGTAAACTGATGAGCATGGTAGGAAATGAGTATCACGCCTGAATTGTTTGAATGGGTGAATGCAACAGGTTAGTTGGACAGAACATTGTTTGTAAAAATATAGGTCAAACAACAAAAGGCATGTAACATTGCGTCGGTGTTGAAGTGATGTTAAGCTTCTTTTTCCATTCTTTTCCATTGAGTGGTGGTGTTTGCAAAAAAAAACATACATACAAATACTCGCATTCAGTCTTTTCACAAATAAAACAATCCCGGAAAGTGGAAGTTTTGGTCATTGATGCTTAATAACACTTAATAAAATGTGTTTTTTTAACAAATTATTGATTTAACCTCCTTTCAAAAACAATTCACATAGTCTTTTGAAAATTCTCTTTGTTTCAACACATCATTTGATAAAATTGCTTCATTGTGAGATCTGGAAAAGGAAGGAAAAGGGATCTAATAGAATAATATAATGATTAAAATATATGATGATGATTATTAAAAAATATCTGTCCAGTTAATCCAGAGCCAACCTTTAGTCAGCTTAAACTCGCCCTAAATAAACTGGTTTCTTATATCTAATAAAATGTGAATTTGAACTTTGCTATTTTAAAAATATTTTCCAAGGTTTCCCTTTATGGAAAATAATTAAAAAAGTTTTAACATTTAATTTGTCCTTATCATCCAATCCCTTGAGTAAGTAACAATCCTATCTGATCCGATGAGAGAACAAAAGAACAACAACAAACTCAAAAACAGCAATGAAAATGGGGACAGCTGAGTGTCATTCCAAACATCTTCTCTGTTTAGACTTACTTCTCATATACCTACACATACATAGGTTTAGTACTATAGCTCTTTTTCAAAAGTTGTCACCTAGTAGTAGCTCACAAAACTTTTAATGCTTTGTCGTCAAACTACATATATAAGGGTGATCAATGTCCTCTTTTTCGAGAAATATTAGAAACACTTTTCAAGGCAACCAAACCAGAACTTGACTGTATAGTTTCTGTTTCAGAATCAAAATTACCCAACGCCAGCAGCGCCAACACGCCAGCTCTCAGCACACCCACCCACCATCAACGGCTGTTGTTGGCCGGCCAAACAGCATGTTGTCTCCCACTCGGCCAGCCCGGCCGGCCGCCATCCATGATACATATCCGCTAACGCTATATGCAGCCAAATGTTGCCTCAGCTTTAGCCTCGTAGTAGTACGAGTTCAGTATCTTGCATTTTTTGGCCAAATCCCAAGAACATTTTCTGTGCCGAGCAACCACCATAACAGATAGAATAAAAGATACAAATAAACAAAGGCACAAGAATTGCCTACGTGCCTTTGAAGGCACGATAAGTTTTCATCTCAAAAACGTATTCGTTATTCCTTGAGTGGCGATGGCAATGGCTATGGCTATGGCTGTGGCTATGAAAGTTTGGTTATACACTACTCTTCTGCTCAGTGCTCTTTGCTCGTAGCTGCAGGCTCTTGGGATGGGAGGGTTGGTGTGTTCGGCAAGAAAATGGGATACAATTTTTGTTTAGAGTTTAGAGTTTTGTACTTAGTATTTTTGTTTGTTTTCCATTCCTTCCATTTCTCGGCTGGCTGTTGTTTTTCCCAACAACTGTAAGCATGTTTATCCAACAGCAATTTTATCTGGGGCAAGAAATTAAGCTTGAAAAAAAAAAAAACTAAATAAAAGAAGAAAAGTACGAGTAGTCCTTAATTGATAAGGATCTCTGACGGGTGCTGTGTGTGTGAGCAGAATGGAAATGGTTAAGAAAGGAGCACAAGACGAGGAGTAGTTAGCTAGGGCTGTTAGCTCTTACTCTAGAGAAATAAAATAGTTTACTTAACACACACACACAATGGTAGAAATAAAACTAGTACCTATGCTATACGAGCTATACGAGTATATCCTTTTTCCTATCCACTATTACTTTTGTTCTTTGTTAACTGTTTGCTTTTTATAAGTTGCGGACATGGAACTCGATTATTATGGGAGGTTGCCGTTGCCATTGCAGGCTGATGTGATGGTTGGTTGGTGCGGTAATGTTCTTTGATTCTGATGGAGCTAGAAAACAACAACATCCTATGATGCTGCTCCCATAAGATTATCTTGAATATAATAGTAAATGAAACAGTACTACGAGTATGTACATATGTATATAAAGAAAGAATAGTTACACTATACACATACATACATACAACAAGGAGTTGAAAGTAGGGCAAATTAATTAAAGAATTTTAATTGAATTGCATCTCAAGAATTTTGTAAAATGAAACCAAAGATAAATGAACCATTCAATGTGCATTTTATATACACAAACATACCTACGAGTATACGTAAGTACAGTACATAGTTTGTATTAAATAAAGTTAAAAAGTTAATGTTAAGAAAATTTAATTAAAACAATTTTAAATATTTATTAATATTGTTTTTGTATGATGTTATGTATGTACATTTTTGGGACGTCAAAGTGATGTTGATACTTAAGTGGTATTCACTAAGAATGTTATTGAGGAATTTTATATGTATTTATATATGACCTTTCGGAACATTTAATATTCATGTAGTTTAAAATTAAATAAATTAAACTTTTCATTTATTTAATGCTTTGTTTGATTCCATCCAAAGAATTGTTCCATCCTATCCTCGAAATCGTTGTTACAGGGCGATTTCAATTCACACTATACTACGTGGCTTCAACATTCGGAGCAGAAAATACTCTTGAGTTGTTTCTTACGTCTGGCCCTGATAATTACACTATAAGTGTTCTATCTCCTCTAGCCACATCTGACCATTGTGTTATTTCTCGTGTCAAAACTCCAGACAAAGAAAGGGATCTTAAGAGAACCGTTTGGCAATACGAGAAAGCCAACTGGGACTGTCTCAACAATTATTTTAGGTTGTTTAACTTTACACTTTATTTCCTCAAGAGTGACGTTGATGCAAGCTCTAATACATATGATCACAAGTTTGATTCTCCTGGGAATGAGTACTTTTATCCCGAACAGGGTTAAAAACATCATACCTAGGGAAAACGCATGGTTCGATGTGAGCTGTAAGGAGGTTATTAGGCCAAAGAAGTAAGTTTTCATTGCTATAAGGCCAACCTATCTGAGGAAAGCCGAAAAAAGTTCGATTAAGCCAGGAAGGCCTGCAACGCTCATAATCGACCTACCAAATTTATACCAAGTTTGACCAAAAATACAGTTAATGACACTCCGTTTGTTATCTCTTTAGATAAATCTAATCTCTTTCTTAGGCCGTTCAACACCAATTCAATGCAGTGAATTGAAATAAGGCCAAGTGAAATAAGACCAACTTTCAAAACTTGGCCTTATTGCACTTTGCAAAAGTGAAGATGGTATCCCCGCTGTTGTTCTGAAGAGGTGTTCTTCAACGCTTGCAAAACTCCTGCGAAAGCTTTTTCATCTATATTCTTCTCCTCAAAAAAAGACGAATCTTCCTCACACTTCTCTCCAAGGTTATTGAAACGCTGATTAATTATCAGCTCAAGAAATATCTCGAAGATTGAAAGCTTCTTAATGACTGGCAGTATGGTATTCGCAGCAATAGATTATAGTTCATCACACCGAACAGTGGAACAAATCTTGACATCGTTTTGGAGAAAACAAGATTATTATACAGTTGATATTTCAAAGGCATTTAAAAGAGTTTGGCATCATGCTCTTTTACCGAAAATGTGTGCTTTGATTTTTCATGAATCAATCCTTCGAAGAAAGAAAGAAAAAAGCTGCCGAAGAAATTGTTAAACCACCTTCTAGCGAGTTTGATCGATTAGTACTCGTAATGTAAATAAACTCATGTTCGTTCCTGCGTCGACCGATGGTTTATTACAATTGAACTTAAAACTAGACAATTAGTTTCTTAGAAGTTAGATACATACAAATACGTGTTATGCGTTATTAATTTCTTGTCGAGTTATTTGATATTTTACATAAACGAGCACCTAGGAGATGATTGATGGGAGTACATTTTGAATCAATGATGAATGTCTTAAGATCCTTACAGTAATTACCTTTAAGATCGTTCGATACAGTTAGTATTGGATGGGTTCAAGTCTGCAAACCACATACTAAATGCTGGTGTGCCGTAGGGCTCCGTTTTGTCCCCAACATTCTTTCTCATTATTATTAATGATCTCCTGTCTGCAGCCTTTAATCCAATACATTGATTTGATAAATTAATTATAGATTTAATTATGGAACAAAATCGTTTAAGAGACTGCCTAACGTGACTTCACAATAGCGCATTCCATCACTCTAATATTCTAATATTCTTGTTTAAGATTTCGAGCTAAAGTTCCCAGATTGCTTGGATGATATTGACCATAAGAATTATTTTAAGAAATAGAGTAATATGTCTTATTCGGGAAGCAAAGCAACAGTTTTATGCTCCAAAACTTAATCCTTCTTTAGCAAAAGACAAACTGTGGAAGAATTTGAAGGAAATAGGTGTAGGCAAGCAAATAAGCAACAAGAATATTTCTATCGATTGTTACGAGCTTAATAATAAATTTGTTACCTTGAACTGGTCAGGTGTTGAAACCCGAACCTATGAGTTGACAGATATGATAAATGATGGTTCATCTTTGACTAATTTTTGCTTCTTGCCTGTTAATGACTACGATGTTCTGGATAGTGTTCTAGGTGTTAAATCTAACTCTATTGGAACTGATGGCATCTATCCGGTTTTTCTTAAAGTCATTCTTCCGTATATAGTCAAATACATAACCTACATTTTTAATAATATATTAATGACCCTTCTATTTGGAAGCAGGCGAAGATAATACCAATTCCCAAAAATCGTGATGGAGATGATTATCGACCTATAGCTATATTACCTTTTCTTTCAAAGGTTTTGGAGAAACTGATAAATAACCAAATAAGAATTTTTCTCACAAGTAATAAATTGATGTGTATCAATCAATCAGGCTTTCGCCCTTAGCACAGCTGTACTACAGCTTTAATAGACGTTGTTAAAAATATAAGAAATGAATTAGATAATGATAAAGTGACTATATTAACGCTTCTTGACTTTTCAAAGGCATTTGATACCGTCAACCATTTTATACTTTGTGAAAAACTTAAAGGTCAATTTCATTTCTCTTTTGCATCTGTTAAGCTTATTCTCTCCTACTTAACCGGTAGATCTCAGGCTGTTTTTGCTAACAATGTTATGTCTACTTTCCTTCCTCTGCAGAGAGGTGTCTCGATGTATATCAATGATCTTCCGTCATGTCCACTGAACTCTTCTGTGCACATGTATGCAGACGACGCACGTTCAATTATACAACAGTTTTCAACTAGGCATGCTTGAGAATGGTGTGCATGAAGTCAACGAGGATTTGAATTCAATTGTCATATGGTCCCGCAAAAACGATCTTTGTTTAAATCCGAAAAAAACTAAATGCTTAGAGTCATCTCTAGAACTGTAACGGATACCTCATATTTTCCAGAGATATTTTTAAACAACTGTGCTATCGAATTCGTTGATTCTGCCAAAAATCTTGGACTTACATTTAATAAAACACTAAGTTGGAACACTCATCTTAATCTAACGCTAGGTAAGGTATATGGAGGTCTTCGACTGCTCTGGGCGTCTCATCACATAACGCCTTTCAAAACACGCTTAATATTGGCCAAAACGTTATTAGTACCCGTTATGCTTTTCTGTTGCGAGGTGTTCAGTAATTGTGACTTCGAACACAAGCGAAAACTCAAGGTTGCATTCAACAGTATCACGCGTTATGTTTATGGTCTTAGGAGATATGACCACATCTCAAGTTTTTCTAAGTCAATCTATGGCATTTCACTCGATAATCTCTTTAAAGTAAGAACTTTAACCATTCTTCACAATATCATACAATCACATCAACCTGAATACTTATATAATAAAATACACTTTACGCGTTCTATAAGATCATGCGACCTTATCCCAGTACGTTACTCATTCCTTGTATCTGAGCGCCAGTTTTATGGGCATTCTATTCGTCTGTGGAACTCCCTCCCTCGCTCTGTTCAAATTATAAGCAGTCCGACTATTTTTGGAAAAATGCTAAGAGAATTCTTCTCCTAGCTCTGTGCTTATTTGATAATGAAGATGAAGTAGATGTTGATGATGATGATGATGGTGATCGTTATGATGATGAATTGTAAATTTAAATTTTTAGATAATTTCGAATGTACATATGTACATATATTACTTTCTTTTTTTTTAACTTATACCTACATAATTTATGTTGTTTTGTTAATCTGTTTAATGCATACATAATAATTCCACCATTTGAATTCAAAGCACAATTTTTGTAAAAATAGTATTATGATACTGAGATTTGCTCTAGCTTATAAGATATTGTATCTTACAGAGTATAATTATACAATAAATAAATAAAAAAAAAAAAAAAAAAAAAAAATAATAAGTGCTTCAATCGTTTGCGAAATGTTGGCATAATATCAGGCTTTTAAATTTGACAAAAAAAAATCAAAGGCGTCGTATCACAACTCCGAGGCGGCCAATTGACATCAGCATGGTGAGCTGATTGCGAGTTAATGTTCTTGGTTCTTTTCAACTTCCCATAGAAAGTTATTGTAATTTTTCGAATTGAAATTGTTGACATTTCTTAACGTTTCAATGTCCCTAAAATCTAAATATAAGGTTTTTAGAGAGATGTCTGTGTGTTTGGGATACCTTTTATGTCGGCCATATCTCAAGAACGGGTATCGATATTGACTTCATAATATAGATTTTGTTATACAGATAATAACATTGCATGCTCAACCATAGACTTCTGCTTTATTAAAGGAATGTGTCCTCAATGTGTTCACGATTTCAAAGTCAAGGAATCGTTGTACAATATAACCTGTCAGGAGAAACAAAAAGCATATTCTATAGAACTTGTTTATCTCAAAAAAGGTAACACAAAAGAGCCGAGTAATTACATTTGCATATCCTTTCTCAACAGTCAACACTTATAGATACAAAAATCTTCACCGGTGTTTTGCTTGTAAAACTAACTGATTGGCAAATATCAGGTTGGTTTTCGAAAGAGATACTCTTTGTTTGTCAACATCTTGATCGGGTGAAATAAGTTTCGCTGGCATGAAAACAAAGCTTCTACTATACGCTGAAGATATGGTCATTTTAGCAGAAGGTCTAAATGGGAGGCATCTGATGATAAACCTACTGGAATTTACAATTGAACACCCGGATATATGCTAGAAATGAGAACTGGGCCTGACAAAACGAAGAACTCGAAAAGTCAAACTATACAAATACCTAGGTATCCTTTTAACCCCACAAATATCTTTTAGGAAACATTTACAAGAAAAACTGAAAGAATCCAAACGCGCGATAAACTGCAGTTAAAGAACAGTCTTTATAAAACAAGAAATTTCACCAACCTCAAAGTTCGAAGCGGTTATGAGATCTACCGTGTGTTATGCAGCTCAAGTTAGAGGCATCTACCAATTCTTGACTTATTTTCGAAAAGTTATGATGCAAACTGCCCATCGCCTTGTATATAAAATAACCAAAAATCTTCAAAGGAGAAACCTACAATTCTATAGTGAACGCTCGAGACTCGAAGATTGCATCACACACGACAATTTTCGGATGCAGAGCCTAAAGAGCTAAACGAGACGCACCTATAAGTTTCTCAAAACACAACCTCGAGAACAAAAACTATGTTTGCGATACAAACAGTATTGAGATAATTTCCATCATATTCAAGGTTGAAGGTGAACTTTTACTCACAATGAAACCAAAGTAAGGATCAATCGAGTGTTTGGCGAAGTTTCACAAAAATAAAGCAGATTTTTTTAGTCGATTCATAACCATGGATGAAACATGTGTCCATCACTTCACATCTGTGGCGAAGGAACAGTTAAAACAATGGACTGAAGTGGGAGAATCGGCTCCAAAGAAGGCGAAGACAGTTCCATCTGCTAAAAGGAGACTATGTAGAAAAATAAAGATATTTTACCCAATGTAACAAAAGGCAAGAGAAAAGTTATTGTGTCTGGATTAGCTGGAGCTTTATCAGCTTTAATATTTTTACAAATTTTGTGTGTTTTCCTTGTTAGTTCGGATACTTCTGGCACTACCCTCGATGAAAAAGTTAGTTTCAATTGTAAATAGATTACGTTATGTTTGGTATTAAAAGTTTTCGTTTATAATTACGTCGGCTAAATGTGTAAAACTGCTAAGTCCATTTTTGGGCGAAATTGCTAGAATTGGCTCGTGGAAGCCTTGCATCAGCAGATTCACTTAATAATTCAATTGTACAAAACGATTTCGATAAAAATGATAGAAATTCTGAAAATTAAAATTGTGGTCATATACCAGTAGAACAAGAAAACGACTCTAATTTATTGGCGATTGGCAACATAAGGGACTCTGAAATGTTCAAAATTGTGAACGATATGATTATATTGGACATTCTAAATTCTATAGAACAAGGTACAAGTTACGAAGAAAATTTTCAAATTGATACAGATGATGATGAAAACGCTGAACTTATGACCTTTCAAATGAATTAAATAATCTTGACAAAAACGAGGAAACTGATATTATCAGCGTTGATAATGTTTTTGGTATGGGGCTTGTTCCAAATACACAACATTCTGATTCGATCTCAACAACATCCCTAAAAAACCTTCGACTCAAATTAAAAGATCTGAACAAAGAAACTTGGATTTCACAGAAAAACTTAAAGCTAAGAGAAAAAGGGCTAAAGTATTTTTGTAGACGTAGAAAAGACAAAACAACATGGCAATACGGCATTAAAAAACAACCAAGTTCGATGAAAGAACGATGTTCATCAAAGTTTTTACAGATTTTATTTAGATGATTGGTGCGCATCTAGAAATGTTGCGGCAATTTCTTCTACAACCTTTAATAAGTTAATAGATGCAAACAAAATTGCTTTATTTCATCCGAAAAAAGATCAGTGTGAAAAATGGTCCGCGTATAAAGTTGGGCACGTATCTGAAAGTATTCGCTTTTTACATACCTATAAATAAAAAGAAGAAGAAGAAGCATGCGAGGAAAAGGAGAAAGACAAGGAAAATTAAAGTCTTGTTTTTACTATGGATTTACAAGCAGTTCTAATGGCTCCAAAGTCAAAAGTGTCTAGCTTGTATTATAAGACTAAGTTATGTGTTCACAACCTTTGTTTTTAAAATATAGTAAATAAAAGCGGTTTCTGCTACATCTGGAACAAAACTGAGGGTGGGGTCAATGCAGAGGAATTTGCCACGATTATTTCTCGTTTTATCGTAGAAAACGTGCTTCCTATCATTGACCGGAAAAATGAAACAAACCCGACAAAAATTATTTTACATAGCGACGGATGTACCTACCCAAATCGAAATGTGACTGTTTCTAGCCCTCTATTGAATGTTGCTATTAAAGAAAAAATTATAATTGAACAAAAGTATTTGGGAGTTGGAAACACTCAAATGGAAGCAGACTCGATGCATTCAACAATCGAAAGACACCTAAGGGAGAAAACTGTGAATGTTCCTGCAGAATATTACGGAATTTGTCGAAAAAGTATGATGTTACATACCTCAACCACACATTCTTCAAAAACTTTAAGGAGGTCAAATTTCTGAAGAGCATACGCCCAGAAAAGAAAAAGGGAGACCCAAAGGAAATTTAGAATCACAAATATGTACTTATTAAAATTTTACACATTTTTTGACTTATAAGCTAGGTTTTGGACATTCGTGCTTTTAAGTATGACGAAGATGGTCTTTTTTATTACGAACTCCTGGGTGTTTTCTTGTGCAGTGGAAACCTTGGAACAACTACATAACCAGCGGTTAAAGATTAAAAAAAGAAAGTTTGACGATTTGCAAGCTTTAAAAAATATTTTGGCTGATGATTATCACATTTATTACGAATAGGTAATGTAACTACATATATGAATTAAAACTAAAAGATACAATTAAAAACATTACAAATTTAATTAAATGAAAACCTGCAAAGTCCTTCCATGTATTGAAATTTCACAAAATGTTTGATAAGAAAATTTGCTAAGTCCAAAAAATTTTGATTAAATGAAGCAAAATGCAAAAAATATTGTCTTTCTTTTATATAATGCTATATGAGGGAAACATTCAGAAACGGGATTTTGGAATTCCTTAAATTGACCATAATTTAGATTTTATGTCGTTTTCTTAATCTCCTGCAAAATTTGTCAAAGTGGACTTAGCACCTTTACACATTTAGCCGACGATTAATTGCCCGTACTTGAGTGCATTTTTGACGTAATGCTAGAGTAAGTTTTAATTTTATCCCTTTGAAGCATAGGGTTTCACCAGACTTGTATTCTTATCGTTTTAAACATTGGGCATATTGCAATGAAATGTTAAGTGTCTTCTATCTGCCCGAGGTTGCTAAGGGTGCATGTTCATTCTAAGATCATTTCTTAGTTTGTAGTTTACAAGCAAGAATTCACCTCCGGTCTTACAGATTGCCGATATCATATCTACATGGAAGTAATTCTTTATTCATGTTGGTCATGTTGGAAATCCTTGTACTTCAATCTCCTTTGGCTATTTTGGATTTGCTCGCAGAATCTTGCAAATTGGCAAACTTAATTTTTATAGGAGTTCATGCATTGGGCATTGTCCATTAGTTAGTTCAATAACATTGTATTCTCTGCTGAGCCTAGACAATTCATTGAAGCATTGTTTGTTGCAGTTTTTTAGATGCGAAACAATTTTAAATGTAAGCCAATGTATTCTAGTTGGTTCATCGCCTTCTTCATGTAGTCAAGTTGGAGCTTTAGGGTATATATGAACAAATGTCTTAATCCGATCTCCGAGTGTAGTATATAGTTTGGTGTAATATATGGAACCTGAACCTTTGTTGATAAAATATCTTTGGAGTTTTTCTACTTCTTCGAATTGCCAGATTTACCATCATTTTGCTGCATAGCACATAATTGCACGAAACACTGCTTCAAATCTATACTAATATTATAAATGCGAAAATAACTCTGTCTGTCTGTCTGTTACTCAATCACGCCTAAACTACTGAGCCAATTTGCATGAAATTTGGTATGGAGATATTTTGATAACCGAGAAAGGACATAAGCTACTTTTTACCCCGGGAAAATGACGCATTCCCATGGGAAAATTCAGGTGGGCCGATCGCTTTTACGCCTAACCTACTGAACAGATTTAAATGAAATTTGGTAAGGAGATAGTTTGAGACTTAAGAAAGGACATGAGTTACTTTTGACCTCGGGAAAACAACGCATTCCCATGGGAAATATTACTTTCCGGGGAATCTGATCGCTTTCACTCCTAAATTACCAAACATTTTAATAATATTTGGATAAAATTAGTATTGCGGGAAAACAACGCATTCCCAACCCTTATGAAATAAGTCGCTGGAGACTTTAGACAGACCCTGCCGGTAATTACTAGAGGTACACCGGCAGATGAAATAAACGCATTTTTGAAAGTATCTGTGTTATGGGTACATGTAAAAAAGTTTTGTCTGACTACGAATATGCGAGTACAGCTACAAAATGATTCTCAAGCTGGACAATATGCCGCTGCTCTTCTAAAAATCGGAGAAGATTGTCATGAATTCTGTCAAATTGTCTGTAGCACAGATGAATTAAAAAGTAATGTCTATCCAAACCTCCATATAAATGTGGGCAATCGGGAGTGGTTGTGTGAGAGGGCAATATTAGCTCCAACTAATGAGATAGTTAGCCAGATAAACGAACTAATTATGTTTAACGTGTAGGGAGATATCGTCGAGTACCTCTCAGTAGACAACGTTATGGACACGGAGTAAGTAACATCATACCCCATAGAGTTTATTAATTCTTTGGAATTATCAGGGGTGCCTTCTCATAAGTTGAGATTGAAGGTTGATGTTCCAGTCCTGTTAATGAGAAATATTGACGCACCAAAGTTATGTAATGGTACACGCTACAGATTACTCACCTAGGACGAAATATTATAAAAGCTATAATCATGACTGGAATAGCAAAAGGAAAAAATGTTTTAATTCCCCGAATTCCGATAATTCCAACCGATTTGCCGTTTCAATTTAAAAGAGTGCAGTTTCCTCTGAAAGCAGCATTTGCAATAACAATAAATAAAGCTCAGGGGCAAACG
The DNA here is from genome assembly GCA_920104205.1 of Eupeodes latifasciatus. NCBI lineage: Eukaryota > Metazoa > Arthropoda > Insecta > Diptera > Syrphidae > Eupeodes > Eupeodes latifasciatus. The sequence continues at coordinate 187,059,722 of OV049924.1, forward strand.
CTGAAAGTTGCAGGTGTAAATTTGGAAAAAAAATGTTTTTCCCATGGACAATTTTATGTAGCGTGCTCACGAGTCTCAAACCCACAAAATCTTTACGTTCTGACCAAGGAAGGAAAAACAAAAAATGTCGTATATAAAAATGTATTGAAGTAACCTATCTTCTTCTTAAAATATATTAACCTAACCTAACCTAACCTATGGCAATCACACTTAGTATGGCTTCATCCCATCTCGGCACAATTCAGATACAGCTCAGGTTTTTTTTCCGTTCTACTATCCAAAAAAACTATCTAATGCGGACGAAGTCGCGGGTAAAAGCTAGTATTCTATATTTAACACTATTTAACACTTGGCACAATATTTTCATATTTGATAAATTTACTCCAGGTGCTGTTAATCCCTATTTTTGCCTTTTTTAGCTTTTCTTCCAAGTGAGTCCTGAAGGAAATTTGGGGTGTTAGCAGGACACCCAGATACACCTTTTCTAATTCTTCGTTTCTCCAGTACCATTTCTCATTTCTTAAATACCGTGTAATTTCATTTCAAAATTTTTTCAATTCAATTCAATATTAGCTTTAAATATTGCAAGTCTCACATGTTTTGGAGTTTGTTGATCATAATCATATTTGTGTTGTCATACAATATTACTATGTAAGTCATCTGCGTACATCAGAATTCTGATTTTAGCTTCCGCGTAAGATATACCTCCTGGTAGATGTACACTATAGGTCATCCAAAAAGAGAGAGAAAAGGATTGAGCTAAGGAGGCAGTATTGTTTTGCTCCAGTTTCTGTTTGAAGCAATTCTGATAATATTTTACCATCCCAATTCCATATAGCTGAGTGATTTTTGTGATAAAGCTGTAGCAGTATTTTAAGCATCTTTGTAGACATGCCTAAATGCGATAGTTTGTTAAATAAGACTTCTTTCTATCAATGTCGGAAGATGCTTTGAAGTCAACAAAGAAGGCATATAGTTTTTTTTCCGTTTTCTAGATGGGATCGGGCAGTACTTGTCAGGATGAAGATATTGTCTACTCTGGAATAGCACTTACGGAATCCGGCTTGGTATTCACGGAGTAGATTACTTTCATCTACCCAACAACTCTCCTGTAAAGATCTTAGTAACAGCTAAGAAAAGATATACCTCTATAGTTATTTGAGTGCGTAAGATTTCCTTTTATCAGTAAAGGGAATGTGATGTTTTTTCTGAAGCTTTTTGGAACCTCACCACAGTCGTAAATCCAGTTGAAAGTTCTTGTGAATTCTTCAAGAAAGGCGTTCGTTCCGTTTTCGGAGAATTCATAAAGTATCCGGTCTTTGTCTGGAGTTTTGTTTTCCTTACAATGATCTATGATTCTGGATATTTGTAATTGAGTAAATGGACTAAGGTATCGTTGCTTATAAATGATTTTCCAAATTGGAAGGGGTTTCCAATTGATTCTCTGTTTTGGAGATTTTTTGAAGTAATCACCCAGAATTCGAGCATCTACTTTTATGGCCGATCCAAAGCCTTTTTGGTTTAAGGTTCTTACAATCTTCCAGAAAGCCTTACCAATCTTCCAGAAAGCTTAGCCATTTTTTGTTTCGTCGCACATATCTTTAAATATGCTTTGTTTGCTTCTTAGTAGATTATTCTTGAACGATTGGTTCTTTTATTCTCACATTTCTCAGTCTTGTAAATGATTTTTCGTTCATCGCCGTTTTGCACTCCCGTACCAAGGTAATTTTGTTTGAGCTAATCTTTAAGCCAACACAAACTTGTAGATGGTCTGAAATAGTGTGTTCTTATATTTTAATGTCATTAATATTTTGTAGACCTATACGCAAATATTTAATTTATGGTTGAGCTTGCAGTCCCCCTCATGAATCCTCCAACTATAACGAACAAAACAACAACAAAAAAGAGGATGGGATGGGACCCACACTGATAACTTCCCAACCCGTCTGTCGATTTGTCTTGCTTAAAAGGTTTGTAGGTTATTGAGTTTTGTTAAAAAGTCGTCAGTTGAATTGTTCTTAAAAATTAAAAATTACCAACAATATTTTGCATATGATAAAAGAGTTTGATTTCAAAATCTATTTTGGTTAACGAGATTTTTAATCGTAAACCGATTTTTACCAATTTTAGTAGGATTTCTTAAAAAAAATTATTTCTTCTATAAACAAATACAAATCGAATGAATGAGATTAATTTGAAGTCAATATCTTATAATTGTTCACGAGATATCGAGAACCGAACATCAATTTTTACCAAATTTGCGTACCTACTATTTTTTGTAGATTTTATTTTTTTTTAAATATACTGACTGTTGGATTTCTATAAAAAAAATTACTGAATGACAAACACAATATTTTCTGTGATATAAAAACAGTTTGAAGCCAATATTTTTAAAATTTTGAAAAGATATTTGAGTCGGAATTAAATTTTTACCAAGGTTTTAGTATATTGTTTTTTTTTTGTTTTTATTTTTTGCAAAAAAAACTATCAATTTGATTTTTCTCAGAACTTTTTTGAATGTTGAAAAAAGTATTTTTTATAAAACAAAATTAGTTTGAAGCCATAATCTCAAAGTATTAAAAAGATATTTGAGCAGAAAATCAATTTTTACCAACTATTTTCATTTTTTTTTAGCTTTTTTTATTTTTTGTAAAAAAAAACTGTCAATTCGATTTTTCTCAAAATTTTACAGAATGTTAAAAACAATATTTTTTTATAAAAAAAAAAGTAATTTGAAGCTATAATCTCAAATTTTTGAAAAGATATTTGAGTCGAAAATCAATTATTCTCAACTTTTAGTAATGTTTTTTTAGGTTTTTTGTTTTTATAAAAAAAACTATCAATTCGATTTTGCTCAAAGTTTTACCAGATGTCGAAAACGTCATTTTTTATTGCCGTTAGTTGGAATTTTTTCCAAAAATTTACTTGTTTGGTATCACGTTACAATATATAATTTAAAATTTAATTCAAGTCTCTAGCGTTATTGGTTCGTGAAATATTTAGGGTTAACCAAAATGTTCACCTTTTTTATAAATTGCTATGGTAAAAAAACCTCCCACACAATTTTTTCTGCATCCTTCTGCATTATTATCTGTATAACAAAATTTATTTGAAGTCGATATCTCTACTGGTTCTTGAGCTATGGAAAACAAAAACGCACGTACAGACATCTCTCTAACTCTCTAAAAATCTTATATTTCGACTCTAGGGACCTTGAAACGTCGAGAAATGTCAAAATTTTCTATTCGACAAATCGGACCGATTACAATAACTTCCTAAGAGAAGTTAATAATTATCGAAATCGGTCGAGCCGTTTCTGAGCCTAAGCAAAACTAACGCACAACAATTAATTTTTATACAGATAGAAGATAAATGAAAAATGTTCAAACATAAATCCCATTTTGAAACTTTTAAATTATTGCAGTTCGTTTGCCTTACATAAACCACCTATTAAATAATAGAATATCATATAAATCATAATTAAAATCGCATATACTGTTTATACATGTGTCTGTATAAATGTTTATCTATACTTATACACAAAAACATCGAGTATGCATTAATTAGTATTATATCTAACTTTCTCCATTAGCAACAAGTGTCGGCATTAAAACTAACAAATACAAATGTACGTATAAAACCACCCTTCAAACCCATCCCTTATATCACTGCATCATTCATACAAGCAAACAAACAAACAAACAAACAAAACTCACTCACACATATGTATACAACCTAAAAGCTTAAAATCAGGGATAGAAACAATACAACAAAACAAATTTAAAAAAAGACATTTAAAGGTATAAAAACGACAAATGGAGCAATAAACTGAAACACGCATAGGTGCTTTAAATGTTTATTCAAAAAAATAAAGACTTGTCAAAGTTCAAAATCATACTCAATCAAGATCCATCACTATGAAGTAAAGCGTATGGTGCGTTTAATTATGATCAAATATTTGCCAAACAACAAAACAAAAAAAACCTACACAGCAATCAAAATAATTAACATCGACGACAAATCAAATAGAATTTTCTAATAATTACACAGCTTCCCTATACTCAAGGGTGTGTTTAATCAGAAAAGAGAGAGAAGCAGCTTTTAGCTGAAAGTGGTTCAACATTTGCTTATACTTTAAGTTTAGGGTTGTAAATAATTGTAATATCCATATATTGTCTTTTATGTAGTATGCATGTATTTGTGCTCTGTATACAAACAGAAAACAATAGATATAAATTATAGCAAGAAAATTTAATGCGATTATTAAATATTGAGAAAGCTTGTAAGTGTGATCCTTTGACAATATAAACATAAATATGCGAGTCGCAGCAGAGCAGAGTATAGGTACATTGGCTTAAGATTCCTGATTACGAAGCTTTTTCTCTTTTTTCTTCTGATTTCGATAAAAGTGCGCAAAAGCCGGATTGATTGGGGTAAACCATCAGAAAATACTGCGATGTTGGTTTGGTTTTGATTTAGTCTGAGGTGAAATTCTTGGAAATATGTTTTTCATTGACGATGATGGTCAACTTGTAAGTGTTGCAGACCGTTGCGAACGATTAAGTACTTTATTTCTGGAATCTACAACGAAAAAGTACTCATACGCCATAGTGAACATTTTGTATTAGTTTACAAATTATATCATGATTTACGTTCTTTATTTTTATCATTATCATAGAAATGACTATTTTGAAAAACGTTTCCAAAATAAATTTAATTAAAGGCACCGTGGCACTGAGTTAACTTTTTGCAGTAATTGTCTAAGCGAGTAGGTCCATAAATCAACGTTAATAATTATTTTTACAAGTAATTAGATTTTAAAAAACAATTTTAAAGTTCTTTATTTTTTAAATGATTTATTTTGGATATACACATACTGAAAATCCATTTAATTCTCCAAATGAAAAATTTTCAAGCAGACATTTTTTTTTTTAACTTCCCATAAGAAGTTATTATAATTGGGCAAAATAAAATTTAGAAATTTTAAAATTTCGCGTTTCAAGGTCCACCGAGAGAGAGAGAGATGTTAAAACGTTCATTAGTTTGGAATACTTTTTTCGTCGTCCATTTCTTAAGAAATAAGAGAGACATTGACTTCAAAACTGTCACGCAATTATACGCTTGCTTCGTCGACTTTAAAGCAGCATTCCACAAGATAAATAGACAAGCTCTGATCTCCAACCTCTCAACGCTAAGAACCTCCTGGAAATTCTTGATGATGTACTTTAACTTTCTTGTTTCATCGAGTACAGCAGTATGGGATGGGACGAATTTCCTAGAATGGACAGGTGTTCCTCAAGGCTGCATTTTAAGTCCTTTACTTTTTGCTTTATTTATTGAGAAAATGTGTGATGTACTCCCAGGAGTAATATCTTTTACTGAGATACGCTGATGACTTAGTATTACTGGCTGATTTTTCAAAGCACGCTAAACAAGCCGCAAGTCCAATCTGACTTTGATTATAATGTGGCCTTAGTTCTTTGCTAATTAGGATACCGGTCTCGCTACCAAATACCGTGTTTTTCATGCAACGGTCAACACATGTACATATGTGCTACGGTGCCCAGGTTTTTGGTTATGTCTTCTTTGAGGTGTTTGAAACGGTGCTTAGATATTTCTTCAAACGCGTATTCAGACAACGCCAAACTATGCCATCTATATGTGGATTCTGGTATAATGCCTCCGTAAATAACAAAGTCTAAAAGCCACTTATGATAATTTGATAAAAAAAAGTGGAATAATTCTTCACAAGAGCATTATGGTAAACAAACAAACGGCATTCAAGGAATAGAATGAAATAGCCCATTACCATGAAGTACATCTATATCAATTATGGAGTCAAACGTTGATAAATGGCAAATGAAAAGCTTTACACTCAGCATCTATCAGCAGCAACCTCAACATCGTCCAGGAATACATACAGGAAACTTAATCACCAATTGTCTTAAGGAATTTTTTAATTTTTAATTTTTAAATTTTTGGAGTACGTGTTGAATTTTTTTAACTCAAGCCTTATGCCCCATCGACCTGATCTACCATAAATCTGTAATTTTTGCAATAGACGGGAAAATGAACGCGTAAATCATTTTATTTCCAAATGTTCTATACTGCAAAAAATCCGCCAGTTGTATTTTGATGAAAGTTATCTTCCTTCAAATCAACTTTATGAGATTTTAAACTGAGCACTAGGCTAGCCTAATTAACATATAAGTATTGCAAACACGCTTTTACTTTTCGCAACAGTTTTGAGGCTTAATACCTTTAGTTAAACCAGTAACTGTAGTTCAAAACACCCTCTTATGTATATTAATACATGATTGTACATACATATATTCACATACGAAAAATATTCCAGCGGTGTTAAATCGCACAATCTTGGAAGCCTCACCCCAGGGACCCACGACACGTGAGATAATGCGGTCACAAAAAGTTTATTTCAATGAATTTATTGTTATTTTGGAAATATATAATTTTATTTTGGGAATACACTTGCAGAATTTGCAAAACTTGCTCCCGAGTAAATCTTTTGATTTTAAAATGACAAATCCAACTGAGCATTTTTTTCAAATGCGTTTCAGCTGATGTCTAAAAATTTTGTTTATGAAGTTAAAAGAAGAGCTCATATTCATGTTTGTTTTATACATATGAATTACACTGATTGACAGAAGTACGTGTTTTTTTACTGAGTACATGAACTCAAGGGTGGTTAAATTTTACGGGCCGATGTTGATTTTGAAAAAAAAACAAATTATTTATTAAATTATTGTTATTTCCTTTTATTAATTATGTATGGAACAAAATATTGGCCAAATCGCGGCACATCTCCATCCGATGATCCAAATTGTCGAAGATGCTAAGGCATATGAGGTTCTATGCATTTGCTGAATTATCTCATCCTTTAGCTCTTGAATTGTTGCTGGCTTATTGACGTATGCACCTTTTCTTTCAAATAACCCCTTAACAAATTACATAATCTTGAAGGTTAATTGATATCGCCACCACGTGAGATAACACGGCCATTGAATTTATCGCGCAAAAGAGCCATTGTTTCGATAGCTGTGTAGCAAGTGGCACTATAACGTCCTGTCGAAACCACATTTTCTCCACATCAATTTCTTCCAATTATGGCCATAAAAAGTTCGTTATCTTCTCACGATATTGAACACCATCCACAGTAACTGCCTTAAAGGACTCATTTAAAAAAAATAAGGCCCGATGATGCCGCCATACCATCCCATAAACCGTACCAAACAGTGTAACAGTCACTCTTGTGGTTGCATTGGTTTTCGACAATCACTATTTCTATCATTCGCCAAAATTTAGGCAATTTTGCTTATTGACGAATCCATTGAGGGGAAAATGTGCCTCATCAGTCATCACTGAAGATGCTTTTCTTCGAAAATTGATCATCCACTGTTGCCATTTCTTGTCACCATTCTGACCATTGACGATTGACAGTTTGAAATGGTCAAGTGGCATTAGTTCTTGAGTCAATGATTTAAACCCCCATTTTCATAATAAGCCTGAATAACTTTAACACGTTGCTCGACTATGTATCATTCCATGTTTCAATTTGATTTAGTCTAAAATTGAAAAATGTCAAATGAAATGCAGAAAAATATTTTACATTTAGATGTGGTGAACATTCAACAACTGCGCTTAAAATTTAACTACCCTTTATATGGCAAGATTTGTGTTCGTGAGAAATTTCGAACTAAAAATTAATATTTTACGAAATTGAAATGTAAAAAAAAGAAGCTGGGGTGCGAGCCACACTGATAACTTCCCATCCCGTCTGTAGATTTGTCTTGCTTAAAAGGTTTGTAGGTTATTGAGTTTTGTTATAAAGTCGTCAGTTAAATTTTTCTAAGAAAATTAAAAATTACCAAAATATTTTGCATATGATATAAGAATTTGATTTCAAAATCTATTTTGGTTAACGAGATTTTATTCGAAAACCAATTTTAGTAGCATTTGTTAAAAAATTTAATTTCTTCTATAAACAAATACAAATTGGATGAATGAAATTAATTTGAAGTCAATATCTTCTATTATTCACGAGAGAACCGTACTATTTTCTGTAGATTTTGTCGAAAATCAATTTTTACCAACTTTAAGTATTGTGTTTTTTTTTTTTGGCTTTTATTTTTTGTAGGGAAACTGTCTATCAATATATTTAACAAGATAAAATTAATTCAAAGCCAATATCCCAAAGTTTTGAAAAGATATTTGAGTCGAAAACCAATTTTTACCAACTTTTAGTAATGTTTTTTTTTTTAGTTTTTTTTTTTTTTGTAAAAATAACTGTCAATTCGATTTTTAACGAAATTTGACTGAATGTTGACAACAATATTTTTTATAAAATAAAATTAATTTGAAGCCAATAATTAAAATTTTTGAAAAGATATTTGAGTCGAAAATCAATTTTTACCAAGTTTTGTTAATTTTTGTTTGGTTTTGAATTTTTGGAAAAATGTTATTCTTCGTTGCACAAAATTTTTTTGGAGATAAAATCATGTTTTTGTTCGTAAAATTTTGAGGTGACAAATATTTTTTGTCAGTTTTTTTATTTATAAAAAAACCGTTATTTGGATTTTTTTCCAAAAATATAATATAATATAAAATTTTATTCAAGTCTCTAGCATTATTGGTTCGTGAGATTTTTAGATCTAACCAATATTTTCACCTTTTTTTAAATTGCTATGGTAAAAAGCCACCACGCAAGTTTTTTGAGAGTTCTTTCTGCATCTTTCTGCATCATCATCTGTATAACAACATTTTTTGAAGTCGATATCCCTACTGGTTCTTGAGCTATGAACGACGAAAAAAATTTCGCGAACGTACACACGCACGCACAGACATCTCTCTAAAAATCTTTTATTTCGACTCTAGGGACCTTGAAACGCCGAGAAATGTCAACATTTTCAATTCGACAAATCGTACCGATTACAATAACTTCCTATGGGAAGTTAAAAAACTACTTTATGAATTTAGATAGCTTCGAAAATCCTTGGATATGTGTGTTTTGAACTTAAAAAAGTAATATCTCAAAAAGCCAGGAAAAAAACCTTGTCAACCAATATTTAACTCATCAAGGATAAACCAATGGCAACACCATTCAACACCACTTCCAACCAAAAGAATGACAGAAAATGTATACCAATGAAAAAAGAAAACCAAACTAAAATAACAACAACAAAAAAATCCAGAAGCCCAGATTATCCAAAAAGAATCACAACAAACATTTTTATATCAAAAGACTATATGAAAAGCTTTCACCAATATGGAAGTCGAAACCATCAGTATTCAGTATACCATCAGAGCAACAAACCGATTAAGGTGCACAGGAAAATAATTGTTTTCAACAACAAAAATTTTCCACCAACAACTATTTTGGTTTTTGTTTCGTCAAAACCATCATCAGAGAGAAAAGAGAGTAAAGAATTGGTTTGTTGTACTTGTACCATCATCACAAGCTTAACTTTAGATACATATTACTGTAAAGTCTTTACTAAAAGTATCTACAGCATCCGTTCTGTATCTTTATTAAATCAGAGAGAGAACAAGTCGAATTTAGGGGAAGCCCAAAATGAACTTTTTCTCTCTTATCTCTTATAAGAAAAAACCTAAATCTGCCACAACACTAAAAGCAGCCAAATCGATTTTAGTCAGGTGTAGTCAGTGTTCGAGTTCGGTTGAAGGCATCGTTTTTGTTTGCTACATCGGTTTCCATACTATACAAAAAAAAAAACAATTTAATAAAAGAAGAGTACTGTATTTGCTAGGATATAATTAATCATAGTTGGTTGGCTTTTCCTTAAATTTATTTGATTTCTATTCAACAAATAAAAAAGAGTGTATTTTTTATAAAAGAATAATTCAAGAAAAGCAAGTGACCCCTTTAAGTTGCAAAATTTTCAAAAAAGTCCTTTCTATACACATAAAAACAGTATCCTACATAATAGTGTACACTTAAACAGTTCAGTATGTAACCATCAGGATCAAAAAAGGAAGAAGTACCAACAAAAAAAGAAAAATGAATACTTGATAAAAAAGGAAAAACAAATTTAAAAAAACGAAGCAAAAAAAAATCAAAAATAATAAAAATCATACCTAGATAGTCGACAAGGAAAGCTCTCCTAGATTAATAAAATTTTTGTTGTTTTTGTACCTCTATACCTATAGTAAAATTTTCATCTGGTATACAAATATTCACCACACCCTGATCTGCTTTTGCTTTTGATTTTGCTGCTGCTTCTGCCTGAGCTGCTGCTGCTACTTCTGTCTTTGCCTATACAAACAACACTGTTACCTACTTTATAGAGCTCCATATCCTTGTCGTAAGAAAATTCGGGTGCAAATACTGTCTTCCCTTGGTGACATCCGTTTCACTACGCAACATCCTCTGTGTGTCGGTCGGAAATAAAATTTATAAATCACTATATAAGTTTTAAATATTTCAAATCAAATAGAATTTAAAAATATGTAAATCAATTTTTTTTTTTAATTATTGAAAAAAGAAAATTAAGTAGAATTTTATAAATTCGTATTATCTTCCTAAGATTTTTCAAACATCAAGTGAAATCCTTTTCTATACACAAATTATTGTTTTTAAAAAAAGAAAGATGTCTACAATTGGATGTGATAATAATTTAAACCGGTGATGATGGTGATGTGGAACCTAATTTTATCGCAATTAAAAAATTTCATACAACAGTAACATCAATTAAAAAGAAAAGTATATAATATACAGAAGTGAAAATTTCTAATTTGTGTATCTGTAATCAGTGAATTAAAAAGAAAAAAGAAAAAATTATTCAAACCTCAAGCGAGTATGAGAAGAAAACGTGTTCAGCAGCGAATAGAAATTATTTTGAGAAGCTTGTGATTGGAAAAAGAAAAATAGTAAAAGTGGTCTGGCTTAAAGTTAAATTAATATCAAACTCAAATTCAAATCCTTATCAGCAACAATTTAAGTTTAATTTATGGCAATGCTTTAACTAAAACCAAATCAAATCAAACCAAATTAACAAAAAAAGTACCTACACAAAATTCCATCAGGGAGGAGCTGCTTGCTGGAAAAGTTTGTATTCTGCCACAACAACAACAACAACAAAATAGAATATTGTATTAAACTTTTTTATCAAAATCCACATCTCGTCGTGTTCTATATTTGATCCAGATAACCAGAAGCAGATACTCACTGAATAAAACACACTTTCCTGTCTCGCAATCAGAGAGCGAGAACTAGAGCGAGAGCGAGAAAACGGGAGCGAGAGAGCGAGACTGGCAAGAGAGTTAAATAAATTTTATATCCTGTGAGAAGAGCTTTTGTTTTCATATTGTTTTTGTGTTCAAATTTTTCTGTTGATATTTCTGTGAGTGTGTGTGTGTTTCGGCATTGTTGTTTGATTCATCGCTACTTACTCTAGAACTACCAAAACTTTTTTTGGTTGGTACGGAAGAGTACCCTACTCAAATCAACAACAGCATCATCATTATAATCAACATCATCAACATAAACATCAGCAACATTAACATCAACATCATCATCGAAGCAGGAGTCCTATAAAGCATCTGTGTATCTAAATAAGGAGCAAAGTTAAAAAAAAGGAAGACTACAACGAGCGACGAAGAAGAAGACGAGGACGGAAAACGCGCGGCAAAAATACATTCGCCAAGGTATGTTTTTAGACGTTTAGTATAATCATCTATAAGAAATATTTGTACTTAGAAGGTTTAAGGGTCATTATATAATGAGAGAGAATATATGTAGGTATAGGGTTTTGAGAAGGGTTTGGCAAACTCAAATAATGTAAAAAGGGTGTGTGTACATTTTTGGAGACACATTCTGCCAAGTTGTTATAGTTACCTGAATTTGTTTATTTTTTTTTAAAGGCTTTAAAGGGTCCAATAATTTAATAGGAACATGATTATTATTGACTGCGCATTTTGAAAATGGAAGAATATGGTGAAGGTTCAAACTGGTACATAAATTAAAATTTAAAACAAACGTTTGTATTTAGGAATAGAATATATAATTCACACTAAGTGATAGCGTTTTACATGAGTAGAAACATAGCCTAACGTAAAAGGTGATTTTTTAAAAGCTTTAAGAAAGTTTTTCAAAAATAAAAAACACATAAAATTCAGAAAAATGCATAAAACCTTTATTTGAATCGATAGTACGGTCCATATAATTTAATGTTTGAAGATTATTTCATGCAAATATTGACCTTGACTGCGCCTCAAATGGCCCATCCACTTAGTCCAATTTTGGCATACTCTTTCCAACATTTCGGCCGGTATCTCACGAATAAATGCTTCAATGTTGTCTTCCAATGCGTCAAGTGAAGCGGGCTTGTCTGTATAGACAACATAGCCCAACAAAAAATAGTCTAAAAGGCGTTAAATCGCACGATCTAGTCGGCCAATTGATCGGTCCCGAACGTGAATAAAATGTTCACCGAACTCGCCTCTCAATAAGTCCATTGCTGCGCGTGCTGTGTGGCATGTGGCACCGTCTTGTTGAAACCACATGTCATGCAAGTTAAGCTCTTGCATTTTGGGCAAAAAAAGTTGGATATCATCTCACGGTAGCGCTCACCACTCACAATTACGTTACGATTCGCATCATCTTTGAAGAAGTACGATCCAATGATGCCACCAGCCGCAGCCCATAAACCACACTAAACTGTGACTTTTGGTGGATGCATTGGTAGCTTTTGCAATGCTTCTGGCTGATATTCACTACAAAATCCACCCATTGAGCCAAAAATGAGCTTCGTCGCTGAACACAATTTTTCGCGCGATAAACGCATTTTGATAATAAAATTCAATAATTTGCAAGCGTCGTTCGTTTGTAAGACGATTCATGGTTAAATTATAGACCTAACTGAAGATGTTTGACAGTGAAATAAAACACGAAACGTGCTGTTTAAACCAGTGTTTCCAAAAAGATAATAGCTACAAAATCACCCTTTATAATAGTTTGAGAGCTGGGAGTTTATTTCTGGCCTGCGAAGACCCCAAATAAAATTAATGTTAAGGTGTGTACAGACCAAGGAAACATTTTTGAAATCTTTCAGAAACAGAGACACATTTGTGAAATGTTATCTTTGCTCTATACGGCTCAGCAGGCCAAAGAATATTTAAACATTTAAAAAAGTATGAAGAAACTTTTTAGAGACAAAAAATGTCTAAAAACATTTCTAAAATGTTTATTAAATGTTTTTCTGTTTCCCATTCCAAATCAGAAACTTTATTCGTTTCCCAAACATGTGCCTGAGTGGTTTTTTTAAAGGGTGGTTAGATTTTAAGAGCCGATGTTGATTTTCAATTAAACACAAATTATTAAGGAAATTATTGTCATTTCTTTTTATTATGATAATATTGATATTGTTCAATTATGTATAGAACAAAATATCGGCCAAATGACCACCGTGACCAAGGCAGCACGCCTCCATCCGATGGTCCAAATTTTCAATGACGCTGAGGCATAATTGAGGTTCTATATGTCGCTTATGTGCCAAATTATTTCATAATTTAGCGCTTGAACGTTTGCTTGCTTATCGACTGGCGTACACCTTTTCTTTCAATAACCCCAAAGAATGAAGTCTAACGTTGTCAGATCACATTATCTTGGCGGCCAATTGAAAAATCCACCACGTAAAATAACACGGCCATTGAATTTGATTTTTGGAGCAAAAGAGCCATTATTTCGTTGGGTGTGTGGCAAGTGGCACCGTCCTGTTGAAACCACATACCATCCACATTCATATCTTCCAATTCAGGAAGTAAAAAGTTCATTATCATCTCATCATACATGAGCACCATTCACAGTAAATGCCTGATCGGCCCCATTTTGGAAAAAATAAGGCCCGATGATAGCGCCAGCACATAAACCGCATCAAACAGTCATTCTTTGTGGGTGCATTGGTTTTTCGACAATCACTCTTATAATTAGCATTCGCCCAAATAAGTCAATTCTGCTTATTGACAATTCCACTGAGGTGAAAATGTGCTTCATCACTGAAGATGATTTTCTTAGAAAATTGTTCATCGAATGTTGTCATTTCTTACTACCGTTCTGACCATTGGCGATGCTTGAAATGCACAAGAAGCTTTAGTTCTTGAGTCAATTGGACCGGTGTTTTCACATCTCCTACACCCCCGGTTTGCTCAAATTTTTGCACGACTTTTTCTAAAGTTGTTGATGGCTCTAGTTAAAATCTTTGACCTTATTACGATTTCGAAGTCATACGTTTACAACAACAAGTTTTTGGAATAAATTGAAAAATATATATAAAATAAAATGTTAAAAGCTGAGTTTGATTACATTTTGCTAAAATAGAAGTTTGTATTCGAAATCAACACTAAAAATTAACACTAGAATGATTTAATCAAAAACATTAAGGATTTACATTCAAGGTTTTTCAAAACTTAAGATAGAGTTGAATAAAGGTCATTTTATAATTTATGAGAAATTACGAAAATAAGAATGAGAAATTAAAAAATTAAAAATTATCATGCAATTTATTGATGAGAGTTATGTTGTGTTTTAACTTTGCCCTTTTTTGGTTGTCTTGAATATTTTTAAAATGGGATATTTTAAAAACCTGATGTGATAAAAAAATTCAAGATGAGATTGGAACTCAAAATAACTCAATTCTTAAAAAAAAACTATTCTTTTGTTTGTGCAACAGAAAAAAAAAACTAAATTTGTTCGGCCAGTGTTATCAGCTCAAGAAATATCTCGACGGTCAGTTCGACTTTCGTAGCAATATGTCCACTGGTGAGTTGATGGTGTATTTCACGGAAGAGTGGAACGAATCTTTACATCGTTTTAGAAAAAGTAAGATTATTGAAATAGATATTTAAAAAGTTTAGCATCATGCTCTATTATCGAAAATGCGTGCTTGCGTGTTTTTTACGAATCCGTCCTTTTTACCATTCAATTCATGGATGGGCTCAAATTTGAAAAACACGAAGTAAATGCTGGTGTAACAACTATGGTTAAAACAATTTACCACTTTTGGCACTATCCATGAGTGGCACTTGCATCAAGGAGACTGAAAACCTCGAAATTCTCGGTATGTGTTTCTCAAACCAACTCTTGTAAAATTATCACATAAGGGATATCACCCAAAATGCTGTTAGATGTTTTGTTTTCTTAGGGCGATGCAAGAAGTTTTTTCCACCCTAATCTGGCTATTTAATGTAAGACTTATATACGTTCAAAGCTTGGGTATATTTCCCATCTCAACGCTGGTTCTCCTGAAACTTACATAAGTCTAATGGACAATATCGAACGTCGAGCATTCAAATTAATTGGTGATGATATCATCGTTGAATGACTTACGTCACTTGAACACCGTCGTTTAGTCTTTTGTCTCACTATTTTTACCGTCTTTTTATGGGTTTATGGTCTAAAGAAATAGCCGGATGCATTCCTCCCTTAAACAGTTCAACTGTAATACTCGCGCTTCTAGGAATGCTCAACAGTATACTATCAAGCAAAGCTTCAGTCGAGCAGTCAAATACATAGGTTCGTTCTTAAGCCGTACTACACGAATGTGGAATGCTTTACCACACTCTGTCTTTCTCAGTCATTGCAATATTCAGTAATTCAAAACTAATGTGCACTGACACATCCTCTCAAAACCTATCTCCCCTTCCTAATCTGTGCTCATACTGTGTCTTGAGTGTGGTATTCAAAAACCTGAAATTCGCATAGTTAACAAAACATTTTCCTTTGACACCTCATTTTTTAAATTATTTGATCAATGACAAACCCGGAAATAGATTGAAAGTAATTTTTCTTCCTGTAAAGAATCCGTTGCCTTAACAATTGTATCATATCAAGTTTTTGAAACATAGAATTAAAAATATAAAAAAAAATTTGGAAACGTTTATTTTTTAAACTTTTGCAGATTGTTAAAATCACAGTTTGAAATTGAAATCAGTAATAAGAATTGACTCCAAAAAAGATTTTTAAAAAGTATGAAAGTATTTAATTAAATGTTTCCTCAAAGCTTCTTATGGAGTCAAAGAAAGACTCATAAGTATAGAGAATTGTTAGAATTAAGTAAGATACTTAAATGATTTAACCTGACTTGGTTTATACTTTAATATCAAAGACTTAGAACCAAATCATTTTAAAGATTCTAAAATTGTTATCATATTAAAACTTTCATTATTACATGTCGCGGTTTTGTTTTGTTTTCCTAAATAAATTGTATTTATTTTAAAACCTGTAGTTTTTCAAGAAAAAATAAAGTGCGTATAATTTAACGTTATGGCTTTTTTTTTATAAAGGGAAGGGTTTGCCATTTAAGTGATTTCAGGTAGAGGGACCCAATTTTCGACCAGTTTTCTTTTATTTACGTATGTATATGTATAATTGTATAATTGTTTTTGACATCCTGTAAATTTTTTTGAAAAATCGAATGGACAATTAAAAAAAATACTAAAAGTTGTTAAGAATTGATTTTGGATTGAAATGTCTTTTCAAGTTATAAAATATTATTTTAAACATTCAGTAAAATTTTGGGTAGTATCGAATCGACAGTTTTTCTTATACACAAAATAAAAACATATAAGAAAATTACTAAAACTAGGTAAACATTGATTTTCGACTCAAATATCATTTTAAAAAATTAAGATGCGTTCTTCTTCATTATTTTTTCAACATTTAGTAAAAGTTTGAGAAAAAATAAATGACATTCAAAACATTAAAAATAAAACTAATTTCATCTTGTATTGTTATATTGTTTTCAGTTCTTTCATAAAATTAATTTCTACACAAAATAGTACGCAAAATTGGTAAAAATAAAGGTATTGACTTCAAAATGATTTTATTCTGTGCTAAATTTTGTTGTTAACGTAAAATATTGTTCTTATTTTTTATATAAGAAATACAAAATTCCAAGAAATGCTACTAAAATTGTTAAAAATTGGTTTCCGACTAAAGATCTCGTTAACAAAAATAGATTTTGAAATCAAACTATTGCATAATATGCAAAATATTGTTGGTAATTTTTAGTTAATTTTTTAGAAAGATTCAACTGACAAATTACTAAAAAAAATACGAAAACCTAGAAAACAATAAGAACTGATTAGAAATGGTTTTCGACTCAAGTATAAGGAGATCAAAGAAAGACATTGACTTCAAATTGTTTATCTCACACAAAATATTGTTATGAACATTTTGTTAAAGTTTTTAGCAAGACAAATCGAAAAACGGGATGGGAAGTTATCAGTGTGGGTCGCATCCCAGCTTCTTTTTTGTTTTATTTTTTCTTCAGAATCAGAAAAATCAGATGGGAACCTTTAAATTGCTCGTCATCAAGCTGCTGTTTTTGCAGTTCTTTTTTACTTTCTTTATGTTTTATCTCCACGAATCTTTATTGTTCAAGTAAGAATAAAATCCATTAAGAGTTCGGCCAAGTTTATCAGCTGCTGCACGTCCGGTTAGGTCTTCGTGTCTAATCAAGTTGATTTAAGGCTGTTTGATCAATCAGAAATGGAATTTCACTTAAAACACTAAAATTGTAGATTTAAACTATTCAGTACTTGAAAACGCTCATAAACAACGATTTAATTGTCGTTGTACCAATACAGTTGACTAAAAAACAACGTCTTTACGTATGGAATACGTTACAAGTGGGCGAAAACAAGACTCTCAGCTTTATTTAAATGTATATTTTTTTCTTAACGGAGAGTTAGCATCAACAGATGTCACAAAAACCCTCAATATTTGGGAAAAATGTTAAAAGCATTTTTGAAAATGTTTCTGCATATTCAGTTGAAGCGGAGTGGTATATACGCATTTCATGACTAAAATAAATTGAATTGGAAACATTTTCCGTATAGGGCGAATTTGGTAATGTATGTCAACAATAACGCACCGAATATTGTTTTTCAAGGCCTCAATCGTCTGGGGCTTATCTGTTTAGACAAATGCCTTCGCTTCACTTGCAAACATTGTTCCGGAGTAGGTTTATTCATTATAAAATTGCGAACTAAATTGAGCATAATTAAAGTGACAGCTGTCAAAACGAAATTTTTAATCTGGATTCATAAAAGAGTAAAGTAGTATTCACATGAGCGCGACCAACGAACGACGAATGAATTACAAAATGTGAGTTTATATACGTTTGAAGACATATTTCCACACAATTTCTTAACAAAACGATAGCAATATAGTTTATATTTGATTTATGATGCATACTTTTACTTTTCAATATCATATATCAATATATTTAAGAAAACAAATTTATTCGTCGCGAAAAAAAATGTAGTTGATACGAACTGTCAAATTTTATTCGCGTTCCACATTATCCACACTCGCAACGAATAAAACATTCGCGCGTACTTAACCTAAAAAAATCATTCTTGTTTTGGTTTCGGTGGTAAATGGTGTTCGGCTGTCAAACTTCATTCGCGACGAATTAAAAACTCTCATGTGAAAGAAATGTCAAAATCGACGAATATTCGTTCATTCGTTGGTCGTTGGTCGTTCTCATGTGAATATTGCTTAAGTGTATGCCATTCTGTTAACCAATTTAATTTTGCTATGAGAGTCTTTTAATAAATTCAACTTAGCTCGAGCAGTTTAGGAAGTTCAAATTTCATCGCCAATAAATCTTGGTTTAAGAAGCTTTCAAAACTTATTTAATACAAAGAAATATTGTTATATTTTGTGTGTATTTTATCTTTTTTTTTTGCAATCAAAGGCATTGCGATTTTTCGTCGACTTGAAAAGCATTAATTTCAATTGGATTTATATTGCTTAAGTGAATCAACTTAAAAAAAAAATCGTGTAGTCCGTTGAGACTAGTAGCCTAGTGACTTACAACTCTTAACCATTCCTGTGTGCGCGTACTGTTGTCAGGGATGAAGGGGACCTACAGTTTTAAGCCGAATCCGAACGGCCAATTTGAGAAAGCACTTTTCATGACAAGAAATACTCTTGGAGAATTTGTAAATTCCTCGCAAGAGGCAGTACCTGTGAAAAAAAACTTTAGATGGCATAGGCAGGGATCGAACCCAAGACCTCTGGCATGACAGTCCAACGCTCTAATCATCATGCCACGGGTACCACTGAATCAACTTTAGTGTGAATTAAATTTCGGGAATTGTCAAATAAAAGCTATTCAAAGATTAAGTACAATGCACAAAATTATAACTAAAGTCAATTCAAGTATACAACTTATAAGTTGTATAAGTGAAAATTTAAAAAAATGAATGCCCAATTTCATAAACAATTTACATTTAAAAGGATTATAAACTATAAAATGGGATATTTTGGTGTCACCAAGCGTTTTTAAAGTAAACAAGCTTTTGTAATATTGGTTCTTTTCTTTAAAAAAAATAAAACAACGCAATATATAAATAGGTATCTTTATTTTTGGATAAATGGATATACATATGTACACAACTATTGGTGAGCTTGTTTGTATAGCTCTTTTTCTTTCAGTTGAAGCTCGATCTCTTTGGTTTTAAGCTTTACTTCAAGGATCTTCTCCAATTTTTGTGTTCTTAAAGAGAGCAAATTTCATCACATTTGTGAAGGTTGGTTCCGACCTTTTTGGTCATTCTTCCTTTTGCTTTTTGAACGAAGTTTTTTGAAGTTGATGGAGCAGGTGGCGATAACGCAATAATTTCACTATTGTGGTTCGACGGAGTAACTATTTGGAATTCTTCCAAGTACTCCGGAAGTACATCAACGGAATCGCTTCCTACTTTGCTATTAAAGTCCGCATTGGAAGCGTACATTCGCACATTTGCGATTCTTGTCATTTATTTCAACATATAATGCTTTCTCTTTTTTTTTTTACACAATTCGCTTAATAGAAAGAAAAAAGGGGTTTTATTTTTACAGGGTTGTGAAGAGGACTCTATTTTAACTAAAAATTCCTTAAAATTCCATAATTTAAAGGCCTGATAAAGCTTTTAGATAAAAGTGCTTTTAGTGTTTGTTTATGAAATCGGACAAATTATCTCATTGGAATTGGAACTTATATTCTTAAGACTACTTAAGTTATGGTTTGTATTTTCTTAAGAGACATTGAAATATAAAATAGAACTACTAAGACCACGACAACGACATTCACATAATTTAGTTTTAATTTTATAAAAGACGTTTTAAAATAGTTTTTAAATTGAGCATTGCTTTCAGTCAAATATTTGAAAATTAATTTATAATGTTAACAGTGATATTATAAAATGTTGTTTGTTTTTTGACTATACGAAATCATTTTTCAAATATTAAGTTAACGTTTATAAGTCCTACAAATGGCTCAATTTGGAATATACTCGTACAGCTAATTCAGCAGCTTTTGAAGCTATCATCTTTTGACATTTGACTTGAAAAAAGCACGCAATTACTTAAAATGACAAAACACACACTTCAATACAGCTTTGAAAGCTTGCTAGCCGGCCATTAATATCCTGTGACCTAACATTATAAGACTTTTTCCTTTATTCTTTGCGCATCAGTTCGAGAATGAACAAATAAAAACAATATTTTTTTCCTTTACTTGTTATGATCTATTTACATTGTGCGTACAATATATGAACGAAAAGACCCTTCTTGAGTTGTCTGAGAAGACACCCTTTATATTTTATTACTTACGGCAACTCTTAACCTATTATAAAAATATAAGAGAGTGCTAACACCGCACCACCACCGACCCCACCGGTAAAACTGAATAGATTCAAAAGAAGATTTTTCTTTACTGCAAAACTAGCCTTTGTTTTAGAGATATTGTATAGGAAAACTGTAAACTTAACCTATTTAGTACCACACAAGTTGACAAGTGAAAAAGGATTTTTATTAAACGTAGCATGACTCACTTATTTCTTGTTACCAAGCTCTTAAGATATGCTTTGCACCTGCATATGTCAATCATACTTTTTTAAGTTTGCTTAAAAATACAGCATATTTAATTTCATATACAAACTTATACTATGTTTAATGTTTATTTTGAGCTTGTTACAGAAATGGAATAAAATATTTAACCACTTTAAATACAGAAAAAACTTTTAAATTCAAATAAACGTTTCTTGGACATTTTCTAATTTTTACTTTAATTTTTTCTACCAAATTGAACATTTAGTTTTCTCATTTAGCATAAATAAAGTGACAGCTCTCAAAAAGACAAACTACGAATAAAGTGTTGCCAGATTGAAAACCACACGTTTATTAAAGACACCAGTTACATTAAATTCTTCATTTGTTAAAAAAGAGGAAGTGTTTTTTTTTTGACGTGTGAAACATTTTGGTCACATTTATTCGGTTATAACTACCGATTTGAAGTTATTGTAGTCGGTGACATGTCACGATGTTGCAAGGTCTCTAGAATATAAATCACAAGTTCTTAGGAGAGATGTACATATGTTCATACGTTCGAGATACCTCTTTAGTCCTCCATATTTTTAGAATTGGTGAAGATATCGACTTCAAAAAATTTTGCCTTACAGATAATAATATCAATATGTTCTGAGGATCTTTTCAAAAAAAAAAAAAAAACGCTATCGGCTTCAATTAAATTTTGTGTGATACATTGTAACGTGATACCATTTAGGAAGTCGACAAAATCGAGATTGAAGGGTCTTTGAAGTCTATGCTATTACGTTTGATAAAATCTCGCATGGAATTTGCTTTATTTACACAAAATTCTATGTGCTTAGCAAAGTAAAGTTAGGGTCAAAAATTACACCGTGATCTTTCTTCTCCTTAACTCTTTCAAGAACTTGTTTCCCTATTTTGTAGTCAATGTTAATTTCAGAAAAGTTACGACAAAAAAAAAAACGTTGACAACCACTGTAAGAAATCATAGTCCTTAATAGATCTTATGTATCGAAAAAGACTTTAAGTAACAGGTGAAAAGAAGTTGATTAGAATTAAGGAAAATACTTTGTAAATCATTTATAAGAATTAGGAAAAGAAGGGGTCCAAGATGACTACCTTGGGGCACACCAAATGAAACCAAAATTGGTTTTGAGAGAATTTCGTCAATGCAAACAACTTGAACTGGACCTTAAGATAGAGTTCCAAGCATTTCAAAAATTTTTTGTTAGAACGAATTATACTTTTTACTTTCCATCAAGGACTCTCCGCTCTAATTTTCATTTGCGAGAGACTTTTCATAGAAGAAATTATAGTAAAAACGAACCGTTCGCACGTTGCATAAGAAAAACGAATTCTGTTGTTGAAGTTATAGATATTTTTTCTAATATTTCAAGAAATGTTTTATTCATTATTATTTATTATTATTTTTGTACATATATTAAAACTAATTATTATATTAACTTTTTAAAGTAGTCTGTACGAGTTGTACTCTGTTTTATGAAATAATCTAAACTAAACAAAGTTTTGTTTAAATCCTTTTTTTTTAAATCAAATGTATTTGAAAAATCGGTGTCAATTGCATCAATTTGATCCTTATCTTCGAGATTATTTAAAATGGAATTGGTACAAATGGAACGATAAGTGGTTTTTGATCTTCCTGCAACGAAACCGTTTTGGAGTGGTGAAATGTATTCCTTAACTAAAAAGAGGCTGGGATGCGACCCACAATGTTAATTTCCCATTCCGTCCGTCGATTTGTCTTGCTTAAAAGTTTGTAGGTTTTCGTGTTTTGGTAAAAAAGTTGTCAGTTGAATTTTTCTTAAAAATTTCCAACAATATTTTGCATACATATAATGAAATAGTTTGATTTCAAAATCAATTTTTGTTAACAAGATTTTTAGTTGAAAACCAATTTTTACCAATTTTAGTAGCATTTCTTCAAAGCTTTTATTTCTTATATTAACAAATACAAATTGGATGAATGAAATTAGTTTTAAGTCAATGTCTTCTATTATTCAAGAGAGATCTAGAACCGAACATCAATTTTTTACCAAATTCGCGTTCTTTTTTTTTTACAGATTTTATTTTTTTATGAAAAAACAGACTGTTGGATTTTTATAAAAAATGTGCTGAATGTCGAAAACAATATTTTCTGTGAGATAAAATAAGTTTGAAGACAATATTTTTAATTTTTGAAAAGATATTTGAGTCGAAAGTAAATTTTTAACAAGTTTTAGTACCTATTGTTTTTTTAGGTTTTTATTTAGGAATTGTAAAAAATCTGTCAATTCGACTTTTCTCAAAATTTAACCGAATGTTGACAACTTATAAAATAAAATTAATTTGAAGCAATTATCTCAAAGTTTAGATAAGATATTTAAGTCGAAAATCAATTTTTACCAATTTTTATTATTTTTTTTTTAGATTTTTATTTTTTGTAAAAAAACTGTCAATTCGATTTTTCTCAAAATGTATCCGAATATTGAAAAGTTATAAGTTAAAATTAGATGGAAGCCATAATCTCAAATTTTTGAAAAGATACTTGAGTCGAAAATAAATGTTTACCAACTTTTGTTAATTTTTTTTAGGTGTTTAATTTTTTTGTAAAAAAACTGTCAACTCGATTTTCTCAAAATTTTACCAGATGTTCAAAACGAGATAAAATCATTTTTGTTCGTAAAATTTTCGAGGTGACAAATATTTTGATTTTTTTTGTTTTTTGATTTATAAAAAACCGTTAATTGGGTTTTTATATTTGTTTGGTATCATTTTACAAATATAATATAAAATTTAATTCAAGTCTCTAGCATTATTGGTTCGTGAGATATTTAGGGTTAACCAAAATTTTCACCTTTTTTTCAAATTGCTATGGTAAAAAAAAACCACCCACTCAATTTTATTGACAGTACTTTCTGCAATATTATCTGTGTAACGAAATTTATTTGAAGTCGATATCTAGATTGGTTCTTGAGCTATGGACGACGAAAAAACCGTCGCGAACGTACAGACGTACAGACGCACGCACTCTCTCTAAAAATCTTTTATTTCGACTCTAGGGATCTTGAAACGTTGAGAAATGTCAAAGTTTTCAATTCGACAAATCGGACCGATTACAATAACTTCCTATGGGAAGTTAAAGATATCAGTTTTTTTTTCTCGAAAAGTAATGGTATGCACGACAATTTTCAAATCGGGCGGTAGTTGGATATTTGCTGCTTAGACTCTGATTTTTATGTTGGGTTTGAGAATAATTTCTTTCATACTGGTGGAAATTCGATATTCTCGAGAGAGTTTTTTAAAAAAATTAAGAAAAGCGGTTAAGCAGGATAAGCAGAACATTTCTTAAGAACAATAGGTGAAACGTCGCGTCGTCTAAACCTGGATTGTTGTCATCATTTAAACTCAAGAGACCATCTTCAATTTCTGAAATATTTAATTCTAAACAACCGATATCTACCTTGCATTCAAAAGACAAATATTCGGCGGTCCATGCTAAACTTACATTAGATTCAGCGTAATTAGATTCAAAAGTGTGCGTAGGAATTACAAATGCTTGATAAATTTGAAAATGTTGAACCAAGGTAATTCATAAAGCTGGAATTCCACTAGATTTTTGTTTTGCTTTTGACCTTTAATTTTTTTTATGTTAGATTCAAATGATAAAATATACATTTGTTAAGAACATCGAATTCTCGTTCCATTAATTTTTGTTATGCATACGTTAGATGTTTATAACACTTGTTCTTCCTACTTCTGAAGTTACTAAGCCTTTTATTCACCAAGGTAGTTGGTCTCCAATAAGCTTTGATAAGTGAATCCACGTATAATCAGGGAGAGCACAGAGAGTAGCCGAAAAGCCAGTACCAATTTTTTTTTTGATGTTGGTTGAGTTTGAAGCTGTTTCAGTCCATTCGGAACTATTTTTGATTACTCTAATATGATGGAATTAGTTTCAGATATTATAGCAGGTAATTCTGTAACATTTTGAGCAATTTCAGTTTCTTCAGGTATGCGGGAATGGGGAAGATGTGTTTTGTTTGGTTCAACATTATAAGTGGTGAAAGAAGTTAAGTCATTGTTCTTTTCCGCGGATTTAGGATTTCTTTCGCGTTTTGGTATTGAATTCTTTGTGAACACTGATTTAAGAGCAATTAGATTATTTTTAGTCTCTCCACCACTCAGAGAAAGATCGTGGATCGTGACTTCAAATATTTTTATCTTACACTAAGTTGCGTTGTTAATATTTTGTTGAAAATTTTAGAAAACTTAACAGACAAGAACGGATGGAAAGTTTACTGTGTGGATCGCATCCTAGCTTCTTCTTTTATAATTAAGTATAAAACTACATAGAAAACAAACAAACCCTTTCTTCAAGTTCTTATTTCATTAAGCTTCAATTTACAAAATGGAAACATTAAATTGAAAAATATACTAAATATAAATAATTCCCAATATTTTCTTTAAATTTGTCCATTTTATTAAGTTGAAATTAGTTGATATCTGACATCAAATAAATCATTAATATAACTGCAAATAGGTAGTACACAAATCTTTTAAATGCTCGTATTATGTATATACATAATGCTATTGTTATAAAACTGAAAACTAATCTATACTAATACTAGCTGACCCGGCAGGCTTCGTACTTCGTCAATCGATAAATAAAAGACCTAAACTTTTGTATAAATTAATTTCAAAACAAACAAAACGTATTGAATAAAAAAGCATTTTTTTAAACAAGCATGAAGTTTTATTATTATTTTCGACACATCATGTTGCTTACTTAAAAACACAGAGTTTTCGTTAAATACTGGCTATTTATAAATCAAGACATCCTCTCCTTTGTATTTTCCTTTTATGATTGTTGCCTCAATGACGTTATTCATCAGCTTTTTCACAGCCAGTCTTGTTCCATTGCATAGTCGAGGTTGATTAATGTTACGCAGCATGATGACAACTGATCCTACTTTTAACTGCAAATTGTGAGGTGGTAATCCAGGCAATTCCAGTTAATTTAAAAACTCCGTGGGATAGTTGACTACGTCATCCTGATTCATAACGGTGTCGACTGATTTGAAGAAAACCAACTGTCCTGGAAGAAAATTCTGAATGGTCGCAATGAGATCCTCGACATCTTTATTTTTCGCTGCCAATATTGCTCGTTCACCCAGCCAATTATGGTTATTGAACTTTTGCGCTATATCTGGGAAAACACGCTGAATAAGCTCCTCTTTTAAATCTGTGATGTGACAGAAATCTGTGGGTAATGTGATGAATCCGGTCAAGGTGTCCATTGCAACTTTATTATTTCCAATATCTAACAATTGCTTCGCAAACACATTTGCAATTTCATCATGTTGCAAAAATACTCGCATGTTAGTTATTAATTGGAGTGTTTTTACGCACTGCCACAAATTCGATGATGATCGGGGAATAACTGGAAGAGTCTGACGAAAATCACTTGACAACAG
Organism: Eupeodes latifasciatus; assembly: GCA_920104205.1. Lineage (NCBI taxonomy): Eukaryota > Metazoa > Arthropoda > Insecta > Diptera > Syrphidae > Eupeodes > Eupeodes latifasciatus. The sequence goes on from OV049924.1 coordinate 187,086,050, forward strand.
AATCATGGCCCGACCAAAAATATTTTGGTTGTCACGAAGATCTTTCAATGTTCTGTCCAGCGACTTCAGTGACCTCTTATGGGCCATTGTGCATTCATCCCAAACAATTAATTTGCATTACTGTAGGATCTTGGCCATTGCGCTATTTTTGGTGATGTTGCAAATTGGTGTTTCGGTGATTTGCACGTTTAATGGTAATTTCAAGGCAGAATGCGCAGTTCGTCCGCCTTCTAGCAGAGTCGCAGCTATTCCAGATGAAGCCAACGCTAGAGCAACATCATTTCGCGATCTGATTCTCGCCAAAAGCAATGAAATTAAGAACGTTTTTCCGGTTCCTCCGGGAGCATCAAGGAAATAAATTCCACCAGATCCACTGTTCACAGCTTACGACTATTTTCTTGATCTGTCTCTCTGGTCATCAGTGCGGTTAGCACGTGCGGTAGCCCTTCGCACATTTGATTGACTGTGACGACCTAAGTCAAGTCGTCTTCTCCTCGGCATCGTAACGTAATTAATCAAAGTGAGAAAATTTCTCCCTCACTTAACAGTAACTTAACAGTAAAGTGTCACTATCACAAAATATCAACAAAAAAAGACCACACTACTTGGAATGTCACTATCACAAAGGATCACAAAAGTAAAGAAAGTTCTCGCACACGTAGCGGTAATCGTCACTCACAAAGATAGAAGGATGCACTCTTGTGTTCTGATTTTTTTATTTATTTTTTTGTTTGTGACAAAACTTAAGATTTATCAAACTTAAAAAAAATAATCTGATACAGTTACAACTGAAGTTAGCTAAAATTAAGTTTCGTGAAGCCGACCAAATTAATTGGAAATCAGTACTATTAATAGTTTATTACATTTTTTGTCGCATTCGCTATTCACTTTTGTTTATTTTCGGAACGCGACATTAGATCCTCCAAAGCGCACGCGAAGACTATTTTCATAGATATGATTGAATTTGAACATTGACTTTGAAATTGACTCTTTGACGTTAGGAACACGTCTAAATTGCTTAGGCAACAGTGAGTGATTATAATTTAATATGAACTTTATTGAATAGCAATAAAGTTCAAATTGACTCTAGAAAGCGTTTGTATGGGAAATAGAAAAGGGCTGTTTTTAAGGTTTTCCCGGAAATAATTCGATTTTTTCTCGCCTTTTAAACCTTCCCTAGACCTCCACGAACATTTCAAGACTAAGATAAGATAAATCCGTTCAGCCGTTCTTGAGTTTTAGTGAGACTAACGAACAGAAATTCATTTTTATATATATAGAAGACTAGCGTTTACCCGCGACTTCGTCCGCATTAGATAGTATTTTTGGATAGTAGTATGAAAAAACCAGAGCTGTACTCTTTTTTACGTATGTTTGAATTGAGCCAAGATGAGATGAGTTCATACTAAGTGTGATGGTCATAGGTTAGGTTAGGTTAATACATTTAAAGAAGAAGAATTAAAGAAACTAACTTAAAACTACCTACCTACTTCTGGTAAATTGAATGATCAAAGACGAACCGAGTAATTCATTAAGTATTAAAGAAACAATTAAATTTACACCACAAATAAAATATTTGCAGGATTTATCTGTAAGACAACGTCGTGTGCCCTCACGTGTGTGCCCGTTCGGGTAGACCCACTCAGTGATGTCCTCCCCCCGCGCCACACTACCGCCGCCCTCAACTGCCTCGTCTACCGCGTGCGACCCCCATCCGCGCACTCGCCCCGCGCCCCAGCCGAAACAGAATTATCAGGAGTAGAAGACAGACCCAGTGAATTATTTGTTGTACCTACATGGCTCTTGTTTGGCGACGCAAGGTTGAGCATAGCAAAGTTAAGGTTTAAAATTATTATTTGTGGAACTTGGTGGGAGCCACAGTTTGCGCTTATTTCATAAGCGTTGGGAATGCGTTATTTTCCCGTAATACCAATTTAATCCAAATATTATTCAAATCTTTGGTAATTTAGGAGTGAAAGCGATCAGATTTCCCGGAAAGTAATTTTTCCCATGGGAATGCGTCATTTTCCCGGGGTAAAAAGTAGCCTATGTCCTTTCTCGGGTATCAAAATATCTCCATACCAAATTTCATGCAAATTGGTTCAGTAGTTTTGGCGTGATTGAGTAACAGACAGACAGAGTTACTTTCACATTTATAATAGATATATTAGTATAGATTATAAAACTGAAGAGTTTGTTTCTATGTTTGTTTGTTTGAATGTGCTTATCTCAGAAATTACTGGCCCGATTGGAAAAATTCCTTGAGTAGTAGACATCCCATTTATTAAGGATGGCTATATGATTTAAAACATCATGCTTAGACTAATACAAGTAAAGCACCCTTTTGAGAGCCATGACTGCATGCGCTGCGAAAACCGTTGAAGTTTTCCTATGTTAATGTATGGCAGAATTGTTTCACTTTAACAGTTCTAAAAAATAGTCTGCAACAGTATATGTCTATCTTTTAAAGTTTGCTTAATATAACCTTTTTTTTATACTAACTAAATTGGTTCTAAATTACCGCCTTATTCTCAAACACTTTCTCTCATAAATCTTCCTTCTTTGACAAATCATAGGATGTACTTGCAGTTTTGTTTTATTGTTGGAATAATAAACGGACAAATTTCATCACCATCAGTTCTTGGTAGTTTAAACTTTAGGTTTAGTCGTTCAAGTATAAGACTGCAGAAACCATTGAATAGTAATTTTAGTAGATCAAACTATGGTGTACATAGCACCTTAAATCAATTAATTGAAATCTATAATAAATTTCACTCTTGTATTAATTCACCAAATGATAATATAAAAAGTATGAATTGCAAATTAATATTTTTCAACAGTCTAGTTTAAGTTTTAGATTTTATATATATATTATATTAATAAGAATTTTAACGTTAGTATTTAACGAATTATAATAAATAAATAAATAAATAAGAAAATGAGTAGCGCCACTTGGGACATCCAAATAGTTTACGTTTGAGGATTATTACACTATTAGAAGACACGTTGAACTGAAAGATTTGTATTTATTTATTTGTTATAAAGAAAGATAAACAAAGGTATTATTGATTCCAGGTAAAATATCTTTGATTTTAAAATTTCTCGAAAACAATGAACGTCATTCAAACAAATAAGGATCTACATGCAAAGTTGACATTTTGTTTGTTTTATAAAAAATAATAATTTTCCAAGAAAAATCTCGATAGCTAGAATATGTGATGGCAAACAAATATAGCCCGCACAATCGGGTTTTGAGTGCTTTTTCTATAGGTGCATAAACAACATATTCTATATGCACAGCACTGTTTTTTTTGTATAGTATGAGACCAGCAGAGAGATAGCAAATAAACGGATATAGAATTTTAGTTATTTTATTTTTCTAGTTTTTGTCCGTGCACAGAAAATAAGGACTCTCGTTTTGACGATACCATATAGCAGGTCTAGGAAGTGCTACTACTTTTGCTGCTGTATATTTTACAGGAACAGGATACACCCCTTTCCCAAAACAAACACACATCACTTGGTAATAGCTACGCTAGTGATGGTTGCACTGGCTGCTGTTGCCACTGCTGCTGCCAGTGCTACTCCTGCGGCAGCTGCAATGGAAGTTTCCGACAATTTTGTTTGAATTTCTATTCAGTTCAATAGAAAAAGATATTTATTTTCTATTTTCTCACGAATACAAATACGTACAAGTATAATGTATCTACTTTAAAAAAGAGTATCTCTCGACCGTTCGTGTCCTGAAGGTCCTGATGGACGGTAGAATATGAAATATAAAATAAAAACAAAATGTATAGATACATATTTGATTATTGTTTTTCTTCACAATACAATCTCGCTTTGTATTACGCCTCAATAAAATTGTTGCAAGTATTTTTGTTTTATATACAAATATGAATAAGTGAACATCATACGGTATGTATGTACGTATTTTTGTACATGGCACCATTAAAGAAAATCAAATTGATTTGTTCTGCTCTTGTTTTTGTAGATTTTTATATTCCTTGAAGTAGAGGTGTATTTGGGTTCAATTTAGCAAAGGAGATGGGAATAAATTTAATACTTATATTTATGTCTTCGCATACATACTAGATGGATATAACTTATTCAGAACCTCGCGTCCGAACTTTTTTAAAAGTTTTACTGTACAAAAAGTATAATTGGTACTGGTGGCATGTTATTCTCTTCACTTGATCAGAAAAAGAGGGCAATTTGTAAAAATAATTAGAAATTAAAAAAAAGTGCGTATACGGCTCAGTGTACCAATCATAAGCCAAATCCAGACTTATTATTATGAAGTAGATTTAATTTGATTTGATTTGATTTGATTTATTGAGCACGTTAAAATCCTAACGTTACAGGTAATTATAAATATAAATAACTATAACAATAAAAATGAATGTATATATGTATATAAAAAAAAATAAAAAAAAAAATAACACAATTAAATTTCTAATTTGCAAAATTAACGAAAAATCTAATTTTAAACTGTTTTGATTTAATATTTACGTTGACAGAGTCAATTAAGTTATAATGTTTATTAAAAATATTAATTAACTGATTAATCGGACTGTTAGACCCATAGTTCGATCTGCTAAAGCTGGGACGTATTGGCAAACTAGTTCTTAACCCAACACGGGCCGCGTTAAAGTTCAAACGACCCAAAACTGAGAAGGAGGAAATAGATCCATTCATTAATCCAACGATGAAGCAAAGCTGTAAAAACTCTCTATGAGCAGAAAGGGATGGGATATTCAAGAGAATTAGGTTCTGAGGGTAGGAAGGCCATTCAATTAAATTTGACCGAGGAAGAAATCGAAGGTAAAACTTTATGAATTTCTTTTGGACACTTTCAATTCTATTTGTGTGAACATTGTAATAAGGGGTCCATATAACACAGCCATATTCTAATACAGATCTGGCAAACGAAAAAAATAGACATTTAATTATGAAGGGATCACGGAACTCACTTCCAAAACGTTTAATAAAAACGAGTGATCTAATATATTAGCTTTTTTGATATTAGCTTTTTTGATTATTGAATCGTAGTGATCAGTAAATGATAACTTTGAATCTAGAATTATACCCAGATCAGAAAAGCTGGATTGGACGTGTAAACTAGAGGAGTTTAACATATAATCAAAAACAATGAAATCATGCTTGCGTGTGAAACGCATTGTCTTGCATTTGTCAACATTTAAAAATAAACGATTGTTGTTGCACCATTCCCAAAAACATAGTAGGTCATTTTGAAGAAGATTACAATCATTCAATGAATTTATTTTCCGAAATATTTTAACATCGTCAGCGTACATTAATGAAGAAGAGTTTTTTAAAAAAGATGGAAGGTCTTTTATGAATAAGACAAATAATAGTGGTCCCAAATGACTACCTTGAGGTACACCGGAGTTAACTACAAACTTATTTGAGTGATTATGTCTGAAAATTACACTATAATGTCTATCACTGAGGTAAGAAGACAACCAATTGATAAAGGAATCATTTAGTCCAAATCTTGACAGTTTATTTAGAAGAATACTATGATTAAGCTTGTCAAATGCCTCGCTAAAATCGGTAAAAATGCAATCAACTTGCAGATTTTTTTCAAAAGCGTCAAAACAGAACGTTGTGAATTCTAATAAATTAGTGACAGTTGATTTCTTTTTAACAAACCCGTGCTGATTTTCACTAATGATAGAAGAACAATTAAAAGACAAGACATCACAAACTAACAATTCGAACAATTTAGGTATAACAGAGAGTTTGGCTATGGGGCGGTAGTTAGTAACTAAGTGACAAGGACCTTTTTATGAATAGGTTTAAGAAAAGCTTATTTCCATAGATCAGGAAATGTAGAGTACTTAATTGAGTGGTTAAAAAGAATAAATAGTGGGTAAGATAAATGATTTGCACATTTTTTTTAACATGAATGACGGTAAACCGTCAGGGCCAGAACTTAGACTGTCGTCAAGTTTTAAAATTTGTTCACGAATTGTAGATTCAGTAATCGAAAAATTTATTAGTCCTAAGTGGGCATATTGTTGAGATGTCAGAGGGGATCAAGGGTCAGATGGGAGAGTTTCCTCAAAGGACTTCATAAAAAACTCCGCAAACATGTTGGATATAACTTTAGGATCTTGGCTAGAAAATTTATCAAACACCATACATATTGGGTAGCCATCAGTTTTTCTTTTAATATCAACAAAATTCCAGAATTTTTTAGGATTTATTTTAAAATCATTTCCAGTTTTGGTTAGGAATTCATTGTAAAGATAGTTTGAATAGTTGATTGATTTTTTTTTCTTTTCTTTTGTAACTATTATTTGTGATTTAAATTAAAATTAAATTAATATTATTGAATTATATTTTTAACCGTATTTAAGCTTGGAGTTATACACCTAAATTATGTTGTTATTATTAAAATTATGCCATTGTTTACTATACATCTAACAATAATTGTAAACCATGAAACTTACACTAACTAAAAAGATTATATCTTACTGTGTAAAGTTAGTATATATGAATAAATGAAATGAAATGAAAAAAAAAATAGTTGATAAATTCGTTTTTAAAATCAATATAATTTAGTAGGTCGCTATCAGTTTTAGTTTGATTGGACCTTAACCACGCCTTATTTCTTTTGTTTTTCAAGGATTTCAAATGCCGATCGAACCATGGGGGATAGTTATCTTTAGTTTTAACATGACGTAAAGGGATGGTTTCTAAAAAGCAGTCAAATATTATTTTATAAAACTTAAATAACTTATTATCTAGGTTTGAACCACTAAGCAAAGTATCCCAATCAATGAGACTTAATAGATTAAACAATTCATCAAAGTTACATTTTCTAAAATTGAATTCAACAAGATTACAAGCATTCAAAAAGTTACAAACATTCAAGTTCAAAAATATCGATAAAGCAGGATGATGACGATCTTCGATGACAAGTTTAACATCACTATGTGTAACAGCAGCGTCCGTGTTTGAAGACTCGGAAGAGTATACAAGGTCCAGTATTTTATTGTTATTGTTTGTAACTCCATTAATTTGATTTAAATAAAGGGTAGCCATCAAATCTATGAGGGAGATTTCTTTGGACAACGACAGATTAATAGGCAAAAATTCGCCGCTATCATTAGAATTAATCCAGTTTAGATCACTTAGATTGAAATCGCCAACTATGATTATTTCATCGTTAGGGTCAATGTTTTCAGTTATGCCATCCAGGCAGTCGTAAAGTTGATCATATACATCACTGTTGGAGCAAGGCGGAATGTAAGTAGCCACTACGTAGAGGAAACCATTAGGCATTTTTATCTTTATGCACAATATTTCAAGCAAGGATTGTCGGAAGTCATCAACGAGAGAGCACATTAACAAATTTTGTACGGCTATAATAATTCCTCCGCCAACCACGGTTGAATCATAGTTACAATGACGATCACGTCGGTAGATTTGGTAGTTGCTATCAAAAAGTTCAGAATTAGCTATTGATGAACATAGCCACGTCTCTGTTAAAACAAATACATCGTGAGGGAGGTTGGTTAAGTTCGTATAGACTATATTGGTTTTGGTCCGTAAGCCGTTAACGTTTTGATAGTAAATTAATACATGCTGCTGGGTTTTAGCGTTGTCAGTTACTGTCGAAAATGGTGTGGTTGTATCTTTGAGTTCCTGTTCACAAATTCATGTACGATTACACAATTAGGCCAAAATGATGGAGAATTCAGTAAATGGAAAATCGAGTCCGGACATCTTATTTTAAATGATGCATACTTGGAATAGTTCCTTTGAAGCATTTTCTCCACAGTGATTAATTCTAGTTTACCAATTTTCTGAATTAAATACGTTTTAATATCTAAAGCATTTGTAGATGGTGCAAGTTTAGAAATAAAAATTTGTTTTTGACCTTCAACAACTTTAAGTCCATGTACAATAGGAGATTCGTATCTATTATCTTCGATTGCAGGTTGCTCTACTGCAGGTGGCCCTACTGCAGGTCGCTCTATTGCAGGTCGCTCTACTACAGGTAATTCAAATGGTTGAATGGTTGGTGTAACTATTGGGAGTACGTTTTTTTGGTGTGATAAGAAACTAGATGCTTTTGATTAAGCGGGTAGTGTTGATAAGGGTGATAACAAAAAGGGTAAAGGAAGAGTTTACTTAAGAAAACCACAGCTGATATTTATAACTTCCCATTTGTTATATTTTTTGGGATAGGTACGATTTGTGAAATTGAAGTTTGGAGTTCCCTAGAATCTAAATCATTGGTTCTTAGAGAGAAGACTGTGCATGAATGTGCACTTTTATAAACTTAAAAAAAAAATCGTTTTACAACATCAAGAAAATCTGGTGTTAACATTCGAAGTGAGTGCAAGTTTTATATCGTTTATCACCTAAAAACTTAACAATCACTCACGAGCGAGCTCGGTGTAACTCTGGTGAAGGCGATGATCGTTCTCCCAGTAAACATTTACATTTAAGCAAAGTAGATTATTATTCCGAAATGAGAAATAGACAAAACTATCATCAACAGTTGCAAAGCCGTATGGCTTATACGGAAGAAGTAAAAATAATAATGAACGTTTAAACGTCATTAAAGAAAGTGTTCCCCAATCGTGGTGTGTGTCATTTTTAATGATCTAAAATGTTTCCCTTGGGTTAAAAATTATTTCACCTTCATTAGAAATTCATGAACAAATTAAAACCAAACTATCAACTAAAAAATGTCAATTCTTTTCTTATTCACGCCAAAAGATTAAGAACCTAAGAATTTAATGAACTTACAGTGAAAAGATTCTTTTATATTCACTGTAGTTCAATTATCTGTGATAACCAGCATGGTTTTGTTAAAAAGCGTTCAACTGTTACTAATCTGTTTCACTTTACGTCCTTTTGTTTAGATGTTTTTGAAAAACGTGAACAAGTAGATTGTATCTTTACTGATTTTAGCAAGGCCTTTGACAAATTGTGTCATAAAACATTACTTTTAAAACTATCACAGCAAGGTTTTAATGACTATTTCATAAACTGGATCTCCTCATATTTGCAAGATAGACGTTATACGAGTAGTGTTAAATTTCGTAATGAGTGTTCAAGTTCCTTTTTTGTGAACTCTGGGGTCCCCCAGGGTAGTCACCTTGGTCCTATTCTATTTGTTTTATTTATAAATGGCTTGTTTTCGATCATACAAAATTCGTCTTTCCTAATATATGCTGATGACATTAAAATTTTTAAAAAAATTAACTCCACATCTGACTGTCTTCTCTTACAAGAAAACTTAATATTATTCAGGGAATGGTGCAAATGTTGACTAATGTAAAACCATTAGTTTTACACGCAAAAAAGTTCGAATCGTTTTTAGTTACATGTTTGATTCTTGTCCTTTAAGTAGAGTATATGTATTTTCTGACTTGGGTGTTGTCTTAGATCCTTAACTAACATTTAATGAACATATTAACTTTATAGTTAAAAAAGCAAATAGAGTTCTCTGGATTTTATTAAGAGATTTGGCCGTGATTCCCGTGATCCATATGTTTTAAAATTACTTTTTGTTTCATTTGTGAGACCAGTCCTGGAATATGCTTGTACAGTATGGTCACCTTACTACGCGCCGTACACGTCACAAGACTCGAAGCCATTCAGAAAAGATTTTTGCGTTTTTGTCTACGATCCCTTCCGTGGCCTCATGATTTTCATACATTACCGCGTTATTCTTGATATATTTTTTGTCAGCCATCTGTACAAAGTTTTACTCTTCAATCAAATCTCAGCTTCAGGTTTCTTGCGTCATGATCTTATCTATTTGGCATTTAAATGTGAGCCGTTGATTTTAAATAGAACTATAAGTTTTCGCAATTTCAAAAATATAAATCCAGGTCAGTTGAACCCGTCTCAAGCTGGATATGCACTCTGGAAAAATCTGCGTGATATTGGTGTGGGCAAGCAAAAAAAATAGTAACGTTGATAATATTGACTGTAATGAACTCAATAGAAAATTCATCTCTCTTCCATGCCTAGAAGTCGTTGATGAAACAGCGAGTGTATCTATTGAGCAGAGTCTGTATTCTTTCCCGTGCTTCAGTTTTTCACTAGTTGATGATGCTGACGTGATAGAGAGCTGCATACAAATCAAATCAAATTCAGTTGGACTTGATGAAATTCATCCTGTTTTCGTTAAAGCTATATTGCCATTTATTCTTAGATATATAACGCATCTTTTCAACACAATCCTTATGTCGAGTATTTTTCCAACTGCTTGGAAACAAGCTAAAATTATACCCATTCCAAAAAAACAGAATGATTTTAGACCTATTGCCATTCTATCATTTCTGTCTAAGGTGATGGAAAGGATAATGAACTCCCAAATACGAAAATATCTAAACAACAAACATTTGCTATGTGTAAATCAGTCTGGTTTTCGTCCTAAGCACAGCTGTGTACAACAACTCTCATAAATGTTGTTGAAAATATAAGGCAAACTGTTGACTCTGATAATGTTGTTTTTCTCGTTCTTTTAGACTTTTCTAAGTCATTTGACACGGTCAACCATAATGTCCTTTGTCGTAAGCTAATAAATAAGTTTAACTTCTCTTTTCCTTCGACAATGTTAATTCAGTCATACCTGGATTGCAGATCTCAGACAGTTGTGGCAAATGGCAGCGTGTCTGAATTTCACATGTTGGACAGAGGAGTCCCACAAGGTTCAATACTTGGCCCACTATTATTTTCCATGTTGCTGACGATGTTCAGATACGGAAAAGCTTTCCCCTGGGTTTGGTTGAAAATGCAGTTCATAATATTGGTCTCAGGAAAATGGACTGTGCATAAACCCACTTAAGTCTAAATGCTTGGTGATTTCAAGAAAGTTAATCGACACATATGACTTCCCCAAAATATACTTAAATAATAATCAAATTGAATTTGCCGATTCAGCAAGAAACTTAGGAATTACGTTTACCAAAGCACTTTCTTGGAATCACCATATTCGACTAACAATTGGTAGGGTTTACGGAGGGCTTCGTATGCTGTGGACTAATCATAAAATAACACCCTTAAAAACAAGAATCATATTAGTCAAAACACTTCTGATTCCTGTTATGCTCTACGGCTGTGAAATTTTCAATAATTGTGATTATGAGCACAAGCGTAAGCTTAATGTTGCATATAACAGCACAGCTAGGTATATCTTCGGTTTGAGAAAGTACGATCACGTTTCTCAATTTTCCAAATAAATATATGGCGTAACTCTTGAAAATCTTTTTAAACTTAGAACGTTAACACTACTAAACAATGTTTTGCAAACTCATCAACCACCTTACCTTCATAGAACTTTAAATATTCGGCCTATACGTTACGCGTTCTTAATATCTGAGCGCCAGTTTTTTATAAATGCGATACGTCTGTAGAATTCTCTTCCCCGATCAATAAGGATGATATGCAGTACTGAGTGAGAAGGTGTAAAAAAATTAGCCATAAAATGTTTTTCATCGTATACGCTGCGAAGAGTATTAATGATAGGACAAAAAAATGTTTTTCTAATTTAGTGATTCATGGTCGTTTTAATTAGCATGCGTATAAGTTCAATATCTGTACCTATTTATGTCTACTCGTGCGAAGCCGGGACGGGCTGCTAGTTCAATTATAAAATTATTTCTTCAAATGCAAAATGAAAATTAATTTTGACAAAACACAACTTTTAGGTTCACTGGCCGTAAAGCATGTTTTTTACCTGGTTATGTTCAACTTCACAAATATAGATTGGTCTGATATTTGTAGACATCTCGGTATCATAAAAATAAATAAGTTAGGTGGCTCAACAGTCCGTTGAGAACTAAGGCCTAGTGACTTACGACTTTCAACCATTCGTATGTACGAGAAATTTTGTCAGGGATAGAGGGGACCAAAAATTGTATGCTGAATCCGAACGGCTAATTAGCGAAAGCACTTTTCGTGACAAGAATTACTCTTGGAGGATTTGTCAACTTTAGGTGACACAGGCAGGGATTGAACCTAAGATCTCTGGCATAAAATAAACATCTAGATTATGCTTTCAGACAATTTAAGGGTTCTTTTTATTACAGTAATTAAAAAAAGTGAAAAATTCCACTGAGCTTAAAATATCTTACGAATAAATAAATGCAATCGACATAAATTTAATTTTACTAAACCCATTTTAATCTAAGTGCCGGAAGGTCAAATAATTTGTACCTCATAAAGATCAGTTATTAATTGGGTTTTTAATTGATAAGATGTTGGGAGTATCATAACTATCATTCTGAATAAAATGTTTGCTATTTTGTGTTCAAAAATAAAAATAAAAATACTTGTATTTCTTGGCCCAGTATATCTTAAAAAAAAAAAAACACTACAACGATTTATCCCAGGCCTCGATTTTTTATTCAAGGAGTGTTAGGGATATTTTACTTAAAAGTTGGCATAACTAATCCCACCTAAAAGTTGGTACAATCCCGGGTAGTAACAAATATATGAGGTTATTTGAAGTTAAAAATTAAATATTATTTCCCAATATTTAGCACCTCAATTGTTCTCTTTTTTTTGCATGTGGTTTCAAAAGTATAGGGCTGGAATTCGACATTTGTCAAACTAAGTTGTTAAACCAATTTTTTTTTTTGTGAGTTGAAAGTCTGATATTTACAAAAATGGATTGCTTAACTAACGCACAACGCATACAAATTGTTAAAACCTACTATAAGAATGGTGATTCTGCCACAGCCACATATCGTGGTTTAAGATTAGATTATGGTTTACGTAATCGCCCAACTACGTAAGCAATTGGCATAATTGTGAAGAAATTTGAAAAGACTGGATTGGTTACAGATATTGTAAGACCTGTGCATCATCGTTTCGCTCGTTCCACTGAAAATATCGCTGCTGTAAGTTAGGGTGTTGCTGAAGACCCGAATGTGTCGATTCCTTGTCGTTCTCAGGAATTAGGACAGTCGGCTTCTGAGAACTCTCAAGTAATTGAAGAGAGGTCATTACATCCACAAAAAGGGTACTGTTTGGTGCGCTCCTTAGTCCGGAAGTGTGATTGGACCTTACTTCTTCGAAAACGACGACGGAACGACTGTCACCGTCAATTCGGAGCGTTATGGTCATATGAAAATCTACGACTTTTTTTTGCCTGCTATTAAAGAATACTACTTGGAGAATATGTGGTTTCAACAAGACGGTGCCACATGCCACGCAACTCGAGCGAATATGGCTTTATTGCAAGAGACATTTCCTGCCCGCATAATTTCTCGTCGTGGCGATATCCACTGGCCACTAAGATCATTCAATCAGACACCGCTGGACTTTGGAAAAACAAACCTTTAACTAAAATATTGGGACGTACAAATGTACAAACACACGCAACACAGACATCTCTCTAAAACTTTTTGAATTAGGTTCTAGTGACCTTGAAACGAAGAAAAATGTCAAAATTTTCGATTCGACAAATCCAACTGATAACAATTACTTCTTATCTATTTGACTGACGGCACCGATTTTGTTGCTTTTGATCTCCGCAGGGGTTTGCGACTTATTTGCATAGAAACAAAATTTAAAGTGGTAAAATCACACGATCTTGGTGCCCAATTCACGTTACCTTGTAGCGAGATAGCCATCATGAAACCTTTTGCGCAGAATATCGATTGTGTCTTGAGCTGTGACATGTAGCGCCATTCTGTTAAAACCCTTCGTCTTTGGTGTCCATAACATAAAATTCAGACTATTTTACAGAAAGTAAAAGAAACAATAGTAGTAATTGTGGCATGATGGTTAGTGCGTTGGACTGTCATGCCAGAGGTTTGCCTGGAATTGACAAATTCTCGAAGAGTAATTCTTGTCATGAAAAGTGCTTTATCAAATTAGCTGTTCGGATTCGGCTTAAAACTGAAGGTTCCCTCCATCCCTGACAACAGTACGCCCACACAGGAAAGGTTGAGAGTTGTAAGTTATTAGGACTTAGGGCTGTTGTGCCACCTAATTTATTTTAAAAAGAAACCATATGGCAACCACAAGCTGTCAATATCAACCGTCCCTATATTATAAAGGCCTTAACAATTAATTTTATAAAAACAGGTAATAGAATGGTCCAGTCTACAGTAGGAAATGTCAATTAATAGTCCCGTTTAAGAGTGTTTGGTTTGTTTATTTTCACAAACTGCCACTTTTTAGACATGTTCGGATACCCGTTTTTTCAATAAAAGGGAATTGTCAATTTACTTGTTAGGAAAACGAAAAGAAAGATTTAAAATTTTGGAGTAGCCAGTAAATTGCTAAATATCTAGAAAATTATTAAATTATTTAAAATTTATCGTCAGTAGGTCATTGGCATAGCAATTATGACACAAAGATACGAACAAAGATGCAGTTGCCAGGATTTCAAAGAAAAAAGTAAGTTTTAAGAAAAACAAGCATCAGTAATGCCCAGGAAACCCCAATTCTCCGCATTTTATAATTGAATTGCATATTGCATTGCAGAAGTGTGTCATTTTTACCCATTTTTCTCTATACAATTATATAAAAATAATTAAATCCGATTGGTCTACAAATTCCTAGAAAAGGTATAAAGTTTTTTGTTTTGTTTAATTTATTTTAATAATTTTTGCACAGTACTTTTTAGACAAAAAAAAACGAATAAGAGAAAACGAATGACTTTTTTTTCGAAAAGCAAAGAAAAAACAAACAGAACAATTTAAGTTTCCAGGGATGACTTTGAGTGTGTCCTAGCATCAGCTCAGCTAGGATCCTATAGTAGGCATGGCAAAGCAAGGCAAGGCACAGCATGTGCTATATGCAATTTGCATAGTGTTTGCCTTGGACTCAACCAACCGATTGTGTACCATGGGCACTTTTGTTCTGTGAAACCAGCCTCCAAAAGGAAATTAGGTCAACATTGTTTTTGTTCTTCTTTTATTTTTTTTCTCTGTGTTTTATATTCATACATATACAATATACATACGTTCATACATACATACATAGGCATATATAAATATATATTTTTTTATTATTATTATTTAAAGTTTGCTCGAGTCCTAAGTGCTAAGTGGAACGGAAATGGGCGCAGATTTTCCAAATGACTTTGTGTTAATTACTTAATCCCGAAAAAATTAAAATTAAAAAAGGAAATTCATGCATATGCCAACTGCCAACCAACCGCCGCCAACGACGCCGACGATTCAAAAGCTTTTCGAAAATTTATATGTTTAATGCTATGTCCTATTTATAATATCCTACCATCACTACCACCTACAGTGATTTGAAGAAAAACGTAGTAAGGGTTTGAAAAAAAAGGATTAAATACTCATTTGACCTTTTCTAGTATTAATCTTTGTTTGCGTGGGAAGTAAAAGAAAATCAATGCATATGTACGGTACGTAGGTAACTTCAAACATAATTTGCTCATCATCCCTTCTCATATTGAAGTAGGTAACTAAAGATAGTCTTCTATACTTGAATGTTAACCTTTTGTATAAATGTATATACGAGTATAAGTAAAGATATCAAAAAGAACTACACTCAATAGTTCTAATTTCGAATGCTGCAGTTCAAGCGCATCACACTTTGCACTTCAGTGACGGATTTGTTGGGGACACTTTTAATGCCAATTTAATTGCTTTAAAATTAACTAGCTGAGCTATGTGACGTTACTTGTATGCTTTATTTAAGAACAAACTTGGTTAGCATAAAAAGGTCATACTGAACCAACTTTAAGAGATAGACGTATGTTGTCACGGACTTATTTTAGAACTAAAAGCAAATACAGTGGATATTCTCAAAAGGGAAACAATTTTCGATTTGAAACATTCTTCATTGGTGTTCCGCTCATACTAGGCATAGCGTGCTGTTATTATATTCGCTTATAGCCTTCCTCAATAAATGGGCTATCTAACACTAAGAGAATTGTTCAAAATGGACCATTAGTTCCTGAAATAAGTGCGTTCAAACAAAAAAACAAGCAAACAAACAAACTCTTCTGCTTTATATGCAATATTAGCATTTGCCTGTTAGATAAAACTGGTCGAAACTACGTTTTTCTGTTGCAACAAAAGTTTTTTCAAAGGATTAAGATGTCGTGAATTCGAATTTCATCTTTACATTTTTCTATCAAATCAGATTTCAAATGTGACAAACATTAAAACTCATCGTCATCATACTTCTAGATACAGTTTAAATCATTTTGGCCTCATACTTAGTTTATGAAAGTTCACATTAATTATGAGTCATTATTTGACTCAAACGAGTGATTTTGTAAGAGCAATTGGAAAATAAACAAAAAATCACAGGCAATTCAGACAAATTTTAAAAATCTTTAATCAAATCGATATATGTAAATATATCAATATTCTAAATGAGTTCCTGTGCTTTTTGAAGCGTGTGTCCAATCCACTGCTACTTGCGCCTTCGTATAATAGTATCAATGGCTTCCTGACCCGTCACTCTTTATAGTTCCTCATGGGGCCAAAAAACCCGTAAGATATTTCGGATATACATATTATTGAAGTTCTTAAGTTTCCTGGTAATCGTTGCTGTTATTTTCCAGGTGCTGCAACCGTATGATATCACTGACTCGAAGTTTGTTGAGCGAAACAGTAGAGCTTTGTCTTCAAGCTGAGTGAGTTGTTCCTCCCAACATTGGCCAACATCTCGAACGCAGCCTTTAATTTTCCAATAAGGCTCGGGATATCTTGTTCGGTTCCCCCTTCGGTAGAGACTAAAAACTTTTTACTTTTTCTACTGGTTACTGTGCAATGTTTAACAGAAAGGATGAGCGGGAGGCTCCGAGACTGGGCATCTTAGTCTTTCCCGTATTGATTTTCAGGCCCACAATTTCTGCTTTCCGCCATTTGATGTAGATCCATTATCCTGTGAGATAGGAAACCGTTCATTCTCTGCATAATCAAGATGTTTTAGGAATGTTGTCAGAGTTTATCTTATTCCTTTCCATTTCCTGTCAAGGTCACCCGCAGCACATCACTGATCACCAATCAGAAAAGAATTCGTGACAGTATGCAAGCCTGAATGACTGCACTTTGGACTTCAAACTCTTCCGACAAACTAGCTCCGTGTAAGACATGACATTAAGACTCATCATACGAGTAAGTCACCTTGACAATAGAGATGAGCTTATCCGGGATACCCATCTTCCGCAAAGCAAGCCCTGTTGATGCTTTCAAACGTTTATAAAGGTGAATTAGTGATTGATATTCGACGCACTGTTCGATGACGATCCGCAAGGTGTTGATGTGATCAATGCAAGAAGATCCAGTGCAGAATCCTGCTTGTTAAGCTGCGATTGTTGCTTCGACGTGTTCTCTCACACGTTATAAGATAATCATTTTTTTTTTAATTTTTATTTTGGCCACTGCAGGCAAACCACAAATACTTTATCAATTTTCGCATTTCATCAGGTCTCTTTTTTTGGGAACTTGATAATAAATCTTTTCTTCCACTCTTCGGGGAAGGGTTCAGAAATTATTCTGCTTCTATGAGCGGTTGCAGCAATTCACTTGAATCAAAAAAGTTGCTGTCAAATACATGGTTTAAAATCAAAGCAACATGCTCCTTTCATCTTCTATGTTGGTCCTCATCCGAGATCAGCAAGTAGCCATCTATATCTTTCACCGGGTATTGTTTTATGTTATTAGGCTCATCACGTCTTGGCAGCGGCTACGTTTCAAGTGATTCATTCACTTAGCCGATTTTGGCACACTTTTTCAAACAATTTGGTTGGTATCACACTAATAATTCGTTCAATGTTGCCTTCCAGAACGCCAATCGAAGCACGTTTGTCACTATAAACATGAGCCTTGACATAGCCCTTTTTCTGAAAGCATTAGTAGCTCTTGCAATGCTTCTGACTGTTCTTCACTCCAAATACGGCAGTTTTGCTTGTTCATGCATCCATTCAACCAGAAATAAGCCTCGTCGCTGAACACAATTTTTCGATTAAAAAATTGGATATTCCGACAACTTTTCAAGAACCCGTTCTTTAGCTGTATTTTGAAAAGCGTAAGCATAAATTTGTCTGCAAAATTGTAGGTATACGTAGTGGAGTAACAGCCCCAATAGCTGCGAACGGCATCAAATCGTTAATTCACGGTCATCATTAACACTGGATGATACAGCTGCGAAATTTGTCTCAGTTCACACAGTTGGTAAGTGCGTTGGTAGTTTGATGTCC
The DNA here is from genome assembly GCA_920104205.1 of Eupeodes latifasciatus. NCBI lineage: Eukaryota > Metazoa > Arthropoda > Insecta > Diptera > Syrphidae > Eupeodes > Eupeodes latifasciatus. The sequence continues at coordinate 187,104,246 of OV049924.1, forward strand.
CACAATGTAAATTTGGTCCGGAATAGATCGAATAGCCTCCCCAGTAGGTCAAGGAAACTGATCATAAAATGGAAAAAGCGCACGATGAACATTCTTAATAGAACACAAATTTTAACACTAAAACTCAGTGATTTGAAAACCAAACGTTGTTTATTTGTAAGACGATACATTTTTGAATTATAGCCCAAATTGAAAATATTTGACAATGACATAAAACAATAGAGAGCTGTCGAATCCAGTTTTTCCAAAATAAAATTAAATGTCCTATTATACGAAGTTTTGAGCAAACCTTGAATTTATAATTTTCAATTTTGAAATATATGTAGGTTTCAGAGTTGGTTTTAACTATGTACACTCACATTCACAATTAACCACCCACCTAATTATATCGGGTGATTTTTTTGAAGTTAGGATTTTCATGCATTAGTATTTGACAGATCAAGCGGGATTTCAGACATGTTGTCAAAGAGAAAGATGCTCAGTATGCTTTGACATTTCATCATGAATAGACTTACTAACGAGCAACGCTTGCAAATCATTGAATTTTATTACCAAAATCAGTGTTCGGTTCGAAATGTGTTTCGCGCTTTACGCAAATTTTATGCGTTTTTTTTTTAAAAAAAGTTCTCAAGCTCTTAAAAAATCACCCATTATATTAAACAATGTCCTCTTTTCAATGGAGGACAATAAATACATAATGGGTGATTTTTTAAGAGCTTGACAACTTTTTTTAAAAAAAAAACGCATAAAATTTGCGTAAAGCGCGAAACACATTTCGAACCGAACACTGATTTTGGTAATAAAATTCAATGATTTGCAAGCGTTGCTCGTTAGTAAGTCTATTCATGATGAAATGTCAAAGCATACTGAGCATCTTTCTCTTTGGCACCATGTCTGAAATCCCGCGTGATCTGTCAAATACTAATGCATGAAAATCCCAACCTCAAAAAAATCACCCGATATAAGATTTTAGTAAATATTGATTCAGAATAAGAACATTATCTGAAGAGATTTTTTGAGAAAGGTTTGAGTAATAAAAACTACTATATAAAGTTTAAGAAACATGGATCATTAATCCTTATATAATTTTTTTTATAGAAATTACATTTTTTATTTTGTCGTTTATTAAATCAGATTTTTTTCTTGGTAATGGCTTCTTGGAGCCGTTTTGGAAGTCCGTCCAGTATATCCTGAATATCTGATTGTGCGATATTGCGCCATTCGTCTACTACAGCCATCTTCAATTCACTAATGCTGGTTGGCTGTGGTATACTTGCCCGAACTCGTCATCTTAGATTATTCCATCTATAGAATTTAGTTCCGGGCAGCGTGCTGGCCATGGTAAAGTTCGGATTCCAACTTCATCAAGATATTCTATCACTGATCTGGCGACATGCCAACGAGCGGAACCTTGCATTAAAATAAAATTGTCTTCAATAAATAATGCAAGAACTATCACATGTTCTTGAAGAACCTTCTCCACGTACCGCTGATTATTCACACTTCCTCTATCGAAGACCATGAGCTCGGTACGAGTTTCGTAACTAATGCCTTCCCATGCCTTATACTGTTGCGGCTATAGCGCATGGAGCAAACATCTCATTTTGTCATCTGAATTAAACACGCATACGACCATCTGGTCCTATTAAGGCTATTCTACTCTTGTCTGAGAACACCCACATTCTTCCATTGATCAATAGTCCAATTTACATGTTCTAGGGCAAAACGAAATCTAGCAGTTTTAGCAATTTGGGAGTTCGGGTAGGGGGAAATGATATAATATTTGTTATACTTTTTTTTCCTATTGAACCTTTGCTTACTCTTACATTTCGAACTGCTAAGAGACGAGTATGAGCTCCATCAGCCATCTCTTTAGCTCATTTTTTACGATGAAGCGGTCGTCTTGGGTGGATTTCCAACTATTCCTGCCTGGGCCTGGGGTCATAGTGTAAGATCCAGTCTAACAAAATCGCCTGATGGCATCCCGGATAGTGGTTCGAGGCACGTCAAGTGTCCGGCCAATCCAACCAGCCACAGCTCTCGCTACACCAGTGGAGTCTAATAAAAACCACATTAATTAGATCACCAAAAATGTTAAATTCATGTTGTATCACAAAAACGCTCAAATAAGAAGAAGAATAAGTTTAGTAACTGTTTAATTCATGCTAAAACACACAAAATTAAGAGAAAATATTAATTATAATGACCGTTACATATCAAAAACACACATAGTAAGACTTAACACAGGTGGGCGGTTAATTGTGGCTGTGAGTGTACATATATGTTCACATGGTTTGACAAAACCTGTTTTCAACATTAATTTTATATTTTTAATATATTTCAAAAACTTCACATGATAGAATTGTTTAGACGACGGCTTCGTTGCATGAACAAAAATTACTTTAAATCCATTTCGCCTTTTTCTGTTGAAAACAATATTAGCACAAATGGTTTAGCGATTCTTTCAGATTTTTGTAAGACGGGAAAGATTTGACAACTAATAAAGGTTTTTCGAGAATGGTTTTAAATCCTACAAATATTTCAACTGAATATTGAAAAAAGGAATCATAGATTTAGAAAACCATTACAAATTTAATCGAAAGAAAGCTACTTCCATGAATTTAGATAGCTTTAATTTTCAAAGTAATATCTTAAAAACCTTACTTAATTGAAAAAGTGCAATTTGATTTCCAGTAACAAAACCTTCCCAAACATAGTTTATACGTCAAGAGGTTTTCACATATTCTCTTTTATTGATTGTCCATAAATCGTTGGGTTCGTACATATACTCATACTGAAATGAAAAGGAGAATCAATTTTCAAAAGAAAAACTGCCATTTAAGACACGAGATAGGTCGGTCCTGCAAAAAACCCATAAATCTTTTTCTAAATGTCAGTATACCATCTGCTTTCAGACCTTCTTAAATTTGAGTATATTATAAATTTGCAAAAACAACAAAATTTCCTGCTTTAACTATCCTTTCTTTCCTTGAGGCCATATCAGTGCTTAATGTGCCTCAATCCAACACTGGGCAACTTAAATGATGCTTTCCTTAACACTTTTTCATCCTGAACGAATCTTTTTTGAAATAGAAAACTTTTAAATTGGTTATAAACTTACGTCACGTGCCTTTTTCTCTCCCTTTCTGTTGCATTTTGTTCAATCTTATATTTCTATCTCTATCTCTATCTCATTGTCATCATCGCCTTCGTCGTCGTAGTCCTCGTGTCGTTGTCATCCTCACAGCATAGCAGGACGTAACGAATGGGATGGCACCTGGGTGCAATCAATTTTAGTATTCGACATTTTCATTACAATTTTTGACATTTGTGATGACATTCACTTCAACGCCCATTTCAATACAATCAGAGTGCTATTAGTGCTAGCTTGTAGCATTCTTTTTGTTGTTGTATTTGTTTTTGTTTGCTTTATTCCTTCTGGTTGAATGAACGCCTTCGTTAGTGTCGAGTTGAGTTGAATTGAGTAGAGTCGAGTTGAGTTGAGTCGAGCGACTGTCACACTGTCGAGTGTCAAGAAGGATAAGCTTATGAATCATGTCCTTAAAAGTCAACACACACAAAAACACAACAATATTAGCATTATGGGAATTAGGATCATATACATATGTACCTATGTATGTTTGAGTATACACCTACATCCTGTGCTATTAAGCGAGATTTAACGATACACAATGAACTTAAAAAGTTTAAGTATGGTAAGGATATGCGACATCTGATGGAAGATACATACATTAAATGTATAAACTGTGGTATAATTATATGTTTTTAAAGCATAATAAGGAAGGATGATAATGTGCTCAGGAAGGATACAAAAACACATCCAAAAAAAAAAAACATATACACTGATGCCTCCCAAGACGGAGATTTGTGTTGATTAGCATAACCTATACCTACTCGTATGGTATTCGGGGGATTCTTTTGGTAAATTAATGTTTTAATTTTTTTCGTAAAATATTTACTCTGGCAGGATTTTGGGTAAATATTAGATTTAATTGGATGATAGTTATTTTAAAGAACCAAAATAAATCCCATGAAAGGAGAATGATAACATAAATATCGTGCGTCGTCGTCGTGAAGTGGAGCGCACGAAGCATCCTACATTTATATTAGGGTGCACCTCATTTTAAAATGTTTGAAATTATCTTCTCCTAATCTGTCAACTGGTTCCACGTCATGAAAAAAAAAATGTCTGAAAGCATTAAGTTTAGAGGTTGCTATCGGGTTTTGAAAATACACAAAACTCATTTGTTTTTCTGAAAAAAATGGAGTCTCGCTGGAAATTTTTAGTAATTTTAGCCATTTCTAAAAAAATCCCTACTTTTATTCAACGGCTGTGCAGTGCACGTTCACAAAATCATCTTCTATTAAAAGGCCCTACTTTTCACCAAAAGCTTTTCTACAACAGGCGTAAAAGGCAATACAAGCCTCCTTAACCCGTTCTTCTAGGTTTACTTTCCATTTTTGTTTGGGATCTAGAATGAACTTGGACTTAACCGTTCAGTCGAGGTCGTAAAAAGCATCAGTTCAGTTTTGTTCTGATTAATATTATCCATTCTTGAATACAAAACCTTTACCCCGAAGTGAGCAATCGATTGGTGAATCAATTCAGTAAGGACGTTATTGAAAGCACCTTCGACGTCTTGGAAGGTAGCAAGAATAAATTCTTTATAATGGATTGTCTTTTCAATGGTACCCACTACTTTATTCAGGATGCCTCAGTAGACTCGCCTTTGAGATTTGCGTTCTGAGATTCTTCTGGTTAAAGTTCTTCGAAAATGTCCCTAATATGGGTAACGTTACTAGGATGCGGACCAGTGTTTTAAGCGCAAAAGAGGTCAAACTAATGGATCGAAAATCCTTCGCGTATTCATGGGCATGGTATTCCACTTTCGGGATTAAAATTACCTAAACTTGTCTCCATGTCTCCGGTACATGATTGATATAGAATCATCCTTTGAAGATGATCTCCACCCATGTTAGTGATATTTCTTGCAGTTTTTGTGGTATTACTGGTATTATGCCATCCAAACCTGGAGATTTATAGGCAGTTTGGGGTTGCAATTCTAGCAGCCCAGAAAATGTGTCGCCATCAGTACATCCAAGGATTCAGCTGGAGAGGCTGTCCACAATCCATCAGGTTTCATCAGAAAAGATGGATTGCATTGTTCCTTCGATAAGACTTTTCAAAGTCTGGCAGAAAATTTTATGTCTTCCATCAATGGACAATATATTCCCAAACTTTGTTTTTTTTTTGGCAGTTTCTATAGCCCGCTTATAAGCTTTAAGGCACACTTTAAATGGTTGGTTAAGATCTTGTTTGTTGCAGATATTGAAGATGTTTGTAGTCATTTTGCTTAGAGCACAAAGGTCTCCAAAGGGAATTTTTTAAGGCTGTATTTTACTGAGCATAAAATCATAACCAGTTTTTTACTGATGCTTCAAAGATTTTAACCCTGGATTCCAGATCTGCTCAAAACTTATGTTAAAGTAGATCCATTTGTGATCCGAAAAAGAATTTACAGAGGAGGCTTTTCAATTTTTTACCAATTGATTACGGTTTTACCCGTGGCGTGATGGTTAGTGCGTTAGACTAATATGCTAGAGGTCTTGGGTTCAATCCCTACCTGTGGCACCTAAAGTTTTTTCATGGCTATTGCCTCTTGTGAGGAATTGACAAATCCTCCAAGATTAATTCTTGTCATGAAAAGTGCTTTCTCAAATTAGCCGTTCGGATTTGGCATAAAACTGTAGGTCCCACCCATCCCTGATATGACTCGCTCACACAATGTTTCAGAGTTGCAAACGACTATCACGCCACCTAATTTATTTATTTAGCTTACGGTTGTTAGTAACAGTAACATTAAGTACATCTCCCCAACCGTTGGTTGGAGGGAATGAATTACCTTACCTAGGATTACCTTGGTTTTGGTTTGGGATTTTGTAGATAAGGTAATTTTGGCTATCTGTGAGGTCTCACACTGTAAGGCCATTAATCCATAATTCTGGACGTCGATGGTTTCTTCCCTTAGGAACATTCTAATATTATCCAAAGGACACTTACAGTGCTTCAGATTAATCTGGATGACACGACGTACAGCGCGTTTTTAATTTCCAATTGAGCCTGCGCAACTATTAACCAACATGTCGTCTACAACCTCGTCATCGCCTTTGTTGGAATCTGGTCCCTGGCCTTGCAGGATAGATAGATAGATTTTTTATTAGAATATTATAAATACATTTTACAAATCATGTTTTTACATATATACAAAAAAATCATTACGACATGACATTTGCCGTCTGTCAGATTGACAATTAACATAAATTATACAAATATTGTAATAAGCTTTTATAATTATTTATGTGGATTTAAAAAAGAAGTTAATTTAAATTTTTTGAATTAATTTAAGTGGATTATTGTTTGATAAATCAGAAATCTTCGTTCATAATTCTAGATCTATAACTTAACGCGATTTTGCAATATTTGTAAAAATTGCCGACATTCATCTCATTCAGCAAGGCAACAACTTGTCCATCCGATAAGAAGTCACTTCCAAAAAAGCTCCTTCTTGTTTTCATTAAAGTAGGGCATTTTCTAACGAAATGAATAACGTCCTCTCTTTCTCTAAGATTGCACATACTGCACTCCAATGGTAGTTCGGGTCTATGTGGTATGAAATTCAGGCTTATAAGTTCGCTTAGGAGTCTAACCATTGTTGAAATCTCGTTCACACTATTTGCATCACTGAAGTAGTTTCTTTCAGCAAGATTGTGGTTCAGTCTTCTATAAATAGTTCTGAATAAGGACTCGGAAGCTTCAGCTAAATAATCTTTTCTACATTTTTCATCTACTTTCGCAATCACATCATATAAGATATCCTTGCAACTTGATATGCTTCCAACGTTTAAATTGAACTCCACGTTACATCCTTCGGCGAGGCAATTCCACTCAATGTACCAGCTATTTTGATTTTGTACTGCTTTAAGAGCTACTTTCTTGACCAGTCGGGAATCAGGCATCTTAAAAACTTTCAGTAAATAGTCCGCTTGCAGTTTAAGGGTTTTGACGAATAGAGGTGAAAGTTCTGTCTCTAGCATAATAACATAGTTTGGTGTGTTCAATGGCAGACGAAATACTCTTTTCACGTAGTGAGTTAGTAGTTTCTGCACTGTGAGAAACTTTTTACATCTCCAAACTTGGGAGCCGTATAAAAGAATACTCTCCGCTGCAGCTTGAAATACTTTATATTTTATACTATGTGCTATGTTGACGTTCATAAAAACTTTTTTCCATGCTATATTTATAGCTGTTTTTGCTTTTTGCAGTTTTTCTACTAGATGCTTTCCCATGTTTAAGTTGCTTGAAAAGATGACGCCTAGGTATTTGTACTCCTTGACGCATTCAATGTCTTCTCCGTTAAACACCCACTTTTCATTCGATGCGTTTCGTCCACCTCCTCTCTTAAAAATCATCACCTTGGGTTTTTGAGTGTTGACAACCAAATTCCATAAACGACAGTAACTGTAAATCTTGTTTATCATAAGTTGGAGTGTTTTTGGGGAGTAAGCAAACAAGACTATATCATCCGCGAACATCAATGCTTTAATACGCTCTCCCGCAAAGTCAACTCCTCCAGGAAGGAAAGTTCCGAAAGTTCCGCTCCATTCCAAACTGCAGCAACAACTCTTCGAGTACTAAGCCGAACTTCAACGAAAATCCCAGATTGTACAATTTGTAAAATAAGGCACCTCTGTTGATCGTGTCAAAAGCTGCTTTGAAATCAATGAAAAATACATACAATTTTTTACCCTGCATGCAAAAGCTTTCAGCAAGGCTCCTGAGGACAAAGATATTGCCGATTGTAGAGTATCCGGATCTAAAACCTGGCCTTGCAGGATTTTAATCTTTATATTTTTGATGCCAAAGCGCAATTTATAACCGGCTTTTTCAAGATCCCCTCTGCTTTCATCGTTAATCCTCAAAAAGTAAGACGCAATGGTCTTGTGCGGCTGTTCTGGTTTAATGACAACCCAGTCATGCATTGAAATCAGTGGATTTAACCTCTGTAGTCCGTGGATCCTTATCGTTTGGCTTAATGCCCATGAAGGGCAACTAAATGCTTTCTCTAAGAAATTCACTGGAAAACTCGTCGGCTCACTTAATTACTCTGTATTCCCTGAGAATTTTGATTGGTCTAATAAATGAAGATCCCACGATTACAAAGGCAAGAAAATAAGAATTACATTTAAAGCTCCAGCTCCACGAAACGATCTGGAACAACTCAAAAACATTTATAACTACCAAAATATTAATGCAATAATTTCAAAAGTTGCCATCCAAAAGTTCCTTAGATCTCTGGCACTTGACGATGAAACTTGGATTTCTATTTCTATTTTGGATTTTTTGACGACGATGTATCCTTTTAAACCAAAAGTAATATGGTTTCGATCGTCGGAACTGAGGGAGTAGAGAATCCTTTGAAGCGGGTATCTCTAGAAATATCTAACATTCTGTCAAAAGAGTTGGCGCACCCTAATCTATATACTATGTACAAACCATCACACAAAGTTTTGATTCTCTTCGGGATCCTTTCCTTTTGTGGGGTTGCATCAAACTCAATACTCTATAACTATGTATAGAAATATGTAGAATAGTCCTGATGGAAGGAAGATATATTCAGATTGGCATGCAAATATTTTAACTTGAATGCAATCTCACTCGAATATCTACTTCTATTATAGAAGTTTGTATACATTTATAATACATGGTAGATGTAACCGTATAAGATGTACATATGTGTATATCTAGTTTGATGATGATGATGATAATAATAATATCTAGTAGATATATTGCACTCATGATGGGATGTTGAAGTACTTGCAAACTCTTGACTTTATTTTCTGTTGGAAATCCAATCAACAACGTAACGACTGACACGACTGTGACGACTACTGTGAAAGATAGAATTTGAATGAATGAATTGTAAAATCCCTGTGAAGTATGGGGAGAAAAAAACTGGAATACAGTCGTTCAACGTTCAATGTTCACTCACGGAGAAGGTACCTAGCACCAACCTACATAAGTTCAAAATGAAACTATATCTTTGTATGTTTTCAAGTAGTTTTAAAACAAAACTTAGAAAATAATAACATTTTTCGTATTTCTATCATGGAATGTAGATGTACGTTATGTTTTTGAGCTTCTACCTACTACCTAACCTAGATAAAATAAGATGTTATTCAAAATATTTAAATTTTAATTGATTGAACATTGAGAAAACCAAACTAGAATAAAGGCAAAAAGAAACTTTCTTAATATCAAAGACCATGCATGTACATTTTAATAAAGGATTTTATTCAGATCCCTTACCACTGATAGGGGGAAATCTTAAGTTATATAAGAATTGATATTTGAATAAACTCTGAATTTAAAAAAAAAAACTCTTTTTGAAAAAAATCGATCCCTTTTTATAATACAAATTTTTGACGCAGAATATTGACTGCGGATGATGTTATCTATCGGGTTTTCCAATAGGCACTTGACACCTTTGAACATCGGACTAATTGTCATTTTATTCAATAAACTCAACATTTTCATCATGGTAAAGTACACAAACTATCAATATATGTAAATTTTAATATCAAGATTATCTACACTTATATGTTATAAATGTTAAATACAGTTGGTTTGTTTGCTTGCTTGTTTGTTTGTTTGTCCATCCTTCACGTCGCAACGGAGCAATTCTATGACAAGATTTTTTGTGTGGAGGTAGTTACGAGGCTATAGAATGTTTTAAGATACTTTTTACAGAGATAAAATATCTCATTCACAGCTTATTCGAGGCCCCCGGTACCACTTATGGTTAGATATTCAATATACTCTTTTTTTTTTAGAACACCAATTAGTATCATATCATTAGGTACCATATCCAGTAGAGTTTCTTAACTCATTTGAACTGTGAAGTGTGTTCTCAAATAAACTGCAATTTGAAATTAGGCGTGCCAGTATTTTGCTCCTATTTGTTTCCTTTGAATTTGGAAAGCTTACCAAGTATACTTGACCTTGGAATGTATCTAGGTGATATTTTGATTTTTTTTTTACCGGACGTGTAAAGCCGCGCGTAACAGGTATTAAAACATAAACTATACTGAATTGGTGAATGAATTTAAATTCATAAACCGTTTATGACCAATAAGGTTTTTTGCATCATAATGTAAATCAGCGTTTCGATCAACAAGTCCCTCTTAAGACCGGTATAATTAAGCATAAGCACCTTGGCTGAATGGTGACATTACTGCTATGATGTCTTGGCGAGATGTCCCCTAGAGTTTTAACAGGCGTTACAAGCTGGAGGTTTTACACAAATCTTATTTTAGACTACGAAATCAAGCCGCCGTAAAGATAAGAATGGCAGAAAGATTCTACTATAACCAAAAACTTGGTAACTTCATATCAAACAAAAAATGATTTAACAAATTGCGGAAAATGTAGGTTAGAATGAAACCATGTTTGCTACCACACCTACGTCTCTTAACTTATTCTCAACTTCTGATTCTCGAATTTCTATCTTTCAACTATCTAAGGATACAATAGGAAGGTGGGAGCCATAAAGTCAATTAAGTGAAATACCACGGGCTTATATTTAATGGAACCTAAGTTCGTTGAACTATTGCTACCATCTTTAATTCAGTTCACTACTCACATGCTTAAGAGCATATTAACAGCATCGAAGTTACCTTTAGATTGGATAAAGACCAAAGCAGTTCCTGTGACTGCTTCAGAGTTGCGGCCTATTGCCATTCTGACGTTTGAAAAACAATTATTATAAAGTAGTTACAGAATTACTTTTCGATCAACAACCTTTAAAATCACTGCCAATCTGGTTTTCGAGCAAACCAGAGCAGCTGTAAATTAGCCTAACTTCTTGTGACTGATGATATAAGAATCGCAATATGTAGCTAATAATCAAATGGCACTGTTAAAATTATTGGATTTTTCTAAGGCCTTTGACAGTGTAAGTCATCAAATTCTCTGTAATAAGCTGAGAAATAATTTTGGATTTTCTGTAAAGGCTTGGAAGCTAGTTCATTCGTTGCTTAACGTTGACAATAATAATGTAGTTGCAAATTAACGGTTTTCCATCTTTCTGAATGTCTCTGCTGTAGTGCCTCAGAAATCTATCCTCGGAATTGATACAAATTGTTAAGAACTATATAATTTTTTTATATGCTGATGATAATGAGCTGCACCGTTATAAGTCGACCCTATGCTGAAAAAAATGATTACGTAGCTTCATCCTACAATGGTTAAAAAGGAACCGTCTTTGCTTAAGTCCACTCAATTCAACTTCCGGTCCATCATAAGATCTTTGATTCTTCGTCTTTGAAAGCCGCTTAGTTATAAGACAAAATAATTGATTATTTCAGCACAGTTAGGAATCTAGGACATGTTTTCATCCGCACTCTTACATAGAATGACCACCTTAATGGTGTTATGGAAAAGTCTATGGTAGTCTTCGCGCTCTTCATGCGACTAGAACCTTTTACTAACAATTATGCTATATTCATATGAAGTTTTCAGTTCAGGCGACTAAATCAGTCAATTCAACGGTGTTCTTAAGAATTGGGCATAGTTTAGACTACATTATGGCGTATTTTGAGCAAGGATCTTGGCTTACTCATAAATAAAAGATCAAGCTTATTCAATAATTGAAGTAGATGAATTTTTTGAAGTGACGTGCGTTCTCCGATTGGGCTCTGGAGAAGATACGCCAGGCTGATGAATTTTATTGAAAAATAATCTTTAGTGACGAAGCTCATTTTTGGCTCAATTCATTCGTCAGTAAAAAAAAATATGAGATATTAGTCGGGTGAAAATCTACATTTGCTTCATGAATCACCACTTCATTCATGCAAGCGGTTTGCATGCCGTCGGCGTTATTGTGCCTTATTTTTCCCTCGATAATTACGTTTTCCTCAATTGCAAGATATGCACTTACACTATAATGGTGCCACAAGGCACACAGCACTCCTCCAATGGATTGATTGAAGAGGAAGCTTGATTAGCATGTTTTTTTTTTGCAGAAATAGGTCAGCCAATTGCCCGCCGTGCGATTTAACGCATCTAGACTATTTTATTTGGGGATAGGTAGGTAGGTAGGTAGAAATGGCGATCTCGAGGCAACCTAGCCTGAGATCCAATTAGCGTTGTAGTGCGCCGTTTTGATACCAAAACTCGTTTGACCTGTGATAGAAAGGGAAAGATTTATAGAGAAGCTTCATAGCGATTATGTTAGAGCCATTTTGTCGCATTGGGAAAAAAGATTAGGTCTCTAATCTTTGTCTCAGATAGCTCATCAAGTTCGTGAAAGAATGCTTTTCCAAAGCATTTCATTCTAGTGTTTGCCAAAGCAGAACATTTGCAGAGGAAATGGATTATCGTTTCACTTTCTCTTTGGTCACTACAACTATGGCAAAAGGTGTTGTAAGAGATACCCAACTTCTCTGCATGAACTCCTATAGGCCAATATCCGGTACAAACCGCAACAATCCTGGCTATGTGTTGCCTTGGCCTGCATAGAAGATCGTTTGTACGGGTTTTATTATAGATGGGCCATACCTTCCTAGATATAATGCAGTTGGGTAAATTGCTCCACCTTCGGTTTGATTCAGTTTGGTAGATAGAAAAGATGTTACCCTTCATAGCACCAAGAGGAATGTTAACCATTTCCGCAAGTGAGCTATGAAGGGCCGATCCTTGCCTGGCTAGCTCGTCAGCCCGTTCATTTCCCACGATACCACTACGGGCCGGAACCCAGATCAGGGTGACACCGAGGTTAATATTCAGGCTTGCAAGCTCATCGCGACATTGCTGGACCAATTTAGATGAGGATGTGGCCGAGTTAATGGCTTTGATAGCTGCCTGACTGTCTGTGAAGATAGCCGCATTTCGGTTTTGGTTTGGGCTTTGTTTAAGTATCTTACATGCCTCCCTTATTGCCAGCAGTTTAGCCTGAAAAACGGTAGAAAAGTCAGGAAGCCTAAAGGATTTAGCTACATTTAAGGACTCAGAAAAGATACCAGAACCAACTCCGCACTCCATCTTTGAGCCGTCAGTAAAGATGGTTGTGTCGAAACCTATCGACACGATGTCATCTTCCCAATCTTCTCTGGATGGGAAAATAACCTTAAAACCCTTACTAAGGCTCAGAGTAGGAGTGCAGTAGTCAGTGTCTACCGAGATAATATCTGAGGGAATCAATTTCGTTGTGTTGCTGTGACCATAAGGTTTTGACAACCAGCTGTTTGATTCCTTCAGCCTAATAGCGCTGCAGGAAACTATGTATTTAATAAAAAGGTCGATTGGTAGAAGATCCAAAATAACGTTTAAGGCGTCCGTTTGGCAAGTACGCATGGCCCCTGTGGTGCCCACGCAAGCTGTTCTCTATTTGGGGGTACGTTAAGTTATTTTTGGTTTATGACAACAAACCGACTATGTTGGAAGAAGAATTAAACCTTTTAATATTCTCTATCGCACGGTTTAATACCAATAAATAAATTGGGTGGCGCAACAGTCCGTTGAGAACTAGGACCTAGTGACCTACAACTCTCAACCATTCCTGTGTGCGAGTTCTGCTGTCAGGGATGGAGGGGACCTACAGGATAAATCGAGACAGCACTTTTCATGACAAGAATTACTCTTGGAGAATTTGTCAATTCCTCGCAAGAGGCAGTACCCGTGAAAAAAACTTTAGATGGCATAGGCAGAGATTGAACCCAAAACTTCTGGCAAGACAGTCCAACGCACTAACCATCATGCCACGGGTACTACACACTGTTTGATCTTAATTCTGTGTTTCTCCAATTCTGTATTTCAAAACACTGTAAACTTCTTCAAACGATTTATGACATTTTGAAAAAACAGAATCACAATAGGATAACAAATTTGGATCATATTGCACATGGTTATGTGTTCACACATGTTCACTGACTATTTCTTAAATAGAAGTCATTCTAACTCCCTATATGATTAAAATTATGTCCGAAATATGGAATCATTTTGGTTAAAAAGTTCACTTAGGCGTATATGCAATTTTCTTAACATTTTGTTTGCAATGTGTTTTCTAGTTTGCGGCTCTCAGCATCTTATTCCTTTAGAAAAAAAAGTTAAAGTCTAAAGAATGGTGTTGAATTCTTTTTTAAAATATTTACATAAAATTAACTCAATTATAAATATAAATGCTTATAGAAAAAAAACATAACTTCAAGCCAAATGTATAAGTATTTCTACCAGAACATTGATCACATTATTGACACTCAACCGTCAATTTATTTTTTCTTTATAATTTCCAAATTGATTTTTGGCAGTGTTCCATAAAACACTTCTGATGTAAAATAAAGTGCTTAGATTTTAAATCTAATTTAAAATTCAATATCTATTCAATTTTCAATTGAAAAACAAAATAAATAAAAACGTTGGAATAAAATGTTGTCGTATTTATGGTATTAAAGCTAAAGATAAGAGTAATATATATATTACATTCAAAATGTATAAGATTTATTTTGGAATGATGTACATATTTATGTTTTAGTCAACAACGGTTTCTTGTATTGAATTTTATTTTCTTGTACAGATATTTGTTTTTTTTTTTAATTTAGAACTTTTTTTTCAACTAAAATGAAAATAAAACACTTGTTATCAAGGTAATGTAGGTGGCAATCAAATTCTGCTTTTGCTTAGGTTTTTGATAGCTTCAGTTCAAATTTTACATAAAAATCAATCCATAATGATAGGTTTTTGAGATAGAATCTATTCGAATATATCGAAGATATGTAAATTCATGAAGTAGTTTTTTTTCCCATACAATACTTAAGGATTTTTTAATCCCTTCAATGTTTCGTTTTTCAAAAAGTCTTTATTAGTGGTAAGTCTTCACCTGTCATACGTGAACGTTAAAAGAACGCTGAAGCATTTAAAAACGCAAACGGAATAAAAACATAAATTCGTCACATTCAAGGTTTTTAAAAACTTCTGATAGTGTGAAATGAAAACCAATAAGTACGAAAACTAAAAGTATGATATTGAAATGATTTGAAATGCATCTAGAAGAAAAAATTTATTGGTACTTACTTCATTATCCGGCTTCCGATCCATGGATGGGTTTAGCCTAAGATATTGCATTTTTCCGTTGTTTGTGGTTTTTTCAAGCTCTTTCCGGTTGGGGAGACCAAGCTCTCTTGAGTCAGCAACCGCCTGGTCTTGTAGAGGAGGTTCGGTCTTCCTCGTCGTCTTAAACATGGGGGTTAGAATTAAAAGATTTTATTTGCTGAAGCGTTGTTGTCCAATCGTTCGTATAATCGGCGTGTTTTGGCTCTTAGAACTACATCCACATCTTCATACAGCTTGTATAGTTCACGATTGAATCTTCTTCTCTAATCGCCGTCTTCGCATACATAGGATCAAATACCCACCGAAAGATTTTTCTCTCAAAAGATCTCAATATTAATTCCCTTTGTTTTATTAATGTCCAGCACTCGACGCCGCCGACGTAGAGTAGAAGTGGTAATATAAAACGTGCACTTTGTCTTTCGAGAAAGGAGTTTGGAACCCATCTATTTGGCCAAACCTTAGTAGCAGCGGTTCGCTAGGGTAATTCTTCGTCGCATTTCCACTAAGGTGTCGTTCGTGAAATTGATATTTGTTCCGAGGAAGGAGAACTTTTTGACCACCTCGAAATTACAGCTACCAACAGTGACGTTTTGGTCTAGAATAGCTCGTCTGGAATCAGCTCGCATAAGCTGTTAACCATTTGCACCGCGTAGTTTGTAAGAGATAGTCTGTCTCGATTGAAATTCGTCGGTGTTGTCCAGGATTTGACTTAATGTGAATATTTAGTCTATCGTTGAACGTGTGAAGGCACACTGTTGGTACGTGCCGATCATAGTGCTGCAGGTTTAAGACGCTTTCATAGTACGTTGGATAGTATTTTGTAGGCACTATTGAGCAGGGATATGCAATTCCTTTTCCCACACTTGGTTGGTGAGCCGGTGCAGGCACCCTAGATTTGTAGAGTTCCTTAGGAAGGCCATCTGACGTCTTCAATACTGGGTACTTTGACTGAGTTTTTATTGACTGGTCTCATGGTTCTTTGCTCTTTAATTGTTTCGTCTACATGATGCCTATTTAGCAGCTGCGGAAAGTGATGCTTAAACACTTCTACACTGAACCAAAAAGGTACGTAAATATAATAAAAAAGTTCGTTGAGACAATGAATAAAATAATTGAGTTTGTCCAATAAACATATTAATTGTGTCAGTGAACTATCGTTTATTATTCTCCATTTCCGGGTGAAAATTTTACAAACAATTTAAAATTTTCATTTATAACCACAATAAACTGAGTTTATTGATTTTAATAAATCCATTAATAAACATAAACAACCGTTCATTATTTCCGTTTATAGTATTAATAAACCCGTTTATAGCCTTAATGAATAGAGTTTATTAATTTTAATAAATGCGTTCATTAATTTAAAAAACCGTTTATTATTTCCGTTTATAATATTAATAAACCTGTTTATAATCCCAATGAACAGAATTTATTAATTTTAATAAATGCGTTCATAAATATAAACAAATGTTTATTATTTCCGCTTATACCTCTGGTGGGGGAAGCCTCTGTTAATATCCAACTTACTTACCACTGATCCTTGCTTAGCGGCGATCGAAGTCCAACTGGTTTCTGCGGTCTGGTTCACTCTTTTCAACTTCCTTACTTCTATTTCTTTTGCTTCTACT
Source organism: Eupeodes latifasciatus (assembly GCA_920104205.1). NCBI lineage: Eukaryota > Metazoa > Arthropoda > Insecta > Diptera > Syrphidae > Eupeodes > Eupeodes latifasciatus. The sequence continues at coordinate 187,121,061 of OV049924.1, forward strand.
TCTCTTTTTCTGCTTCTACTACTTTTTTGTTGGTCTTGTTCGGTTCTACTAGGCAACCTTTTGGTAACAACATAGTGTGAATTATATCCTTGCGAATGACAAAATAACCTTTGCAAATTAATGTCACCGAGTTCTGGCCAAGTTGAGCTGAGTGTGAACACAATGCTCGGTGCAGTGACAGAATGCATGTAATTTGTTCGTGTTTTCGTTGTAGATTTGTAATGCGTCATAACAGTATTTATTTATTTATAAAAGTACTTAACCAAAATTATTACCTTTATAGAATTAAAAACAATTATAAAAGATAGATATATTAATCTCTAGGACTTTTACTCTTATAGAACGAGTTATAAATATAACTAAAACTCATCACTGATCATTTTACTTATTTTGACTGCAGCGTTACTGCGATTCACATGAATTCGTATGAAATGATATGAAGTTTAGCGTATACCTCATACAATTTCATACAAATAATGCTTTTCCGTGTCATGAAGTTTAGTTCCGCTGAATTTGAGTGCAGTGTTATCTTTATGATTTAAATTTTTTTTTGTCAAGGAATCAATTTTATTTTTGCCCAATCTTCCGCATACATTTTTTTTATATGTATGAAGGATGGAGGTTGGGATATAATATTTAACAATTTGCCTTTTAATAATGTTGTTCATAGCCACCGTAAATGGTTCACTATTTTCCAATTACCAAAGTGTATTGTGTCAGTGAATAAGGTTATAAAAAATAATAAACTGCTTGTAAATTTTCCAATTCGTCTCTTAATAATGTTGTTCATTGCAACAATAAACGGTTTATTATTTTTCAATTGCCAAATTTGTATGTGTCAGTGAATAAGGTTATACAAAATAATAAACTTATTGTAAATTTGAGAATTGGTTGTGATATTGGATGAAGGTTGGGATATAATCTTTAAGAATCCCTTTTCAAACATCTTGTTTATTGTCGCAATAAACGATTAATCATTTTTAATAACTAAAATGTTTGCGGCAATTAATAGAGTTATTAATTTTAATAAACGGTGATAAAGTGCTTTATTTTTTATTTAATAAACGGCCGTTAATAGTATTAACAAACGATTATCAAACGCTGAAATTTTTTTTAATAAACCGTTCACTCTGACAAGAAAAAGTTTGTTGTGACAATAAATAAGCAGTTAATAAACGCCGTTTTTTATATTAATGCACGTTTGTTTTTTCAGTGTACAAATTCGCCTGCTTCAGTTACGAGGTTTCTTCGCTCTTTCGAAGAGTCTGCGGGCTGGTTCTACAACCAGATGTCTTTTGCTTAGCAGTTTAGAAGAAACGCCTGGCCTGTGTTGGTGGGAGTGCTGGACTTCTCGAGATACCTGAGCTGAGATGGTCTTTTCTTTCTACGCAGGTTTTTTTCTCTTTCTTTCTATTTTCAACGTACTCCTCTCTAGCTACTCTTGTTTTCCGTTTTCCGAAGCCTATGGTAGTCTCGGCTGTTTCCTTAATGATATCGCGGTACTGGTTCTAGTTGACGCTTGTGGATGGGAGTAAGGCTAAAAAGTTTCCTGGTCAATTGTTTTCCGTAGTCTCTGACATTCTCTGATGTGCTTAAAGGTATGCTGTGTTGAATTTCTTCCTTTGGACGGCCTTTGTTTTCTTTTCGTATGGACATTCGAGATTCTTTCTCACAACAAGAAATTGGTCAGAATCCACGTTTGCAGTTCAGCCACCTAGAGATCGCCAGGTTGTTGTGTGTATCGTTCCAGCAAAGTCGATTAGTTGGAAGCTGTTTTCAGTTGTTTTATTTCTGGTGGCTCCAACTTGATAGACTCTCCAGTTTTATAGGTAAAGACGTGTGCAAATATTAGGCTGATGTTTAAGCAAAGCCATCGTTAATTGGATTTAAATTGATGACTTTCGATGTGAGAAAATTTCCAATGACGAATCCGGGAATCTGTATGGCGGGAATCTGTATGACGATTAATTTTAAACAAGTATAAAATACTTCAAATTTAATTTTTCACAATTTAAAAGATGACTGATAAATTATTTTCATAGCGCCTTTATGTGTAATCAATGTGTCAATCATATTTTTAATTGGCAATATTTCATTCTTCTGTACCATTCCCATCATCATTATCATCACCAAATAAATGGGAAACAACCAACAATGTCGTGTTTATTTAAAATTATTTACAGAATTGCTTTTGGCAATCGATCCAAAACAAACAATTTTTCTTTTTGCTTTGATATGAAATGTAAACACGTGTAGCTTAGGTATATTTCTTATAATAACATCTTCAAAGATATATATTTGAATATTTTTAGAAAAATGCATTTCAGATACTTTTCCCTGTGCATCCACAACCCACAACCCACATTCATTTACTTTGAAACAAAATTAGTTTTTATTAAAATAAAATTTGAGAGACAAGTGAGTGTGATTTTAATGTATGTATGTAAGTGTGAATAAAATTTTGAAAGCTTGAAAAATTGTATTGCATTTTGAATTAAAAATTTCCATTTAATACCTCTATATAATAAGGAAGCAAACATTTTTCAATTCATTCAATTTGTTGATAAAAAGAAATGTTTCTAAAGTTTTAAACTACAAAACCATGAAATCACTTTTCTTTAAAATGTTTTTTCCATATTCATATAACTAAAGTCATATTGATGTCAAGATATTTGTAGGATTTAACTATTTCCAACTCCTTTTCGGAAAATCATTGCTTTAGGTTTAGGTATGTTTACGCTAAATCTCCACTGCTGACAATATCTGTGCAGCTGGTTGATCATTCTTTGCAAGTTATCAAATGAGTCAGCAAAGAAGACAAAATCATCTATGCTACGATTATAAAGCTGAAGAGTTTGTTTGTTTGAACGCGTTAATCTTAGGAACTACTGGTCCGATTTGAAAAATTTCAGTTTTAGCTTATTTATTGAAAAAAGGCTATAGGCTATATAACGCTTATAATGTTTTACAGAATTGTTTCTTTTTTATCTTTCTATTAAAAAATCCAAAACAGCATATGCCCATCTATTAAAGTTTGCTTAATATAACCTTTTTTATTCTAACCAAATTTGTTCTAAAATGAAGCTTGCGATTAACATCGCGGAGCGTAGCTAGTCTGCATATAATAAGACCTTTAAGTGGATGCTATCGATTCTTATTCCTGCACCAAGATTGTTATCCAGAAACATGATAGAAGCTTGTGGTGTGAAATTGTATTGTATCCCTGTTAAACGCCTATCATAAGTCTCCTAAATGCTTACTATTCCGAACTGCTGACGAAGTTTTTTCATATAGTTTTTCTATGAGACATCCAAACTTCTGGACAGCCCTTAGTTATATAATTTGCAGAAAATTGCACTTCAGTACACAGTATCGAATGCACGTTTGAGATCAACGAAGAAAACACAACTATATGCCTTATAAAAGTCAGTCTCATAGAAGTCTTTGCTATGGTTGTGAGGATAAAAGTGTTACCTACTGTTGAATAGTTTGTTTACTTGTATTTGTCTACTTGTATTTGTTCGTGAGCATTCTTAAGTGTGTATCATTTGAATATTTTTAGAATGGCTATAACATCGGTGACAGGTACTTTTACATATTTACTCTTAACCAGCCGGCAGGCCGAGCAGCTAGATTTATGTCGTCATCAATGCTTACACCAATTTTGAGTTTCTTTTCGCTTTTGCTAATTTAAGAAGTTTCCACACACTTGCTGAGCCTCTATGTTCTGATATTTTTATAGCTCTGAAACTCCGATTTCCTAGTCTGATACGGGCTTTTTGAAAGTGGGTTATTTCCAAAATTGATTTACTACCAAACTTTTAAGATCTTAAGGAACCATACTAATATACAATTGTCAAACAATTTTTTGTGCTGTTTAAACAGCGATTGTTTTTAAAAATATTCTGTGAAAATGTCAAGGTCATATCTCTATTATTTTCCGTTCTTAATCTGGCATTAAATTTTTTGGAGTTGTTCTTTTTAACAGCTGTCTCTTGATTTATGCTCAATTTTCTTTGTCATTTCATAATAAATAGACTTCCTCCTGGACAACGTTTGGAAATCGTGCAAAAATTATTACCAATATAAAGCCATCCATACAAGTTATGGAAGGAAACATTTGATGGGCGCAATAGTTCACATTGAATACCTGTAACATGGTCTCCACTCTTATGGAACATGGTAGTAAACGACCTTCTAACATCATTAGAAGCAGAGGGTTTCAGGGTGATTGCCTATGCTGACGACGTTGCAATATCTGTATCTGGAAAACACTCCCAAGTTCTCCCGGAACTCCTACAAAATGCCTTGAATAGGCTAACAAAATGGGCTAAGCAATGTGGCCTGGACGTCAATCCACATAAAACAGAACTAGTACTCTTTTCAAGAAGGTACAAAATTCCTCAGCTCAGCCCACCCAAGATTAAAGGAATACCATTAAGGTTTTGCGACCAAGCTAAATATTTAGGCCTTATTTTAGACAAAAAACTAAATTGGAAGGCAAATATTGATGAAAGAGTAAAAAAAGGCAACTGTAGCGCTTACTTGTAAAAAGGCCATAGGATCAAAATGGGGCTTCTCCCCAAAAATAACCCACTGGCTATACACTTCGGTAATTAGACCGATACTCATTTATGGAGTTGTCGTATGGTGGACCGCACTGGACAAGATGGTAAATCTAAATAAGTTCATCAAAGTCCAGCGGTCAGCAGGTATGTATGTGCATCACAGGAGCACTTCGCTCAACACCAACCGCAGCCCTGGAAGTGCTTTTAAGCCTAACACCTCTTGACATCTTCTCCGAAACGGTGGCAGCTAACTCATGTGTGAGGCTTAGAGCCACCTCTCAATGGAACAGTAACAATACTGGACATACTACTATCCTAGATAATTTTAGATCTATCCCAGATCGCCTAGACTATACCACCCCTAAAATGGTATTCGGTAAAAGCTTCCATGTGTCCATCCCTTCAAGATCCTCCTGGGAAAAAGAGGGACCCCTGGAAGACAATACGGTACACTTCTATACAGACGGTTCAAAGACCGATTACGGAGTTGGAAGTGGTATCTATTCAGAACAACTTAATCTCAGTCTATCATACAGACTTCCCAATCAATGTAGTGTATTCCAGGCAGAAGTAATGGCGATTAAAGAGGCACTATCCTGGCTCAAAGAAAACGTTATATCTTGCAAAGATATACGAATTTTCTCGGACAGCCAAGCCGCTCTTAAATCTCTCGCGTCTGTCTCTACAAACTCTCAATTAGTCCACGACTGTCGATCATCTCTGAATGAGATGACAGAACAGTTTAATATTCACCTCATTTGGGTGCCGGGCCACAGAGACATTCCGGGAAATTGCAAAGCCGATGAGCTCGCCAAAAACGGAACACTTCTGCCAAATGTTAGACAAAAACATAACATAGGAACACCACTTGCTACATGCAAATATCTTCTCAAACAATATGCTCTAGAAGCAACAAATGCTAGATGGTCACAGAGCACCACCTGCCTAACAACCAAGCAAATATGGCCAAGCATAGACTTAAATCGGTCAAAAGGCTTGATATCCTTGAGCAGACAAAATTTAAGCTCTACAATTGGAGTAATAACAGGACACTGCCTCATAGGAAGACATGCTCTGAGGCTAGGGGTCTACACAAATGACTTCTGTAGAAGCTGCATGGACGAGGAGGAAGAGGAAACAGTCCAACACCTGCTATGTACATGTCCAGCACTCTCCACTAGAAGGAATAACTTTCTCGGTAATCCCTTCTTCGACAATACCAGTGAACTGGCAATGACTGACACAAAGTGTCTCTCTAACTTTATTAAAAGCACAAAATGGTTTGTTTAATTTTCATTACTCTCCCATGAGTAACCTTATTAGTGGTATCACAATGGACCCTTGAGGTCTAAGTGAGTCAATGATATCTAGACAGCCACTCCAACCTAACCTAACCTAACATGGTCTCCAAAATCGATCGATAGAGTGATTTAACACCGTTTAACTATTTTTGTGGGGTTATGTGAGATAAGTCCGAGACGATTGACACTTGGGAAGAGAATATTTCTGCAAAAAGTGGTCGAAAATCGGTACTCTCCAATGGAAACCAGCAGTGGCGACCGAGCTGTCAAATTATGCCCTGCTGGAAACCAGCTACCTAGGTTGGGTAAGATTAAAGTGGCAGTCCGTACGTAGGACACAGTAAGGCCAATTGTTGGCCCTTTGCGATACCACAAGAATGAAACGTGATAGACTAATCACGTTAGAGTGTTTGAAATCGTGGTAGAAGAATTATCCTAGATAGGTCTTATGTTTTTAGGCTAGAGCAGGTATACAGAAAGGAGGTGAAGAACCGTTTTCTGCAAAAGTCATTTGAGAATACCCCTAGCCGTGTGGCATGCTTCCCAATTAAGATCTGGCTACGACACCAATTATAGAGCTTATATGCATGCAATCTGCTTGGAGATATCAAGAACCTTGAGTGCTTTAAATGTAGGTTAGGACAGATGTTTTTAGTGGCCTGACAGGTGGCGATGATATTTCACTTGAAGTTGCTTTTCTTTATAGCATCTTGTCTTAACAAAATCTTACAAGTAGCGGTTGGTATACCAGCATTAGTACTGTACCATTTGTGACAAGTTCATCTGGTTTACAATTTCTTGGAATGTATCTATGGCACCCACTAAAGATAAATGTTATGGACTGTTATAGAGTTTGCGGTGACAGAATCCAAGGATCTAATGGAAGCCTAACTGTCTGAGAAAATCTGAATATCAGATGTGATTAGGAAAGCAGAATGAAAGACTTAATTTTTGTCGTTCAGAATATACGCCTCCACCAACTCCCTCATTAGTTTTTGATCCATCTGTATATAGGTAAGTGGATTGACTCATCTTCCAGGAATGCTCTATCCTCCCAGAAAGATCTGAAAGGTATAGACATCTGGGAGTTTTTGTCGAATTGCAGAGGGAAGATAGTGTATTTTGTGTGCTTTGGAATTGATTCTAAATACATTAGAATTACGGAGTGGCCAATGCTGTTATTTGCCTACTGAAGCGAATTGCAGAGCTTGCAGCTATTTGTTTGCTGAGTATATCAAAAGGTGTTACATGGAGTAGGGTATCCAGTGTCGCTAATGGGGTCGCATGAAACAATCTGCTGATACATACAGACTTTATTTAGTTTGTCGCGTTTTATAGCTAGTTCTAAAGCAATCCACCATACTGCCATACCGAACAGTAGTATCGGTCTCATTGCCGATGTGTATAACCAATACGTAATTCAGAGTTTCAAGCTCCATGTATTACCAAGGGCTTTTTTTGTAGGAAAAGAAGGCCACAGTAGCTTTCTTGACTTTTTCTTGTACATACATAACATACAATTACGTTTCTAATTTAGTTTTTTTGTCTAAGATGAGACCCAGATAGTAAGCTTCATCTGTAAAATTTAGTAAATACCTTTAATAAAAAGAGGGTTAGTATTGGGAAATTTATATATCCTGGAGAATAGTACTAAATCGGTTTTGGGTGGGTTGACATCTAATCCACACCGATCAGACCTTGTCCTTTGTGGCTTATTTGTATGAAACCATATTACAATGTAATTTAATAGCTGCCTAAAAAAGTATAAACTGTCACTGTTAAGATTTTAAAATGTATAGTTAGTATAAGGATGATCTTCATTTACTTCAAAGTTATAGTCAAATTTTGTTCAGCCGTTTTTACAATGCATTAAATCATTTTGTAGGCGCTTATGAACAAAAATTTGATTTTATGGCAAGTGTCTGACCCCTTGACTGGATCCGTCCTTGCCCTGCATGTTTCATATTTTTGTTCTGTTTTAAAATTAAAGTGTTAATGCCATTGCCAGCTCAGCTCCCCTCATTTACATCATAAATGTCTGTGAATGCAAATAAAAATATAATTTCTAACACTGCATTTCATCTTGAAATGAAATTTGATTTTAAATGCATGCATAAATCTTTGTCACATTTGGAATTTTCAAATGCATCCGTTTAGAAAATCTAAATTTATGTTTTGCATATCTTTTAGTGAAGTCTTCTGTGGGAAAAATGATCGCAGTATCATTGCCAGGGATAAATTCTATCGAAATTATATTTCTTTTTCATTTATTTGCATTTAGTTTATTTTTGTTGTGTTTAATTTTATCAACGGAATAAATCACCATTTATAATCGTGATTCATGACAGTTTGTAGGATTTAATTAAACACCGTTCCACCGTCGCAGTCGTCTGATGAAAAACTAGGTGGAAAACCGAAAACACAAAAACAAATAGAAAAATTAAATTCTGCTCTCTCTTTCAGTATTTTCTTCTTTTTTTTTTTGTTGTATGGCACACACAGACTTATCATGATAAATAGATTTTTTAATTGTTTTATTAATTCAATGGATTTGCATTGAAAATTTTGTTCTGCAGAACAAAAGAAAAGAAAAATAAATTAAATAAATAATCATATCCAAGGACTTTAGTTTTTGTCTGAGTTTTATTTGTTCTATAGTTGAAATGTCATATGCAAGCCTTAGCTGATTCTTAAACAGGTTTTAAAAAATGACATTTTAATTTTTTTAAATTTGAAATAATAATTCTGTTAGTTTTTTGTTTAAACTTAAATCGATTTTGTGGGACAGATGAATACTATGATTTTATTACTCATTTTTTTTTTTAAAGAGGTTTAATTTTGAATAACCCACTATTTGGGCAGCTGTGATGTTTTGAAGCTGTCTTGTTCTCTTTTACCACATGCCAATTAAAAACTAAGCCATTATACTAAAAACGGAAGGATATAAGTTTTTACAATAAAGGTATTGAAATTCTGTATTCAGAGTCCATTTTACTACGGGGTAGTAATGGTAGCCATTAAGCGTTTTCCACACCTCAATATCCATAAAGGAACTAAGACCAATCTACCGTAAACAATATTGCCCATATTGCGATCGACGCACGCCTAGACACGCTTTCAGCATCATTGGTGTCCGAACTTTCCGAGAAGCTAACATCGACTCGGACCAGTACCTCGTTGCAGCCAAGGTAGCACTTTGGTTTTCCAGATTTAAGATAAAACAAGGAGATACTAGGGGAAAAACAACGTCGAACGGCTACAATCGCAAGACATTCCCAAATCCTTCTCCAGCGAAATCACTAGTAAAATGCCGGCAGCAAAATGTATCCAGAACCAGTGGCAAAAATTGCCAATTTGTAATTAGAGAAGCCGGCCCTTAGACGTGGTGTGATTCAAACATCCACCAACAAGAAATTCCTTGCTTGATGAGGAATATCGGCGATAGAGTGACTTCTCAGATGGATAAAAAGAGAGCACGAGAAGCGTGAAACGAAATTCACAAGTACATAAACCTCGAACTAAAGGCTGCAAAGACTAAAGTGGAAACATCGTAGTAGAACCGCAGTAAATACTGAGGATATGGGAGGACCACTGCTGCAGACTGTATAACGGCAACGACGAACCGAATTCCATTGTCAACCAGGGTGATTCATTCAATATAGACTACGAAATCCAACAATTCCCGAATTATACGAAGTAAAGATTGCTATATCTAAGCTTTTCAAAGCAGTTAGAGATAATTTGGTTAGGAGCAGCCACTAATTTATCTGTAAAATATGGTTGGAAGAAAGAAAGCCCAATGAATGGAACCGGAGTATTGTTTGCCCGATACTGAAGAAAGGAGATCCTCTAAACTGCACCAACTATAGAGGAATCAGTCTACTTAACATCGCCTATAAAATCTTCTCTGCCGTAATATGTGAACGCCTTAAACCCATTGTCAACAACTTGATAGGTCTTTATCAGTGTGCTTTTAGACCAGGAAAGTCCTGAGTCGATCAAATATTCACATTACGGCAGATTATGGAAAAAACCCAAGAGCATCAATATGACACCCGACAACTCTTCATCGATTTCTAGGTCGCATATGACAGCATCTACAGGGACGACTTGTCTGATCCATGTCTGGTTTCGATATCCCTGCCAAACTCGTCCGTTTGTGCAGGATGACCATCGCGAATCCACGCTGCTCCGTAAAGGTGGAAAACAACTTAACAGAACCTTTCGTTGTCAAAAAAGGCTTTAGACAAGTTGATGCGCTGTCATGTGATTTCTCTTACATCGTCCTTGAAATAATAGTGCAGAGCTCTATCTATCTATCAAAAGTCTGTCCAATCATTGGCATATGCTAATGACATTGACATAATCGAAAAAACTCAGCGTGATGTCAATGGGGTTTTAGCGAGTATTGAGACAGAGGCGGAAAAATGGGTTAAGTGGTTAATGCGGACAAAACAAAGTACACACCGTCATCAAAAAAGGACCTACATCAACTGCGTTTCGGACGAAACGTCACCATCGACAGACGTAACTCAATAGTTATATAGTTAGTTCAATATTTTGTCTTCCTGAGCTCCGCTATGAACGCAGAAACCAACACCATCAACGTTGAGATCAAACTAAGAATTATTCTTGTTAACCGCTCTTTCTTTGGGCTAAGAAAGAAATTGTGTAGTTAAGCTCTCTCTCGAGCAACCAAAGTGTAGCTGTATAAGACCCCCATCATACCCGTCCTGTTATACGCTGCAGAAGCATGGACTTTGCCAAAAGCAGATGTAAGCACCTTGGGTCGTTTCGATAGAAAAGTTCTTCGCGTGATCTACGATCCCGTATGCATGGAATTTAAGTGAAGGAGAGGATGGAACGATAAACTGTACGAGCTGTACAACGACGTAGACCTAACCTAACCTAAGGATAAAAGTTTATCGACAGAGATGGCTGGGTCATGTAGAGCGCATGGAAGCCAATGCTCCGGACCGGAAAGTCTTTCCAATCCACATCCACAGGACAGCATAGTAGAGGAAGACCGCAGATCAGATGGCACGCACAAGTGAAAAGTGACCTCACTCAACTTGAAGTGCGCAACTGGAGACATCAAGCTATTGAAGTTTGTTGTTTGGTGCGGTTTATGGGCTGGCAGCATCATTGGGACGTATTTTTTCCAAAATGAGGCCGGTGAGGCAGTTACTGTGAATGGTGCTCGTGCATCATGAGATGATAACGAACTTTTGTATTGCCTGAATTGGAAGATATGGATGTGGATGGCATGTGGTTTCAACAAGACGGTGCAACTTGGCAATCTCACGTGCTGGCGATGTCAATAGGCCGCCAAGATTATGTGGTTTGACACCGTTGGACATCTTTCTTTGGGGTTATTTTAAAAAACTGTAATAAACAATTAATAAAACATTAGCTAAGGGCTGGCGTAGTACCCGTAGCGTGATGGTTAGTGCGATGGACTGTCGTGCAAGGGGTCTTGGGTTCAATCGCTGCCTGAGCCACCTAACTTTTTCACGGGTACTGCCTCTTGCGAGGAATTGATAAATCCTTCAAGAGTAATTCTTATCATGAAAAGTGCTTTCTCAAATTAGCCGTTCGGATTCGGCATATAAACTGTAGGCCCCTACCATCTCTGACAACATTACTCGCACACAGGAATGGTTGAGAGTTGTAAGTCACTAGGCCCTGGTTCTTCATGGACTGTTGCGAAACCTTATTTATTTATTTTTAAGGGCTGAGATAATCCAGAACATCAATGGGATAGAACCTTAATTATGCCTCAGGTGTGCCGCTGAAGTCGTGGTGGCCATTTGGCCAATATTCTGTTCCATACGTAATTGAACCATGCCAATATAATCATAAGAGCATACTTAATGACAATAATTTCCTAATTAGTTTTTGTTTTATTCAAAATCAACATCGGTCCTTAAAATTTAACCACCCTTTACAATGAATGTGCAACAGCTTGAGTCTAAACACAAGTTTTTTTTTTTCAATTGAAGTGCTTTCTAAGTTAAATAATACTATATTTTATAATAAACATATTTTTAATATTTTGACCTTATTTATTTTTAAAACTAGTACCAAAATTGGTACCAAACAAGAAAACTACATTTCACTTTTATATTTTCATAATATCTCAAATTGATTTAAAATGTGTCTTCTTTTTTGTTTCAGGTAAGTGGAACTGAATGATCTTTAAGTATATATGTAGATATATACTTATGAATTTTGTATACTAAATCTCTTGTGGCTCAAGTTTTTTGAACGGGTAAGAAATTTTGAAATCCTTGAAAATACAACCATTTTGATACATAAATATAGCTCAAATTAAAACCCCCTAAAAACCAATTGCAAATGATATTTGCAACAATTGTTTTTGTTTTTAATTTAAGAGATTTGAAAGACTTCTAACCATAGATCCCCTACCCACCGCCCAGATAACCATTAAACCTAAAATACCAAGTCTGAAAAATTCCTAATATCCAAAAAATTATTGTACTATATACATCTTTCCTTGATGGGTATGAATGAGATTTAAGTTTAGTTTTTGTATGATGACGTGATGCTATTAGCATCAGCAGTTTATTTATCTTTTTACTAAATATCTACACTTTATTCTTGATGACCAGAAAATACCTAATTGATCCCTTGCGACTAAAGTAGTTATGTATGGGGTTGGGGTATCAAATTCGCGTTCAACATTTGTGTGTGCGATGTACAAAATACAAATTGTTAACATTTTGTTTACGTCAAGTAGGAAATGGATGCCGCTCACTCAAGAAACCCTCTCTTCTTCCTTAAGCAGATGATGCCTGGTACTTATTCACATCAAGCACCCAATTTGTTTTCAAAAACAAAAAAGAATCGCCTATATAAGCTAAGAGTAAGACGTCACATTTTTCACATTTGTCCCACTTGACACACGATTCTTTGCTTTTTCTCACACCATATTCCTACCCCAACTTGTATACTGCTTGTCTATAAGGATAACATCTCCTCTTAAATCAAAAAAATATTAAAAATATATTCAAAAGAATATACCCCGCTTATACCAAAGATACATTCTACCTATTTAAATGTATGAAAAATCATTCAAGCAAATGCACTGAAGCTCTAAAGGATAACGGGGGAGAACTTCGTATCGGGTATGCATCAATGAACTACATACTTGTATTAATTTTTGGTAGTTTCCACTTGACTAGCGTTATCCCTAACATCCTTTGGCATTTATTTAACACACACAACACACGTTAACATATATAAAATGCAATTTCTTTGCTTAGCTCAGCTCAGCTCAGCTCGACTCGGCTCCAAACCTAGCTCCCCCACCCATTGCCCATTATATGTTTTTATACTCGTATACCTGTCATAACAACATCCAAAAAAGGATTTGGTGAGAGTTCCCTACATTCTAAACATAATCCATATACACACTAACACTATAAACACATTTCCTGTGTTTTGCAAGTTTTATAACAACGTCATCGTTTCCTCCTTTTTTATCCCCAATTGTATCTCCCATATCCTCGTTTTGCCTAACGTAAATGTTATAGAGATTTACACAAAATCTATTTTATTGGTGTGTGCGTTTGGTATTGTATGTTACTGTGAGGGGGTTGGTTTTGACGGAGGTAGAGGTAGTATGGTGATGGTTATAGTGTTATTGATTTGGGTCGGTATACAAAAGGACTGTATAAAACAGGACGGTTTTTGTTACTTAGTCGTACTTAGAAATATGTACATTGTACATCTATACATTTACACGTTGTGTGGGTACACAAAGTGAATGTTTAAATTGAAAAGGAACTAGGTGTTGAATTGTCCAGGGCTGGCCCTGTACCTAAGGTGAGGATAAGGATTAATGATTTTGTGTGCCTGGAAATTAGTTGAAAATGTAAATACAGGAAGGTTTAATGAACGTCAAAACGCAGTAAATCTTACCTCTGGGTCTGCCGAAAATATAGCCGCTGTTCGTAAAAATGTGCTTAAGAATCTGAGGCAGTCAATTTCGCGTCGCTCACAACAACTTAAGTGCCTTGCACATGAGCAACGAACTGCGAACTGCGAACTGTGGATGTTCGCATATTTTGACTTTTCTTTCACATGAGCTTTTATTTCTATTCGCAGGTAGCGACGAATTGTCAACTTGACCCAGGGATGTTTACTCAGAGAAAATTTATTTTCAACACATTAGTGTTGGTTAAACATCGATAGTTTCCACTTTTGATAGTATCGATAGTTTTGGAAAACACTATCGATACTATCGATGGTTTTACTAAATATCTTAAAAAGCATTAAAAAGGCTTTTCTATTAGGTGCACATTTTTTGAATAATAAAAAACGGTTGAAAATCTGAATATTTGAATTTCAAACTTATATTAAGCAACTAGAAATGTATAATTTAACTTGCTTTTTAAGATATTTTTTTGAAAAAAAAACACGATGTATTATTGTAATCCAAAAAAAAAACAGTTCGGTACGGCCTGACGAATACCACTTTATTTTTTTGGTTATTGTGACAAGCTGGCAAGCTTCCCAAAGATGCCAAACAATTTGAAAGAAATTTAAACATTTGACCCATCAGTTCACGAGTTTTTCGGTCACAAGACAACTTTTTTTATGAATGAAAAATCAATTTAGCTTTTAAGGCAAATGATACAAAAATCAAGAGTGAGAGAAAAATTAGTTTATTAAACAAAAAATAGTAACATATGATGACAATGACAACTTACAAAATTATAATTCGGTGGTTTCCCCAAACCAAAAATCATAAATTGAAATGATGAGACATGAAGATTTTCAATAGATTTCCAGTGTTGTATGAGTTGAAAATTAAACAGCGGTGTGTTCAGAAAAATAGCCTTGTGGTAAAATAATTTGGAATTATTGAAACTATCGATAGTGTGTTCGATAGTTTTTAGAAACTATCGATGTACGCGATAGTTTTTTACTATCGATAGACTATCGATGATTAACCAACACTACAGCACATCCCTGTGCTTATTAACTCGAAAGATCTTTCGGACAAAAACAAAACAAGAGTGGTATAATTTTGAGGTTAAGTTGAGCGCGAACAATTTATTCGTTGAAGTGTGGATGTTATGTGGAACGCGAATAGAGTTTGATAGTTCGCAGCGACCACACTGCGATTCGTTACTACCAAATTGTTTTTACAAAATTCTCTTGTTTTAGAGAACAAAATGCAAATTTTATTATTCTAATATTAGTGTCAATTGGTTTCTTATAATTTAAATGTGTTTTTGTGTGGAATTGACTTTTTGAAATATGTAAAATCACGTTTGTTCGTCCATTCGCAGTTCGCAGTTCGTTGCTCATGTTCAAGGCACTTTAGTCTTTTGCAGACCACAACATGGTAATTTTTTTGTCCAGATTTGGGTCTGCACCCATACAAAATCTAACTGCTCCATCGACTTTGTTAGACTTCAGCACAGACATGGCAATCTTTGCTTCGTCTGAGTCGGGAAGACGGGATTGTTGACTTTCGTCGTTTGCCGTTATACAATCAGCAGAAGTGGTCCTTCTTTATCCTCAGTACTGAGTGTGGTTTTACTATGATATTTTCACTTTTATCTTTGCAGCCTTCGGTTCGGGGTTTATGTACTTGTGAATTTTGTTTCCTATGCTCATATAACTTTCGAACTTCATTTCTGCTTGTGAACCTCTCAACATCCTCGTACGCACGCTTCTTATCCTCTCTCTTTTTCGTTCTGAGAAGTCGGTGTTCTTCTCTTCTCTTCTGCTCATAGAGCTCGTGAGCAGCTTCCTTTCTTCTATACACCGCTGCTTTGTTTGCATATAAGACTAGTTTTGCCGAATTCAGCCTTGATGCGAAAGGTCATGAGGGCCTTGTTGATGCATTTATTTGTTGTCTAAGTCTGGCTCCAATGACAAAGCCGCATCCAAATAGGCGTTGTAGGTTTTCTCGGTAACAGTCACTATAGCAGATATACGTCTTAGTTATTCGAACTCTTTTTGCCCAACCCATCTCATCGAATTTCCTGTGTTGCGGTAATATCTACTTTACAGCAGTCCGTTCAATACAAGTTGTTTTGGACGGATTCAAGTCTAAAACTCATAAAATAAATGCTGGTGTGACCCAAGACTTCGTTTTGTCTCCGACCCGCTTCCTCATTTTTATAAATGATCTCCTGTCTGCCACTTCTAATCCAATACATTGTTTCGCTGACGATAGCACTCTTAGCTTTTCATATTCGTTTCTAGCCTCACAACCCTCCTCTTCGGATGTGGAACTGCAACGGCAAAATATGATTAGCTCATTAAATTCCGACCCTACACAGCATTGTACAATGGGGAATAAAAAATCGTGTGGAATTTAATGCTTCGAAAACGCAATGCTGTCTTGTATCGTTAAAGCGAGATAAACCCTTTTTGCCACTATCTATGAGTGGCACTTGCATCAACGAAACGGAAAATCTTGACATCCTCGGAATGTGCATCAGCAAACACCTTCTGTGGAGCGATCACATATGCAATGTTGAAAAAAATGCCGCAAGATGTCTAGGTTTTTTGAGACGTTGCGAGAAATTTTTCTCTCTGTCTGATCTGGCTACAATCTACAAAACCTATACGTCCGAAACTTGAATATTACTCTCATCTCTGGGCTGGTGCTCCAGTAACTTATTTAAGCCTCTTGGACAGTATTCAAAAAAGAGCTTTTAAAATGATTGGTGACATTAACATCATCAACTCGTTTACGTCACTCGAACATTGACGCAAGGTTTCTTGCCTCACCCTTTTTTACCGTTATTTTAACGGACTATGCTCTAGTGAAATATCCAGTTGCATTCCTCCCCTTAAACAATTAAACCGTAATACCCGCGCTTCTAGGAATGCCCATCAGTTTACCCTTGAACCCAACTTCGGCCGTACTATGAAGTACAGAGATTCTTTTGTTAGCCGTACTACGCGAATGTGGAACGCCTTGCCACGCTCTATCTTTCCCTGTCATTGCAATGTTCAGAAATTTAAAATCAATGTACACCAACACCTCCTATCCAACCCTTCCCTCTTTTCCTAATGCTCAAACTGTGTCTTTGGCATATTAAAGGTATACAAAACCCTTTTAGTGTTCGCTAATTATAAAAAAAAAAAGTCTAGGTCCTCCGCTAATTGTTCGGCTGTACGTGGTCGATAAAGGTATTTTTACCATTTTACGTGCATAAACGAAGTTCTTTGTCCTTAAAACGTTTGCTCGGGTTGTCAACAGTTAATCCGTACGTATACGAGTCTCGTTCGAAACTTTTCTCTTCGTGGTTAGTAAGTCACCCTGACGAATGACCTTTAACTTAAAGAACTAGGACCTTGGCGAGAGCCGGGATAACCGCTCCTTACATGTCTGAAAGTGTTCACTAAGTCGTTCAACCCAGAGAGAAAAAAATAATCTAAAAACTAATAAGTTCTTTTCTCTCTGGTTCAACCTGACTAGCACCGAAGAAGCTACCGTTAATTCCATTTCTTGAATTTCTCCGCTACCGTCTGGGTAAAAGGACATGTGCCTTATTGTAAACATCTCTCCCCCCCTCTCTCGTTTGCTAGCCTCAAAAACTTTTCACTGGGATTGGAACCCAATTTTCAGGCACCTGATGTTCATCGCGGGGAAATTAGAGTAGGAGTTGATAAACAGGGGTGGGTTTTGAACAAAACCTGTGGAAGCTTGGGAATATGGGACAGAATTAAGCTTTATCATAACGATAAGGGATTGCGGATATGTTTTAAAAATGATTTCGGACAAGTGGCTTCCGCGGCTGGAATGCCGTACCTAACTAGGAAGTTAAATGCATTCATGATGGACTTGTAGCTTGCCTTAAGGCCCAACTATAATAGGCATAAGCAAACATAAGCTTATGTCAAAAACCCAACGAAAATTCACTTAAGTTGGCTGAGTCCGGTGCATGATGCAGTGATTCTGGCTATATCATGTCTGACTCGACATAAAAGATCTTTAGAACGTTTTTTGTTATTTAATACAGTCCGTTAGACTGTTCCACTTGAGGTTGGATTCTACCAGAAAAATCGATAAAATAAAACTGGCTGTCAGTGCAGATAACCGTGTTTCTATTTTGGTTTGTGTTTGGTTTGCTTGCTTCTCTGATTGCTAGTTTTTCAGTTTGAAATACACTGTCAAAATCAGGTAACCATCTCATACTCCCAATCTGTTCTTGCAAGCAAGATGACTTTCAAATCCTTACTCTCCATCTAATATCATCTTTACCAAATGTTGCGTATAAAAGGCAACGAAAGCTTTCTTAACCCCTTCTTCAATATTTAATTTTCAGTTTAGTTTGGGATCTAGAATGACTCCTAGATATTTCACACTATAAGATAAAGACTGAATTTGATCGTTCAGGATGGGTAAAGTGAAGGCGCTTACTTAAGTTTTGGTAGTTAAGAGCAGCAGTTTAGTTTTTCTCTGATTTCCAATTTTTTTTTGTAAATGGTTTTTCAGTTGGCGCTGGTAGATTTTGACGCCCTTTGGCTGCCATTTTGTGTTTTGGTGGCATCTGTCAAATCTTTTCTTTATTATTCTGTTGTTTATGCCAAATCATCATGACAAGTTACACGATTGAACAGCACGTTCAAATGATAAAACTTTATTATCAAAATGAGTGTTCGTTAACGCAAACGTTGCACGCATTCCGCCCATTTTACTGTAGACGTGGTTGCCTTTCACATTTGACTCTTCAACGTTTGGATGCCAAATTTGAGACGACCGGTTCTGTAAACAATCAGCCAACACCCGTACGTTCAAGGAACGCAAGATCGGCCGAGAATATCGCCGTGGTCCGTGAAATTGTCCAGCAAAACCCGAGGCAGTCTATTCCTTGCCGTGCACAAGAACTCGGCCTTTCGCAGACTTCAACTCGAATTTTGCGTCGGGACTTGGGCCTACACCCACACCCGTACAAGATCCAATTGACCCAGAAGCTCAAAATTCATGACCATAGACAACGCCGTTTATTTTCTGACTGGGCTTCGAATCGTTTGGAAGAGGACCCCAATTTTGGATGAAAAATCACCTTTAGTGACGAGGCACACCCAACCACGCGAGGTTCACCAGGTGATAATGCATAAAGTTTGGTGTGGATTTTGGGCCGACCGGCGGTAGCGTAATTGGTCCTTACTTTTTTGAAAAAGACGTTAGCGAGGCGATCACCGTCAACAGCAAGCGTTACATAACGATGATAACTAATTTCTTATTACCCAAATTGATCCATATGGGCCTAGACGACATATGGTTCCAGCAGGACGGGCGGCACTACGTGCCATACAGCAATTGCCACGATTGACATTGTGCATGAACGAATTGAGTGTAAGGTTATCTCTCGCAAAGGTGATGTGAATTGGCCACCAGCCGGATCTATGCGAAAAATCCAGTCTGGCTGTGACAGAGAACGGACGTGCAAACTCTGAGTCTTGTGGGGTGCAAATTTTTTGTTAATAAACGTCAATTTTCTTTAGCATACAAAATGCTGTGCTCACAGTGCAATAAAAAAATAGCCATAGAGTTTTTAATTGTAATACCAATGAAGGCAATTCATTTTTTGTTGTGCATCAGAACATACGTAGTTTAAGGCCGAACTTTGATTTATTTGTGTGTTATCTGGATGCTCTTGTTAGATTACCAGATTTTATATTTTTGTCTGAGATTTGGATTTTTGAATGTGAAATAGATGATTATTATATTCCTGGTTACAATTTGTGTGCCAACACAAATGAAACATATGCTGCAGGTGGAGTGGGAGTTTTTGTTCGTGATTTTTTGAATTATGAAGATTATAAAATAAATTGTGTTAATTTTGTGAGTGCAGATGTAATTGAATTGGCAAAATACGCAATACAAATTTTAAATTTGTGTGTGTTTATAGACTACACGCTCATGATATTCAAGTGTTTTTGGATGAATTCTCAATGTTCTTAAGAAATGAAAAAGCGGGTAATTTAATAATATTGGGTGACTTTAATATCGACATTATGAATCCAGGAACTGCATCTGACTGTTATCTTGCCTTAACAGCTGAGCATGGTCTTAATTCATTCGTAAATGGAATCACAAGACCAATCTCCAACTCCTGTCTAGACCATGTTCTTGGTCGTTTTACAAAAATTTCTTTAGACCAGTGTGCTAGAATTAACCTTAATCTCGACATAACCGATCATTGCATGACAGGTATCTTGATCGAAAAACTAATAACCCAAAACACTAGGAAGCATAATTTGTCACCTTGTGTTACTATAATTAGATTTGATTTACTTAACAATGCATTACGTTTTGAAAATTGGAAAGAAATCTATGAAGAAGATAATGCTTCTATAGCGTATGATCTATTCTTGTCATTGCACATACGAAAGTTTAGCCATAATTCTGTACTGACAAAGTTTGAAGTAAGGCTCAAGCCATGGATTGGTCGCAATTTACTAAAGAAAATTAGATTAAAAAATCAATTAGGAAAAAAATGTAGTAAACATCGACTTAATCATCAACTTAAAAGACGTTTCAAAATATTAAGTAAAACAGTTAATAAAGATATAAGGTTGGCTAGAGAAAGTTACTATTACTCCAAAGTACACGGAGCTCTCGGTGATCCTAGAAAAGAATGGAAAGCAATAAGTAGTATCATTGATGGCAAGTCTCAAAGTTTCTTCTGCGAACAGATTTCTGGCCTTGAACTTTATAAAATTATAAATTCGTTGGATAATTCCTATTCCTGCGGTTGTGATGGTATCTCAAATCTTACACTTAAAAAAATAGCACTAAATATTGTAGATATACTAGCACACATTTTTAACTTGAGTATTCTCACTGGTAATTTTCCTGACAAATTAAAGTGTGCTTATGTAATACCTCTTTTCAAAAAGGGTAGTAAATCTGACAAGAATAATTATAGACCTATTTCGCTATTGTCTTCAATTTCTAAAATTTTTGAAAAAGCAATTAAGTGTAAGGTAATGGGCTACCTAACAAAAATAAAGTTTTTAAGTCCAGCTCAGTTTGGGTTTAGAGAGGGGCATCTACTGAAGATGCTCTTTTGGAATTCTGTTCTTTCATATACATATAATGCGTTGGATGACAAAAAACTTGTGCTGGCCTCTTTGTGGACATAACCAAGGCGTTTGACATGGTAAACCATAGTGTCCTATTAGAAAAATTATATTGCGTAGGTTTCCGGGGTTTTATTTATGATTGGTTTAAGTCAAAGAGTTAAAGTCGGAGATATCCTTAGTAACTTAAAGGTTATAAATCAAGGTGTGCCCCAAGGTTCAGTCCTGGGGCCTATATTGTTCCTAATTTACATTAACTCTCTTTTTAATCAACTGTTTAAAGGTAAGGTGACAGCCTTTGCTGATGATCTTGAGATTGCTTACCGTTCAGATAATGCTTTAAACCTTAGTGCTGAAATCAATCACGATGTTCATTTTTTTCGAATTTGGGTTTCTGAACACAAATTATTTGTGAGCAGGAAAACAAAACTAATGTTCTTCAGCCATAGTAGTCCGGAAAGCTCTGGTGGGGAAATTTATTTTGATGCCAACAACTGTATCAGGCAAAACTTGTTGAGTTGTTTGTGTACTTCTGATACACCTGATAAAATGTTCAATGAACATGCAACTTGTGACATTAACTGCTTTAAAATTGAAATAGTATCAGAGTTTAAATACTTGGGTATAACTATTGATAATAATATGAGATGGCTCGAACATGTTTCAAATCTATATTTATGTTATTGTATTCGTAGTTTTTTTCGACTCAGAAATTTCTGTGACAGTAAAACACTTAGAATGGTTTATTGTGGAATATTTCAATCAAAATTGCAGTATGGATTGAGTTGTTGGGGGGTTCTTACGATACAATTCTCCAACCAATCCTTGTTTTACAAAAGTGCGCTATAAGAAAAATACTCAGAGCAAATCGTTTGGCTCATTCTATGGTTCTGTTTAGGACATTGGGAAAAAAAACACTTATATTATTTTAAAGTCTTAAAAATATTTTTCTTGAGAGGTGGTTATATGCAGAGTCCAATTTCTGACACTAGGTATTTGCGTAGCAATTCGGTTAATTCTGTTCTCACACCATCATTTCGAACTACACATTTCAGAAACTTTTTCTCCGTTGTATCATTTAAATTGTTCAATCGTCTACCTAGGAACTTTCGGTTTATTAGATCTCTAACTATTTTCTTAAATAGAATAAAAAGTTGGCTTCTAGATTTCAATCACCAATCAAAACTCTGCTACTGTATATCACTTAATTATGTTTTTCATTTATGTATATTCATTATTAAATATAGCTTTAATATTTGTTTCCTTTTTTGTTCTAAGCCTTCTGCTCATTAATAAAATTCTTTGCCTTTCATTTAATTTTGTATTTTAAATTGGTAATAAATTGTTGTACACCCCACATTTTGAAGGTAATTTTCAATGATGTGACATTAACACTTTTTTATTTTCAAATACAAATGTCACTAGTTATTCTTTCAATATTTTTGAATTTGTTATATTATTATATAAGCACAAAGTTTGTAAGATAAGAATAATGAAATTAATAAAAAAAAAAAGAGTCATTGAAAATTTCACCACTCGGATCCGTGCCACCGTAAGAAGCCGAGGCGGACATTTGAATGCCATATTCCACACATAATGGCATAAATGCGCCTTTCAAATAAAAAAATAATTTTGTTAATACCTCACATACAGCTTGTTTTATTCCATTTCAACATCTACCCGCCCTTATTGAAAAACCCTTTATACCTTTAATATGCAGAAACCCAGTGTGAACATAAGGCGCGAGATAAAGGGTATAAAATGAAGTTACATTGGTTGTGAATTCGTGAATTTTGCAATGGCTGCAAAAGACAGGGTGTGGTAAGGAATTCCACATTCGCGTAGTACGGTTAAAGAACGAATCTCTATACTTGACAATACGACCGAAGTTCGACTCAAGGATGTACTGATAAGCAATTCTAGAATCGCGAGTATATTGATTGAACTGTTTGGGGGTTGAATGCATCTAGTTATTACTCTAAAGCATACACCGTTAAAATAACGTTAAAAAAGGGTGAGGCAAGAAACTTAAGACGATGTTCAAGTGACGTAAATGAACCAATGGCGATATTATCACCATTAATTTAAAGGCTCTACGTTGAACACTTTTCAAGAAGCTTAATTAAGTTGCAAGAACACCATCCCAGAGATGGGAGTTATACTCAAGCCTTGGACTTGTTATATGTCTTGTTGTTTACAGCCAGATCCGAGAAGAGAAAAACTCCTTTCATCGCCTTTAAAAACCCAAGCATCTTGTGTTGTTTTTGGCGAGATCGTATATGCAATCCTTCCACAATAGGTGGTTGGTGATAAAATACGGAGAATATTGAGATATTCAGTCTCATTGATGCAAGTGCCATCCATTGATAAAGGCAAGGGGACCAGTTTGCTTAATTTCTTCAGATATCGTTAAAGAAAAACCAAATCATCAGCCTAAGCTACCGCCTTCACCCTACAACTCTGCGGACCTGAATTTCCTAATATATATTATTCACGAATACGGTGAACCTTCGTCGCTCGTCTATGTCCTTTTTTATACCTCTGCTCGAGCTCTAGATTGCATTTCTAGTTGATTTACTGTCACCAAACACAAAGTGGTGACTATTAAACTGGTGAGATAATAAAAGCAGGAGGGGGTTGTTTAGTTGTTGTGAGCGTGAGGACTAAAACACCTCTCCCAACTTGGAATCTAGCAGCAGCTATTTAAATTGATGTTTTCTTGACTGCCATCAGTGTGTGTGTTAGAAAAATAAAAAAAAAACCCTATTCTGTCCCTATCCCTACATCCCCTAGTGCACACTTTTTGCTGATGGTTTTGATTTCTCGTCACTAGCTTTTTCTACAATCCTTTGAGCCTTTTTTTGTTGTTGTTGTTGTTGTGTTGTTTTTGTTGAATGGTGTGAGAGTAGGTGTGGATTTTTGTACTTGTGCTCGGCATCATCATCATAGTCGACTGTGTGTGTTTGTTTATAGTGGTAAATGTTGTGTTTTATACACGTCAATTTATTCCTTTTTTATTTTTTTGGTTGTATGTCGAGAAGCAAAATAAAAAAACGTAAAAAAAGTATGTCCTGACGGTTAAATGTAAAGGGTTGGGGCTGTAGCGTATTTCTCTAGATTTCGCGTAAATTTCACCCGTTCGTTCAGGAGTGAACGGTTGTTGTTTTTTTTTTTTTTTTTTTTTTTTTGTATCTAGGGAGGTGCAAATGGAGGCAAAAGCAGTAGAAGGACGAAATATAAAATAGCATTCCTTTACTATAGCAACCAACCACACCCTCTCTATCGCCCGCCCACCCTTTGCATATAGTTGTTTAAAATTTATCGCTTCGCAACTTCTCTTCTTCTGTTGACGGTAGTGCTGCTGCTAGCGCTGGTACTGGTGATAGTGGTGGTATAGTTGAGTTGGATGGTTTGGTAAGGGTTGTGTGTTTATTGATGACATTTTTCATCGTTGTTGCGGGCTGGAAGTTTATCCTTGCTCTAATTGCAGGAAAAAATTATATACATTAAAATGTTGCCAGAGAGCATAGTGTTGAAATATTTCAACCGCTAATTCTATTTTATTTTTTATTTTTTTGTTGGTGTTTGTTTTTTGTGTCGCTCTCTTTATATGTATACGTACGTTTTCAAGATATATTATTTTCGATTCAAATGAACAAGAAGTATAGTGTTGGTTTAGATGTGAAAAAATTACGATACATACATATATTTAGACACATATTGAAATAAGGACATTTTTTGGGAGGCTAACAATTTAAATAAGTTATCATTTGTCATGCAACAACAATGAAATGTATTTACATATATTGAAATACATTAGTAAAGAAATAATATCTATAGGTAAATAAAGCGAAAACGTTTAAGTTTTTGTTTTTGTTTTGTGATTGTAAAAGTATATTTTGACATGCAAATATCAAATTTACATAAATGTAATGTTTTGTATGATAGAATGTTTTTTGTTTTATCATAGACTTTAAGTCGCAGCCTTCCTATTAGCTGCAGTTTTTATGGATAGAAATAATTTTCAAGGTGAATGTTTTAATGAGTACCTATCGGGTGAAGGTGTTTATGTTTTTTACACTTAATACGAACTAAAAAATAGTAGTTTTAGTGTAAATGCGATTGAAGATTAAAATCTATTTTATACCTATATATGTACATACATAAGTACTGAAACATATGATGATAATCACGAAAAGTTCTCACAAACTGCCCTGTAACTTTTTTATTTCATTGAAATTATAGGTGCATAGGTATGTACTTATTTTTTGTACGAAAGTCTCCCTTTTTCGAATTTCACAACAAATTTTAACCAGTGAAGTTTCATAGAAACAGAATTTTCTATAAACTATGTGAATATTTGTTATTTTTTTGAAAATAATTACAATTTGTCTTGAATATAATTTAAGTTTGGGATAAGTTCTTGCGAAAGAACTGAATGAATTTTGCAAATCGGACCAGTAGTTCCTGAGATAATCACGTTCAAACAGACAAACAAACAAACTCTTCAGCTTTATAATAAAGAGTGGTTAAATTTTAAGAGCTGGTTTTGATTTTAAATAAAAAACAAAATATTTAGGAAATATATGTATATGACATATGTATATATATATAATATATGAGATAGATGTTAAAATCAGTTTGTTTGTTTGTTTGTTTGTCCGTTTTTTACGTTTCAATGGAGCAATATTATGGCATGATTTTTTATGTGGAAGTAGTTATAAGGCTGGATAGCGTTTTGAGTTACTTTTTACCGCGTTAGAATATCTCATTCGCAGTTCATTTGAGCAAATCCGATTGTAACACTTATAATTAGATGTTCGATATATTCTTTTTTCTAGAACACTTAGTAGTAGTATACCATTAAATGATTTCTTTATTTTCCTCTTCCAATCATCGTTGTCTATAGCGTTTCTTCTTTTATTTGGTAGGTTGGGTAATACTTTCTCAATACCCAAGACTTCGTGTCACACAACTTACTCGAAACGAAACATAATTATTGTTAAAGAAAGAGAGAAATTGTACTTATTCTTCGAATCCCAATAAATTAGGAGTACGTTTTTTAGAAAAACTCATTGCCTGGCATTTAATTGGGTGATTTTAGGACCAAATAACAAAACTGTAAATATCCTCTGGGAGTTGTAATCAATAGTTAATACACTTTATGAGTTTGAAGATTTTCATATCATGCTCATAGTTTGAAATGTTACTGTATTGTGCCCAAAGGGGTATATCATTGATAGCTAAGATAAAGAGTAGAGGTCCTAAATGACTACCGTTAGGAACTCCTGATTTGGTAGTGAATACAATATGAAATTTAACTCCATAAGACCAATTTTGAAGATAAGAAGAATTTTGTCAAAAGCTTTACAATAATCAGTGTAAATACCGTCGACCTCTTTACCGTGTTTGAGCTCTTATTAGCAAAATGCAATTTGATTAGTAATTGTCGAACGGTTTCGCATAAAACCATACTGTTGATTACATTTTTCAGCTTAAATTTAAAAGATTTTTGAAGATTGTGCCTCAACTGTTTTCGATTGAATTTTCCACAATTATTTCCAGACTAATGTTGAAGAAGTCGCATGACAGTGCATCTTCTTTTCTAAAACCTTTTTTGATATGAAAAGCATCGGTGAGATCTCTTCCGACCTTAATAGAGCAGCGTGGACTCGTCATTCTGTACATACGACCAAGTTTGATAGAGATGCCAAAACTAGACATTTCTCAGTAAAGTACTTCTTTAAAAAAATACTATCATACGTAGTCTTGAAATCGATGAACAAATGGATGGTATCGATTTAAATGTCTGGGATTTTTTCAAGACCTGCCATAATTTGAATATTTGCTCAACAATGGACGTTCCCGTTTTAAAACCACACTGATATGGACTTGACCTATCAGGTTTTTGGCATGAATACCAATAACCTTAATTTTCATTAGTGACTGGCCGTATGCCCAGATCATTGCTCCCCTCAGTATTTTCTGATGACCATCGCTCCTAAAACTTCTTATAAGTCACTTAACGTAACGAAAAGCTGGTTTAAATTTGTCATCCCGTCCCTAAAAGAGATGCAATGATATGATATGGACGAGACACCCTTCTTGTGGCCTTTCTCCAATTACTGTGCTCATATAACTTATTTTATAGTTTCATCGATTTTAAACAAAAATTAATTCATATTTATTAAAAGTGTTTCTCTTTTTTGATATAAAAACCACAAATTTAAATAATGTTCTCTCATCTCAACATTATGTTATGTGTATACCTCTATTCTGGAAATAAAACCTTTGGGGTTAAAATAAACCTTCAATTTAACACAAGGCACCAATTCAATCCAATTCAAACCAATTATCGAAAAGTCTACACATATACACTAGATGCATGCATATTGCATAGGTATATGTCAAGCTTAAGAACACCGCGTTACCTTTTACCAATAATCAAAACTCAGCAAAAGTCAATTATTACATTGTCAATAAACTTCCTTTTTTCGATTTCTATATACATATAACGAGATGACCATCATGTGCAATGTGCATATGATATAGTACCGAGTGTGTACCTGTACAGTTGCGTTCAAAACAATAGAACCACAAAACATAATCAACTGTCTTGAATAATAAAAGTTGTTCAAACGACAATATAAATTCAAGGAAGATCATATATTTTAGAACACTAAGACTACGCGATGAGGAAACTTTTCACCTAATAAAGCCAAAATTATTTCTATCGTCCAAGTCCCCATCTTCAATCGCAGGTAAAAAAAATATGTGTACAAAACGAAATCGATAAATTATAGGATCAGGATCAGCAACACATGCTCTTACTTACTTACTTAGGTTCTCAGACCTGTTTAGTCCGTTGGGGACCCCTAAAGGTGCATAGGGCCTCTACTAAGCCTACACGCCATTGCTTGGCCCGCAATACAGTCGTTACCTTTTCGAAGCATATGTCCAATCCATTTCCACTGACGCCTTCGTAGGGTCCTGATCTGTCCAGTGTCCATCTATGAAATCTGGTTTGGCCAAAAAATCCTTAGGATGTTGCGAAGACATCTATTTATGAAGGTTTGCAGCTTCCTTGTAATGGCTGAAGTAACCTTCCACGTGCTACACCCATAAAGAAGCACAGATTCGATATTTGTGCGAAACAGTCATACCTTTGTTCTTAAGCTGATAGAGTTATTCCTCCAAGTTTTCGACAGCATACCGAACGCCGCTTTTGCTTTGCTGATGCGGCAGATGATGTCTTGTTTGGTTCCGCCTTAGATGGAGACGATACTTCCAAGGTATTAAAAGCTCTCCTCTTTTCCACCGATTGCGAGGAAATATTTATTTGAGAGGATGGTAGGGTCCCGGGGCTGATCATTTTTGTTTTACCGGAATCAATTTTCAGCCCCAAAACTTTTGCTTCTCTCTTCACACTTGTTGTCATTTGATGGAGATCCATGATCCTATAAGAGAGTAAGCAAACATCGTCCGCGTAATCCAAGTGCTTTAAATAGAATGTCAAAGTCCATTGGATAACTCCGCTACCTGACAAAGCTGCGCGCAGTACATCGCTTATCACCAACAAAAAACAATATTGGCGACAGAATACAGCCCTGTCTGACTCCGCTACGGATTTCAAAATCATCTGACAACCTACCATCGTAGAGAACGTGACACTTGGATCCATCATATGTTGCTTTAATAATAGCAATTAGTTTTTCTGGGATGCATCTCCTCCGCAAAGCTAACCAGATGTACATACTCCCTGTTAACGCTATAAAAGGCCTTCTCGAAGTCGATGAACAGCAGGTGTAGTGGTGATCGATATTCAACGCCCTGTTCAATAATGATCCGCAGGGTGTTGATATGATCAATACAGGAGAATCCAGCACGGAATCCTGCTTGTTCGGCATCGAGTGTGGCCTCAAGGTGTTCTCTGTTCCGTTCCAATATGATCTTTGATACTATTTTGGCAACGGCAGGTGGAACGCAAATCCCTCTCCAGTTTTCGAACTTTGTAAGATCTCCTTTTTTTTGGGAGCTTGACGATCATTCACTTCTTCCAGTCATTTATGACCTGATGAAGCAGTCCGCTTGATGACGTTGGCACTGCGGGAATTCCATTGAGTCCTACCGCTTTGTTGTTCTTAAGTGCTTTAATTACGGCTACGATCACATCTTTACTTGGAGGTACGGTGCGGATTCGGGGATTGGTTTGTTCGGGCGCTTCAGAGGCATCGGCTGCACGTTGATTGCAGAAACTCGTTTTAAAGCCGAGGAAAAGTGTGCTTTCCACCTTCTGACTTGTTCATCCACCGAACTTAGCAAAGTACCGTCTACTTCCTTCACCAGCTGTGTGCACCAATGAACCTCTCACCATTGTCATTGCAACTGCCGATTCCGTGAACACCCATCACATGCCTTAACCCGTCTTTGTTACTGACAACCTTAGCATTGAGGTCCCTCTTAAACCATCTGACTTTGCAGTCTTGTTAGTTGGCCTTGAATGCTCAACAAGAAGGCTACAATGTCAGGCTGTTCCTCTGGTGCCTTAGGCACTGGGACCTTAGGGGAAACCGTTATTGGATCTTGTCTCGTATTCCCATTCCATGACACCATTTGGGGGTAGGAAAATTTGGGACCTACGAATTTTTGTATGGAAGCCTGTCGAACTGTTTAAATTAATTCAGTTTTTTGACTGGCCTGTCTTTGTTTCCTCCGTTAGACCACCTCTAATGTGGGTTTCAGAGCGCTTGACGCAGAGCACCTGCATATTGCAGTTTACTCCGGCATGGCCAAATCTTTAGAACTACGTACATTGTTGAATGTCGCAGTGCCTTTTTAATGTTTACAAACGTATATATATTAATAGTCGAGGCGTTAAAAATCCATCAGACTCTCAATCTTACTTTGGGGCCCTTGCCGGGACTTAACAATAGTGAAAGGCTTGACCCCGACAAATTGAGATCGTCACTGGCTTGTTGACGGAGATCAGCTGAGAGCGCCTTTGGTTCCGTGCAGTAACGTATGCCCTTCCGTAGGAACGAATGCATTTTTTTGCTTCATGGCGTGAAACACCAGAACTCAGCCGTGGCCTCTTTTAGCACCTCTTTAACTACAGTGAGAAATGCTTACCTCCAGCATGACCATCCTTCTCACTAAGCAACACACACAAGGACAAACAAATATGATAACATATGTTATGAATTTCTTGAGAAAACTGATTTATTTGTCTTCACCAAACTATAAACTCAATGAAATTTGTTTATTCTAACAAACTCAAATAACTCATCCAATCCACATTTTTCTAATTCCGAATACCAAACATTTAGGTTTACGAGTAAAGTAAATTTCAAAACCAATTATAATCCGTGATCCAGCATTTAATTTTCTCATGGTCGTAAAATCATAAATTGACATTGCTTAAGTGCACAAATTCAATACACAACGGATACCGATTATATCCTTTTTTAATGTCACCCCTACACGTACATAGATATACATACATACTTATCCTTATGCATTGTACAATATTTGTATTTGTACGTATGTATGTATGTATGTAGATTTGCACTCGGAAAATGTCGATTTATTTATAGGTCATCGATTAGTGCATACTTGTTCCTTGAGAGGGTATTCATTTTTATTGGTTCTGAATCGACTATTAAACCTGAGATTATAAAGTGATAAATTGTCGGGCTATTAAAAATATATATACCTACATACATATATATACATAAATGTCCTTATAACTATGGTCGTATTGAAAATTTATAAAACAAAATCAAGAAACAAAAATCAATGGGGAAGAATGTTCTATTGATGGGGATTGAGATGAGAATTTATGTGTTCTAACCTCGTTGTCCTCATAAACGGGGAAAGTTGGTTTTGTATTTTTAAATTTATTATAGATTTGTTTTGTTTTTCTGGGGTTATAGTACTCAGAGTTGTGTTTTTTTTGTGTGTGTATTTTGGAATTTGTTTGTCGAATTAAAATCAAATGAAGTGTGATTTAAAAAACAAAGGTCAAGTCTATGATATGCCATTAAAATTGGCGTGAAATGCGTTGAGGGCTATCATATCTAATCAGTGGGCAAAATGCCAAGCTTTATC
The DNA here is from genome assembly GCA_920104205.1 of Eupeodes latifasciatus. Classification (NCBI taxonomy): domain Eukaryota; kingdom Metazoa; phylum Arthropoda; class Insecta; order Diptera; family Syrphidae; genus Eupeodes; species Eupeodes latifasciatus. The sequence goes on from OV049924.1 coordinate 187,152,121, forward strand.
TACTTTCTAAAATATCTTATAATTACTTACTTACTTAAGGTAGCGCTACATTCCTGTGTAAACAAGGACCTCGACTAACAAACTTCTCCATCTAGATCGGCTCCTAGCTGGATTTCTCCAGTTTCGCGCTTCAAGTTGGGTGAGGTCACTTTCCACTTGTGTGTGTCAAACAAAAATACAAACAAAAATCAAAACAAATCACAAACAAGACGAGGAAGTTGAAATTAATTTTTAAAGAGAAAATATAAAATTCAATAAAAAGTTATTAAAATGGATTCGGTTGCGCTGTGGATATGGAAAAATTTTAATAATTTAATATTCATTTTCAAAAAACAGTTTGAATACAATCTTACTTTTTTCCAGCCGACATACACAGTCTCGCATTGGTGGTCCTTCCGCATTTAAAGATGACGATAGTCTTTCCCACAAATTGTTTGAAGTGTTTCTGGCATCTGAGGCGTTCAAACGTCCCTTGGCTAAATCGGGAAAATATTTTCTTTCGAAACGCATTACAGAGTGAGGCCCCTGTTCATAAAACTTTCGAACTTCATTCCTTCTTTTAAACCTCTCAACATCTTCGACAGCACGTTTCTCATGCTCTCTCTTTTTCCTTCTGAGAAGTCGGTGTTCCTCTCGCCTCTTCTGCTCATAGAGCTTATGAGCAGCTCTCGTCCATTTATGCAGCGCCACTTTGCGTGCCTGTTGTTTGGCTGCATTTGCCTGCCGACATTCCTCATCAAACCGTTCGACGTTTTATTTTCTCCCACCATCTCCCTGTTTTGCCTTGGGTCTGGAAACCCGAAGTGTTATCTTCGCAACTTCGCTACAACGAGGTAGTGGTCCGAGTCGATGTTAGCTTCTAGTAAAGTTCGGATATCCATGATTTTGGAAGAATTTTTAGCGTTGATCGCAATATGGTCAATCTGGTTGACGGTAGATTGATCTGGAGAACTCCAAGTTCCTTTGTGGATGTTGAGGTGTGGAAAACGCGTACTGGCTACCATGACGTTTCGCCCGCAGCAAAATCGATGAGCCTGAATCCGTTGTGGGAAGTGTTGTCGTGTATTGATGAATCAAACCGCTCAATTTGTTATTGACAAAATAAATTGTGGTGTTTCCCAGGGCTCCGTTTTGTCTCCGATAATCTTCCTTATTTTTTTTAGAAATAATATTTAGCTTGAAACTTCTAACCCACTTTTTATTGTTTTGCTGGTGAAAGTATTCTCAACTTTTCATATTCGTTCTTAGATTCTTTTCGATGTGGACTATCAATGACAGCGTATAATAAGCTCATTAAATTCTGATCTTGGTAGCATTGGCTAAAAGGGAATCAAAAACTGTGTACAATATAATGCTTCAAAAACTCAAAGCTGTCTTCTGTCGCAAAAGCGTAACCCTCCCCGATTGCCACTATCCATGGGTGGTACTTGCATCGAGGAGACTGAACAGCGTTTAGTTCTAGGTATGTGCATCACAAACAAACTCTTTTGGAGTGATCAAATATTTCGCAACGCTAAAAATGTTGCAAAGTTTTTGGGTTTTTCCGACGATGCAAACAATTGTTTACCCCCTTCTGATCTTGCTGTAATTTACAAAGTATTTATACGTCCGAAGCTCGAATATAATTAACAGATTTGGACTTATATAGCCCAATAACGTACTTGAGTTTTATGGATAGAATTGAAAAGAGTTCTCTAAATATGATATGCGATAGTTCTCTTTCTGAGACATTTGCTTATCATGAACACGGCCGCAGGGTCTCTTGCATATCATTGTTTTATCGCTATTTGTATAACCAATTCTCTAGCGAAATAGCCTGTTGCATTCTTTCCCTGAAAACAATTCAATTGGAATAGGTACTCGTTCTTGAATGCTTATCAATTTACCCTTGAGCTTAGTTTTGAATGAACTGTTAAGCACATGGATTTTTTTTTTCAGCCGCACTACACGAATGTATTGGCTCAATATTTTGCACTTATTACAATGTGCAAACATTCAAAGCCGATGTGCAACGGTTCTTCTTTGTAATCCTATCCTCCTTTTCTCTTAAGGCTCGCAATATGTTTAATTATTATTATAACCCCTTAAGTATTCCCACTCTTCTAATGGAGGGGAATTTGAACGGCTAATTTCAGTAACCGTGATATTTGAAATTTTAGGAATATATCAGTAAAATTACATTCGTTAACAAACAATTTACTCTACAAATGTTCGTTGTTTTTTAAGAATAAGTTGTATAAAGAAGAGAATAAAATATGCTTAAGTATACGAATCTGATTCATCCTAGCTGTGCACTATGGTGTATGCGCTGGTGTTTCTGAAAGCGTTGGACTTAAATGACCTCCGCAACGCAGTGGAGTTCCATTTTTGCTTTGGTCAGCAGCCCGACTTGTAGGGAGGCCTCTTTGTTTTGTAGTAGCTGGTTCGCTTCCTTCATAATATGTTGAAAGCAAATGAACTGACTTCTTATAAAACCAAGTGAAAGCATTTATCCTTCTATTATATAGCAATTTTTTCAATGTAGCATCCTCTTCCTTTTTTCTTAAATTCTTTCTCTGATGGCATTTCTATGTATATTGGAAATACGGTATAGACGCAAACACATTGCCTAACGGCAATTCTCTTAATGACCTATTTTCGTTAGATGCACTTGGAGCTTAGGACAATTGAACCAATTGTCAAAGAAAATTGTATGGTTTACATTTTTCGGTACACTTTCCGTAAGAAGATTAATCACATTTCCACTAACACTTAAGACAGGACAGCCTTCAGTACGAGTATTGATTACCTGCAAAAATATTAAAATTATAACTGAATGCTTATACCCCACTGACGACTCTATTTTTGTATTCCCATTTATGAGGTTTTGCGGGAATGTACTGCTTCGAGCCATGAAGAACTTTAGCAAGAATTATTTGTTCGTCAACTGCCAAAAATTCTTCTTTTGGCACGAGTAATAGTTGCCGCCTGATGCAGTCCAAAAGTGGTCAGATTTTAAAAAGCTTGTCGTATCCTGGATTTCCAAAGGGAATACAATTGTTGTTGTCGTTAAAGTGAAGTTTTCTTTTTTATAGCTTCAAATCTGTTGGGTGGCATAGTTTCATATATCGGGTTTTTCAATAAGAGCGCTGCAAAAGTTTTTTATTAAAACAAAAACGGTTTTGGATATCAATTAAATTTGTCATTCCTGTGAAAGTACGTTTAAAGCCATTATGTATGGAAATCGATTTCTTTTGCATGAACATCACGAGCACGCTTGCAGAAGCCCAGACGCTGAACCCAATTTTCAACGGTTTTCAAGCATAAATCGGCCGATATTTCTGCAATTTCACGTTCGATATTCGTACGAAGTTCATCATTCGTCGCTGGCTTGTTGGCATAGACCATAGGTTTAACTCTAACGGCGTCAAATCGCACGACCGAGGCGGCCAAGCGACTGGACCATTTCGTAAGAACACGTTCTCCAAACTTGGTTTCCAATAAATTGATTTTGACATTCGCTGTGTGGCTTGTGGTGCGGTTTATGGACTGGCGGCATCATCGCACCATATTTTTTCTAAAATGAGCCCGGCCAGGCAGTTGCTGTGAATGGTGTTCGTGTATCGTGTATGGTGAGATGATAACGAACTTTTTATAGCTCGAATTGGAAGATATATGTAGATGTGGACGGGCGATATGTGGTTTCAACAGGACGGTGCCACTTGCCCCACAGCTAACGTGTTATTTGACGTGGTGGCGATGTCAATTCACCGCCAAGATCATGTTATTTGACACCGTTGGACTTCTTTCTTTGAAATTATTTGAAAGAAAAGGTGTACATCGATGAGCCAGCCATTCAAGAGCTAAATAATGAGATAATTCGGCGGCACATTAACGGCATAGAACCTTAACTATGCCTCAGCGTTACCGAAAATTTAGACCATTTAACTGATATTTTGTTCCATACATAATTGACCCGTTTCAATATTATCACAATAAAAAGAAATGAAAATAATTTCAATGATTAGAAGCAAAACTATGCAATCAATAGCAAAATATTTAAAAATAAAGCATTCAGTTGATTGAAAAACATCTTATAAAAATGTTATAAAAACATCACCGAATAAAATAGTTGTGAAATAATTTAATTATTAAATTGTTTTCTATACTAATATAAGGACATTAAAAATAATGTACTGATAAATTCACTTAACACAAACTTTACGTTCCAAATACACTTTCTTAACACTTCAAGTATTCTTTTTATTTAAAGGGTGATTTTTTAAAAGCTATGTGAAAGTTTAAAAAAATAAACACATACAATTCAAAAAATGCTTGAAATCTTTATTTGAATCGATAGTACGGTCCATATAATTTAATGTTTAAAGAATATTTCATGCAAATATTGACCTTGACTGCGCCTCAACTGGTTCATCCGCTTAGTCCAATTTTCTCATCTCACAAATAAATGCTTCAATGTTGTCTTCCAATGCATCAATTGAAGCGGGCTTGTCTGAGCTTGTAAGAACTTTAACATAGCCCCACAAAAAATAGTCTAAAGGCGTTAAATCGCACGATCTAGGCGGCCAATTGACCGGTCCCGAACGTGAAATAAAATGTTCACCGAACTCGCCTTTCAATAAGTCCATTGTTGCGCGTGCTGTGTGGTATGTGGCACCGTCTTGTTGAAACCACATGTCATGCAAGTCAAGCTCTTGCATTTTGGGCAAAAAAAAGTTGGATATCATCTCACGGTAGCGCTCACCATTTACAGTTACGTTACGATTCGCATCATCTTTATGCCACCAGCCCATAAACCACACCAAACTGTGACTTCTTCTGGATGCATTGGTAGCTCTTGCAATGCTTCTGGCTGATTTTCACTCCAAAATCGACAATTTTGCTTATTTACGGACCCATTGAGCCAAAAATGAGCTTCGTCGCTCGCTGAAAGAAGCGCGCGATGAACTTTCTTAAAAGAGTACGCATTTTGATTATAAAATTCAATAATTTGCAAGCGTAGTGTAGTATCCGTGGCATGATGGTTAGTGCGTTGGACTGTCATGCGAGAGGTCTTGGGTTCGATCCCTGCCTATGCCATCTAAAGTTTTTTTCTCGGGTACTGCCTCTTGCGAGGAATTGACAAATTCTCCAAGAGTAATTGTTGTCATGAAAAGTGCTTTCTCAAATTTGCCGTTCGGAATCGGCTTAAAAACTGTAGGTCCCCTCCATCCCTGACAACAGTACTCGCACACAGGAATGGTTGAGAGTTGTAAGTCACTAGGCCCTAGTTCTCAACGGACTGTTGCACCACCCAATTTATTTATTTATTTAATTTGCAAGCGTTGTTCGTTTGCAAGACGATTTATTGTTAAATTATAGACCAAACTGAATATGTTTGACAGTGAAACAAAACACGAAACATGCGTCAGCTGTTTAAACCAGTGTTGACTGTTGCCAAAAAGATAATAGCTAAAAAATCAGCCTTTATAATTATTGGTTCAAAAATTCAAAATCTCAAAACCTTTTTTTCCTAGGAAGGGAGGTCTTGATCCTCTTATTGTCTCTCATTAATCCATTTAAATGTGTTTTGTGGCAAATACAATATAAAATATAATAATCTAATTAAGAGACATACAAAATTCCATTGAAAGGACATTCACCTTGGATAAAAATGTTTTCCTAGAACTGCATTTTCAAAATACAAGTACCTTACCTACCGACCAACCATTGTTCTACTTCAACAACAACATCACCCCATCAAAAGACGACACGTTAATTATTATTTGCTCCTTTTCCATTTCTAGCATTGTCTTGGTGTTTTTTCTTCGTCATACAGGTATTACTCATATTGAGGATGATGATGTTTATCTCCAAGGCAACCTTTTTGTACTTTTATGTATGTACATACATACATATTAATATATGTATATAATATAGGTACCTAGGTTTTCATATTTTCTTGTTTGTCTTTTTAATTTGACAATGTCTATTTCTCCGAATACCTCTACTCTTGTATAAATATCCAGAATTATAATAGAAAAACCTACAAAGTGATTGACAATAAGATCCATATAGATACATTCCATGCATTGCCATAATACCTATGTCGGACGCTAGAATATCTTATCTATCCCCAGAGCAAAGAGATATAGGTTTAGGTTTAGGCATATACAATACAGGGTACTGTACATGTACGCAACGCACTCTGAGTCGATGTTTTCAAATCTCAAATGGGATTCTCTGAGCAGAAGAAGAAAAAAAAACAGTTAAAACAGATCTATGTCAAACGTGTCTAGTTCTACACATCTCAAGAAGCAGCAGACACTCCTACATACATATATTATATACCTACACACAGTCCTCTCGAGAAGTTTTTGCCTAGCCTACCTACCTACCTAGTGCTTGTGCTAGGAGGTATTCATTGCATAAATAAAGGCGACACAAAAACAGGAACTCACCTCATTCCATGTAATAGACAAACAGGATACCCGCAATGTGTGCGCATTTCATTTCACCAATTTGCTCAAATGCACTAGAAACCGTTATACCTAGTGTATACCCTACTCACATAAGTGCAGACAGACAGACACATCCACAAAAAATAATCTTTTATTATAAATCAGAACTTAGGAGCAGAAGCAGCGACAGAGACACCGTGCTGCAAAGCAGGTAGGAAAGGTAGAGGTAGTGTAGTTGTCTTGTCCTCCTTAAAAACAAAATTTTAAAAAATACGCACTCAGTTTTCACATCTCTAACTTTTTCTTTTGCTTTTCCAACCAAACCAAGAACCAACCTATGACATGGCTGGCTGGCATCATTCGGTACTTGAAAGTTGGTTCGTAAATGGTTGATGATGGTCTCTTACTCATTGAGTACGGGTTGCTGAACATTCCTAGCTTATGCCAGTGTGGCCAGCAGGCTGGAAATAATTCGATTTCAAAAATTTAGAAATAAAAAAGTTTTTATTTTTGGTCTTCATTCATTTTGTGCATACAAATGTTAACTGTTTAGTTTAGAATTACTTGGATTAAGTAAGTTAGACATAGACATCTCTAGAGAGGGGAAGAAGTATATTATATATATGTACATATATATATATTATCCAAGATAGCAAGGATTTAGGATTTTCTCCAGAGGACGTACATACATATATGTAGATATATGTGTAAATGAGTTCATGACCTGCGAGATGGACGCATACTACATTGAATTTATATTAATATGCACTTTAACGCGAAACCCATGAGAACAAATTTCAAGAATATAGTCTATATCTAAAAAATATCTCTACGTTCCTAACAGAAAAGTTCACGGTAGACGTGGAGGTAAGGTTTTTAAGGTAATCGATCCAATTTTTCGAATTGAAAATTTTGACATTTCTCGACGTTTCAAGATCCGTAGAGTCGAAATAAAAGATTTTTAGAGAGATGTCTGTACGTGCGTGTGTACGTATGTACATTCGTACGTCCGTACGTCCGGTCCGTACGTTCGGGAAGTTTTTGTCGTCCATAGCTCAAGAACCAGTAGAGATATCGACTTCTAATATCGACTTTATAAATAAAAAAAAACTGAAAAAAAAATATTTGTCCCCTCGAATATTTTATGAACAAAAAGTGATTTTATCTCCGAACCAATTTTGTGCAACGAAGAATAACGTTTTTGAAATCTGGTAAATTTTTTTTCGACTCAAATATCTTTTCAAAACTTTGAGATATTGGCTTTAGAATAATTTTATGTTTTAAAAAATATTGTTGTCAACATTTAGTAATAATTTGAGAAAAATCGAATTGACAAAAAGATGGTAAACATTGATTTTTGACTCAAATATCTTTTCAAAAATTATAAATATTGGCTTCAAACTTATTTTATCTGACAGAAAATATTGTTTTCGACATTCAGTAATTTTTTTTTTATAAAAATCCAACAGTCCGTTTTTTCATAAAAAATAAAATCTAAAAAAAATAGTACTCAAATTTGGTAAACATTGATGTTCGGTTCTCGATAACTCGTGAACAATAGAAGATATTGACTTCAAATTATTTTCATTCATCCAATTTGTATTTGTTTATAAGAAATACAAATTTAAAGAAAATGCTACTAAAATTGTTAAAAAGACAAATCGACAGACGGAATGGGAAGTTATCAGTATGGGTCGCATCCCAGCCTCTTTTTTTAAATAAAAACAAATTAAGGTAAGCAAATGCTTTTAAGATTTTTTGCCCAGTAAAATACAGCCGTAAAAGTTCCTTCCTTGGTGGAACGAAGAACTTTCTGCTCTAAGGAAAATGACTAGAAATATCTTCAATATCTGCCACAAGCAAGAGTTTTACCAACCGTTTAAAGACTCCCTTAAAGTTTATAATCAAGCTATAGAAACTGCCAAAAAAAACAAAGTTGTAGAGAATATTGTCGAACTATTGAAGACATAAAAGATTTTGCCAGATGAAACCTGATGGATTGTGGACAGCCTTTCCAGCTAAATCCTTGGAAGTATAGATGGCGACATACATATTTTCCAGGCTGCGAGAATTGCAACCCCGAATTTCTTAGAAGTCCAAACACAAATCTAGTTCATGTAGAACAAATTGATTCTGTTAATACAAGAGAAAGCATTTCCTGGGCTGTTAACACTTTCCCTCCCTTTAGATCGCCATGGTTTGGATGGCATACTACCAGTAATGCTACAAAAACTGCAAGACATAGCAGTAACATGGCTGAAGACCATCTTCAAAGGATGCCTCTATCTTAATCATGTACCGGAGAAATGGAGAAAATTTAAAGTAGTGATTTCCCGAAAGTGGCTAGGCATGAATACGCTAATGATTTTTGGTCAATTAGCTTGACCTATTTTGCGCTTAAACACTGGAACGCACCTTAGGTAGAATGTCCGCTAGAAGAATCTCAGCACGCATATCTCAAAGGCATGTCTACTGAAGAAAGTAAAAAGCTGGCCCACGAGCAGTGTTAATCAGAGCAAAAAAAAAGAACGGTCAAATCCTGTCCTCATCCTCTAGCGAAAAATATCCAAGAGTCATTATAGATCCCAATACTAAACTGGAAAGTAAACATCAAAGAACGGGTTAAGAATGCTTGCTTTGTCTTGTACGTCTGTAGAAAAACTTTTGGTAAAAAGTGGAGCGTTCAATCGAAGATGATTTTGTGGACGTACAAAGCCGTTGTACGTCCTATTTTTTCATATGGATCGATTGTGTGGTGGCCTGCACATAACCATAAACACAATACCGAGAAACTAAGGAAGGTTCAAAGAATAGCTAGTGTCGGCGCTACAGAGGCCCTTCGGTCCTGCTTCTTAAAGCATCAAACTGTTGGTTGTCTAGACTTTATTGACATGACAACACTAACTAACTGATTCCAGTGGATATTTTTGCGACGGAAACCGACTACTGCACCCCTGCCTTGAACCTCAGTAAAAATTTTAAAGTCATCTTTAATGCCAGAAAGGATTGGGGGGGGATAGAATTTTTACGAAAGACTTCGATACCACTATCTTCACTTACGGATCAAAGATGGAGTGTTGAGTTGGGTCGGGAATCTTCTCTGAATCCTTAAATGTATTGAAGTCTTTTCGGCTTCCTGACTGTGCCAGCGTATTTTAAGCGGAATTACTAGCAATCAGAGAAGAATGCAAAGTACTCAAATCAATCTTCAACCAAAATACAAATACGGCTATCTGCACTGACAGTTAGGCGGTTATAATGGCTATCAATTCGGCTACAACATGCTCTGTACTAGTCCAACAATGTCGGTATGAACTATCCAGCCTCAACAGCAACCTCAGTGTCACTCTTATTTGGGTTCCAGGTCATAGTGGCATTGATGGAAATGAACGGGCCGATGAGTTGGCTCGGCAAGGATCGGCCCTTCATAGCTCACTTGCGGAAAGGGTTAGTATTCCTCTTGGAGCTATGAAGGGCAGGTTATGTTAGGTTAGGTTAAAGTGGCTGTCCGTGATGGAATAGGACACACTTAGGCCAGTTTAATGGCCCATTGTGATACCACATGAATCTTGAGGCTTTCTTCTCTAAGCTCAATGAAACCAGTTTGAGTCCCTTACGAAACTTAAGAGACTGATTATGCTTATACGATTTAGATCGTTTAGAAAGTTAAAGAAGAGAATTCTTCCGTTTTGAGCTTGTGCAGGGCATGTACAGAGAAAGTTAAGAACTGTTTCCTCCTCTTCCTCGTACATACAGCTTCTGCAAAAGTCATTTGAGAACACGCCTAGCCGCGTTGCGTGCTTTCCTATTAGATAGTGCCCGGTTATGACCCGTATTATCGAACTTATATGCGATCTGTTTATAGAGATAGCAAGCACCGTGATCGCTTTAAATCTAGTGTAGGCCAGATGTTTTTTGTGACTTGACTCGTGGTGATGCTGTTCCACCTGGTGTTTGCCCTCTTCATAGCGCGAAGGCCAAAATTTGCTCAATTTTTCTCACAGAATCGAACCGCAGCGCAGTCCGTTAGACTGTTCCACATCCAGAAAGATATGGCCTACCTATAACAAAAACCGTTCCATCGAACTTTGATGCAGACACAGGCATGATATAGCCAGGGTCACTACAATATGTACCGGACATTGGCCGATAGTATAGCATGCAGCTAAGCTGGGTATCCCTCACAATACTAACTGCCGTAGCTGCGTAGGCCAACATGAAAGGGAAACTTCAGAGGAATTTCAACGAAAATTAAAAACAAAAATCTTCCAGGGGAGGTTATGACCCCTACGACAATCCCCCCCTAAATCCGCCATTGTGTTTAAGTCATGGTGTTTGATGGTTTGAAATCTTTTTTTTTTTTTTTGAAAAAATGCGTTTCTTATTTATCGTGTATGTACACTTTATGTGTTCTCTTTTAACACGTCTTTAAAAAATTCGCGTTTTCCAATTATATCTGATAAACCTCATTTTTAACTTCATTGCACAAGAAAATTCCTAAACATGAAATTATGAATTACCGACCTAAGATATCTGTGATAGCTAAACTGTTGAAGTCAATCGTATATAGTAATTTTGAAGTCAGAAGTACAGTTCTTCTGGTGTTTTTTGATCGTTCGGTTTGGTTGGGCCATCGGTATTTTTGTTTGATAGGAACATAATATTTGTACACAGCATTTAATGCTTTTGAAACATTGAACTTAAGACAGTGTCATGGCGAAACAAATATTTCGACCCTTTTCCCAGAGTTATATCTAAAGGTTAAAATGACTTGCTTAAATCCGCTTCTTGGTTTCTTGTTTCTTTTGCTATTCATACAAATTTCCTTCTACTTAATTAAAGAGTTTTTCAAAGAACAAAATATCATAACAAATCGCGAAGGATATAGGAATAGATTGTATTTGATTCATCATTAAAACATCAAGGCTCATCCTTACACCAAGTTTTATGATATGAAGCCCTTTCTCTGAAGGTGACGCTCTTGTGGGCATAAATATTTTAAATAGTTTTCTTTTTCGTTTTTTCTTTTCGGTTGAATACATCACCACAACCACAGCACTGAGCTGAACAGAACAGAGCTAGATACAAATACAACTACAAAACATGTTTCTAGGTTCCTTTTCTCAATCGCTTTGGAATATTAATTTTATCTTTGCTGGCCGTCTTCACTAGTCATCGTCGTCGTCGTTGTAGTTGTCGTCTCTGAGTTTCATACAAAGCAAAAACCTTCACCTCATTTCCCATTCAACTTTGTTGTGCTATGGAATCCTTAAATTATATTTTTTCTTAACGTATAGAAAAACTTCCATATCCTCGCTGTATAGCACATGTTTCATGTCAATTTTCACTTTATAGTGATGTGGGGGAGGTCATATTGAGTCAGTGTGGCCTGGCCACACAAAGATCGAAAAAATAATGACACATTTTAGTTTTTATCCTGAAGAAAATATTTGTGGGTGTCTAAAAGTTTAAAACTTGTAAAATGCTGTACGTATTTTTTTTCGCAGCAGAACATCACAAGTTACTTACCACAGCACTTTGTATGAAAAAATGTTAGGAATGGTGCGTGGAGAATTTTCAAAAATTCTATGGCAAGATGTTTGGTAGAAAGTCCAGAAGTTATAGTATAGTTTTATACGAAAGATAGTAAGACTTTGAAGGGTGGGATTGTGTTTTTTTTCTGTCAGATCATGTAAACTGTCATCAATCAAATGAACACTAACGCCCTCTTTTATTTTGAAAAGAAAAGTAAAATACTTTGTTAAGAAGAAGAAGGTCGATTTTGAACATGTGTGCCGGTAATTTTGCTTCAGTTTAAAATAATTTTTTTTTTTTGACAGGAGGAAATCTTCAAAAGACACTTGGCAGTATTCGACACCAAGTAGTGTGGGACTCTTAACCACTAAAACCACCTCTTCGTCAGGACCAATCTTGAAGGATCGACATCAGATTTTTCTTTCTTAACTTTGTACAATCACTTTGGGGGAAGTTTAAACTTTTAATACTTTCCCATGTTTTTTTAGACCATAAGCTCATGAGGCTTGGTTCTTCTTAATCTCCGAACATGGTTTCTTATATTCAAGACGGACTCCATTTCAGAATTAGTATGACTTTGCAGTCTCTGGTTGTGCGATACAGCGTATTTTTTAACAACTTCTGTAACCATTTCTATTTGTAAGTCACGATGTAGATCAGTATTTCTTATGTACCAAGGTGCATTAACTATTCCACGAAGGACTTTGTTTTGGAATTTTTAGATCATTTCGGTATTTGTTTTCTTTGTACAGCCCCATAATTGGATTCCATAGGTCCAAACAGGCTTTAGTACTTGATTATACAGCATTATTTTGTTTTGGATTAATAAATCAGAGTTGTTACCAAGTAACCAGTACATTTTTTTATATTTCAAGTTTAGTTCTTCTCTTTTCTTTTTGATGTGCTCTTTCCACTTTAGCTTTGCATCCAAAGTCATTCCAAGGTATTTGGCCGTATTGGCGTAAGGTAAGGTACAGCTTGGTTATTAATGAATATTGGAATATTGTTTATCTTTTTATTTGTAAAGTTTATATGTGAAGATTTTGTTTCATTGAGTTTGTTGAAAATAATTATTTATTATTTTTCTTGAATTAAACTCATAAACAGAAATGATAAATAGCATTAGTACTAATTTCTTGGAGAAGAACTTGATCTGTGAAGTTGAACAGAGAGGGAGGTCCCCACCAGGCTCGGAAGTTCTACCAATCTTTCCAAAACATGACGCAGTTTACACCAAGCTTCACATATTGCAAGGACGGAGAGGGAAATCCGATTACCGATTCTGCAGGCATATTGGAGCGATGGGAAGTGAATTTTAATGGTCAACTCAGTGAAGAAGTGGAGGCTCCACTACTTCAATGCCACCAAGAACATATAAGAGGTCGAGAAGGCGGCAACCAAAACAAAGCCCCGGGAGCCGATGGCATATCAGTCGAGCTGTTTCAACATGGCGGGCGGCCAGCTTTACAAATGTAAGAAGACTGACGAACATTTATAAGAAAAGAGATGTCACAACGTGCAGCATCCTCTGCTCTATCTTACAAAATTGAATAGCTCACGCTAAAACTATCATAGGACAATATCAATATGGCTTCATCCCAGGCCAATCAGATTTTTTCCTTAAAACAGGCGATGGAAAAATGTCAAGAATTAAATATTCCAACTTACCATCTGTTTAAAAAATTTAAGGCTGCCCACGATAGCAAGTGTAGAACAATACAAAGCCATGGGTAAATTTGGCATTCCAAATAACTTGGCACGACTATATATAGGTTTATAGTACTCGTGGCGTGATGTTTAGTGCGTATGGACTGTTATGTTAGTTGTCTTGGGTTGAATCCCTGCCTGTGCCAACTTAAGTTTTTTTCATGGGTACTGCCTCTTGTGAGCAATTGACAAATCCTCTTAAAACAATTCTTATCATGAAAAGTGCTTTCTGAATTAAGCAGTTTCGATTCATCATATAAACTGTAGGTCCCCTCAATTCCTGACATGAGTCGTAAACAGGAATAATTGAGAATTGAAAGTAACTAGTCGCTACTGTACCGTAGTCGCTGTAACTACAAGTACATATATATTTACATTTTTTATATGTTCATCATTGTTTTCTAACATTTCTAGGCGTTTACCAAAAAACAGCTTTAAGCAATTAGTTGCCATAAATCCACATAATTAACTCTACTCAAATCTTTGCTTGCGTATACAACCAAACAGCTTATTTGAAAAGCTAGTGCCCTTGAAAAACAATTTAAGTATCATAAGGACGAATTTAAATCATATATCTGACATGACATTGTAGTACCCGTGGAATGATGGTTAGTACGTTGGACTGTTATGCCAGAGGTCTTGAGTTCGATCCCTGCCTGTTTTTTTCATGGGTACTGCCTCTTGCGAGAAATTGACAAATTCTCCAAGAGTAATTCTTGTCATGAAAAGTGATTTCTCAAATTAATCGTTCGGATTCGGCTTAAAACTGTATTTTCAGGTTTGAAATATGCATTTTCCCAAATTTAAGCGTATGTTCAGAGCTTTTTCTCAACCATTGGCACCTGATGTACGCAAAAACGGCGCTAAAGAAATGAGAAAGCCACTGACATTCCCTACAGATTTGTTTGCAATTTCGTGTCCGTTGTATCTTACTATTTGTATAGTAATAATAGACCTAAAAATGCAATCGAAATTAATTTATTAACTTTAAGAATAACAAAATAAAGAGAGATAAGACAGAGCATTTCAATTAAAACCCAAAAGCCAAAGCTTAACTTAGAAAGAAGATTGATTTATTGATTAAAAGCCTTAAGGTTGAACGGGTGTCAGCTAAAGGACTCCGAAAATAACCACTCTTCATGAAGAAAATTGTAAAGACTTTGTAGTAGTGCAAATACTTTAATGGAAAAATAATTTACCGTTGAGAGAATAAGGATTTGATGAAAATCAGAAAAATCAAAGGCCCTAAGACTGAACCTTGGGGAACACCCTTATGAATAGAGACAGAATCACTTAAATGACTATTTATCCTGACTTTCTGAGACCTATCCTTGAGGTAAGAAGCAAGTCACAACATAAAGCCATGGAAACCAATAAGATATACATAACTTATCTAAAAGGATATTGTGATCTACCATATCAAATGCCTTAGTAATATCGACAAAGATTCCAGCACAGAATTGAACTGGAGGCTAAAAAAGACATCTTCAGTTGACTTGCCCTAAAACCAAACTGAGAATCGCTGAAAAAATTTATATTTTTGATATACATAGTTCAGAATTCTTGTTTTTATAGCTTTTTCAAGAAAAAAAGAAAAGAGGTAAGACGTAGGCACATTTTGATTTGCCTGGAAATATTCCTTCGAAAACACTCAAATTAAAAAGATGATTCAAAATATCGACAAGGTTTAAAGACATTTTTTTTCAATATAAGATTTGTAATTTCCCGCATAGTATCCCGCTATTGTTTTGAGGAGGTGTTCTTCAACACTGGCAAAACCACTGCGCCCAGCTTTTCCATCTTTCCTTATCTATAGGTCCGAGCGGATGAAAAACAGCATTTGTCCAGCCTGTTCCTAAAAAAGGCGAATCGTCCTTTCCCTCCAACTATCGTTCAATAGCACTCACGTCCCTTCTTTCCAAGGTCACGGAAACGCAGTGGAACAAATCTTTGCATAATTTTGGAGAAAGTAAGATTATTGCAATTGATATTTCAAAAGCATTTGAAAAAGTTTGACACCAAGCTCTCTTATCGAAAATGCGTGATTTTGGTATTGATGAATCTTATTTTCGTTCAATACAAGTTATATTGGATGGTTGAAAGTTTGAAATTCACAAAATAAATGCTGGTGTTCCCCACGGCTCCGTTTTGTCTCCGACTCTCTTCCCGATAAAAAGGTTGAAAAAATCCAATGAGGCCATCATACAGCTTCAGTGATGGTTTGGTGGGGAGTGTCGTATGACAGTGTTGCAAATTTGCATGTTTGTGAGCAGGGAGTGAAAGCACGTGCTTCTAACTATTAAAGTTATATTTTAGAGAAGGTTGTGAAGCCCTTAAGTAACATCTTAATTGCGGGAAATTGCGGGATTGCCTGGATCTTAATCCGCTAAAGCCTCACCGACAGATTGAGTCTTTGGTTAATACATCAGCTTCGCTATACTTGGAAGTCGTGCGTGCAGCTAGCGATGAATGGACGGATTGTTTAAGAAAGTGTTTCAAGGGTAAGGGTGGCCACTTTGAATATTTTCCTATAAATTTATAATGTCAATTTAATAGGACTACGTTAACATTGTTAATTTTATACGAACGTTTCAAAGCATCAACACTACTTTAAAACGTTCCGCAACGCGCCTCCACGCCTGCTCAATATAACCAAAAATATCGAAGTCATCATTCTCACAGCTGAATCTCAAATTCTGTTTGAAAATCCGATTCATTTGTAAAAATGCTAAAGATACTATTGAGTAGTTTTTTTATAGCCCTAATTTATCCATAATTTTAAACTTAAACCAACTTACCATAAGCTATGTACTATCATACAACATCATTCCTCTAAATAAAATGACCCAGACCGTATAACGTAAATGACTTGTAAGGGATCAACTTTTCCACTATTGAGTTTCATAATAATTTTAACAGTTCACTGAATTTCGTTTTTAGACACATACATATGTATATTTTATGTTTTGCAGCAGAACAGAAAGGCCTTGAAAAAGCCAACACAAATCTAATTTTGTTTATAACAAGAATGTTGGCTGCGGTATATGATGGTGGTAGAGGTAATGCTGCTTATAAGAACAACAAGGATCAAGGATGAACAAAACTAAAAATAAAAATGTATGAAAAGAATGAACAAAACGATCCCAATCCCAGACATCACAAAAGTTGGCCATTGTGTGCCAGAAATTATTTCCCATAGATTAGTGAAAAAGGCGGACATGGGGGCGAGAACGGAATCGCTGAATAAATGAAAAAGGTTGAACACATTGTTCTGTACATATCATAAGTATGTATGTATGTATGTACATTATACAATACATATATGTAGAACACAAACCGGACCTGTAGTATAGTGAGGGATGTGTCGCCTTGATTCTGCTTTTAAACTTTCCTGTATTCGGTTTCGCTTCAGACTTGAACTGCTAAAAGTTATTTAACTCCGCAGTTCCGGTTTGTATATAAACATACATACATATGTATTTATACCTATAAGATACATTGTCTAGAATCGGAACATGAATAGAGTCGTTGGCGGTGGCTGTGGCGGGCGGCGGCGGCGAAGGCAGTGGGGTGGTTATGTAGATGGAGATGACCAGCGCCGAGTCTATGGGAAATTATTTAATTGCATAGGTTGCCAAGAATATTTATGAGATGACAAAGAAGATTTAACTTGTTTTTTGGTGAGTTATTATGTTTGTTTTGACAGTTGTTGTTATGCTTGCGGAGGAACATTTTGCTGCGAGCTTTTTTAAAATTTAATTATTTTTGTTTTGTTTTGTTTTCTTTTTTTGGTATGTTGTGACATCAGTTTAGAAAGTTAGGATTTTATTTGAAAAATATTTGTATGGAAAAGTTTTTGAATAATAAATTTTTAAATCTGTGATAAAGCTTGTACAATGGATATTTTTCATACATATAATGGAACCAAAATAAATTAGTAAAGAAGAAGCAGATGGTGAAGTGTTTTCTGAAATCATAACAAAGAATTAGGTATGTGATTTTCCAGGAGGCACTGAAGAAGATCTTATGTTTTTCAACATATTTTAATAAGCTAAACCAAAGCTTATTTACTTACTTAAGGTATCGCTAAGGTCCTGTGTGAACTACGGCCTCACCAACAAACTACTCTATCTAGCTTGGTCACTAGCTAGATGTCTCCTGATGTACACTCCAAGTTGGGTGACAGTCACCGATCTCTGAGCCGTCAACATCGTTCTCTCGATTGTTCTTTTGATCGCTTTCTAGTTGGTTACTTTTCTCATCGCGCTTCTCCTAATTCACTATCATATCCCTCCTTCTTTTTCGGTTTCCCTTTTTTCCCATTATAAGTATTTTTTCCTGTACTTAATTTGTGTAAAAAGTGAATAATGGCCTCCGGGCCAAATGTGTTGAAAGGCAATAGGTTTGCTGCATTATTTCAGCCACCTGACTCGCCTCACAAAAGAAATAAAAAAATGATAAAAAAAAAAAAAAAAAATTGGGTGGCGCAACAGTCCGTAGAGAACCAGGGCCTAGTGACCCCTTCCGAATAGTCATATAGAAACAGCGAATTCCTTAACGTCTCCTCTTTCCAAAGCAAATACCTCCACATCTAACCCCCAAAACATGCCATTAGAATCACATACCAATCGTTTCAATAGATTTCGCAAAGGCTTTCGAACGTATACATATAATATTGAACAAACTTGTCAAATGGAATATTGGATCTTTTAGATCCAAAATTAATAAATGCTTATCAAAAATCCATGCAATTGAAAACGGAATCCCACAAGGATCTCCGTTATCGGTCATCCTTTATACAGGGTTTTTTAACAGGGACGCTCAAAAGTAGAGCGACAGGGACAGCAAACGACGCCATATTTCTTGCCGCTCTTTTGATATTTCTCAGCAGTAAGGTTTGCCATTTCATGATGGAAAGATATGCGAGCCAACAACTAGTCGAAATTATTAAAATTAACTACCGAAATTTGGAGTCAGTGGCCTCAAAGTTAAGAGCGCTATGTGCAATTTATGATGGTCGTTATAATCGTCCTAGTACGAGATCAACAATTGAGCGTCTAGTGGAAAAATTTGAATCCATAAGGCACAGTACAAAACGTTCCCGTGCCAGTGAGACAAAGAAGTGCCCGTAGTATTGCGAATATTGCTGCCGCTGAGGCTTCAGTTGCAGAAAGCACAAATGTGTCTCTCACACGTCGTTCTCAAGCGTTGGGCATCTCTGTGACGTCGTTGTGGTGAATTATGCGAAAAGATCTTGGCCTACATCCTTACAAGATTAAATTGAAGCAAGAACTGAAGCCGTTTGACCACCAGAAGCGTCGTATGTTCGTGAATTGGGCTGAGCAAAAACCTGAAAATGATTCGAATTTTCATCAAAAGCGATTAGGCTCATTTCTAGCTGAATGGCTTTGTCAATAAACAAAATATGCGGTATTGGTCAGTGTGAATTCGATGACTTTCCGGGCCGGAGCATTGGTTACCATGCGCTCTACGCGACCCAGCCATCTTAGTCGTTGGACTTTTATCCTTCTGGCTAAGTCTACGTCGCTGTACAGCCCGTACAGCTCATCGTTCCATCTTCTCCTCACCTTACCTTCTATTCATACAAGACAGTAGATCACGCGAAGAACTTTTCCCTCGAAGTGAACCGACTTGTTTCATCCCCTTATGTCATAGTCCATACTTCTGCACCGTATAGTAGGACGGGAATGACAAGGGTCTTATATAGGTACACTTTGGTCGCTCGATAGAGGGCTTTACTACTCAATTGCTTCTTAGCACAAAAGAATAATGGTTAGTAATAGTAATTCTTCGTTTGATTTCAGCGCTGGTACTATTTTATGTGTTCACAGTGGAGCCGAAGTAGACAAAGTCATTAACTACCTTAATGTTACGTCTGTCGATTGTTACGTTTTGACCGAAACATCGGTGTTGTAGGCCCTTTTTTGATAACAGCATGTACTTTGTTTTGCCCTCATTAACCGTTAAACCCATTTAAACCGTCTCTGTTTTAATACTCACAAAAGCCCCATTGACATCACGCTGAGTTCTTCTAATTATGTCAATGTTATCAGCATGTTCCAGTAATTGGACAGACTTTTGAAAGATAGGGTCTCTAGTGTTGACGTGGGGGCTCTGCACCATTCTTTCAAGGACGATGTTAAGGAAATCACATGCAGCGCGAATTCTCCATGGTCAACCTGCACAAACGGACGAATTTGGCAGGGATTCAAAAACAAGACATGGCTCTATGCAGTTCGTCCCTGTAGATGCTGTCATATACTATATACGGCCTTGAAATCGACGAAAAGATGGTGGTTGTCGATTTGATGTTTTTAAATTTTGTCTAGTATTTGGCGTAACTTGAATATTTGATCGACTGTCTCGATCGACTTTCCTGGTCTAAAACCACACTGACAAGGACCTATCAGGTTATTGACGATGGGTTTTGCACGTTCTGCACAGCTGAGAAGATTTTGTAAGCGATGTTAAGGAGATGTATCCCTCTATAGTTGGTGCGGTTTAGAGGGTCTCCTTTTTCCAGTATGGGCAAGCAATACTGAGGTTCCATTCATAGGGCTCGCTTTCTACCGGCCATATCTTACAGAAAAGTTGGTGCATGCTCCTAACCAAATTATCGGCAGCTGCTTTGAAAAGCTCGGAATTCAAGTTATCTGCTCCAGCGGCTTTGTTAGACTTCAGCTTAGATATGTCAATCTCTACTTTGACTAATTTGTGTTTTATTTAAAATCAACATCAGCCCTTAAAATTTAACCACCTTTTGCTTTGAAATTGTCAATAGGTAATTTATGATTGCATAACAAGAAAAATATTCTCTAAAAGTATTTCAAATAAAAAAAGGATAAAAGAACTATTTTACATACCATTGTGAATTGCAGGACGTGACTGCAACTGCTATCATCACATCCCTAACCCAATGCCTGCATCTTGGTTGTAAAGTATTCAACTTTACATGAAATAACATACGTCATTATGTACGATTGAAATTGTAAAATAAAACTACGAATACGAAATACTCAAAGATACACGTGTAAGCTTCTGTTTTATTTTTAAACATTAATCATCCACGTATTCCGACTCAAGTTCATACCCTTGAAGGACATCAATGTTTTTACAATTATACATGAAATTTATTTTTGCTACATCTACTCTTGAGAAGCCCGTGCGCTGTCCCATCAACCTTGATTCCTTGGTAATTTTCTGTACACAAAAACAAAAAAATAAGTTACAAACCTTAATGGAATTTCTAACTACATATTCAAAAAACATTCTTAATCTTATATCGTATATGCGGTATATGACTGTGACTCTGTGTGTACTTACCCTTGACTCGATTGTGGGCTTTCCATTCTTCGAAAACGTCGTTGGTGAATAGTGCATCACACTCGCGTAATCATATCCAATTCCTCTACCCGTCGTCGATGTAGTACTGTGCTGCTGCTGGTGTTGCTGATATTCGACTGATGGTTGGGGAGACTTAACAAAGTTAACTTTCATATCATCCTTGATGTTCTCTGTTCTCACAACCACGTAACTATCCCGTTCGAAGCGATTCTGTTCGTGAATAAAGCCCAGCACATGCATCAGCTCATGGAGGGCAGTGCCGCGTTTCATCAGGCACTGTGGTGCTTGCAAGTTAACTTCTTGCCTACCACCCATTCGGCCCACTGCAGACCAGCAGCCAGATCTACCATTCACTATGGCAATGTAATCTCTTTCCTTGTTGCTGCTGGAACGGGGTCTGAAGCGGATACATGTTCTTTTGTGGTACTGATCGAATGCCCAATTAATTGCTGTAAGTTCGTTGGAGTTGAATTTTCCAACTATTTCGTAAGGCACCACCCCATTTGGCCAGAGCAAGGGCTTTATGAATATGCCGCCTTTTTGTTTTCTATACAACCGTATCGGAATTCGAATATCTCCTTCGAAATACGAACCTAATTCTTCTGGATTTTGGTTAGAAATGCTATGATTGTAGTTGGCCACTAGTTTGCCGGTTATTTCGTCATCGTCACGATCGATAAACGCATTTTCATCAACACGAATTGAATCTAGAAAGCCAATGTCCTTGTCTAGAACTTCGTTGAAAATGTTAATTTGTTCATCATCAGAAACAATAAAACCACTTGAAGAACAAAACTTCAAAACTTGAATTAAAAGAAACAATTTGTTATAATTCTGATTAGAGTTCATTATATTTCTTGAACTTATCGTAATTTCGAGTTCTGCAACTGTTTAGATTTAATAACAGCTTGGTTCCAGGGTACTAGCAATTTATATTAAATTTTTTGACAACATTGATTGGGTTGCGCCCTGGAAGCTACACCTGTTATATTGTATGTACCTTAATAAATTGCGAAAAGGGTTACCATGATTGAAATTTAAAAATCAATTCGCCGCAAGAGATGAATAAACAAAATCATTCAAAGGAAACAAAATACAACTGATATTTCTGTAAGTAAGAATTGTTTGTTTATAATAAACTTTTAACCAAACTAATATCTTTCAAGCCCTAACAGCAAACTGTTTTATTAAAAGCTTAAGTTTTTATGTTGATTGATATAATCTAAATTACTTACTATGGCAACTCTAACTTACTCTTCATTTCTTTATTATTTTCGCTCTAAATATTTATCTCCAAATTGTCAGCGGAACTATCAAGAAGTATAAATATGTAATTTTTGGTAAATGAATAAACTGCTTAACGTTTCTGTGCTCAATTTATTTTTGTTTATTATTTGATAATGTCACTTTGTGTGTATATTTCGATTATAAATTTATTTTAATTAAATATTGTCCTAAGAATCAGAAGCTTTTTTTTATAATGAGAATGTAAATGTTTAATAATAAATAGAGGCAAATGTTTTGAAGAAAAAACAAATCTATGCAAACTGTTTGGTTTGTTTACTTTATAATCAAGCTTCAGGCCCTTAATTAAAGCTTTTGGGGTCTTATTTCTCGATTGAAATTTCTTGAATTGTTATTTTTCAATAATTTAATTTTTCTATCTGATGGAAATCTTCCAAGTATTGTAGGACTCTTACCAAACTAAAACCATAGGTTAGGTTATGTTAATGGACAGATGATTGGTCTTGTTACTTAGATCAATGCAGATCTATTGTGAAACCCTAGATGAAAACCCACGACAGAGCCCGCCAAGAGGCGCGGGTGTATTTTCCTTGAGCTGTAGCCCAAAAAAGTTTTGTAGATGTTCGTCGGAATATTCACTTGGGTGAGGAGAGGTTAACGCATCGGATATTTCACCCCTACTTCCACAAGGGAGACCGTTTGAGTCTACCTGATGCAGGTAAAGTGTTGAACCTTTTCTTGGCAGTTTATCAGCTTTTTCATTTCCTGGAAGAACATTGTGAGTAGGAACCTAACCCTTTTGGAAGAATACAAAAAGGAACCTAAAGGTAGATTTTTTAGGTTATTTCTAAAAAGTTCGTTGCAAATTTTGTTGATTTTAACACAGGCTGTGGTTAAATGTTTTATGGAAAGCTGAAGGTTTAGTTGGCAAAGGTGGCATATGGGTGGAGGATCCTTGTTAAGTAGGTGAGCTAGGTCTGTCCAATCCTCAACCAAGGATGATGGACAGCTGGACTGCGATCTTGCTTGACAGAAGAGTAGTGGTGATGGTATTGAGACCAATCCAATATTTGTTGGCTGTGTAAATATGAATAACTCAGTTTTAATATATCTTTTTTTGTGGGTTGATAACTTGAGATGGCATGGTTACTGTCTACGGCAGTAGTTTTGGCTTCACGATCTACGTGTTCATTACCTTTTACACCTATGTGGCCAGGCACCCATAAAATGGTTATTCGTTCTCCAAGTTTAATGGCGTTATTAGTCAAGTTAATAAAGGTTTTCACTTAAAAAAAATCCAACAGTCACATACTTACTTAGGCACACTTACTAAGACATCCAGTGATGCCCCAAAAAACTCCCCAAGAATCCGACGTTAGCTCTAGCGGCAGTTAAAAGAAACATGGCGTTTCTTTCAGTTTTTCACGTTTATCTCGAAAGCTATTTGGCGTAGGTATCAAAAAATTTTGTTCCACAAAATTAAAGCTCATTAAATTTTATAAAAAAAATCGGGTATGAATGTTTTCGTATCTCTTATATAGGGTGTCCCAAAATTAACGCAAGATTTCTAGGTTGTCCCAAAATTAACGCAAGAAATCTTGCGTTAATTTGAAACAAGTTGATATACAGATCAGTGTGGGTCGCATTTTGTTTGACCCCAAATATCTTACGAAAAAATTAAATTAAGCAATTAAATTTTATATTATATAGGGCGTCCCAAAATTAACGCAAGAAATCTTGCGTTAATTTTGGGACACCCTATAGTTTATAAAACAACTCTAGCGGCAGTGAAATGAAACATACGGTTTTTTCGGGTTTATCTTGAAAACTATTTATCGTTTCAAAAAAAATAATCTTTTTCAAAATTAAAGCTTACTAAATTTCCGAAAGAAAAAATAGTATTAGGTTATAAATAACTCCATCCACATTGAAGGAAAACAAGTTATTTTCATGCTTATTTTGGAAACGGTTTCTCGTATCATTAGGTTTATTTTTCAAAAATAAAGCAACATAATTTTCTACAAGAACTAAGTTTAAAATCTTCTAGCATATGGTTGGTTATATGTATTATTAAATACCCTTATATCCTTCTTATTTCTTTTCTACGAGTGAATGAATGGACCTAATAAGTTGTTGCAGAAGCTTCACCTGATTTCTCTAAATCAAAATCTTCTTCATCGTTTGCAATATATGATCAGCATTGAAGCATTCTCCAGTTCTCCAGTTGATTTAGCACAAGATAGTTTTTTCAGCTTTCGCATTCGTGTGTCGGTTTCCTTTCCTATGGAAGTAGACGCAGCGATGCATATTATTCCGATCAAAGAATGAAATGTATTAAGTCCGTCTAACGTTCTGACATTAAAGTCCGCATTATCAAAACAGAAATTGGTTAAATAAATCGCTGGAATCTGGTCGCGTGTTAAAAATAGCTGATATCTCCAACAACTGAGCTTCATAGTATGAAGAACAAAACCCTAACATTGATATAAGGTTTACCAACTTCTTAGAACCAAGCTTTCTGTATATAAATAAGGCAAGGCTGCTTAGTATTGGAGACATGAATGATCGGGGACGCACAGCTGATATAGTGATGTGCCCTATTGCGATGCACTTCCTTTTTCTATTTTCAATGTCCGTTTTCTTTATTATAAGAGTTTCCAGAAACCTTTTTAGGTACACAATCGTAATCAACGTGTTTGAACAAATCATCACCAGTAGGGTATGTAGTGTTATCGAATATTTGAAACTGGATATCCTGTTTAATTATAGCTGCTGCAGCTTTCACAATTCTAATTCGTTCTTCGCTTTCATTCAGTTTTTTGTTCTCGTACCATGAATTCAAGATTTTAAAACCAGCACCACTAAAACAAACCGTTCCATCCTTCCACCCAGATTGTGTGCTATTATAATTCGATCATCATATTTTTCCTCAAGCTTCTTTTCTATTATTTGGTTCGTTGGAACCATCGCAGTCACTGCAGATCTTAATTCATTAAAAGAAACCTGACAATCATCAGCATTCTCGAGAAAAGATTCAATTTCATCCATTGCTCTTGAAACCCCAATGTTATCATAAGATGTAAGAGTAAAAAACCTTTGAAAACAGTCGTCTTGATATGCTCCGTAACCAGCTACTAAGTTTGTCAGTAACAGTGCAAAGACGGATATTAACTTCTTCTGACCACAGATGGTTTCTTTCATTTGCCTTATTTATAATTTTATCTTTGACGCCTAGACTTCGAACATAGTAAACTGTTCTTCACCTTTCAATGGACTTTCTTTTCGTGTGAAAAAACACATGTTTTCATAAATGCCGATAGATTTCAAACTAAAACAAGTACAAACAAACAAATATCATATTTCTTTAGGAAATTTAAGAAGCTTTAATTTTAAAAAAGATTATTTTTTGATACGACAAATAGTTTTCAAGATAAACCCGAAAACCCGAAAAAACCGTATTGTTCTTTTCACTGCCGCTAGAGTTATTTTATAAACTATAAGAGATATGAAAAAATTCATGAAAGCTTTTTTTTCTATAAAATTTAATGAGCTTTAATTTTGTGGAACACAATTTTTTGATACGACAAATAGTTTTCGAGATAAACGTGAAAAACTGAAACTCCATATTTCTCTTAATTGCCGCTAGAGCTCACGTCGGATTCTTGGGGACTTTTTTTGGGTCATCACCAGACATCCCTTATTGAGTGAACCAAGTTTCAAAACTGTTGGATTTTTTTTGAGGTGAAGGCAATTTTTTTCGTTCATTGACTGGACTTAATCTCTTATTATGCTAATAAAGTCCGATCGATTGTTGACGTTTTCGATGGCAGCTACAGTAAATAGACTGTCTGTGCAAATTATAGTCAGGGTCTTTATGTCGGACGATATCTTTTTGCTAAAGGTCTTGTGATTGATGCTCTTTGTAAAATTTTGAAAGCTATCGGTTTTGGATAATTTTACTTTTTTTTCGAAATATAGCATTTGCTTTTCGAAAGTTGATTAGGTTTACTTCGTTTGAGTGTTTTTCGTAAATTTTCCAAAAGGATTTTCAGAGTTTCTCCATGGAACGACTTTTTTGTGGAAAATGTCTTTTGATTGGTGGATTGATACGTTCGTAGCTGATATTATACAATTCTTGTATAAAGGCTACTTCTTTATTGACAGTTTGGGATTGCGTGTAAGCTTCGATCGAAGTGTTACTTACTTAAGGAGGCGCTACAGTCCGGGGGGACCTGGGCCTCAACCAACATGCGTCCCAAGCCAGCTCGGTCCCTAGCTATCTGTCTCCAGTTTCGCACGCCAAGTTGGTTGAGGTCTTCACCCAACTGCTTGCACCTCTACTGCGCCGCCGTCCCTCGGGATTGGATTCGAAGACCTTTCGGGCTCTAGCGTTGATGTCCATTCGCTCTACATGACCCAGCCAACTAAGTCGTTGGACTTAATTTCTGTTAACCAGGTCAGTGTCGCTGTACAGCCCGTACAGATCGTCGTTATATTTTCTCCTCCATTCTCCATCTATGCAGACGGGACCAAAAATCACCGCAGAAGAATATTTCTCTCGAAGCATCCTAAGACGCTCTCATCTTTCTTTGACAGGGTCCAGGCCTGAGCGCCATAAATGAGAACCGGGATGATGAGTGTCTTATGGATGGTAATTTGCCTCTAAGTCCAATGAAGCAAGAGTTATTCTTTGTTTGATTACAGCGTTGATGTCGTTGTTTGAGTTTATAGCGGTGCCTAGGTAAACAAAGTTCTCAACTACCTCAAAGTTATAGCTGTCCATGGTGACGTTTTTTCCAAGACGTCTTGTCGTTCAATGTCCTTTTTTAATGACATGACAGCATGATGACATCAAATGCATCGATGAGATCTTGTCCGACCTTGAGAATACAGCGTGCATTCTCCATCGTCATTCTGCACAAACAAATTAGTTTGAAAGGGATGCAAAAACTAGACATTGCTCTGTATAGCTCTTCCCAATAGAACCTGTCATACGCGGCTTTAAAATCGATAAAGAGATGGTGGGTATCGATTCCTGGGTTTTTTCTAAGATCTGCCCGAGTGTGAATAATTGGTCAATGGTGGACTTTCCTAGTCTGAAGCCACACTGATAAGGACCTATCAGGTTGTTGACGAACGCCTTCAGACGTTCACATATTATGTAATACGGCAGAAAGGATCTTATGTATATGCAATGTTCAGGAGGCTGATGCCTCTGTAGTTGGCGCAATTTAGAGGGTCTCCTTTGTTATTTATTGGGCAAACTATGCTGAGATTCCACTCAGCGGGCATGTTTTTTTCTTCCGACCATATTTTGGAGATGAGTTGGTGCATGCTTCTACCAAGTCATCGCCTGCTGCCTTGAATAATTCGGCAGCGATGCCGTCAGCTCCAGCAGCTTTGTTTGACTTCAGTTTAGATATAGCTATCTTCATTCTTTCGAGGTCGGGTAGGCGGAATTGTTGATTGGGTCGTCTAGGTTGAGTGGTTCTATCTCCCTTACAGTGGAATTCGGTTCGTCATCGCCGTTATATAATTTGAAGAAATGGTCTTTCCATATTCTCAACATAGACTGCGGTTCTACTGATCGACCCAATCGTTTTGCCTGTAGGGTCGTAGACAGACAGACTGGGGATCCACTTTTTTTAGACTTCTCTACCATTGTAATTTAATGTTTGATTAATGTCTCGAGTTCGAAAAAAAAAATATATTAGGGGTGACATTCTCCAAGCAGTAAACGAACGATTTGCTTTATGTAACTCAATTTCGACCGAAGGCTGAGTTTTGTAATTTTTTTATTTTTTAAATAGTGGTATTGATTCATTTAACGAGAATTTCTTAATTTATATGCTGTACATTATACATTAAACAAAAAACATACCTGAAAAAACCTCATTATAGCAATCAAAGGACTCTTTTCCCAACTGCTCCTTAGCATACTTTGAGTTGGTATTTATTTTATGTTTAAATGTGGAAATTTATATGTACTCGTATAACAGGAGGTACCTATGTACATACATATGTGTATGGCCTACATAGAGAATACTAAAAACATGACCAGCTTGTCCAGGTACGTTTAAACTCAAACTTTTCCCACACCCAACTACCCTTTCTTCTATTTTATATTCTATACCTACAAATTTATTGGTAGGTAATATTTTTTTGAAATTTTGTTTGTTTGTGACTTACAGATCCACCCATATGACTTTTGTATTTTATGTTACAAGCGAATATCGTTTGGTTAGATAGGTAAGAACATCAAAAGCAAACTAAAAGCACCTTGACCTACTTCAGAGTCTCTGATAATAACAATTACATCACATAAAAGACAGAATAAAAAGATGAAAACACGATGACATCTATGTGCTCTCAATGTTTGAAAAAATAAAAACAAAATGTTAAAAAGTACAGAAGCGAATATTATTCATCTATCTTTATGAGTTGTATGCAACAAAATAATTAACCTGAGGCATACATTCAAAACAATGCACCCTTCTTTGAGTACATGTACACTTCCTAATTATCTTATCGCAGTAATTACACCCAGCGACTGCAGCGCAGTGTAATTCTTATAATATATGTACTCAGTACATATAAGTAGATAGATTTACATTAAATGAATATGCGCTGGTTAATCTGTGCACAAAATGTAAGGAAAGTTTTGAGGGGGGGGGGGGGTGGTTGTGAGGGAAGTACCATGAACCATGATGTATTTTCATTCTAAATTCTGATCGGGTGTGTTTTGTTGAATGTTCGAAACATGCTGCCAGCCACTGCCTGTGATGCCTGTCGTAGAAGTTTTGGGATATAAACGCAAACGCAATTGAAGGTACCCAAGTACCCAACCCATATTCATCTATTATCGTTGTTCGGATAAACAACTTCCTCATGCGTGGAAATACCGAGGGTAATGAGCGCACATGGTGCATTTAATAATTAATTATTTTGTTTGAGTTGTTGACTTAGATTTTACTAAGTATAGTAAATCTACAACAACGATGTGTTTAAGGCTTAAATATGTGCGGTGTATTTCAGATAGATTAAACCTAAAATTTATTGCCTACTGAATGAAATATGAATTGATTTAGTAAATAAAGGTTGGTTAAACTTTAAGGACCGATGTTGAATGTGAACCACACCTAAATGTCTTTTTTCTGCATTTTCTTTGACATTTCTCAATTTTAGACTAACTCAATTTAAACAATGGAAAAATACACAATCCAGCAACGCGTTAAAATTTTCCAGGCTTATTATGAAAATTGACATTCAAATTAAAATGCATATCGTGCACTTCGTAATTTTGTTGGTCAATTTAGTAACATCTTCTTCACTATTTGTCAACTTGCCGCAAACTCTCAAGTTGGCCAACTCTAGGATTGGCACAATTTTTAGAGTTGAGAGACATGTTCACATTTTTTTTAACACTATTTTAAATCTCAACTGGATATCTTGCACTTTTAAAAATTTCTCTGAAAATGTTTGACAGTTAGAGATTTGAATTTATTCTGTCCGATTAATTGAAGAGCATTGGTTGTTTTTTGTGGTACCCGTGGCATGATGGTTAGTGCGTTGGGCTGTCATGCTAGGGGTATTGGGTTCAAACCCTGCCTGTGTCATCTAAAGTTTTTTTCACGGGTACTGCCTCTTACGAGGAATTGACAAATTCTCCAAGAGTAATTCTTGTCATGAAAAGTGCTTCCTCAAATTAGCCGTTTGGATTCGGCATATAAACTGTAGGTCCCCTCCATCCCTGCAATTACTCGCACACAGGAGTGGTTGAGAGTTGAAAGCCACTAGGCCCTAGTTCTCTACGGACTGTTGCGCCACATAATTTATTTATTTTATTGGTTGTTTTTGTACATTAAAAAATAATAAAAAATATATGTAACTAGCTGTATCTACCCGGCGCGCGTTGCTTCACCAACAAATTAAATAAATTTAAGAAAAATAATTTTAAAGAAAAATCAGTATATAAGTCTACAATGTTTCACAAATAGACGCAAAATTTGAATCGTCCGTAGTCAGCATTCTTTTAAACTGTATTTATCTAACATTTATTGCTTAAGTGCGCGAATTTGAATTACTTAACTAAAAATCAACCAAAAAACATAAGAATATCGCCACTTTAACCAGTTGATAATAAAGAATTAAGTGATTAAAAAAAAAAAAATTTTCTAAATAAAATACAATCGAATAAATTTCATATCTCTCCATACAAATATAAATACAATGTCCACACGTTCTAAAACTACACAGCTACAAACACCTCTTTCTGCACCACCACCATCAAGCATCGTTTCTCCAGCATCAACGGCTCCAAAGCGCAAACAATTGAAAACAACGCAGCAAACGCCACTGTCAGCACCAACAACACCGAAGACCAACTCTCCAGGATTAACGGCCCAAAACAAAAATAGATTCAGCGGAGATGGTGAATCTTATCTCACACTCACTGCATTTGAAGAGCGCCTAAGCAGACACACTGATGTAATAATTACTCGCATAACGGATGAGCTCTCCAAGATTCGCTGCGAACTCTTCGCTAAACTGGAACAAGCTGAAAATACTTGGTTTGAGAAGCTTAACCAAGTAAACACAACAATAGCTGAAATTGTAAATCGGGTTGAATGCATTGAAGCCAACTCTGCTAATACAATCACCCTCGACAGCAAGTTGGACACTGCAAACACCACTATTGCAGATGTTGTGCGGAGAGTCGATCTCATCGAGGGGCATTCAAGTGACATGCGTGAACTCAACTCTAAACTTTTGTCATTGGAACAACAAATCGATGCAAATGAAAAAAAGAGATCGCGGCAGACGCCGTCATGTTTGGAGTTCCTTGTCTACCAGAAGAAAACCTCACTTTGCTCTTTAACCGATTATGCTTAACCGCTAAATGCAAACCACCCACACTGAAGAACATCTTTCGCTCTCGCTCACGAAATTCTAATAGCCCAGCTTCACCACCCGTCATTCTTAAGTTTTCCAGTATGCAAGAGAGGAATTCTTTACTGAAGTGCATTACTGTCTACAGAAAACAACAACAGAATCATCAACTCTCACTGCGTGACTTGGGCATAGAATCCGACAACGCCTGTTTCTTGAATGAAAGTCTTAGCAAAAATACTCGCACTCTTCTTCACCATGCTATCCGAATGAGGAATAATCACCAACTGTTTAGTGCGTACACAAAACATGGCTCTGTTTTCATTAAACTAACAGCTGATGGGGAAAGCTTTGCTGTTTACAACGTTGGCTGTTTAGAAGCTGCCGCAACGACGACGAACTAATTTTGCCGTAAGCAAAATATAATTTTAAAATGAATGTAATGCAAATGCCTTTTTTCTTTTTAATATTCATATTTAATATTCTCTTTTTATTTACTCTATTAATGGTAACTATTCACTACATATTCTTTTTACTTTTTCTATTAATAATAACAATATTTGTCCATATAATATTTTTATTACTTAATTTCTTTTTTCTTTCACTTTTTCTATTATTTATTGTAACAATTTTTTGCCAAATTTTATTGCTAGTTATTATTATTATTATTTTTATTATTCCTTCTGCTTCTTATTCCTTCTCAAGCTTCTGCCACGTTCAAAGCTTAAAAATTCGCGAGTGCAGCTAACGCCACCAGAGGGTTCACTGGCAATGGTATGAATAGGAATTTGTACGATATGATTCGAATTTTAAGAGCACAAAATAATGGATTAAAGATATGTCATTTAAACGCGCAGAGTTTGACCAATAAATTAGGGGAATTTAGGTACCTGTTTGTGGAATCTAAAATAGATATCGTATCTGTGTCTGAAACTTGGTTTCAACCAGACATTTGTGATGATTTTTATAGTTTGAAGGGTTTCAAAATTTTCCGAGCCGATAGAAAGTTCAGTTGTGGGGGAGGTGCCGCTTTGTACGTGCGTGACGGGATAAGTTGTAAATTAATATGTAAATCTGATGACGACTGTCCTTTTGAATATGTCTTTGTCAGTATTGTTTGTAACACTAAAAATGTTTTGGTTGGATCAGTTTACAGACCATACAACAGTATTAACATAATACCATTGGTTGCGACGTTAGAGACAATTTCTTCTTGCTTTTCTTATAACATACTGTGTGGTGATTTCAACTGTAATCTGTTGGATAAGCGTTTAGCTGAAAATTTCCTTAATGTTTTTAAGGCGCTGAATCTGAGTCCCGTTAACTGCTCCGCTGCTACCCACTTTACCAAAGAGTCTAGTTCGCTACTAGATCTGTATCTTGCCAGCGATGTTGGTAAGGTTATGCTTTACAGCCAGCTTTTAGCACCTGGTTTTTCCAAGCACGATTTACTTTTTGTATGTTTAGATTTAGTTTTTCAGGTTGATCGACAATTTTTTCAATACCGAGACTTCAAAAACTTAAACACATCTGACTTAGTGCGTGATTTTGACTGCGTAGAATGGAACTCACTGTACCATATGCAAAATGTAAATGATCAAGTCAGGTTTTTACGGCAAAACGTCAATCAGCTTTTTGAGAGGCATGTTCCTATTAAAACCCTTTTCGTTAGGCATACGGCTCCACCTTGGCTGAATAGCGACATCTCTGCTCTAATGTCACGACGAGATGCCGCCTACAGTCAATGGAGACGTTACAAAGTAGAGCACTTCCACACATTGTATTGCAGACTGCGTAATCAAGTTGTCGTAATGGTCAGAACGGCAAAAAGACTTTATTATGAAAGTAAACTTGGTTCTTTAACCTCTGGCAAAAAAATATGGAAAAACCTGCATGAAATCGGTATTGGCAAACAATCTAAAAAGCCTGTTGGTGACGTCGATTGTGATGCACTCAACAAAAAGTTTACGTCCATGTCCTTAAACGTTGCTTCACCCGTTCTTTCCCTTACTGAGGAGGAACCAACTGCTATCAACAGCTCTCTGAGTTTTATAAGAATACTAGAGGAAGACATTGTGGAGGCAATAATATCGATTAAATCTAATGCTACTGGCCTGGACCAAATGGACCCTAAGTTCTTGAGACTACTGCTTCCATATATACTGCGCTATATAACCTACATATTTAATAGCATATTGACTACCTCCGAGTTTCCTTTAGAATGGAAGAAGGCTAAGATTATTCCCATACCCAAAAAGCAAACAGGTTCTGCTACAGAATTTCGGCCGATTGCCATTCTTCCGTTTCTTTCCAAGGTGTTTGAAAAAACTATTCTGGGGCAGATCCAAAAATATCTTACAATCAACAACCTGTTAAGTACCTGTCAGTCTGGTTTTCGACCTAAGCGCAGCTGCAAATCCGCCTTACTTTTTGTAACTGATGAAATAAGAATGGCAATGGACAGTGATCATGTTACATTACTAACCCTGTTAGATTATTCAAAAGCTTTTGATACTGTTAACCACTCAATCCTTTGTAAAAAGCTGCGAATTAACTTTGGGTTTTCTTTAGAGTCCTGTAAGCTTGTTTTTTCATATCTCAACGGAAGGCAACAATGCGTGGTGGCTAATGGATACTCGTCCACATTTCTCAATGTTTTGAGTGGAGTGCCACAGGGATCTATCCTTGGACCAATCCTCTTCTCGCTTTACATAAATGAGTTACCACAAGTTGCTAAACATTGTTTAATTCATCTTTATGCTGATGATGTGCAGCTCCTGATAAGTCGACCTTTTGGGGCTAAAAATGATGCCGTAGCTTTAATGAACGAGGATCTGCTCCGCATTTCACAGTGGTCGAAAAAGAACGATCTCCGCCTTAACCCTGTCAAATCAACATCCCTCCCCATCTATCGCAAAAACTTTGATCTATCGGGTTTAAACCCGTTGAAACTTGACGACAAAACCATTGAATATGTTAGCACTGCTAGAAACCTAGGAGTAGTATTCAATCGCACTCTCACTTGGGATGACCACCTTAATAGTGCCATTGGTAAAGTCTATGGAAGTCTCCGCCTTCTTCAAGTCACTCGAAATTTCATCCCGATCAAAACTAAACTGCTACTTGCTAAGGCCCTTATACTACCAATTGTGCTGTATGGGTGTGAAATCTTTTGTAAACTAGACTGTGTGACTAGCCGCAAATTGAATGTTGCTTATAACAATATTGCCCGCTATATTTATAATCTACGTCGTTATGATCACATATCCATTTTTGCGGTACGGATTTCTGGTTGTAGCCTAGACAGCTTAATAAACTTTCGCTCTCTGAGTTACCTGCATGAAATCATCCAAACACAACAACCTGATTACCTATACGGTAAGCTGAATTTCCCTCATTCAACAAGGTCCTTTGCTTTAATATTACCCCGATACAATTTTCTAAATACTGAGCGTCAATTTTTTATTCATATTGTACGCCTTTGGAACTCTCTGCCCATCGCTATGAGAAGAATAAGAAGCATAAGTAGATTTAAATGTTTACTTTTCAACTATTTGGCAAATAATTGATGTTTAATTTCCTTTTATTTATATAAATATGTAAATAGATGCTAAATTTCCTTTTCTTTATAAATAAATATGTAAATAGTAGGTATATAATTTTATTCAAATTCTAAATAAATGTAAAGGCTTGCAACACTTTATAAGACTCATGTCCTACCTTGTAAGCGATTTTTGAAATAAATAAATACAAAAATACAAATACAAGTACAAACATATTCCTTTCATTGTAAGCCATTTTATTGAATTTGTTTATTTCGAAAAAAATTGTGA
Organism: Eupeodes latifasciatus; assembly: GCA_920104205.1. Lineage (NCBI taxonomy): Eukaryota > Metazoa > Arthropoda > Insecta > Diptera > Syrphidae > Eupeodes > Eupeodes latifasciatus. The sequence goes on from OV049924.1 coordinate 187,187,135, forward strand.
CATTACAAAGTTTAATTTAAGTGCTGTGGGATACACAATATATCTTGTTTTTTCACCTGAAAGTTTTCCCACACGTCAGCAAGCCATCACATAGAGCTTTCCATGTGAGAAGCATGAATTCTCCAAATTTAATCCACACACTTGTAACGATTGTCCTTATGCGCTTTGTTAATAGTCATTGCGAAAGCGAGTCACACCGGGAACTGTAAACGTTTGAATTCGAATGGCATATCTGTCGGGATCGTTGGGTTACGTGGTAACAGTACGTCTTAACCTTTGAACTTTCCAGTCAAAATTGTTCCCTCGGTAACATTGTTCATCATTTTTTTGATTGAGAGTCTAGTTCCGTTGTAAAGTCGTGGTAGATTTATGTTTCGAAGAAGAATAATGGGTACGCCAACTTTCAGTGAAAGAACGTGCGGTGGCATGCCTGACAAAACTAACGAATTCAAGAATTCAGTTGGATAGTTGACAATCCCGTCTTGATTCGTATCGATGGACTTACATGTTGTCGTTTCACTGGGTATTCCATGTTGAACGGTGAAGTTGATGGTATTTACATCGATCTTTTTGGCTGCTAATATAGCGCGCATATTGAACCACTTTTAGTTTTTGTAGTTTTGTGCAATGTTTGGAAAAAACTTTTTGCACTTATTCTTCGATGCTTTCTGTGATCTTACAGAAGTTTGATTGCAGGGTGATACATTGTGTAGATTTATCAATTTCCATTCGCCTATTTCCCATATCCAATAATTGTTTTCCAATTTTATTGTGAATCTGCCCTTGTATCTACAAAATAAAAAGCAGTCAGTATTAACTGAGTTCTAAACACTTTTTTCGGTGTGAGAGTAGAGTTCAGAATTAGCTAATTTACTACGTAAGAATCAGTAATGTAAGTTATTCTTTAACTATATCCTATGTAAGTACAAAAATAAATACCTTAAATGTCGGAATAAATCCTCGTTCTTCGATAATATCTGCCCCAAATGACGTCATTTGGAAACAACCATTGTTTTTTTTAGTGCGTGATTCATTTGTTTCGCCACAAAGCAATGAAAAAAAGGGTTAAGGTGGCGGAGTCAACAATGGCAAATCAGCATTTGATAAATCTCTTGTTCTGTGTCGCAAATTATCTATTTGTTGACCTCTGTTGTTCGCTCGACGATTTTGCATTGCCAACCGAGCCGTTTCACAGGCTGCCTCACTTTGCTCTTGTGATTGAGAAGCACAAAGTCGAGCCATATACTAACGCGGCGCTGTTCACGTGCGATTTCTTGTTCTTCTTCAGTACTTTCATTTGGAGTGTTTCGTATCCTTCTTGCATTACATCTTTGTCAACTTTGTAAAATTCACTTCAATTCACCTAAAAATTTATTCCACAACTCCAATCTTCAACTATTCAGTCATAGATAAAATTACTTAGCTGTTCAAGATTCTCGTTTTGTTATTCATTCATAGACAAAATTACTTATGTTTTGTTATTCCAAGTCTGGATGCGTTTTTGGTTTACCACCTTTTATAGTTCACTTCACTTTTTATTTAAATAGGCAATGGCTCCATCATTACATTATGATTGTTAATTATTTACAGTGTATTAAAATAAAACTCGTACATAAAATTCGTTCTTAGAAAAACGAAGAAATATAAGTAATATGGAACCATTATATTTCAAAATTTATATAACTGTCTTACAATTAAGAGGGTCACTCTTTGATTTTTTAAAAAAAGTTTTAAAAAATCCACCTTTACCTTTACTAAGGCAAAGATTTCCTAAATTAATCGAAAAAAACACCTCAAAGTTAAACTCGTACAGTGTTTTCTTTTTAAAGTTAGCCATGTTTAGTAATGATGTAGCAAAAAATTAAGTTTTATTATTCATGCTGTCATTACTGTGAATAATTTCAAACATAAAATTTTTGAATCTGAAAAAATGGGTAGACAAAACGGCCAAACCTCTGTAGGTGTGCGAAATCTTGCAATAATGCATTTCAAGAAAGGGAAGACCATGCGAGAAATTGGTCATTTATTGAATCGCATTCACTCAACGGTCCAATACATGAATTCATCCTTAAGCGGTTCAAAGAAGAAGGAGCAGTCCACAATAAAAGAAAAATTAGCGGTAGGAAAATGTTTAATGATGCGGATGAGCGATGGATACTTCGAAAAGTTAAGCACAATCCCAAAATTAGTGCTCCTAAACTAGCAGAAGAGGCTGAAAAGTATCTTGGTTACAAAGCATGTCCAGAAACTATACGATTAATACTTAGAAAAAATAACTACAATGGACGTGTAGCCAGGAAGAAGCCGTTTATTGAAGAATTGCTTTCGCAAAAGAGAACCTCTGCAAAGATTTTGCATATTGGAAGATGTGCATGTTTACTGATGAGAGCAAATTTAACCTTTTTGGCTCAGATGGCAAGGTCAATGTTTGGCGTAGGCCCAATGAAGAGCTCAAAGAAAAAAATTTAAGGGCAACCGTTAAGCATGGTGGTGGGTCGGTCATGGTTTGGGGTTGTATGGCAGCATCAGGGGCTGGAAACCTGCATTTTGTTGATGGCATAATGGACCAACATATGTATCTCAACATTCTTAAACTAAATTTACATGCTAGTGCCGATAGACTTGGTATAAGTCCAATTTTACCAAGATAACGATCCCAAGCACAAAGCTTACAAAGTGCGTTCGTGGCTGCTGTACAACTGTCCAAAAGTGATTGAGACACCTCCGCCAGATCACCAGACATTAACGTAATTGAAAATTTATGGAGTTATTTGGAAGACCCGGTAAAATTGTATCATATTTCTAATAAAAATGATCTCAAGAAGGTGCTGCTGGAGAAATGGAACAAAATACCACCCTCTTACTGTGAAAAATTGTTAAGGGCAGTAAGGGTCTTCCAACAAAATATTAACTCATTTTTTTGTTTGCCTTTTTTGTTTACTTAAATGCACTTGTGCGAGTTTAACTTTGACGTGAATTTTCAATTTTTTTAATAAATGTTAACCTAAAACTTTGTTGCATTAGTTTTTTTAATTTAAATTGAATATTTACAGATAACATAGATGTGTTGAAAAAAATAAAAATGATTGCTACAAATTTGGTTACCAATAGAAAAAGTTATTAGCAAAATACAAAACATAAACATGCTGTACGAGTTTTACTTTGATACACTGTATTTAATGGAAATAGTTTTAATATTGATTTCTTACGAAAATCAAATTGTCACTATTATATAGCTGTCATTTGCGTTTTGTTATTCCAAGTCTGATGCTTTTTTGTTATACCACGTTTTATAGTGACTGGCGTTTTATGTCAAGTCACAGAGGAAGGCTGTCGAACGGGATAAACAGTAAACTATGTCCGTCTCCTGGCTCTAAGTTACCTATACCCACCAATTTTCAGCCATATCGGTATTCCGCAGAGGACGAAGACTTATTATTATTTATTTACATATTATATGGGTGGATATTACTAAAATATTCAATATTTCTTTCTACCTGGCCAAATGTACAAATGTAACATTTCCTTGTAAAATACATTTATACTTTAAGATAGGGATTTAAAACCATTTAAGGCAACGAACGGCAAAACTAAGGAAATTTAAAAACAGAGATTTTTATTTTGCCAAGAACGCCAAAACAAAAACTCTCTGCTTTCACCGAGCCGATGAAGGAACTATTTGAGATGCTGATTTTGTCGAACGTACGGGCTTTGTGTATCGACTGGTGATAACGACTTATTGCCAACTGAAAAACCTAAGCCCCTCCCGGAACTATTCGCAATTCAAATAAATGAAGACAATTCAATTCATATATCAGATGAAATAATTATTTTCGAAAATGAAAACGCAATTTCCAACAACGTGGTTCAAAACGAAGTTGCAATTTCGATGATGTAAGAAGATGTTAAAGACTGTTGGGAGAGAGTTAATTCAGCAAAGTTACTAAAGCCACCGAACCCTTTGTTGATAAGGCGTCGTAAACAGGAAATGGATGGTGAAATGGGACCTTCTAAAAAGTTGTCCAAATTAGAGGAAGAGCGGACGCCCGCCACACCAAATAAAAAAACATGCCATTGAATTGGAAATCCTAGAAAAAAAATGGCCATTAATCGTCCAAATGTGCGTTCAATCGGAAAAATCGTGCAATAATTTGAGCAAACCGGGTCTGTAGGATATGTGAAAACATATGTTTATGCTTTATGTTTATGTTTATTGAAAAAAAGTGTACATCGATAAGCCAGCAATAATTGAAGAGCTAAGGTATGAGATATTTCGGAACATAACGGCATAGAACCTTAATAACTATGCCTCAGCGTCATCTAAAATTAGGACAATCGGATGGAGGTGTGCCGCCGAGGTTGTGGCGTCCACTTGGTCAATATTTTATTCCATACATAATTAAACCCTACAAATATTAACATAATAAAAAGAAATTACAGTTATATCCTAATTAATTGGAGTTTTATTATATCGGCCCTTAAAATTTAACCATTAAAAATCTAGATGAGGAAACCTCAAATTTTATACATAAATCATCCCTTTTAACTCCGCCCCTTAGTATTATAAAGATACTCAAAAAAAAAAAAAAAAAAAAAAATGCAAACTTGTCATAATTTTCCATTGTTTTTAAATTTATTTTCAGCGTTTAAAACTTTTTCTACCCACAAAACAATAAAATGGGCACTGGTCATTGCTTCTGGGCTGTATTTTACTTTGCCTGTCTATGTAGTGCGTCCTTGTAAGTATTAAACAAAAATCTCAATTTTCTATTTTATCCTTGTTTCTGAGCATTTTAAAAATACTTTTGTTGAAATATAATTTTATAATTTATTTTTAGAGATTTTATTTATTTATTATGTGTGGAAAATTTAATCTGTTTTGTTTCTTTTAGAATTTTATTTTAATTTTTACATAGAGTCTGCTTTAAGGTGCTATATATTTGCATTCAAACACTCAGGCAAATAATAATCTCACAATGTTTCATTTCAAATGTGCTAATAACTAATATATAAAGTTATTACATAAAGTTGTAGATTGTCATTAGGGACTTAAAAATTAAAAAAAAAAAAAAAAAAAAAAAACGGCTCAAACGACTGCATCTTTACACAGCGCGCTCACTTGAAATGCACTGCAAAAAAGATTAAATCATTTTGAAAAATCCTTATACAGTTTTTAAGGAAGCTTAAAAATTAATTTAAAAAATAAAAAATTATTAAATCATTCTCGGTACAATTGAATTTTTGTTGTTATATGCTCATTTTGTTTATCAGTTTAAAATAAACAATGGCAATGCCTTTGCTTCTAATCGATTGAATAACTATATTGTCACGTAAGGGATTGTCCTCGCACTTTCACTTTCACTTTCACAATTTGCTGTATTACACTCACGAACTATAAATAACGGTATTATGGAAAATAAGAAAATATTGTTTTTGCAAATATTCGCCTACTTTAACATTACTAGATTATTGAAATCGCTTAATAAATTATTTACATAGGAAAAAGAGAAACGACATCTTAAATTTTTTGGGTATTTTCATTTCGCAGTTTTTCAAATATCGATTATCGTAATAGTTGAATTACTTCCTATTTATAAAAGTAATTTAACAGTAATTTTCCCATACATATATGCAGTGACGTACTTGGAACGGAACACGTAATGTCTGTTGAGAAAATCTTTGTGCATTTTAAAGGTTTTTGTAATAGGACAATTTCCTACAGGTCTACAGTTAGCCTGAGTATCAAATCTGAGTATCAAGTATATTTCAGTACCAAAAAGACATTCAAAAGTTGCATCTGGATTTTTAAACTTAAGTCTTAAAATTGATCCTAGAATTCATAAAGGTCAAAATTAGGATTTCTCTTTTAAAACATTTAATAACAGTCTTATTTGAAGCTCCATGCTATCGAACTTTAACCTTGAAAACAATTTTTAGACACGAGCTAGGACAAATCATATCTTTTTCTATAAAAAATTATTCAGGTGAAAAGTTTCCTTTAATAAATTGATTGTTTCGTTGGATCGCCCGAACAGAACCATTATTTTGGTAATAGGCTTTCAAGATTTCCAAATGTTGTTCGTGAGTAAGTCTTTTCAATATGAAATGCAAAACCGCAAAAATCAAGTGACAGCTGTCAAAAAGACTAACTCCCAAAAAAGTAGTCATGGAAAAGCTGATTAAAGAAGCTCAAGAAATAACTCGAAGATCGAAAGCTTCTTTATGACTGGCAATAGGGCTTTCGTAGCAATAGATCCACTGATGATCTCATGGTTCATCTCATCGAACAGTGGAGCAAATTTTTACATCGTTTTGGAGAAATTAAGATTATTGCGCTTGATATTTCCAAAGTATTTGATAGGGCTTGGCATCAGGCCTCTTTTCGAAAATGCGTGTCTTCGGTTTGGATGAAACCTTCCTTCGTTGGATTAGAAAGAAGCTTTGTGGCCGTTTAATACAAGCAGTGTTGGATGTGTTCAAAGTCTAAAGTCAGTCAAATAAATGCTGGTTTGCCCCAGGACTTCGTTGTGTCTCCGACACTCTTTCTCATTTTTATGAATGATCTTCAGTCTGCAACTTCTAATCCAATAAATTGTTTCGCTTACTGTAAGCGTTTCATATTCGTTTTTAGACTCACACCCCTCTTATTTGGATTTGGAACTGCAACGACAAAATATGATAAGCTAATTCCGACTTAAACAGCATTGTGTAATGGGGAATAAAAAACCGCTTCGAAATCGGCTTCGTCCAAGGGAAATATTACTCCGTTGCCAATATCCATGGATGGCTCTTGCATCAATGAAACTTCATCTCGATATTCTCTGTATGTGTATCACCAACCACCTCTTGGGGAACTATCACATAAGCAATGTCGCCAAAAGTGCAGCAAGATATTTGGGGTTTTTTTAACCCATGCAGGAAGTTTTGCCCCTCCTCTGATCTGGGATGTTTTCTTAAAGACTTAGTGAAATAGCTTGCTGCATTTATCCTCTTAGAAAGTTCAACAGTAATACTCGCGCTTCTAGGAATGCTCATCAGTATACCCTCGAACACAACTTGGCTCGTACTGTCAAATATAGAGATTCGTTCTTTAGTCGTACTACGCGAATATGGAATGCCTTGCCTTTTCCAGTCATTACAATATTCAGGATTTTGGTGGCCAATTCACTTCGCATCGGTGTGAGATAGTCATGCCATGTAACCGGGCGCGAAGAAAATCGATTATGTCTTTTGGTGTCCATATCATCCCATTCAGGCCACAAGATGTTGGTGATCATGATCATCCACTTCTAGTTATCGCCTTTGACGATGATCGCCTGGCCAGCATCATTTCCGAAGGAATACGAAGCTTCTAGAGAACACTTATTTTGTGTTTTTTATAATTTGCACGTTTGGTTTGACGCTGTAACTTTGCCATGATGATTTATTGATTTGTCTTAAGCGAATAATAAAAAGAAGATATTTTGACAGAAAGTAAAATAAATAATGCTAACATGCTCAAATCTTGCAAAACAGAATAAAATATTGAAATTTTGTTCTTCGTATCCTTACAATTTCTACAATACATCAAAGTTCAAAAAAAAAGAAGCAAAATCAGTTTGTTTTTAAAATATTCTTGAGAAAAATTATGGACTTCACTTAAGTGGCAAATAATTTATTCATCGATTAAGCGAGGAACCACCAACCTTCATTTTCAAAAAAAAAAACACTGTACCACTTAACCACACCGAATCTCCTACTTCCACTCCAATCTCACCATCAACACCACCACCACCACCGCACCGCCAACATCCTTTTCGTCTGTCAAATCTCTCTCTCTACCACAACATCCATCCACAACTTACAATATATTGCTTCTCTCTCGCAACCACCACCACAGCCCACGCCCCACACACTAAATCGAAATTAAATTTTCGAATAAAAAAAAAAAACACCATCAAATTCAAAAAAGATTTTCAATTCCATTAAATCACGTATTTCACGTTTCAACCATTTCAGAGCAAATAATGCAAAAATAAATTTCCGAGAAAAAGAGAAAAAAGTTTTGGATCAAATTTTAGGTGCTGGAAAATATGATGCCCGTATCCGACCATCCGGAATTAATGGAACAGGTAAAGATATTACATTCGTACTATACAAACAAATCAAATTAATAAAAAAAAATAAAATAATAATATCTATTGAAAAAAAAAAACGAACAAGAAATACAGAAAAGTGTTCCCTTTTATTTCGGCATCGCCCACCGTCCGTCGTCGTGTCGCTCTTCAATTTTTATATAAAAATATTGTTCTTCGATAAAAACAAAAAATTGGGTGGTGATGAAGAAGGAAAAACAAAACAATAAATTTATTAATTATAAATCGAAATGAAACATTTTACAAAATATTTGAATGGTTTTTTAATTTTAATTTGTATAGCGCAAATAAATTTATATAGATTTTATGCATCAAATTATTATTTTATTGATTTATATACAAAATTTGGAATTAAGGTTATAAATTTTAGAAATAAATGGAAAAATTCAAATTTCTTCGTACTATATTGATATTAGGATAAAAACTAGGTGTTTGGCAATTAGAATTTTTATTTTTTTATTTTCAAAATTTAAGTATGCAATTATATGAGAATTTTTATTTTAAAATGTTTGAAGAACTTTTTGAACACAATTTAAATTTTATAAAATAGAAGATCTAATGTGGGTCAATAAACACGTATTTATTATATTAATTTATTTAAGATGGTGCTTTTGCTCTGTCTCTATAATACAACTTGGATACACATATTAAAACGAAGACTACACTGCATATATGTATATGCAGTCAAAACTTCTTATTTCTTATACTTTTCGCACATTCTTGGAAGTTTTTTAACCATGATTTTATCTACAAGAAAGCTAAAAACTGTTTTTTGAAACTGTCTATTTCGTTGACATCAGCGCAAAAACTGTGTTGTTAAGGTTTGTTGTCGAATTTTATCCTGAATTCGAATGGAAGACGCATGAAATTTCTGGCTGCGATAACTTTTCCTAAGCCTTGTACGATTTTCTAGGCATGTCTGTGAGTTTCATGTCTATAGTAATTCAGCTTAAAATACTCTGGTACAATCAGGTAGCCGAAAAGATTAAGAGAAATTTAAGGATTCAGAGAAGATTCTCGACCCAACTCCATCGTAAGTAAATATAGTGGTATTGAAGGCTTTTGTAATTATGCCATCTTCTCAATGTACAGGCGTAAAAGGCAATGCAAGCCTTCTTAACCCGTTTTTCGATGTTTACTTTCCAGCTTATTTTGGGATCTAGAATGACGCCTAGATATTTTGCGCTGGAGGATAAAGACAGGATTTCACCGTTCACTCGGCATAGGGTGAAGGTAGATATTTTAATTTTGGTCGTAAGGAGCATCAGTTCAGTTTTGCCCTGATTAACACCTAGTCCACTGCTCGTGGCCCAACTGCTGACTTTCTTCATTACCATCTCCGTGATTTCGGTAATCATGGTGACGAACTTTCCCGACACCAGTAAAACCACATCATCTCAACTTTTTATCTTTATGAGGACTTTATTCATGACTAAAATCTATAAGAGCGGGGAGAGAACACCGCTCTGGGGTGTTCCTTTACTCACATGTTTGAAAGAGATTGTGATACCTAACGAAGCTTGAATCCTTCTGTCACTTAGCGTAAAACTTATCAATTCTTGAATAAAAACCTCTACCCCGAAGTGAGTAAGTGATTTGTGAATCGATTCAGTAAGGACGTTACTTAAAGCACTTTCTTAGTATAGGAAGGTAGCAAGAGTAAGTTCTTTATATTGAATTGTCTTCTCAATGATATTAGTAGACTTGCCTTTGAGATATAGCTGAGATTCTTCTAGCGAAAATACGTCGAGAATGTGTTTGATATGGGTACCTAGGATACGTTCTAGTAATTTAAGTGCAAAAGAGTTTAAGCTAATTGGTCGCAAATCGTACGCATATTCGGGATAAAAACTACCTTAACCTGTCTCCATGTCTCCGGTAAATTATTGAGATAAAGGCATCCTTTGAAGATGAAGATGAAGTCCAGGAAATGCTTTCTCTTGTAATAACATAATTAATTTGTTCTGCATGAAATAAATTGGTGTTTGGAGGTCTAAGCGTTTCCTAAGCAATGTTCCTTCGATAACACTGGTCTGGCAGAATCTTTTATATCTTCAATCGTTTGACAATATTCTCTCCGACTTTGTTTATGCTGACACTTATTTTGTGCATTATTAGCGTGTTTCTATAAAAACAATTCATTTGTCCTTCAGGTTTAACGCTCTCTTTAAGGTGGATCATTTTAAAGTTTCTAGAAATATTGTTAAAATTTTTCTTTTAGTTATTTTAAATATTGCATTTTAATTTAACTTCCAAGTTTCGTTTTGAATTCGAGTCAACCCTTCTCCAGTTGCTGTTTGTCAATTGTTTGTTCTTCATAGTGCAGTTGCACTTTCGTCCTTTCTTTCCAAGATCATGAGAACTCAGATTTATTAGCTTTTGAAATATCTCGAAAAACGAAAGCTTAATGACGGACATTATGGCTTAAGAATCAATAGATCCACTGATGATCCAATGGTTTACCTTACAACTTTCAGTACTCGGTATGTGAATTCTCTCTCTCTCAACCATTCCTGTGTGCGGGTAATGTTCGCAGGAATAGAGGGGACCTAAAGTTTTAAGCCGAACTAGAACGCTTAATTTGAAAAAAGCACTTTTCATGACAAGAATTACTATTGGAGAATTTGTCAATTCCTCGCAAGAGGCAGTACCCGTGAAAAAAAACTTTAGATGGCATAGGCAGGGGCTAAAATCCAAGACCTCTGGCATGACAGTCCAACGTACTAACCATCATGCCACGGGTACTACATGGCAACGTCATGCCTTTCGTTATTTTACCGATATTTTTACAAACAATGTTCTGTCAAATTAGAGAGTTGTATCCCCCCTCAAACAATTCACCAGTAATACTCGCTAGTTTACTTTAAAGAAACTGTTTTTTAACCGCACTTCAAGAATGTGTAATGCTTCTATTTCGGTATTTAAGACTTTAAGGCCAATTTGGATCGGTATCTTCTCTTAAAAACCTTCCCTAACGATTGTATTGTTTTTAAATACAAACATGTTTAGGGCATTAATAACCCTTTGAGAGCCAGTAAATTATTCAAAAAATAAAATCTTTTATAGTAAAGGTATGTTAAATTTTAAGGGCTGATGTTGATTTTGAATAAAACACAAATTATTTAGGAAATTATTGGAATGTACACCTCCATCCAAAGGTCCAAATTTTCCAAGACGCTGAGACATAGTTGAGGTTCTATGCCGTTAATTTGCCGAATTATCTCATCCTTTAGCTTTTGATTTGTTACTGACTTATCGACGTACAAATTTCTTTCAAATTTCTCCAAAGAAAGAAGTCTACCGGTATAAATCACACGATCTTGGCGGCGAATTGACATCGCCACGTCCAGCAAAAGAGCCATTTTTCCGTTAGTTATGTGGCAAGTGGCACGGTCTTGTTGAAACCATATATCGTCCTTGTAAGCGTGTTAAGTCTTAATACATAATGTTTATCAACGACGAGTGTGAAAGGTGCAATTATTGGGCACACCACGCACCAGTGTTTTCACATCTCCTACAGACTCCTACAAATTTATGCTGGGTTTTTCCGATTATACACACATTTGGACGTTTAAATTGACCAACAAATTCACGAAGTCCACGATATGCATTTTGATAATAAACCTGATTAACTTTAACGAGTTGCTCGATAGTGTATCTTTCTATTTTTCAAATTGAGTTAGTCTGAAATTGAGAAATGTCAAATGAAATGCTGAATAAAACTTGACGTTTAGGTGTGGTTAACATTCAACATCGCAACTTAAAATTTAAACACCCTTGACAAGAAAAAAAACTTATTTCCTTAGTTCCTGTGAGCACTTTAGCGGTCAGCTATCGTCAAATAATTTCAATTATTCTCAATCTATATTCTTCTAGAAAGCGAACACTGTAAGAAAATCCATGTAATCCCGTTTCAATTTGATTTTTAAAAATTCTTTAGACTTCCTTGGAGTTTGCGTCATTCACGAATTTTCAAATTTCATGGAAGGTTATACTAAGTAGTAAAACCATCCCAAAGTTACACACAAAGGAAAAGTAATTCAGCCTGAGTTGGCCATGAGAAGTGATCCAAAAGCGCATCTAAATATTTGTCTAAAGCCTATTTGTTTTTGACGAGACGACAAACGAGAATTATAGGCTAAAATGTATTCTAAAATTTTAATTTGTGCATCCAAGCTGAAAGATCTTAAGAATAAGCAAAAGCATTTTTGTAAATTTTTGTACAGAGTTAAAAAAAAAAAACAACGACTTGTGTTGGGACTGCCTTCAGTTTAAAATAAAAAAATTAAACATTGAAGTCTTCAATACAAACTTGCAAATTTTTGTAAATAGAACTGTGTACAGTATTTGTAAGATAAAATCTTAATTCACATTAAAGTTAAACATTTTTTTTTAATTCAGAAAATTAAAAATAAACAAAACAAATCACAAGTAAAATAAAAAAAAAACACACAAAACAAAAACTTATTATTGTAGTTCCACATTAAAATTTTGTATATTCTAATAAAACCAAAAACATCTACCAACAAACAGATGGCCCTGCAATAGTCAGAATCAATCTTTTCGTTCGAAGTATAATGACGATTAGTGACATTAAAATGGTAAGTCCATAAATGGCATTATTGAATTGCGCCTTTAAAATTAAAAAAAAGCAACCCTCAAATAAAAATATTTAAAAAAACCCAAACCAAAGTTAACTGCTATTTAAAAATAAATCGTTTATTAAAAACAAAAAACAACTTAGTGCCTCTGTTATTTTCCATAAATTAAAACCAAAAAATTAATTAAAACCAATTATATGCAAATAAAATAATTATATACTTGCAAGAAACATAAATATAACTTTTGTTTTTATTTTTATTTAAATATAATTTAATATACATACTATATAGTCTAGAATGCAATTGAAAATTCTATTTAACCATTGATTGAATAAAATGCAACTTAAATTTATCCCTGAACATTAATACATAACTATATTTTATTAGCTATCATTGCATCAATACATTCCAAATCCAAAAAAAAAGAAAACACGAATAATAACTTTTAATGATTAATACAAAATATTTCATTTGCATTAAATTCCTGATTTTAAATGAATAAATTATGGAAAGTATTAAATTGGCAATAACTTTAAATTAAAAAAAATTATGATATTCTAATATCAACAAAAAAAATAAAATCTAGGAATTTACTTGTATTTCAAGATCAAACATTGGCTTTTCGATTTTATTTTTTGTTTTTATTAGTAACAATTTCATTATTTATTTGTTTTTTGAAAAAAAAAAAAACAAATAAATTCTTTTTCATATAAAATCATTGCAAATAAAATTAAATTTAATTGTTCTGGTTGCGAAACAAATATTCCATTATTTTAAAAAAATACTGTTGAAATAAATTTAGTTCTTAACAATCTAGCAATTATTATTAAATAATTTTAATTTTTTTTTTGTTTATGTTTAATATTATTTTTATTCCGCCAGTGGTGTTTTTTTTAACAATTTTCTTTTTATTACTTTTCGTTTCGTATTTGAATATATGTAGCTAAATACTTATTATTTACATATTTAAGTTTGCTTTGTATTAATATTTTGTTTTTTAGTTTGTAAATTACTTGTTTATATTTATTTAAGATTTTTTGCAAATATTTTTATTTTTATTTAATGAAAAATAAAAGTTACATTTCATTTTTGCGACGAACATACACCTTTGTTGTATAGATTTTTTGGCTGTACAAAATTTGCACTGAAAGTCACATTATGCGTCGTATTCTTTATGGGTAATTTTTAATTGGCTGTTAAAATTTTTGAAAATTCACTTACTTTCGCAAAGGTATATGTTTCATTTAAATTAAATGAATCTAGAAGATAACGATAATATTTTATTACCTAAATGCATATTTTTTGAAATAAATACCTAAATTTAGGATGTTTTATTATTGAGTTATTAATTCGAATGGCTGTTTGTGTATTTCAAAAATCAATAAACCATATGATTAAATAAATTGGCAAATTGTGAACTCCCTGATTTTAAAACATTCTCTATTGATACTCCGCTTGTTATATAGCCTATGGGCTATCTAACACTGACAAAATTTCTCAAATCGGAACAGTAGTTCCTGAGATGAACACGTTCAAACAAACAAACAAGCAAGCAAACAAACTCTACAGCCTTATAATATTAGTATAAATAGTTTGCTATAGGTTTCATATTTTCACAATTTGATTCGAACGAAATCAAAATTGATCAATAAGTGAACTCCCGGATTTTGAAACATTCTTTATTGATACTCCGCTCGTATTATAGCCTATGGACTATTTTACACTGAAATAATTTCTCAAATCGGAACAGTGTGTGACCCATCCATCTCAGTCGTTGGACTTTTATCCTTCTGGTCTACGTCGCTGTACTGTACAGCCCGTTCAGCTCGCCGTTTCATCTTCTCCTCCACTAACCTTCTATGCATACGGAACCTTAGATCACGCCAAGAACTTTTCTTTTGAAACGACCTGAGGTGCTTTCATCCACTTTTGTCATAGCCCATGCTTCCCCACCGTATAGCACGATGGGGATGATATCTTGTACAGCGACACTTTGGTTGCTCGAGAAAGGGCGGTTAGCAAGAGTAATTTTCCTTTTGATCTCAGCGTTGATGATGTTCTTTTCTGCTTTTATAGCAGAGTCTAGGTAGTCAAAGCCTTTAACTACCTCAAAGTTATGTCTGTCGATGGTGAAGTTTTGACCGAGACGTCGCGTCGAGTCGGTGTTGTAGGGCCTTTCTTGATGAAAGCATGTACTTTATTTTGCCCTCATTAACCACTAAACCCATTTTGTCGCTTCTGCCTCAATACTCACAAAAGCTCCATTGACATCGCACTGAGTTCTTCCAATTATGTCAATGTCATCACCATTTGCCAGTATTCGGATAGAGTTTTGAAAGATAGTGCCTCAAGTGTTGACGTGGTAACTCTGAACCGAACAAGTCTTTGAAGTAAAATGTCAAAGAAATTGTATGACAGCGCGTCACCTTGTCTACAGCCTTTTTTGACATCGAAAGGTTTTCATAATTTTTGTCCAACCTTTTTGAAGGAGCGCATCCTGCACAAACGGACGCCAAATTTAGCAGGTATACCAAAAATAGACATGGGTTTATATTGTTCGTCCCTGTAGATGCTGTCATACTCGGTCTTGAAATCGATGAAAGGATAGTGGGTGTCGATTTGATGTTCTGGGGTTTTTCCAGGATCTAAACCACACTGATAGGGGCCTATCAGGTTGTTGACGATGTGCTTTAGACGTTCACATATTACGGAAGTGAAGATTTTGCAAGCGATGTTAAAGAGACTGATTTCTCTATGGTTAGTGTAGTTTAGGAGGTCTATTTTTTTCAGTATTTCCTTATTTTAACTAATGTTTACTAATTTTATTATTTGTGTGTTTTTCCCAATGAACTTACAAATCGACTTTTATTTTATGTTTTTTGTTATAGTATTTTTTAAATTTGTGTACAGTCTGTCAAAATGTTGTGGCAACTTCGTATCAACTATAGTATACGACACCTTTTAGACAAAAACCTAAAAAGTATCGTGACAAGTCTTCAAAAAAAAAAAAAGATAAAAATAAGAAAATTCAAATCTTATTTCTCATTATTGTTCTCTATGTTGCTTAACCTAAAATCGATCTTTGAGTTCTCTGCGCGTCATTGTAATCTTTTAAATAAAAATAACTTTTTTCTTTTGTAATTTTACTGAACTTAGAACCTTCTAAACCCAAAAGCTTCATTTTATTGTAAAACCCAACACTCTAAGGCTGGTTTTAAACCTCTTACATTCAATGATAAAACATACCCCAACATTTAATTCATATCAAAAAATATGCATCTTCAAATTATTTAGCAGTTTTTTTTTTGTTGCTATTTTTTATTAAGGCTCTGCATTGTGTTACTTTAATAATTAAAAACTTCTACGTATAAGCATGAGAGTTTGAATAACAGCAGCATATATTTTTATAACACATCTTCAACCAAAAACAAAAAAAAACCTCTCAGTCCATCGTAAAGTATATTTTTTTACAAAAAAAAAATTAGAATGAGCCCCGTCAAAAGCTTTTTCTAACCACACCAATGCATATATTCAAATCCAAATTAATTCATTCTGTAATTTAATTTGTTTTTATTTTGTATATTGTTCTTTTTTTTTTACTTTGTATTGAATTTAATTCTGTTAAAATAATTTAAATTTTAACTTTTTTTTCTTTAGGCAAAATCACTTTTGTTAAACTTCTTTTATTAAAAAAAAAACTTTAATCAAATATAGGATTATTTAATATGCTACATATTTATTATTTTATTTATATAATTTTGTAAAATATGTATCATAATTTAATATATTGAACACAAACTATATAGAAATTAAGGGTAAGAAATAATGTTTTTTTTTGCATTAGGGTAGTTTCTTTTCGTTTTAAATTTAGATTACTATTATTAAATATAATGTACTTAAAACTCAATTTTAGCTGCTACACGGAAGTTTTATTTTTTGGTTATTTATTGTATATGAATTTATAATATTATGATCATCTCAACGAAATATGAATTGAAATCTACAAAAGCCAAAAACCATCTATTTTAACTTCTACAATATGAACAAATGAACAACAAACAACAAAACTACAGACAAAAAAAATAAATTTTAATTCAAAATTCTAGAATTTTCTTTATTTGAATTTCTCTGTTACAATTTTTCTACGAATACAGATGGCCCCGCTGTCGTCCGCGTCAACATTTTTGTTCGAAGTATATCAAAAATCGATGATGTTACAATGGTAAGTCCGTTGATAGTGTATCAAAAAAAAAAAAAAAAATCTGTAAATCTAAAAAAAAAAAAAAACAATAATATAAATATTCAAGTCTTTAAGAATCTGCAAACAATATTTTCGTATATGTATGTAAAAATTAAAATTTTTTCATATATAACTACATTTCATATTTTAACCATAAACTGTAAAATATATTATTTCGAATATATTTTTTTAAAGAAGAGCTATTTTTTCGGTAATTGCTTCAATCACTACGTTGTATAGATAATTCTTCGCAATTTAACTAACAACAAATGAAACAAAAAATACAACTGTATAGTATCTACCATCCGTCTGTAAATTAA
This sequence comes from Eupeodes latifasciatus, assembly GCA_920104205.1. Taxonomy (NCBI): domain Eukaryota; kingdom Metazoa; phylum Arthropoda; class Insecta; order Diptera; family Syrphidae; genus Eupeodes; species Eupeodes latifasciatus. Next base: position 187,204,431 of record OV049924.1, read on the forward strand.
ATTAAAATTAATTGTAAACAAATTGAAATCTTCTTAAGAATGGCATTAATTTTGTGATTGCATAAATTAATGTTTGAAAATATCATCTTCGCATTTCGGTCTTAATTTTCTTCTTAATTTTTTTTTTTTTTTTTTTTCAAAAATAGGTGTATGTTTATTTTTTCGTTTATTTTTGATCTTCTTAATTAGAGAAGAAGACTTTCGTTTCAAGTCTGCTTGTGAATGCTGTAAATACAAAATACAAAAATAATGTTTAAATTTAATATTATAATATCTAATAATAAAAAAAAAACTTGTACAGAAAATTCACCGATAAAAAATATCAAAAAATGAATCACGTCACGTAGAAAATTTGTTAATTATCCTAGTAGCTATTTATTTCTTACTGTTTTGAACAAAAAGGCGGAAAGTTATTGAAAAAATTTGTAAAAAATAAATACATATGCACATTGCAAAGAGGATGGGTGCTAAAGTTGGACCAGTAAACTTTAATAAAGTTTGGCCAACATTCTTTTGCATTAAAAATAACACGGCCAGGCTCTCCAATTATTATACCGATTTTGACCTAAATGAAATTGAATCAAATTGAATCAAAGAATTGAATTGAATTGTATTTCATTGAATTTTATTGAATATCATTGAATTGAACTGAATTTAACTAAATTAAATTGATTTCAATGGAATTGAAATTCTCGAAAAGAAATAACCAACGGCCTTACATCGCCAAATCATAATATTTTGCAGCAACAGTGGTTTAAATCAGTGGTTCCTAAACTTTCTTTTCTAAGATTCGCAACCCTCCACCGAACCCAAATACATTGCGGAACTCCGAGTTTCAACATATACATAACAAAAAGTGAAAACAACAATTTTTTTAAAGTACAGAGTTTTCACTTCTATCATCAACCTAAAATTCGTGCAATGATAAAGAATCAAATTAATATTTTTAAGATAAAGAACTCATTTATTAGAGATTCATAAACTTAGTTGGCTTGTAAAATAATGCAGTTTTTTGTGAATTCCGTTAATTTGTTTAGGGGCTTTAAACTACACAATCAATTTCCACTTATAGCAAAAAGATTGCAATCATTTGTTCAATTCATTCATTTTTCAGCAATCAATTGAATGCAATCTTTGAGAATTCATTCATTCTTTTACATTGTATAGCTGTCTTAAATTAAATTAAACTTTTTGAATTAAGTTTTAAAGAATTCAAAGTTGAAATCATCATTTCATTTAAATCACAAATTAAATTTGCAAAGAATGCAAAATGAATATGAGGAAAAAATGATTGCAATCTTTTTGTAATCCATTATTCATCATTCGAAACTTCAAAAAGTTCTGCAGGTTTCATGAAAGTTGCCAAACCCCTACAACTTTTGCGCAGCACCCCGAAATTCCACGGAACACAGTTTAAGAATCGAGGAGTAAGATAGTTAAAGAACACTTTGGTAAAATCAGTAACAGTTCGTGTGAGACAATTACAAAAATTGAGTTGAATGTGCTAAGGTGTTAATTAATTTTTGATATAGTAAAATTTAATAATGAACAAGTTCTCGGTCTCTATAACCCTTAGCAACCACACGGGTTCTTGGAAAAAAAAAATACAACTTCACTATTTTGCAGTAAATTATATGATTTAAGATTAGATAAGATTTATTTCATTTTAAAAATTTCAATTAACAATTATTTAGATGCAAAAATCTGTTAAGCATGGTTTTGCCGTCTGCCCGATTGACATAATTTACTCACAGCTAATGGTATTTCAAAAGTTAAAAAGGATAGATACAAATTTTCATACAAGAAAAGAAAAGTGAACATAATTCTTTTGCTAGACTTCCATTGGGCTGGTATTTAAAAGGCTTCATTAATGATTTGGAATCTATAGGACATTGCTTTTTGATAGTAGAAGTGCAGCTGTTTTACATCGCGATCGCAGTTAGGAAGAGCTTCTACCTCTGCATCGCTTAATACATCACTGCCAAAGAGAGTTCTTCTTACTTCTTTCAAGATTAAACGCTTTCTGATGAAATGCATTATGTCTTTCCTCACTGATACATGGTGCAAAGCGTGAAAGATCGTTTCGGTGCTGCATGAAGTTCAATCTTACCAACTCTTATTTTATCTTAAATACAGCCGATATCAGTTTTTGATTAGAATCAATCCTTAAATAATTTCTTTTACATGGATACATTCAAGCCTATATTTTTCGTCTAATTTAGCGATGTGATCGTAGAGTGCATTTTTGAAATCTCTTCATATCACAAAATTCAGCCAGCTTCTCTTGATTTCTCGAACCAAGGATTCTCCTTTTGAATATTAAAGAGCTATAACTTTTGACAACCTTTGAATAGGCATGTTTAAAACTCTCAAAAGATAGTCAAAAGATGTAGATTAAGCGTTTTGATAAAGAGCAAAGACAGTCCGGTTTCATTCATGACCATATAATTTGGCGTGTTTTTCGGTAGTTGAAAACATCTTTTGACACAAAACCTTAGTAATTTGTCAACAGTTTCATATTTTTCATATCCCCAAGTTTGTGCTGCATACAGCATTATATCTAAAGAATGATTTTTAAAAAGCTATATGAAAGTTTAAAAAAAAAACACATAAAATTCAGAAAAATGCATGAAATTTTTATTTGAATCGATAGTACGGTCCATATAATATAATGCTAGAAGATTATTTCATGCAAATGTTGACCTCAAATAGTCCATCCACTTAGTCCAATTTTGGCATACTCTTTCGGCCGGTATCTCACGAATAAATGCTTTAATGTTGTCTTCCAAAGCGTCAATTTGGCGTTTTTCTTTTTTAGTTCAGAGCAGAGCTCGAACTGTCAAAAAAATAATTGTGTTTCTTTTTGAGCTCTGATCGTTCAGAGCTTCAAATTCGTGTTTCTTTTTTTAGTTCTGAGCATGTTCAGAGCGCGCTCTGTGAGCTCGGAATAAAATAACAGAGAAAACGGAGTAAAATGTTGAACACTCTGCTCTACTCTGTTCGCCCCGACTCTGCTCAGTGCTCAGCTCTGAACTAAAAAAGAAAAACGCCAATTGAAGCGGGCTTGCCTGTATAGACATGAGCTTTAACATAGCCCAACAAAAAATAGTCTAAAGGCGTTAAATCGCACGATCTAGGCGGCCAATTGACCGGTCCCGAACGTGAAATAAAATGTTCACCGAACTCGCCTCGCAATAAGTCCATTGTTGCGCGTGCTGTATGGAATGTGGCGCCGTCTTGTTGAAACCACATGTCAAGATCTTGCATTTTGGGCAAAAAAAAGTTGGGTATCATCTCACGGTAGCGCTCACCATTTACAGTTACGTTACGATTGCATCATCTTTGAAGAAGTACGGTCCAATGATGCCACCAGCCCATAAACCGCACCAAACTGTGACTTTTTGTGGATGCATTGGTAGCTCTTGCAATGCTTCTGGCTGATATTCACTCCAAAATCGACAATTCTGCTTATTTGCGTACCCATTGAGCCAAAAATGGGCTTCGTCGCTCGCTGCAAGAAGCACGCGATGAACTTTCACACATCAGAGCACATATTTTGATAATAAAATTCAATAATTTGCAAGCGTTGTTCGTTTGTAAGACGATTCATGTTTAAATTATAGACCAACTGAAGATGTTTCACAGTGAAACAAAACACGAAACGTGCGTCAGCTGTTTAAACCAGCAGTGTTGCCAAAAAGATAATAACAAACAAAGTGACAAAGTGAAAACTTTGTATTTTACGTTATGGGAAAGAAGATTGTTTGCAAAGCATTTTTTCTAAGTAGCGCTTACTGCGCTCTTGGCCGGAACAATATTTCTGGCAGCCGGTCTATAACAAGGTTGATAACATATGTAAGTCAAAGCCACCAGGACATTATCGTCATCTCCTTTATTTCTTCTGATAGTTCCAGAAACAATTTGAAAGGATCACCTAACTTTGATTATAATACTTAGTGTAGTTTCTCATGAAAATGAACCAAATATTTCTGATAAACGAAAATAGGTCATCTGGGTATCTATTCTCTTTTCAAACGAAACACAGACAAGACTGTAGAAACTCAAACCAAATTCAAGGAAACACTCCTGAAGAATAAAATCTAAGCTCTAGTTTCAAGAACGTGTCGGATGATTTATCTTGTTCTGAGTTTCTTCCAGTAAATTCTTCCTTTGTTTTATTGTTCGAAAATTGTACATCTAATGAACAGTTTTTCAGTGCGAGATAGTTTTAGAGTTAAGCTCGAGTTAACTCCTAAAACATGTTTTTCAGTTTATTATAATTTCGTAGTTAACTCTGAGTTAACCCTTCAAATTAGGTGAATTAACTCTGTTTTGAAAACAAATGTTTTTGACAGGAACTGAAATTGCAATTGAAAAGTTATTTCTATTTCTTGGCTGTTAACCAAAATGTCAAAATCTTTCGATAGTTTTTTGACAACTAAATCGATAACTTTTCAGTGAATCTAAATTATTATATCACTAATCGTGTGTCCGCTAAGGGTTAAAATTCAATTCAAAAGTGAATTTTCAATTATAATAAGAAAGAAAAAAGAAATCGCTGGACTTAATATTAGCTTCTTTGTGCGTTTCAATTTCTTAGTTCCCATGAATATAAAGAATCGAAAAATTAAAGTTGCATTATTCTTAAGTATTAAGAAAAACGTCGAAGTGACTATCGTACTTTCCTTACAACCAAAAGTGAGTGTCAACTTACAAAGGTGAAATTGTCATTAACCGTTAATGAACCCCTACTCTTTTCTCACACTATTTGTACTTAATTAATTTGATTGATGATTTAACATTTAATGAAATATCAAAAATCATCACAAAATGAAAATTTTACAGCCATATTTTTAAGTTTCTTTAAAGTGTTATAACATATAAAAAACACTAAATACACGCTTATTTTAAAATAAAAGCATACCATCATTTCAAACATAAAATCAATATTCAAATCCAAGCAGAAAGAAATAAGCTACTAGAATAATACACAATAATAATAATTAAAGATAAAAACCTTATACTACAACCAACCACACTAGTTTAGTCTTTTACAAAATTAATACGATTCTAAAATTTTTTAAAACTCCTTCAACTATAGCTCTTCAAAATACTCGTACATCAGTGTACAATTTTCAACGAAACAATTGCCACAAAAATAATATTTTTTTTACTTAAACTTAAAATACCCTGAAAAATAATCTGTCTGTATTAAAAAACCAACAAAAATATATATATTATATTATTTTTCCATAATAACGAAAATAATAAAAATAAAGCAAACTAAATACTTTTTTCCAATTTGAAAATTTGGATGTTTTGACGTATACATATAAATATTGAGAGAAAGTTCCTATTTTAATTTCATTTATGTCAATATTCATGTTTTAGAAACATTTATTATAAGTTTTAAGTTAAAGCACATATTTCATTTCAATAATTATTTAAAACAAAAAAAAAATCAAATCATAGTATTTCTGTTTAATTATTATTATTTTTGTTCGAATTGGATTTAACGCATTTGCATTGATTATTATTAAAATTATAAAGAAAAAAAAGTAACTTTCATTATGTTGTATCGAAATTATTTATTATTTTGCATTTGAACTAAATTTTTTAATGTTGGTTTTTGATTTCTTTTTATGTCAACTATATGTTACATAGGGCTTTTGTGAAATGTCTTTTTGGATCTCTCTTATAAATAATAAAACAAAAGTATTTGTTCTTTTTTTGTCAATATCATACAAATTTGCCAAATCGATTTTCGTAAATGGCATTTATATAGTTTGAATACTTGAAATATTTTAAAAATATAAAATTATTAAGCAATATAAGCAATAAGTGTATGTTCCTATATTATTTTACTTTTAATTACTCTAAAAATATAAATGAAAAAAAAATATAATATTATATGTGTTATAAATAATCTTGTTTAATTTTTAGTTTTTTTTTAAATATTTTATTTAATTTATTTATTAAATAATGGTATAATGTGTGCTTTAGTCGTACAAAAATTATAATATACATTTCAGTGTCTTTCTCTCCATTTTTTCTTTCTTAAAATACAATATTTATTTTTTTTTTCTTTCCTATAAAGTATAAAACATACAACTTCTTTCGTATTCTATTTATATATATATAAATATATATATATCAGTCTTGTATTATTAAAAGGAATTATTATTAATTTTTGAATGTTTGTTTATACTCTTTTTTAAAATTATTGATTTATATTTAATACTTTTATATTTAATTTTTTAATTATTTTTTTTTTATCAAAACAAATTTTATCAAATGGCGAGCTTAATTATGGGGGGAAATCTAATTAAGATATTTCAAAAGATTCTGTTTATAGAGCTTGTAGGGCTTGAAAAGTAATTAGTTAAAATTAATGCTATAAATTTAGGTAAATAATATTTAATTATCTAAAACAATTACAAAAAAGGGTTTTGTGGTGTAATTTTGAAAACAATTTAAATTAAAATCAATTTGTTTTTAAAATTTATTTTTTGTTTTTTTTTTTTTTAAGCAAATGTTATCATGAATTAAATCTTCTACTATCTCAAAAACGAATATATATAGTTTCATCATTCTGTTTTCAACATGCACTTATTATTTATTATTTGTTTTTGTAGCGAGATCCATGTAGACATTTTTTCAGATAAAAACAATTTTTTAAAAATTTTTTGGTTCAGTTGTCATCAAAAATCATCTCTTACTTTGAATTTATAATTGTTTGTTTTTGAAAATACTCACAATTCTTCCGGATCTGGGTTGATTTGAAATTTGTTGTATGCTGCAGTTTTATAATTAATATATAAATAAAACCTTTTACTATAAAATCCGTGGGTGATCCCGATAGCGGGACATATTGGACCTCAACTACTCCTACGCGCTTTTGTGTTTTGAGCTTCTTCCAGATCTTTGAAAATCCCGACAATAACTTCTCGACTGTTCTTCTCCACCTGCTTCTTGGTTTACCTACTCTTCTGCCTTCTTGGATGATTGCATTCCCCTGCATTGCCTGTCTTCCAACACATTCATTACCTTTTCGAAGCCTATGTCCAATCCACTGCCACTTGTGCCTTGGTAGAATAGTGCCAATGCTATATCGAACTTCATAGACACCTATTAAGGAAGGTCTGCAGCTTCCTGGTTAACGATGCTGTTATTTTTCAGGTGCTGCAGTACTTATTCCATGTAGCTTTGAATTCAAGCTGATATAGTTGTTCCTTCAAATATTGGACAACATCCCGAACTTGTTCGGTTTCGCCCTCAGTAGAAATCATACTGGAAACTCTCTACTTTTTCTATTGGTCGTTGAGCAATATTTACCCAGAGAGGATGAGTGAGATGTTCCAAGTCTTCGAGTGTTAATTTTCAGCCCCACGATTTCTGCTTCTCTCTCCATCCTTGGTGCCATTTGATGGAGATCAATTATCCTATCTATATTACAGCAAGCATACATCATCTACGTAGTCTAGAAGTTTCAGGTACGTTTTCAGAGTCCATCTTATTTCTTCGCACTGTTCGATAACGATTCGTGAGGTGCGGAATTCTGCTTGTTAAGCGTCGCTTCAGTGTTGGTCTGAGTGTTCTTTTACACGTTCTAACATAATTTTCGGTACTATTTCGGCACCCATTCAGGTCTCTTTTTTTTGGGAGCTTGGCAATCAATAAAATAAAAAGTCAACTAGAAAATTTGGGAATATTTGCATACAATTATTGAAGTCTTAAGTCCGCCACACACGACAATAACATTTTGGATTCGATTCACGCCACTAAAAATACCTGCTTTTTTTGATTAGCAATTACTTTTCGGACCGTTCAATACAAAAGGTATTGGGTGGGAGTTTTAGCGTGAAAACATACAAAAAAATACTGGTGTGCCGCAAGGCTCTGTTCTGTCTACGACACTCTTTCTCATTTTTATTAATGATCTACTATCTGAAACTTCTAATCCAGTTACAAGACGATAGTACCCTCATCTTTTCATATTTGTGTTTTGATTCAAAATGTATGATAAGTTTATTCAATTCTGATTAAATGGGGAATCAAAAACTGAGTAGGATTTAATGCGTCGTTAAAACACAATTAACCTCCTTTGTCACTATCTATCAGTGGCACTTGCATCAAAAAGACTGAAAACCTTGAAATTGTCGATAGGTGAATCGCCAATCAACTTTTGTGGAAGGATCACATACGGGAAGTCGCCAAAAGTGTCGCAGATGTTTCTAAAAGGATTAAAGAAGTTTTATATTTTCCTTTGATCAATCTATTAACTATAGGACTTAAAATCATACTTCCAAAGCTAGTGTATAATACCCATCCTTGTGCTGGTGCTCCTACAAATTACTTAAGTCACTTGGACAGTATTGAACGTAGAGCATTTAAATTTATTGTTGATGATATCATCGTTGAATTATTTATTTCACTTGTACGCTGTCGTAAAGTTTATTGGGTCAACCTTTTTACCGATATTATAACCGATTAAGGCCTAGAAAAATGAGCATTTGCATTTCTCCAATCAAACAATTCAACCCTAATACTCACGCCTCCAGGAATGCTCACTCACCAGTACAGCCTCGAGTGCATCTTCGGGCCAACTGTCAAGTATGGAGTTTTGTTCCTTAGCCGTACTACGCGAATGTGAAATGCTTTAACACACTCGGTCTTTCCTAGTTAGTGCAATATTCAGGAAATCAAAACCAATGTTCACCGACACCTCCTTTCAAACCATACCACTGATTAAAAATTTCACTAAATAATACTCATGGCTCAAAAATTAACCATCTCCTTTAAATATTAAATTTTACTTACTTAAGATAGCGCTACAGCCCTGTGTAAACTAGGTTCTCACCCATTAAACTTCTACATTTAGCTCGGCCCCTAGGTAAATGTCTCCAGTTGCGCACTCCGACTTGGGTGAGGTCACTTTCCACTTGTGCGTGCCACCTGATCCGCGGTCTTCCTCTAGTGCGCTTTCCTGTGGGTGTGGATTCGAAGACTTTCCGGGTCGAAACATTGGTTTCTATACGCACTACGTGGCCCAGCTATCTCAGTCGTTGCCCTTTTATCCTTTTGGCTTAGTCTTCATCGTTGTACAGCCCGTACAGCTAGTCATTCCATCTTCTCTTCCACTCATCTTTTGTCTCGAAACAACGCAAGATGCGCTTTTATCATAGTCTTCTGCACCGTTAAGAGATGTTAAGGGTCTAATATAGCGACACTTGGTTGCTCAAAAGAGGGCTTTACTATTCAATTGCTTTCTTAGCGCAAAAACACGGCGGTTAGAAGGAGTATCTCTTCGTTTGGTCTCAGCGCTGGTGTTGTTGTCTGTGTTCATAGCGAAACTTAGGTAGACAAAGTCCTTAACTACCTCGAAGTAAAGTCAGAGTTGTAGGCCCATTCTTGATGACAGCATGTACTTTGTTTTGGCCTCATTAACCGTTAAACTCATTTTTGCCTCCTCTGTTTCAATACTCACAAAAGCCCCATTGACATCACGCTAAGTTCTTCCGATTATGTCAATGTCATCAGCATATGCAAGTAATTGGACAGACTATTCTTTCAAGGACGATGTTAAATATTCAGTTTAGTTGTTTCCAATCTTTATAGAGCATCGTTCGTCCCTATAGAAGATGTCATTAATACTGTCTTGAAATCGATGAAATGATAGTGCCTGTCAATTTATTAAATATTTCTTAATTAAAAAATTAGTAAGCCCTTTCTTCACATGTTCGGAAGCAATAAGAAATTGTTTGAGTATTAACAATCAAAGAAATTAATTTCTTTTGTTTTTCGTTTGACACCTAATAATGATTTGATCAGTTTCATAATTTAATTTTTCAGTATTCTTTTTCTTTTTATATGTATCTTTTTTTATGAAATTAAAGGCAAATTAAGTAGGTTAATAATTAATAAAGATAAAACAAGTATGTGAAAGAAGGCAGCACAGCGCTACGCAACAAGTCCTAAACTGTAATGGTGCGACGACGCACGGCACTTTTTCGCTATAATATATCGACTGTAGTTTTTGTTTTATGAAACAATTTCAAATTAAATTATATATATTTTAATTATAATTATTACAAGTATTGATATTTCTAAGAATAAGTTTAAAATTTAAGTAGGTATATTTAAGTACTAACTAAAAGCGTTTGGTTTGTATTAACAACGTTTAAAAAAAAAAAAAAAAAACAAATATTTGTAAAACAAAATCCTGTCATCAATCACAACATACAACACTCAAAACTTACTTCTACCATAATCATTCTTTGTTTTTATTTTTAAAAAAGGTTATCATCATCTTGAATATCTAAATAAAATGCAAGGAAAGACTAAAAGAGTGCGAGGGTATAAACTTACTTACAATTTTTTTTTAATCAGAAATTTGAAACTTTCAAATACAAAAAACAAAAACAAATAAAGAAATCACTTAACTTAATTAAATTTAATATCATAAACATTTTAGAAAATTTGCCCACCTATGTCACAGTCAACATGTTCCTACGGTCAATTTCTAAAATCGACGATTACAAAATGGTGAGTGAGTTTCTCAGTCAAATGAGAATCAAAAAACAAATATCATTCAGCACAAAATACTAAACACCTTAAATATAAATATAATATTATATTTTGTATAATGCATAAATTATACATTATAAAATTATTAAGAAAAAAGAAATGTCTGTGTTTTTTGTATACCATATACGAAATATGTATCTAATGAAATGAGAGTAAATTAAATTGTGACAAACAATTATTATTAAGACTATTTGTTTCAGTGTTATATTATTTTAGTCGATTTTTTTTTAAATTTATTTTTTTTTTAAATTTGGTTTTCAATAAGTTGTTTTATTTTTAATTTGAAAAACTATCCACTTATTATAATTTATATTTTGAAATGAGAACTGATGTGATATCTATATACATAAAAATAGTTTGCTATAAATATATCGATTTATGGAATTAAACTCTGTGATAATATTTATACATAAATATATATATAATTTTGTGTCATTTAATATACATATAATACGATTGTGTAAAAATAATAAAATCAGCTTTTGTCTTATTTGTTTATCTATCTATCTCTCTCTCTCTCTCTTATTCTATAATTTATTTATGTTTTTTTTATGTAATGTTACTTCTTTGTACCTTTTTTTTTGTAAAATAAGTATTGAAAATATCATAATCAGGATTGATCTACGAGTATTTTTTGTAACCAGCGCCACTGGCGACCTCAAGTGTTAAATAGATTATATTAAGAGCTTTCATTTTAGAAAATTTCTTACTTATGACCTCCAATAAAATTTTGGATTGAAACTTCATTTTGACAAAAGTTATTCAATTTAAATATTGTTACCAATTTTGACATAAAGATTTGAATTTTTAACAAATCAAGAATTTAGCTTTATTAGAAAGAAAAGGGTTTGTCAATGCAATAGAGGCCCAGTTTTCAACTTAACATGCACCAGTAACGATCCGAATATTATCTTTCAAGACGTCAATCGTCTTAGTCTTATCTATGTGGATAAGCAACTTCACGCCTACGCGCGCCGCCGCAGGCCCACAACAAAAGTTTCCTTTTAAAGAGTGGTTAAATTTTAAGGGCCGATGTTAATTATCATTCACCCAAATCCGGAAATTCTCCTTAATGACGAATCTACTGAGGTGAAAACGTGCCTCATCACTGAAGATACTTTTCTTCTAAAATTGATCATCCACTGCTGCCATTTCTTGCTACCATTCTAACCATTGACGACTGACACCTTTAAATGGTCAAGAGGCTTTACTTCTTGCAATATTTTCTGTAGTAAGAGCTGTACAAGTATGCACTGCTGTTTTCACATGTCCTAAGGACCCGGTGCGATCACATTTTTGCTCGATTTTTCCCTTTGTCGCACATTTGTACACCCATTTTTATAATAAGCCTGAATAACTTTAACGCGTTGCTTGATTGTGTTTCTTTCCATGGTTCAAATTGAGTTAGTCTAGTCTGAAATTGAGAAATGTCAAATGAAATGCAGAAAAAAACTTGACGTTAAGGTGTAGTTCACATTCAACATCGGCCCTTAAAATTCAACCACCCTTTAAATTGATTTGTTTGCTGAGTGGCGCGAACCGAAACATTATTTTGTGATAAATTTCCACGATTTGCAAACTTTTTTCAGAAATTTGTCTAACGAATACGATTGTGGGTTTACACGACCAATTGGTTTTTCTGAGAATTTTCAATCACCTTAGACTTATCGACTTCACATAAACTCATAAAAAATAGTCCACCGGTATTAAATGGCACAATTTTATAGGCAACGCCTTGCCACAGGTCCACGATGCGCGAACCGAACCATTATTTTGTAAATAAATTTGTATGGCCTGCAAACGTTATTGGTTAGGAGTAAATCGATTTATTATTAAATGACAAATCAAACTGAGCATAAATGAAGTCACACCTGTCAAAAGGACCAACTCCGAAAAAAGTATTGCCAGGTTCACACGTATTTAAAAAAAAATTATAATGTTCTTGTATTTAAAAACCACAATATAATTGATTCCTTAACAGAAATTCGCATGCAAGTTATTGTAATGGCAATAATCGTTCTCATTTCAGTTGCTTAGGGATTCATAACCTCAACATAATATTGAAGTTCCTTTCATCTTCCGCGTTTTTAAAAAGGTTGCCAACAAAGTCTTACAATATCAAAACCACAATATAATTATTGATTCCTTAACAGAAATTCGCATGCAAGATATTGTAATGGCAATAATGGTTCTCATTTCGATTTCAGTTGCTTAAGGATTCATAACCTCAAAATGATATTAAAGTTTCTTTGATGTTCCACGTTTCTCAAAAGGTTGCCAACAAAGCCTTACAACATCAAAACCTTACATAAGAGCTTGAGGCTAGATTGTACATGAAAACGATTTTTATCGAATGTACATATAAGCTTGCTTGCATGCTTTATTTTAGGAAAAATTTGGTAAGCATAAAAAAGGTTACAGTGCGCAAGCATTCAAAGCTGGAAATATGCTGTCAGACATTTTTTTAGAAATATTTAAGAAAAGTTTAACCCAGTGGAAACTCTCAAAAGAGAAAAAATACCGGATTTTAAAACATTCTTTATTGATACTCCGCTCGTATAAGTCTTAGCGTGATTTTATATATCTCTTACCCTTCCTGAATAATTAGGAGAGCTTAGACTGAAATAATTTCTCAAATGGGAGCTTTAATTCCTAAGATTAGCGCGTTCAAACAAACAAACAATCAAGCAAACAAACTCTTCAGCTTTATAATATTTGTATGGATTAAATTTTAATACCTAAAGCCAAAGAATATTAAAATAACATAGTATATCAGTTTTTTTAACATTTGGCTTTTTTTAACATAAGGCTCAATTTGTCTTTTTAACACTTGAATTAACCTTTCGATTTTTTTTGGAAATGCATTACATACAAAAAAATAAGCAAAATAATTTATTTATCAATAAATTAACTGTGAAAATGTAAACCTATATTTTTGTTTTTTGTATTTTATACTATTTTTTTTTTGTTTTAAATAAAAAAAAATATATTATTTACCTTATTTCAATCGTCTTTCTTCACTTGCTTTATGCTTTCCACAATAAGTTTTGTCTTTTTGTATACATTTGTGTATTTTCTTAATTTTTTCGTTTTGTTTTTCTTTTTTAAATAAAACAAAATTGGCACTAACAAAAATATAAGAATATAATATAATTTATAGGAATATATGACTTCAATAAATAAAATATTTGAAACCCATATTATTGGTTTTGACTAAAATAGAAATAAAAATAGTTTAGTAAATAAGCTAACTGACGTAAAAAAAGTAAACTAATTTAATTATCTGCATATTAAATTTATTCAAATAAAAAAAACTATCCATCTATTGATTACAATTAATAAAATCTTTAAGAAAGACTCAAAATAAGAATTTCTCCTTTTTGACGAAGCAGTTTTGCAGAACGTCACAAACATTGCTGTGAAAATGCATACGCTTCCTAAATTATTCTTAATATTGTTCTTAGTTTTTAGACCTCCTTTCGTTTTGAAGAAAAGGTATTCTAAAAGAGAAATGTATCGGGTTTAACAATAAGGACTTGACAACTTTTTTTCAAACAAAACGCAACCATTTGAGATTTGAGTTTTTCTACCCATCTGATCTGGCTGTTATCTAAAAGAATTATATGCGTCCAAAGCTTGAGTATATAATTCCCATCTCTGGGCTGGTGCTACTGCTATTGCATTCTTCCGCTTACACAGTTCAGCCCTAATGCTCGCGCTTCTGGGAATGCTCACCAGTATACCCTCGAGCCCAACTTGAGTCGTACTTTCAAGTGTCTTTCCCAGTCATTGCATTGCAATATTCAGGAATTCAAAACCAATGTGCACGGACATCTCCTTTCAAAACCTCTCTCTTTCCATTTCCTTGTGCTCACGATGTGTCTCTGCATAATAAGGGAAGTAATAATAGTTATTTTTTGAGGATGAATTGGTGATTCATATTTTGTTAATGCCGAACCCATTTATCTAAAAATGAGATGTCTTAGCGATGAAATGCATCACATTGGTGCATCTTCTCTAGAACTTTATCGGAGAACGTACGTTGCCGTGTCACTTAAAATCAATTCTTTCAATTCTTGAAAAAAAAAAGCTTGATCTTGTATGGATGTAAACCAAAATCCTTACGCAAAATACGCAATAATGTGGTCTTAACGATGCTCAATTCGTGAGAACACCCTGGAATTGACTGATTTGAATTTTTAGCTACGGACCCGCAGATATATTGTTGACACAACGACTAAACCAACATTACACCAACGTATCAATATAATGAAATTTGTTCACTAAAATTTGTATTACATTTCTACTAAGGGCGATAAATATGAATCAAAATTGGAGTTAAAGCTCCTAAAGTTGAATTCAGCGGCTGCGATAGTTAGTGAAAGAGTGCGTTGTTGTCAAGTCCCTACTGAAACCCCTTATATTTATCTCGATTTAATTTGGATTACCAATAGTATTTGGATAGCTGAGGGGCCAGTTATAGTTTTATAAAATATTTGTTTGATTTTTTTGAAATTTTTTTGGATAGGTCTGATTATACCGATAGTAAAAAATTTCCTGACTAAAACCCAATGGAAAATCTTTTCAGATAGAAATCTGTCATTGAAACGGTATGAAATTAAAACAAAAAATAGTGGAACTATTCGATTAATTTTTTGACATTAGAGAACAGAATCAAGAATCAAGTGTTCAGAAAAACTAATTTCTCGCAGAAAAACATAAAAATACATTTTTAGAGGCCAGTAATTGCTATTATTATTAAAAATTAACTAAAATAAAAGTTCTTAGCTATGTAACTATAGAGTATTTTCTTTAAGGAAAAAAATCCGCCTACTCCTAGACTTGTTTCTTACCTTTGATGCTAATAAAATCGCATTGTATTACCGACTCTAGACAAGTTAGTCCATTGTATCGTATCCGCTAATTCATCATGTCAAAGAAAAAACAGTTAAAGTAAAAGACTCTACGAGAACCGTTTAGCAATATGAGAAAATCAACTGGGAGGGTCTCAACTACTGCTTCTGGAACATTAACTGGTCACTATGCTACCTCGATAGTGACTCGGATTAAAGTGAAGATATGGTTACAAATTTATTTCTTCGTGGGATGAGAAATCGTATCCCAAAGGAAACTCATGGTTTGATCCGTGCTATAAAGAGGATTAGAGATGTGAGTTTCCGTTGATATTAAGCCAACACCACTGAGGAAAACCGGAATAAGTTCAAACAGTCTATAAATTTCTGCAACGGTCATATTCGAAAAAATCAAATGTTTGCATGATCAGAAATTACGACAAAAAATACTACAATGTCAAAGGTAGTAATTTGTCATTTGTAAAAAACTTACGAAACACCCCGTCATCACCGGTTCCAACGCTCGTCTACAATAATACTCCCTATGTAAGTTCGATTGATGAAGCCAATTTGTTTGCAGCACAGTTTGCTGTTAATTCGACGCTACCAGAGAAAATCAGGAGTCCTCCTGTTCTTGAGAGCGCAATCGATTTTATGGGATGAGTTTTCTTTCGCACTCGTGCAGTAGCAAGAATCCTAAAGGACCTTGACAGACACAAATCCGCTGGCCTGGAGAGTATCCCCCCCCCCCTGAGCTCATTAATATTAGGAAAGAAACAAGGAAACTTTTCAATAGGGCTAAACGCACTAGACTAGATAGCGATTGGGAATGTTATAAAACCAGTCAAAGAAAATTCAAAATTAAAACTCAAAGGGCGAAACGAAGCTCATGGAGAAACTTCTGCAGTAGCATTGAGTGTACTAACCATTCAGCAAGACTAAGGAAAATACTCTCCAAAGTAAACACACCCATAGGCTCCCTAAAAGGACCTAATGATCAATGGACAGAGTCCTGTGAAGAAAGCCTAAAACTCCTGGTTCAAACACACTTCCCAGGATGTAGCACAGACCTAATAAACGAGTCAATATACACCATATACTCGGTACCTGAAATTCCTAGGGAATTGATAACAAAAGAAAAGTTAATCTGGGCTATTAACTCATTCTCTCCTTACAAATCCCCAGGCCTAGACGGCATCTTCCCCTTGATGCTGCAAAAAAGCAGTGATATCATCACACCACATCTGATAAACATATTCCTTAACAGTCTTAAGTTAGGATATGTCCCGAAGGCTTGGCGTGAAGTTAAAGTCGTCTTCATACCAAAAGCCGGCAAGCCCAGTCACACAGAACCAAAAGACTTCAGACCTATCAGTCTAACCTCTTTCACACTAAAAACACTTGAGAGATTGATTGATATGCACATCCGTAGCAACTTAAAGCCAGAATCTTTATCACCATTTCAGCACGCCTATACAAAAGGAAGAAGTGTAGAAACAGCCCTACACTGTGCAGTTAGAACAATAGAGAAGTCGCTCGCGGTGAAAGAATACACCCTTGCCTCTTTTCTTGATATCGAAGGAGCATTCAACAATGTCCACAACAGTGCCATAGAAAAAGCTCTCACTGATCTTAAAATAGAACCTACACTTATAAAATGGATTACGTGTATGTTGAAAAGCAGACAAATCCATTGCGTACTAGGTAGCTCTGATATAAAGATGTATACATCTAGAGGGACTCCACAAGGCGGAATCCTCTCACCCCTCCTCTGGACTTTGGTGATGAATGAAATTCTCATCAAACTCAAAAACAGCGGTGTCAGAATTATAGCTTATGCCGACGACTTAGCGCTTCTAGCGACGGGTAAATACCTGACCACGGTAAGCGAACAACTAGAAGGCGCATTAACTTTGGTCAATAACTGGACCAAGAAATGCGGTCTGAAGATTAACCCCCTGAAAACAGAACTGGTACTTTTCACCAACAGAAGGAAAATACCTTCTTTTGAGATACCAAAAATTGACAACACCCCACTTATAGTTTCAGAAAAAGATACCTCGGAGTTATCTTGGACAAGAAACTCAACTGGGGTCTAAACATACAGGAAAGATAGAAGAAAGCCATGATTGCACTCTACTCGTGTAACAGGATTCTGGGAAGCAACTGGGGACCAAGTCCAAAGATAATCATGTGGATGTACACAGCCGATTAGACCCATCCTAACTTATGGCAGTTTGGTTTGGTGGCAAGCTCTGGAGATATCCACGAACTTAAAAACCCTTACCAAAGTACAAAGAATGGCATGCATTAGCACTACGGGGGTGATGAGGACTACCCCAACTGCGGGTCTCGAAGCGATCCTAAATCTCACCCCCATAGACTTATTTGCACAAGAATCAGCAGCAAACAGCGCTCTCCGACTTAGTCAGACCGATATTTGGAGATCTAGTCAACACGGTCATACCACGATCCTTATAAAATACGTTAGCAATAACGTTCGTACTGATTACATGACCCCTTATCTAGACTTCAATAAAAACTTCACTACCAGCTTCCCTAATAGAGAGGACTGGGAAAACAGTGTACCCTACACTAACGAATCGAATCTTACCATCTTCACCGATGGTTCGAAAATGACTACTGGGGTAGGGGCAGGTTTCTACTCAGAAAATCTTAGCCTTGCCAGTTCATTCAGACTTCCTGACCATAGCAGCGTCTTCCAAGCTGAGATCTTGGCAGTGAAAAACGCTGCTAATCAAATATCCATGATGGCGATACCACACGCTGATATCACCTTTTTCATTGATAGCCAAGCAGCAATAAAAGCGATCTCTGCCACGCAAATCAAGTCAAGCTTGTTTCTTGCTGTCGCGAAGAGCTAAGGGTTCTTGGTATGCAGCACAACGTAAGACTCTGCTGGGTTCCCGGTCACAGTGGTGTGCCAGGAAATTAAAAAGCGGATGAGCTTGCAAGAGAAGGCTCGGTATTTGATCCCTCTCTGATAGACCACAACATCAGAATCCCTCAATGCGAACTAAAGAAAAACATTAGTAATAATATCATTCAAAAAGCAAATGATAGATGGAACCTACTAGAAACCTGCGGTAATACCAGGAAACTCTGGCCTCATTACGACAAGGAAAAATCCAAAAAGATTTTACTTCTCAAAAAACCGTCCCTAAGATCCCTCATAAGTGTGATAACGGGACATAACCTACTTGGCTACCACAAAAAGAAGATGGGGCTTAGTACGGACGACATATGCAGAGGCTGCGGCGATGAGGATGAGCACGAAAACACGGCTCATTTTCTATGCCACTGTCGAGCACTCTGCCGTACCAGATCAAAATTCTTAGGCAACTATTTCTTCAATGAACTAGAAGAACTATCTGAACTCCCAGGCAATCGCCTATTGAACTTTATCAAGTCCACCAAATGGCTCGATCAACCATAGAATTCATAGGTTAAATCACTTTTTCAGAAGTTACAACACTTCAGGGTATCACAATGGATCTACATTGATCTAAGTGTGACGGTAATAAAATCAACTGTCAGCCCATATAACCTAACCTAACCTAACCCCCCTAATGTTCTGAATAATTGTTTTTCAAAGTTGGCAAAACTTTTGCGCAAGCTTTTCCATCTTTTTACTCTACTCTAGCGAATTTAAAACAGCATTTGTCCAGCCTGACCCAAAAAAGGCGAAACCTCCTCTCCCTCTTACTATCGTCCAATTGCACTCACGTAACTTCTTAACAAGGTCATGGAAAATAAATGCTGGTGTTCCCAAGGGCTCAGTTTTGTCTACGACTCTCTTCCTTACATTTCTAAACGATTTCTTGTCTGCCACTCTCAACCCATTTAACTGTTCCGCTGACGACAGTACTAGATTCACTTCCTTGTCCTTCGGATATGAAACTTCAACTCGCTTCGAGTTCGATCTCGCATTGTCCAATGGGGAATTCAAAACTTTGTAGAATTTAATGCTTCAAAAACTTCTTCTCCTGTGGTTAAAGCGTAACGCATTACGCATACCCGATGCCGCTATCAGTGATTGGCACTTGCATCCAGTAAGCTTATCAACTTTCAGTACTCGGTACGTGTATCACAGATCACCTCTTATTGAAGGAACACATATTCGATATTGCCAAAAATACTAGATGCTTAAGATTTCTCCAACGACGATGCAAGAAATTTTTCACTCCTTCTGATTTGCATGTAATTTACAAAGCCATCATTCGTCCAAAACTTAAATATAACTCATATATTTGGCGAGGTGCCCTTAAAACAAGATTAATTCTTTTGGATAGTATCAAAAATAAAGCTTTGCAAATGAAAGGCGATATAACTAGAACCGAAATAACGACATCACTCGAATATCGCCGCAATGTTTCATGCCTTTCTTTGTTCTACCGATATTTTTACAAGCAGTGTTCTGTAGAATTAGCCAGTTGCATTCCTCTTCTCAAATTATTCAGCCGTAATACTCGCACTTCGAGGTATGCTCATTAGTTTAACCTTGAGATCAATTTTGGACGTACTGGCAAGTATAGTGATGCTTTTTTTTTACCGCATATCAAGAATGTAGAATGCTTTACCCAGCTCTGTTTTTCTCTATCATATTCACATTCAAAACTTTGAGACAAATGTAAATTACACCGGCATCTTCTCTTAAATCCTTTCCTTTCTTCCTAAAGCTTGCACTGTGTTTAAACTTTATACATGTTAAGGGTGCTAATAACCTTTTGAGTGCTCGTTATTTATAAAAAAAGAAAAACAAAAACGATTCCTAGGTATATTAAATGAATTACAATTTAATTGTTAGGTTTTTATATGTATTTAAAAAATGTTTATACCAAGATGTTTGTGATATTATTTCTTAAAAAATATATTTTTTAACATTATTATTATTCTGTTGTCAAAAGCCATATTTCCAACGTAATTAAATTAAATTAGTGCTCTGTAAAAGATTTTTAAATATAATATTTTTTTTAAACTATTGTTTTTATTTTCTATATTTTTTTTTAACTTAAGGGTTTAGGGTGTTATGTGCTTTGAGTGAACAACAAAAATAAATGCACTTCATGTCTGAGTTATAACATAAAACGCAGCATCTATAACAAGACTCAAGACCTTAAAAAATTCACTATATTAAAATAAATCTATAAAATTAGTATCTACATTTCAAATAAATGTAATTTTTTAATGTTTTTGTTGTTGAAAATATTAATAAAAAGTAAAAAATACATTTATTTTTCTTAAATTTTGTATCAATAATGACTCACTTATAGGTATAATATAGCAAAAACTATAGTAATTAAGCTTTCGACCCCCCAGCAAAGGTTTTTCTTTATAAAAATTAAGTCATCAAAATGCTGTTAAAAAAATAGCTATTTGTGTAACATTCTGCTTTGATTTTCATTAATTTCTTTGTTCTTATTTAGAAAAAAAAAGATCTCACCAAAAGCAATTTCTTACGCGTCTGGTTTAAGTTTTTTTTTGTCATCTCACAATCATTCATACAAAACTTAAATTAAAAAAAAAATACACCTCAACACCTACAAAGCACAAAAAAAAAATTAAAACAAACTTAGTTTTAAAAAGGACATTAATCTAAACCTACTTGTTTGATTTTTCAGGTATTTTGGAGGTAATAGCTTTTTTTATACCGCTTAGCCATAAGCGAATCAAAGTATTACAAAAAAAAAAAAAAAAAAAACGGGCAAATTATTATTATTTTACTATAACCAAAAAAAAGTAGCTTTAGTTGTTATTATTTACAAACTTACAATGACAATTACTAATTTTTAAGAAAGTATTAACATTATTTAAGTTTTTGATAATTTTAATTTTTTTGCTTTTATATTTAAATTCACTTAAGATCATTTTCATTAATTTCAATCAATTCACTTCAGTTTTAATTTATTTTTCATTTTGTGGCGTTTGGTTTCATTCTAATTTAATTTTTCTATCGCTTCTGTTACGTAAAAAACAAATAATACAACCTTCTTTCGTTATCAAAACCACCTCTAATATCCCTATAAATAAAATCTAACAAACAAACTACTAAAAAAGAATCACTTAGCATAAAGCCCCTCCCAAAATACTGCCTTGAATCATGCTTGTGACTCTGAAATTTTGATCTTGACCTTGGTCCTTGATGTGTGGCTGATTATATGTTATGTTAAGTGCATGAAGTGTAATCAATAAATTTTTGAAATTGTTGAAAAATTGGTGCATCTTGCTTTTAATTTGCTTATTATTGTGTAGGTAGTATTCTATCCATGCGTTTTATTGCCTCACTGTACATCTGCTATGCGAGAAGCTTGAGCTTTATAAATACTTTGCTTTATATGTACAGCTTTATTTGTGCATCTTGGCGAAAATATATTTAATTCGTTATATAAATAAATATATATAAAAATATTAATCTATACAGCATGAAATGCGTTGTTGTTGGAATTGTAGTTTTGTCTTGTTGCATCCTTATTTGTCCCAAATTGAGAAAAAAATATGCAAAATAACAAAAAAGAGAAACAATTACCTATATCCTTGAAAAAAAAAAATGAAATTATTTTATGAATTAAACAACCCCATTATTATAAATTACAACCTATTTATAAACCAGTATATCGAAACATATATATTTTAAAAACATTTTATTATATTTTTAAACTAATGTTTTAATGTATAAAAATGTAGGAATACAGCGTGCAGTTAACATTTCGAGAACAATGGACTGACGAACGTCTAAAATTCGATGACATCCAAGGTAAGAAAATTTATCTTTTGAATATCACACCCAAAACCATAACCCCCAAATTCCGAAAAGGTCATAAAGCCCGAAATTGGTCACAAAGCCCAAAAAGTAAAAGAAAAATTTAACTTAACTATAGTAATTGGAATTCTGACTTTGAAGAACTCCATAATTTCCTTTTAAGCCAAAATAATGAAAATATTCTATTAATTGGGGACTTAAACGGCATTATCAGAACTCTCCCTTTATGAACAATGGATATTTTTCTTTTGAAAGAAACTCTTTAGACGAAACCATAAATACAAACGGAAACCGTTTGATGGATTTGATTGAGGATTTTGGGTTTTTTATCTTAAATGGTATTTCTAGAGGGGATATTAATGGGAATTTTACGTTTATATCGTCACAGGGTTGCTCTGTCATTGACTACTGCCTTGTAGAAGGTGAATGGCTGAATATCGTTAAGGATTTTTTAGTATTGCCTGCCAACTACTCAATGCACCTGCCTATCTATGTCTCCTGTGAGTTTAAACCTCAAGAAAGTTTTATTAGAACTCGCGAAGAAAATTTTAATACAAGGCTTCGTTGGAACGAAAAAAAATGTGAAGTTTACAAAAGTAACTTAAATCAGTATCCAGCTAATTTGCTAAATCAAATAACGTCCACAATAGATGTAGCTAAAAATTTTGTTTTTCAAACTATAAGACTGTCTTCGGTCAGCTATTCAAATAATAATAGAACAATTTTTAAATCTAGCTGGTATGACAACGAATGCAGAAAAAGTAGAGAGAGATCGTTGAAGTTCTTAAAACTCTTTAGAGACTCAAATGATGTTTTTTATAAGACTTTATAGCTACATTATAACAACGCTTATAAAGATTTATGTAAGCAGTTTTTAGAATTTATTTTAGTGCTCTTCAACAAAATGTTTGAGGAGGAGCAGTTTCCAGGAATTTTCCAGTCCTCATCTATCTCTACAATTTTTAAAAAAGGTGACCCTATTTTACCTGAAAACTAAAGAGGCATCTCTGTGCTTAGTTCTCTAAGAAAATTATTCACCCAGATCCTCTATTCCAGGCTTGTAAGATGGGTCGAACAAAACAACAAAATAAGTTGCTTTCAGGCGGGCTTTCAAGCTAATCTTTCGACAATCGACCAAATTTTCACTCTCACGAGTGTTGCTAGGCGTTACTTAGAGACAAAAATAAATCTTTACTCCTTTTTCGTTGACTTTAAATCAGCATTTGACACCATTAACAGAAGATCTCTACTATTTAAACTTGCAGCTATCGGGCTTTCGACAAAATTTACCCGAATCTATGCGCAGCTGCTCTCAAATATGACAGCTGTAGTTTCAAATGGTAGTAGCAAATCGAAACCGTTTAGTTGTAATACAGGTGTGCCTCAAGGCTGCATTTTAAGCCCGCTTATCTTTTCACTATTTATAAATGATATTGAAGACTATATCCCTGATGGTGGAGTAACTTTTGGTGATTTATCTATTAAAGTTTTGCTCTACGCCGATGACTTGGTGATCTTAACTGATAATGCAGTCACACTTCAGCTTCAAATTAACAAATTAAAACAATTTTGTGATCTGTGGGATCTCCAAATAAACACCTCAAAGTCGAAGATTATGGTCTTTAGGTCCCAACATCGTTGGACCCTCAATGGTTCCAACTTAGAAGTGGTGAAAGAATTTAAATATTTAGGCTACACATTAACTCATAACCTGAATTTTGGTGTTCACATAAAAGATAAGGTGAGAGTTGCAAAAACTGCAATAAATTGTATGTGGTCAAACTTTTTTAATAACAAACTTGTTGATCCTACGTCTAAGTTCAAAGTGTTTGAAGCAACTATCAAAAGCTGTTTGTGTTATGGCAACCAAGTCTATGGGTACAAGCAAATAGAAGATATCGAAGCTGTCCAAAGATATTTTTTCAAGCGTATCTTTAGACTCCCAACTAACACGCCCAATTTTGCTATACATATTGAATCGGGACTTGCTCCAATATTTATTATGAATTTAAAAGCAAACGCTGATTATATATTGAGGGTAATGCAAAGGTCGGCCAACAATTTGCAAAAGAGGGTCCTATCAGTGTGTTTAAGATGCCGGTATACACCATTTAAAGACTGGTATGATTTGGCCTCGGCACACAACTTTCCTCTGTCTCTATCTGTTGATAGTTTAGATACGTGGAGAAGCGCTCTCTACGACTGTATATCTTCCATTGATGATCACTTATTCCAAAGCTATCTAGATAGGGCGAGGGAGTCTGTGTCGAGATCAATTTACAGTAAACTTAACCTCAGACTCGGGTCTTCTAATTACTTTAGAGATAAATTTACTGTAATGAAATTGAGCATCATATTTAAAACACGCACGGAGATGTTAGAGCTTAATCACAGACCGCACAGAACTGGTAACAACCCAAACTGCACTTTGTGCAACCTTAATCAAGTTGAAAACATTTTCCACTTTGTTGCATTGTGCCCAATCTTGCAGGAAATTCGTCGGCTTTATTTTAACAAGAGTTTTCTGTCACTTGAAGAATGTCTAGGCGTTCTGAATGTAGATAACGGTTGGCGTCTACTCATGCACGAATTCGATGCGCTGTCCGACTCTATCCAGAGAATCGTATCCCATTTTCCACACAGTAAGATCGTTGTTACGGGCGATTTCAATGTACACAATTCTTCGTGGCTGCGCTATTCGGGTCAGACAACATCCGAAGGAAGGTATGTCGAGATTTTTGCTGAGTTAAACCACCTGACTCAGTTAGTTGACGAGCCAACTCGGATTCCTGACGTTGCAGGTCAATCCGCAAACACTCTAGACTTGTTTCTTACTTCTGATCCTAATAAATATACTGTCAGTGTATTATCGCCTCTAGGCACATCAGACCATTGTGTCATATCTGCAAATTTCTCATGCCAAAAAACGCCAGTTAAAGTTAAAACCCCTACGAGAACTGTTTGGCAATATGAGAAAGCCAACTGGGACGGTCTCAATGAATTCTTCAGGAACTTTAACTGGTCACTATGCTTCCTCGATAGTGACGTGGATTCCAGTGCAGATATGATTACAAACTTAATTCTTTGTGGAATGAGAAATTTTATCCCGAATAGGGTAAAATCTATCAAACCCAAAGAAAACTCATGGTTTGATTCGAGCTGTAAAGAGGTTATTAGGGTCAAAAATGTAAGTTTCCGGAATTACAAAGCCAACCCAACTGAGGAAAACCGGAATAAGTTCAAACAAGCTAGAAAGACCTGTAACGTACATATACGACGCATTAAATTTTTGCATGACCAGAAATTACGGCAAAAAATACTACAATGTCCCAGTGGTAGTAAAAATTTCTGGTCATTTGTAAAAAATGTGCGTAACACTACGTCATCGTCAGTTCCTACGCTCGTTTTCAATGACACTCCCTATGTAAGCTCGATTGATAAAGCCAATTTGCTTGCAGCACAGTTTGCTGTTAATTCGATGCTGCCAGTGAGTGACATGACTCCGCCTGTACTTGAAAGCGTAAACGATTCTATGGGACGAATCTTCTTTCGCACTCGTTCAGTTAATAGAGTACTTAAAAATCTTGACATTCACAAATCCGCTGGCCCGGATAGTATCCCCGCTATTGTTCTGAAGAGGTGTTCTTCAACGTTGGCAAAACCACTGAGTAAGCTTTTCCATCTGTCCTATTCTACAGGTCTCTTTCCGAGTGGATGGAAAACTGCATTTGTCCAGCCTGTCCCTAAAAAAGGCGAATCCTCCTCACCATCTAACTATCGTCCAATTGCACTTACTTCCCTTCCTTCCAAGGTCATGGAAACACTGATCAATTTTCAGCTTAAGAAATATCTTGAAGAACGGAAGCTTCTTAATGACCGGCAGTATGGCTTTCGTTGCAATAGGTCCACTGGTGATCTCATGGTTTATCTCACCGAACAGTGGAACAAATCTTTACATCATTTTGGAGAAAGTAAGATTATTTCACTTGATATTTCAAAAGCATTTGATAGAGTTTGGCATCAAACTCTCTTATCGAAAATGCGTGCATTTGGTATTGATGAATCCCTTCTTCGTTGGGTTAAAAATTACCTTTCGGACCGTTCAATTCAAGTAGTATTGGACGGGTTCAAATCTGATATTCACAAAATAAACGCTGGTGTGCCCCAGGGCTCCGTTTTGTCTCCGACGCTGTTCCTTATTTTTATAAATGATCTTTTGTCTGAAACTTCTAACCCACTAAATTGTTTCGCGGATGACAGTACCCTCAGCTTTTTATATTCGTTTTTAGATTCTCATCCTTATCCTTCGGATGTAGAACTTCAACGGCAGCGTATGATAAGCTCATTAAATTCTGATCTCGACAGCATTGTACAATGGGGAATCAAAAACCGTGTAGAATTTAATGCTTCGAAAACTCAAACTCAACTCAAAATGCTGTCTACTGTCACAAAAGCGTAACCCTCCCCCAATGCCACTATCCATGAGTGGTACTTGCATTGAGGAGACTGAACAGCTATCAGTCTTAGGTATGTGCATTACAAACCACTTATTGTGGAGTGATCACATATTTGACATCGCCAAAAATGCTGCTAAGTGTTTAGGTTTTCTCCGACGATGCAAGAAATTTTGTACCCCTTCTGATCTGGCTATAATTTATAAAGCCTATATTCGTCCAAAACTTGAGTACAATTCCCATATTTGGGCAGGTGCTCCTATAACCCACTTGAGTCTCTTGGACAGAATTCAAAAGAGAGCTCAAAAAATGATAGGTGACCGTTGTCTAACTGAAACTTTTGCATCTCTCGAGCACCGTCGCAAGGTTTCATGTCTCTCATTATTTTATCGCTACTTCCATAAGCAATGCTCTAATGAAATAGCCAGATGCATTCCTCCCCTCAAACGATTCAACCGTAATACTCGTTCTTTTAGGAATGCCCATCAGTTTACCCTTGAGCCCAATTTCGGACGTACTATTAAGTACAGAGATTCTTTTTTTAGTCGCACTACACGAATGTGGAATGCTTTACCAGACTCAATATTTCCCACTCATTACAATGTGCAGGCATTCAAAACCAATGTGCATCGGTATCTCCTTTCAAATCCTATCCTTCCTTCCTAATTACTCGCACTGTGTATAATCATTATAAGGGTATTCATATCCCCTTGAGTGCGCGTACAATATAAAAAAAAAAAAAAAATAATTCTATTACAATTTTGTTTTAGCTAAACTAAAAGCCTAAATCGCATTTGAAAAATTGCTAATCATTAAATTCCTTGAGATATTTTTTCTTTTTTTTCGTTTTCGCCAAACTAAAAGCCCAAACCGCATTTAAAATTGCAAATTCTTTAAGATATATGTATCCCTTTTTTGTTTTAGCCAAACTAAAAGCCCTTAGAACATTTGAATCAATTGTTTAACACATATTGCCATAATTAAATGATTGCTGTTCTTATAAACTTAATAATTTTGTTTTAGCTAAACTAAAAGCCCGAATCAGATTTTGTTTATATTTTTTTTATAAATTTATTTATCTATTAAATTACATACACCATTAAAACGAATATTTTTTTTCCCTCTGGCATTATTCTTTTTCTTTTTCAATTGCTATTTTCTTTATATAGCCAAATTTTTGTACTTTCTCTCACAAAATGTTTAGTTTAGAAAAATATACCGGCAGACGGCCCATGAGCCATGCTTGTAATCTTTAGTTTTAAGTTTGTAAACTTTTGAAATGAAAAAATAAAGATGATAATAATAATAATAATAATAATAATAATAATAATAATAATAATGATAATAATAATAATAATAATAATAATAATAATAATAATAATAATAATAATAATAATAATAATAATAATAATAATAATAATAATAATAATAATAATAATAATAAAAGAAAAGTCACCAAAACCGAATGTCGTTAGGCCCAAATAAATTTTAAATAAAAGAACGCCAACAATTTGTTAGTTGTTATTTTGCCCAAAAGAATTTTTAATTTTGAATTTGGGTTTTATGACATAGGAGTTGGGATTTGTGACATTTGTTATGATCATCACGAAGATTATGATTTCTATTGTTTCTTATGTCTTATCACCCAATGACACATAACTTACTTACTTACTTACTTACTTAAGGTGGCACTACAGTCCGGGGCGGACCTGGGCCTCAACCAACATGCGTCTCCAGCCAGCTCGGTTCCTAGCTAGCTGTCTCCAGTTTCGCACGCCAAGTTGCTTGAGGTCTTCACCCACCTGCGTGCGCCACCTGAGTCGCGGTCTTCCTCTACTGCGCCGTCCCTCGGGATTCGATTCGAAGACCTTCCGGGCTGGAGCGTTGAAGTCTATTCGCTCTACATGACCCAGCCATCTGTTAACCGGGTCAGTGTCGCTGTACAGCCCGTACAGTTCGTCGTTATATCTTCTCCTCCATTCTCCATCTATGCGTACGGGACCAAAAATCACCCGAAGAATTTTTCTCTCGAAGCATCCTAAGACGCTCTCATCTTTCTTTGACAAATAACCCAAATCATAAAATGACACAAAGCCCAAACAGCGAAACGTCATAAAAAATATCACTAAGAAAACATCACAAGGCCCAAATATAATGTCATATCACCCAAACCAACTTTTAATATTGTAACGTCCATATTTATAAATGTCATAACTCCCAACATTTTGTATTTGTTTAGACATTTTGGGTGGCTACGGTCTTAGAGACGCTTATAAACAGCAACCCCCTAGCTAGGACTCTCTTTAGGATTTGGGGTAGATGCGAGCTTGGATGTATGCAAAGTTTCTTTGCATTTAAAGAAGCATTGCGTTCACATAACCTCGTACCTATCCCAACTTCTTTAGTGAGCCCAAGCAGTAGCCTTAAAGGGGGGCAGCATGCCCCCCGTTTATATTTCACTGTTTATACGAACTTTGCGCAGGCAAACCATTTCGTTTTATTTCACTTTGAAATTTGGCCTTATTTCACTTTCCCAAAGTGAAATAAATAAATAAATAAAATGTCGAAACACTTGACATCTTTCGGACGATTTAATTAATATTTTTTTTAATTTGATTTAGGCAATATGACATTGATTTTTCTTTTGAAAAAGTTTTTTGGTGATAGAGCCCTTTCTGGGCGAAATGACATCTTTAATATTTTGGCGTTATTTTGTTGGGAAATAAGACTGAACGCTTCTTTTTATTTGAAATGTTATAAGACTCAAAAATGGTTTGGCCAAATCATATAACACCAAAATGGTAATAAAATTGTTTTGGGCGCTATGACATTTTTTATTTGGGCAATATAGTTTTGGGCGTATAGGCCTAACGCCCACGCTATGAAATGCTAAAATTAAGATAGTTTAATGTTTTTAAGAACCAAAAATATAAAAGCTTTGTAGGATATAAAACGATGCTAAATATTGTGAACACTAAATAACAATCCTCATGAGTTTAATCATCAACACTTACTTAAGTTGACATCTTTATCTAGCTCGGTCTCTGATAAGATGTATCCAGTTGCGCAGTCCAAGTTAGATCAGGTCACTTTCCACTAGTGAGCACCTCCGGTTCCGCGGTCTTCCTCTACTACGTTGTCCTGTGGGCATAGATGCGAAGACTTTCCGGCCCGGAAAAATGGTTTTTATACGCTCTACGCCATGGCTTTGGATTTTATTCCTTTGGCTCAGTAAACATCGCTCTACAGCCCGTACAGCTCTTCGTTCCATCTTCTCCTCCAATCACCTTCTATGCATACGGGACCCGTAAATCACGCGAACAACTCTTCTCTTGAAACGACCCAAGGTGCTTTCATCTGCTTTTGTCGAAGTCCATGCTTGTGCACCGTATAGAAGAACACGGATGATAAGGGCCTTTTATAGCGACAGTTTAGCTGCTCGGGAGAAGCAACTATTCAATTGCTTTCTTAGCAGAGAGAAACAGCGGTTAGCAGGATTAATTCTTCGTTTAATCTCAGCGCTGAAGGTGATATTTCTGCGTTCTTATAGTGGAGCCCAGATAGACAAAGTCCTTAACTACCTCAAAGTTACGTCTCTTGATTGTGACCTTTCTTGATGTCAGCATGTAATGTGTTTTGCCCTCATTAACCGCTTAAACAATTTGTGCCGCCTCTGTTTCCATACTCACAAATGCCCCATTGACATCAAGGTGCGTTCTTCCAATGTCATCAGCATTATGTCAGTAATTGGACAGACTTTTGAAAGCACCATTCTTTCAAGTACGATGTTAAGGAAATCGTATGACAGCGCATCAGCTTGTCTAAACGCTTTTAAGACACTGAAAGTTTCGGTTAAGTTGTTTCCAAACTTTATAGAGCGGCGTGAATTCTCTACGGTCATCCTGCACAAACAGAACGTTCCTATAGATATTATCATATGCGGCCTTGAAATCCAGGATCTCAGGTAAATTGAATATGTGATCGACTGTGAACTTTCCTAGTCTAAGACCGCACTGATAAGTTCCTATATTCCTCTATAGCTGGTGCAGTTTAGATGGTATCTTTTAAATGTATTATTAAATGACTTTCTCAGAAACTCTATAGACGAAGAAAAGGAAGAAATAGTTCCCTGCTCTAGCTCAAAAACGATAGACGACCTATCTAGGGGAATTCTTCTATAAAAATCTAAACGAGCTCAAACACACTTAAACAATAAGTCTTTCAATTTCATAAGGATCTCCAATTGGTTTTATTTAGCTTTAGCTCAAAATTCATGTGGTATCTCAACGGGTCAACAACTGGCCTAGGCCTGACCTACTCAATCCAGGACAGTAAATTCAACCAAACCAAATCACCACTCCTTAATTGAAACCTACAGATCTCCCTTGGAAACTTTAGACTTATTTTGATATTTCAAAAACACCCTTCAAATCAATCTCCACAACTGTCTGAAAATCTCTCTTCGACTAAAGTACCCTTAACACTTCTGAGAGAGTGAGGCAATGATTGTCGTCTTAGTAGTTCCGGTTACAGTTTGTTGATAATAGTGACCAAGAAATTCGACTTACTCGTATTTACATAATATTTTATTCTTTTTAGAAAAATCTTAAGCACAGTTTCTCATTCAAAATTATTATTTTGTCACCAAATTGCAATTAAAAATATTATAGTAAAATTGTTCCTTAAAACATTCTCCCGAGCAAGTGCTCCAAGATTTCATATTAAACCTTCAGTTCGTAGCCATACACCAATTGAAATGTATAGTTTAGGACTTTACAAAGACAGTTTATGACTTTTACAGAAACTAACAAAGACTTCCAATTTCAATTTTCCCAAGAGAATTCATTTTTTAAGGACTTCTTCAATTTTCAATGACTTTTATTAATACATTTTTCTTCTTAAAAATTGTTTGACAATTGATTTTATAGCATGGCATGCGCCGCGCCGCGCCGCCGCCTTCTGCCAGAATGACCAGTTTTGAGGAATAATGATATATTCTAAAACATTTCATCCATAACGATTTTTCTATATCTTTGAGTCCAGCTAATGTACTTACAAAGTTTTTTCCAATTTTCAACATTTAGTGTGTTGAGAATTTCTTGGTTTGTGAGGGGATTTTTTTCACGTTCACGTTGCTTCTGATCTCCATCAAAATAGGGCACTTTCCTATGAAGTGTAGTACGTCTTCTTTTTCCCTCAGGTTGCATAGACCACAAAGTTTTGGCAGATCAAGAAAAACTATCTCTGCTCTGGTTTTGAAGACAGTTGTAATCAGAAATGTTAAGTAAACGGAATCGAAGTAGATGTTGTTGCACAGATTGTTGTTCAGTTTCGATTAAACGACTCTTTGATTTGAATTCATAAATAAATCTTTTCTTTTCATCGAATGAATTAATCAGTTCTTTCAACTTAACTTTCCACGGGTCCCAATTGTTGCCTTGAAGATAATGTAAATAGTTACAATAATCCATTCCAGCGCTTCCACTCTGCCATCCAAGAGTTTTGCTTTTTTATTATGTTCAAAATAATTTTTTTTTTGGAAACCAATTATTGTAATCGAGTCTAAGAGTTTTGAGTTCATAGTTTACTTGGATTTTAAGGGTTGCTATAAATAGGAAAGAAGGTCAGTCGAGTTTTTTTGAGATTGGTTCCATTGCATTGGAAGCATTCAAAGTAGTACCCGTGGTTTTTTTAAGGGTACTGCTTCTTGGGAGCAATTGATAAATCCTCCAAGAGTAGTTCTTGTCATAAAAAGTGCTTTCTCAAATTAGGCGTTCGGACTTGGCATTCAAACTGTAGGTACCCTCTATTCCTGAAATGACTTGCACACAGCAATGGCTGAGAATTTTAAGTCACTATTCCCTTTTATTTATGTATTCAAAGAAATCAATCAAAAAAATACATTTTTCAAGTGTGTCTCCTTTTTCTCTTTTTATTAAATTAGAACATTGTAATATTTTCAAAATCATGATTGTTATTGTATTGTTTTTATAGGTCGGCTAAAATATCTAACATTGACTGAAGCAAATCGAGTCTGGATGCCCGATCTGTTCTTCTCCAACGAAAAAGAAGGACATTTTCACAACATAATCATGCCAAACGTTTATATCCGTATTTTTCCAAATGGTTCCGTATTGTACAGTATACGAATATCGCTAACTTTAGCATGTCCAATGAATTTAAAACTATATCCATTGGATAGACAAATATGTTCCCTACGAATGGCTAGTTGTAAGTTTTTCTTCAAAATAATAATAATAATTAATCAAACAACCTTATTTTATTTTCTCACTCAATTTAATCATAATATCAAAACAATCAATTAATCAATCTGTTTTCTGCTCAATCTATAAATCACAACAGACGGTTGGACTACAAATGATTTAGTCTTCCTTTGGAAGGAAGGCGATCCGGTGCAAGTGGTGAAAAACTTACACCTACCACGCTTTACCTTGGAAAAATTCTTGACTGATTATTGTAACAGCAAAACAAATACGGGTAAGTTGTCCGGAGTCCACGGAATCCGGAGTCCTTGTAAGGATATTTTTGTTGTTGTTCTTAGTTAATTTAGTTTCCTTAGATTTTTAATCAACAAAACACTTAATCATTCACAATCTCAAGACAAGAACATAAATCAATTAAATATATGATTATAACGTAGATTGTAGCATGTCCTATCTCTCTATCTCACACTAAGCTTCATAAGACCTACATACTATATGTTAATGTTTTATTAATTTTTATTTTGTATCTCTATCTTTATGTTTATCAAAGAATTAACCTAAACCTAAACTTATAGCAAAACATACTGACAGATATAATTTGTTTTGTTTTTTTTTTTCTCTCCTATGTTTCTCATTTTAGGCGAATACAGTTGTCTGAAAGTCGATTTACTATTCAAGCGAGAGTTCTCATATTACCTTATCCAAATCTACATTCCTTGCTGTATGTTGGTCATTGTGTCTTGGGTGTCATTCTGGTTAGATCAAGGAGCCGTACCCGCTCGTGTATCACTGGGTAAGTAATGTCACGTCGAAAACAAACGTCATTTGATTTAAAAGTATCTACATGTAACTACTACATGCTACAATATACCTCGTACATAATATTGCCTTCAATCGTCCTTCGTTCTTCAAAATCTTCGCGAGTATAACTCTACATACGAGTAGATAAGAAATATCAGAACTCTCTGCTTGGTGCGAACTTTCAGGAAAACGGAAGTTGCATTATATCTTAGGTCGTCAGGTCTTGGTTGTGCTCCATTATATATACACCTATGTTTGTATTTTTGTCCTCCATAACAAACCATCATGGGGTACAATCGAAGATTTGATGAAGTCCTTTAAGATAAAATCTCAAATAAGCTAAATACAGGTTAATTTACATTTACATAATTCTTGATTAAAGTCTAATGTTCTATAAACAACGTTTGGCTTACAACACAGTTTATTATTGTTTATATATTATAGACAAAGTTATATGTTAAAAAGTTAATTTTTATAATAAAATGCTCGTTTGCTATAATTTCTTTTAGAAAAATTTATATTTTAAAAAGCAGATGTTATATATGTAGTCCTTCTTATACATTTACCAATCTAGTTGATTTCAATTAAATATTATTCTTTTTTTAATTGATAAATCCAAAAGCCCCTTATTTTTAATTGTTCATGATATAGAATTGCAAATGATTAAATAATATTAGATAAATTATATCTTCAGCATGCATCAATAAATATATAAATAAATTAAGTTTCTATCGCTTAGTTGGTTATAATCAATTTATTAGCATGATATTTAATTTTAAAAAATCGGGATAAAATCATAAGTTTTTATTTATTTCTGGAACTAAAACATTTTGGAAATAAACCATCAAGACCTTGGGTAGTAGTTCATGATTAATTATTCAAAATGTTTTAAATCATTAAAAATGATTTTGAAAAATTTCATAAACTGGGAAATGTAATGGATGGGGTCTTAAACTAGAAAAAAAGGGTGGTTAAATTTTAAGGGCCGATGTTGATTTTGAATAAAACACAAACTATTTAAGAAATTATTGTCATTTCTTTTTATTCTGATAATGTTGGTATGATTCAATTATGTATGGAACAAAATATTTGCCAAATGGCCGCTTCGACCTCGGCGGCACACCTCCATCCGAGGTATAATCTAGGTTCTATGCCATTAATGTGCTGAATTATCTCATCTTTAAGCTTTTTAACTGTTGCTAATTTATTATTTTTTTTTGTTCTTTCAAATAATCCCAAAGACAGAAGTCCAACGGTTTCAAATTATATGATCTTTGTGGCCAATAGATATTGCCACTACGTGAGATAACACTGGCATTAAATTTGTAGGGAAAAAGAGCCATTGTTTCGTTAGCTGTGTGGCAAGTGGCACCGTCCTGTTGAAACCCCACATCCATATCTTCCAAGTTCGTTATTATCTAACAATAGCGAACACCATTCACAGTAACTGCCTGACCGGCTTCATTTTGGAAAATATACGGCCCGATGATGCCGCCAGCCCATAAACCGCGCCAAACAGTCGCACAGTCACCCTTTGTGAGTGCATTGGTTTTTTGACAATTACTCTTGGATTATCATTCGCCCGAATGCGGCAATTCTGCTTATTGACGAATCTACTGAGGTGAAAATGTGCCTTAACACTAAAGATTATTTTCTTCGAAAATTGATCATCCACACTGTTGTCATTTCTTGCCATCATTCTGACCATTGACGACTGACGGCTTGGCATGGTCAAGAGGCTTTAGTTCTTAAGTCAATTGCAGCTTTTAAACGTGTAAATGAATTCGGGCATGGCCATGAAATTGTGTTTTCACATCTCTTAGAGACCCGGTTTGCTAAAATGTTTGCACGATTTTTCCGATTGTACGATAATTTGGATTAAAAAATTTCCATTTTCTTCATTATTGAACTAAACTTGAGGGTTTTTATTCTCAACTTGTGATTTTGTTTTTCATCACTCAAAGTTGACAGTCTTAACTTTCGATTTCAACTCTCGAGTTGATCAACTTCTGGTTTCCTCAAGTTCTGAAAATAGTAAAAGTTGAGAAAGCAAACTTGAGAGTTTCCTTTCAAATTTGTAACACATTTTTTTGTGCCAAAAATTATTCTCAGTTTCGGTTTGAATGAAATTAGGAATAAATAAATAATAAAATCGAATTCGTAATAAATTAATATTTTTTATTTAATATTTATACAAAAACCAAATAAAATGGTTTAATTCGAAAATAAAATTTGTTTGCGGGTGTTGTTGGGATGGTCGATTGACCTTAGCACGTTTGCGATCGAATTGGGCTCTTTTTCTTTCTTTCCAGTTTACAACGGCCCTTTTTCATTTCTAGGTTTTGAAAATTCAATGGCATGTTTTTTTACTTGGTGTGGCGTCCACCCTTCCTCTTATTCCATCCATTTTCTGTTTACGACTTTAAATTAACTTTAACTTTAACTGGATTAACCCCCTCTCAACTACAAAAATGCTCAGACATGATCAGTCCACCATTGGAAATCATTCTGACAAACTGTTTAAGGTTGAGATATATTCCCAAAGCCTGGAAAATGGCAAAAGTAGTCTTCATTCCAAAAGCAGGGAAACCCTCCCACGTTAACCCTAAAGATCTACGACCAATCAGTCTATCATCCTTCCTTCTTAAAACCTTGGAAAGATTGATTGAAATTTAAATCAGACATAAACTTAAAACCATGTCTCATTTCCACAGGTCAACATGCTTACTCTAAGGGAAAATCAGTAGAAACAGCACTTCATTCGCTGGTACGTAGTATTGAATATTCCCTCGAATACAAAGAATACAATCTAGTAGCTTTCCTGGATATTAAAGGAGCTTTCAAGAACGTCAGTTACCAGGCGATCACAACAGCAATGGATACGCTGAAATTAGAGAAACCACTCATAGATCTTATAAGTCTCATGCTCAAAAGCAGGACAATAACTTCCAGCATGAGAAGTTTTACTACCACCAGATCGGTGAATCGAGGTACCCCCCAAGGTGGGGTTCTTTCGCCTCTTTTATGGAACATGGAATAAACGACTTACTAACATCATTGGAAGCAGAGGGTTTCAGGGTGATTGCCTATGCTGACGACGTTGCAATATCTGTATCTGGGAAACACCCCCAAGTTCTCTCGGAACTCCTACAAAATGCCTTAAATAGGCTAACAAAATGGGCTAAGCAATGTGGCTTGGACGTCAATCCACATAAAACAGAACTAGTACTCTTTTCGAGAAGGTACAAAATTCCTCAGATTAGCCCACCGAGATTAAAGGAATACCATTAAGCTTTTCCGACCAAGCTAAATATTTAGGCCTCATTTTAGACAAAAAACTAAATTGGAAGGCAAATATTGATGAAAGAGTAAAAAAGGCTACTGTAGCGCTTTTTACTTGTAAAAAGGCCATAGGATCAAAATGGGGCTTCTCCCCAAAAATAACCCACTGGCTATACACTTCGGTAATCAGACCGATACTCATTTATGGAGTTGTCGTATGGTGGACCGCACTGGACAAGATGGTAAATCTAAATAAGCTCATCAAAGTCCAGCGGTCAGCAGGTATGTGCATCACAGGAGCACTTCGCTCAACACTAACCGCGGCACTGGAAGTGCTTTTAAACCTAACACCTCTTGAAATCTTCTCCAAAATGGTGGCAGCCAACTCATGTGTGAGGCTTAGAGCCACCTCTCAATAGAACAGTAACAATACTGGACATACTACTGTTCTAGACAATTTCAGATCTATCCCAGATCACTTCCATGTGTCCATCCCTTCAAGGACCTCCTGGGAAGAAGAGGGACCCCTGGAAGACAATGCGGTACACTTCTATACAGACGGTTCAAAGACCGATTACGGAGTTGGAAGTGGTATCTATTCGGAACAACTGAATCTCAGTCTATCATACAGACTTCCCAATCAATGAAGTGTATTCCAGGCAGAAGTAATGGCGATTAAAGAGGCACTAGCATGGCTCAAAGAAAACGTTATATCTTGCAAGGATATACGAATCTTCTCGGACAGCCAAGCCGCTCTTAAATCTCTCGCGTCTGTCTCCACAAACTAATAGTCTAATAGTCCACGACTGTCAATCATCTCTGAATGAGATGACGGAACAGTTTAATATTCACCTCATTTGGGTGCCAGGCCACAGAGACATTCCGGGAAATTGCAAAGCCGATGAGCTCGCCAAAAACGGAACACTTCTGCCAAATGTTAGACAAAAACATAACATAGGAACACCACTTGCTACATGCAAACATCTTCTCAAACAATATGATCTAGAAGCAACAAATGCTAGATGGTCACAGAGTACCACCTGCCTAGCAACCAAGCAAATATGGCCAAGCATAGACTTAAAACGGTCAAAAGGCTTGATATCCCTGAGCAGACAAAATAAAGCTCTATCTCTCTCTATAAAGCTCTCTCTCTCTCTCAAAATAAGCTCTACAATTGGAGTAATACCAGGACACTGCCTCATAGGAAGACATGCTCTGAGGCTAGGGGTCTACACAAATGACTTCTGTAGCTGCATGGACGAGGAGGAAGAGGAAACAGTCCAACACCTTCTATGTACATGTCCAGCACTCTCCATTAGAAGGAATAGCTTTCTCGGTAATCCCTTCTTCGATAATACCAGTGAACTGGCAACGATTAACACAAAATGTCTCTCTAACTTTATGAAAAGTACAAAATGGTTTGTTTAAATTCATTACTCTCCCATGAGTAACCTCATTAATGGTATCACAATGGACCCTTGAGGTCTAAGTGAGTCAATGACATCTAGACAGCCACTCCAACCTAACCTAACCTAACCCCCTCTCAAGAATCTTTAACAGCCTCTTCCACCATCGGAATTTCAACCTCGTTTTGAACCATGTGTTTGGAAATTGGGTTTTCATTTTCAAAAACAATTATTTCATCTGATACATGAATTGAACCGTCTTCATTTATTTGAATTGCGAATGGTTCCGGGAGAGGCGCAGGTTTTTCAGTTGGTGAGAAGTCGCTATCACCAGCCGCTGCAAAAATCCCATACGTCAACGGAATCAGCATCACAAATAGTTCCTTCATCGGCTCGCTCAAAGCAGGCACTTTTTGTTTTAGTTGACCTCCACCTGTTGCTTTGGCGTCGTTGGCAAAATGAAAAACCCTTTTTTTTAAATTTCTTCCTCAATGATTTTCAAGTCCTTTCCTAAAGTGTAAATGTATTTTACAAAGAAATATTAAATTACATTTGTACAAATCTGGCCAGGTAGAGCTATATTGAATTGTTTAGTAATACTCTCCAACGCCTTGTTTTTAACCCTTTTCGTTGCGCCGTAAATTGTTTTTATTTTTGATAATAAAGGGTTTTTCAATTGGCGTGGGTATATTTTGGCGCCCCGTGACTGCCATTTTGTTTTTGTGACATATTTCAAATCTTTTGTTTATTATTCAGTTGTTTATGCCAAATGATCATGGCAAGTTACATGATTGAACAGCACGTTCAAATGATACAAACTTTATTATTATTATTATTATCATATTCGTTGACGCAAACGTTGCTTGCATTGCTCCCATTTTACGGTAGATGTGATGGACCTTCACAGTCGACTTTTCAACGTTTGGTGGCCAAATTTGAGACGACCGGTTCAGTAAACAATCAGCCAACACTTGCGTTCAAGGAATGCATGATCGGCCGAGAACATCGGCGCGGTCCCTGAAAGTGTACAGCAGAACCCGAGGTAGTCTATTCCTCGCCGTGCACAAGAACTTCGCAGATTTCAACTTGGCGAATTTTGCGTCGGGACTTGGGGTTACACCCGTACAAGATCCAACTGACCCAGGAGCTCAAAGTTCATGACCATAGACAACGCCGTTTGTTCGCTGACTGAGCTTCGAATCGTTTGGAAGAGGACACCAATTTTGGCCGAAAAATCATCTTTAGTGCAGAGCCTGTGTTAACAAGCTAAATTGCCGTTTTAATTAAAATTAGACGACAGCACGGCGCGACGTGCCACACAGTAAACGCCACGATTGACATTTTGCATGAACGATTAGAGGGTAAGGTTATCTCTCGCAGGGGTGATATGAATTGGCCACCAAGGTCATGCGATTTTAACTTTATTCTTTTCCTATGGGGTTTGTTGAAGTCGCAGGTCTATGCAAATAAACCACAATCGACCGATGCCCTAAAGGTGAACATACATAT
Organism: Eupeodes latifasciatus; assembly: GCA_920104205.1. Taxonomy (NCBI): domain Eukaryota; kingdom Metazoa; phylum Arthropoda; class Insecta; order Diptera; family Syrphidae; genus Eupeodes; species Eupeodes latifasciatus. The sequence continues at coordinate 187,244,328 of OV049924.1, forward strand.
GTAAATGTAAATAACACAGGCCATCGCTCAAATTCAGCCGGATCTATGCGGAAGTCATTGAAAATTGGACCACTCGGATCCGTGCCACCGTAAAAAGCCGAGGCGGGCATTTGAATGATGTCATATTCCACACTTAATGGCATACATGCGCCTTTCAAATAAAAAAATAATTTTGTTAATACCTTACACACAGCTTGATTCCATTTCAAGATATGTATATCCGCCCTTATTCAAAAACCCTTTATGGCTATATATTTCAAAGCGATTGCCATAAGCCAGTCTACCGCCTATGCTGAATGTACCACTTTTTACCACCATATATATTTTTTTTATTTTTTAATGCACACAAACATTCGAAACTCTTCAAATAATCGAACAAATCAAAACAAGAATAAATTCAGAACTCATCAAATCTCTAACTTTCAAAAAATTTCTTCCCATGGAAATTTTTCGCAAGTATGATATCTTTTAAATTTCAGATCTCCAGATGAGATTTAAAATACTCGTAGTGAAGAAAAACAAATGTCAACTTGTCTTTCAACTTTGAAGTTTGTGTCAATTCTAGAGTGGGTCAACTTGAGATTTTGCAGCAAGTTCACAAATAGTGAAGAAAATTGCTCTAAATTGACCGAAAAATCACGAAGTGGACGATATGCATTTGAATTTGAACTCACATTTTCATAAAAAGCCTGAATAACTTTAATGTGTTGTTCAATTGCGTACATATATATTTTTCAATGGTTCAAATTGAGTTAGTCTTAAATTGAGAAATGTCAAATGAAATGCAGAAAATTAACTTTGTAACGCGACTAGTTGAGGTTTTGGATGGGCGCCAATAAATAAATTATTTATTTATTAAAATACTTGTGAGAGCTTGGGTGTGGAGAACTTGTTGAACACTGATCTGAAAATTCTAGAAAGAAAAAAATTAGCCAACGCCGCTTTGCTTGACTCTCCACCACAGGTATGCTGTCCGAAGACCGCAGTACCCGTTGAATGGGCAGCTAAGCAAATGTTTTTGAGTCGAAGATGAAGGAATGAGGAAAAAGAAACACCTTGTTTGTATTTTATTTAAAAAGAACAAAATGGCTTTTTATTTAAAGAAATAAGAGTAAAAAAAATGGTGGTGTGTACTTAAAGAGTGACAACCATGGCAACCAAATGATTTTAATAAAAAAGAAGGTGTGGCAACATTGTTTTGCATCTGGCATCTACGGGAGAGTCTTTCGTGTGGACGCTCGTGGAACTTCGCACACTCCAGACCCCGTAGCAGAGTATATCTAATTATTAGATATACTCTGCCCCGTAGTGCCCTTCAGCAAAATATGTTAAATAAAGGGAAGAAAGAAATCCGTGCACTGCCAAACACTATAGGACGCTTGTGAAACGTCGCAGTAGTGTAAGGCATATACAGAAAAGAAGAAACATCTGTGCATTGCCAAACACTATAGGACGCTTGTGAAACGTCGCAGTAGTGCAAGGCATACACAGATGCTTCTTTTCCAATGTGTTGCTCTAGCGGACGCTGGGTACCAACTTCGCACTAGAACAGCAAACTAGAAGTGATTTTACTCCTGTCAAGGCTCGCCTTTTATACTGTTTGCCGCGGAGCTTTTGCGCAGGAGCAAAGAGCTTTCAATTTTGTTCGTTCGAATTTCGAAGTTTACTTTTAGGTGTTGCCATGTGGTTGTTTACATAGGTAAAAGTAGTAGGTAGTAAATTACAAAGTAGTGCTGACATTTTATTAAAATGGTTAAGTAAATGAACAATTTATTAAAATAAAGAATTAAGTGAATAAATATGGATATATGTGGTTGTTACAAAAGTAGTTAAGTAAATGAATAATAAAGAATTAATTGAATAAGTATGATGGATGTGTGTGTGGTTGTTACAACTTGACGTTTAGTTGTGGTTCACATTTAACGTAGGCCCTTAAAATTTAACCACCCTTTAGATGAAAAAGATCTTAAATATGATATACAAACAACAGTTCGTCAATACGAAGAAATTTTATGTGATGTAATGATTTAAAATTTGTTGATTACCCTCCAACTTCATAAAAGTGAAGAATTCAGTTGTTAATATGATGATTGCATTTGTCTTAATGATGAAAAATCACAAGAAATTTCGGTTCTTCACATATACATGAACATTTTTGATTAATTGATGAAATTCCTTCTTGCAGAAATTTGTATGGAATTGGTGTTAAAAAAGTTGATGAAACGTGATTCTTCATACATCCATATTGTTATGATTTTCAATTGATGAACGCCATATATCATAAATCATTTTTTTGCTTCCAAATATGCAATTTTTGTTCTTGCTCAAAATTTGTAAAATCAACATCAATCTTTTATAAAACACTAGCGGCCCGTCCCGGCTTCGCACGGGTAGACATAAAAAGGTACAGATATTTAAGTTATAAGCATGCTAATTAAAACGACCATCACTAAATTAGAAAACATTTTTTTGTCCTATCATTAATACTCTTCGCAGCGTATGCGATGAAAGACATTTTTTACACCTTCGGTTAGTTTTAATAGGAATGTCTAAAGATTTCTATAGTAATCTAGTAAATATAGCCTATGTTACTCAGTGATAATGTAGCTTTCTAATGAAAAAAGAATTATTAAAATCGGTCCAGTACTTTTTGAGTTTATTCGTTACATACAAAACTACAAATCTTTCCTCTTTATAATATTAGTGTATAGATATAAATAAGTTGCTCCAAAAATTATGTTATTGAACTTTTGACTTTTTGACATCAAAAACTTCATTTTATGTTTGAGAAAATCGACTGTTGACAGTACACGTTTAAAAACATTGCATTTTCTGAAAGCTTCTGGTATAAGAAACCTTAGTCTTTTCTGGCAGTATCATTTTTATAATAAGTTACTTTTATACCTTTTTTTGAATAGATTTTGTTATATGTTATAAAATGTTAAGGTTACCTTAAGAACTCTAAAATAATTTGGATGCTTTATTTGGGTAGCTAATAGAAATTAAGGAATATCAAGGTAAGTAAAGTAATAATAATAACAGTAATAAATAGAAGTAAACGGAATAAACCAAAAACAAGAGAAGCTTCTGAATCTGTGTAATTACATCATAACTAGGTTCGGATATTTGATAGACTAAAGAACGATATTTTATTATTAAAATCAACATATTGAAGCAATTAGAACACGCGGTATATAAATTGATTTTAATATTTTTATTTTTTTTTAGATTTAATTTAAATAAATATTTATTTATTCCAAAAAAACAAAAAATACAATTATTTCTAGGTGTAACAACTCTTCTAACAATGGCAACACAAACATCTGGAATAAACGCATCGTTACCCCCAGTGTCATACACAAAAGCGATTGACGTTTGGACTGGCGTCTGTTTGACATTTGTATTTGGTGCATTACTCGAATTTGCACTTGTCAATTATGCATCACGTTCAGGTTTGAATAAATGCTGTAATTGACATTTTTTTAATACGCTTTCTATATTATATATATTTTAATGGTGTTTCTTAATTAAAAGCTTTCTACTTCTACTACTACTACTACTACTACTATTCGTTGTTGTTGTTGTTTACGAGACAAACAAAACTCAAAAAAAAAAAGAAAAATTCAAAACACATTCAAAAAACAATTCAAAAAAATTGGAAAGAATTTAAAAAAAAAATCAAACATATTCAAAATGGTACATTGGAATTGGTACTCCTCGCAAAATGATAACGTTATGAGAGAAATTCCAGTCTACTGCTCTTCTACTTTTAATTAATTAACATTCTTGATGTTATTATACTTAAAACTATATATACTTTTTAATATTCGTAATATTTTTTACTAACTAACGTTTTCTTTTATCTCATTTCATCCAAACAAAAAAATCTAAATCAAAATGAAAAAAAAAAAATGAAAAAAACTTAAACAAAATCTGCAAAAAAAAATACAAAATTTTTTTGAAAAATACAACACTACACTCAACACACCAACACCACCACCAACCACCAACCACTACTACCACCACTTTGTATCCCGCTTGTGTTCAAAAAAAACAAAACTTTACTATTGCATTGCTACTACATCTGCTAAATACTAATAATTGTGTATCTGCTCCACTCTACTCCAATTGTATCCAATCTACTACTATCTGCTACGAATCAAAATTTCATTATCCGTCCGAGACCCCCTTTTTGTTTGCTCAATTTCTATGTGTTGCTTTTGTTGCTTTTTCCACAAATTCCAAAACTTCAAATTTAACCTCCCCCCCCCTATGCCTCTCTATCGCTCTCTCTCTCGCTCTTTCTTATTGTTAATAATACTTCCTTCTCTTTCTAATCTGTGTTTTCGATGTTTTTTCTGTTGAATTTTTCGTTTTGTGTTCGATTAAAATCCATTAAAATTATAAAAATAAAATACAAATCAAAATATTTGACAAATTTTATTTTATCAATCTCCTGTGTTTTTCTTTCTTCTTTCTTCATTTCGTTTCATTAAAAAAAACTATATATATACATAAATATATATATATCCAAAATCGTTGTAATGTATGTACAAATCGCACAACAATTTGTTTTTATTTACTTTTTTGTATAAAAAAAAAAAAAAAAAAAAAACAAACCAAACAAAATTCTATGTGTAATCGTGTCTTCATCCCGTTTATTTGGCGAACAAATAAATTCTTGAAACCATTTTCTACCCCAATGCAACATAAACGGATCGTGCAGCAGACATGCATAAGGAGAATATGAAAAAGAAACGCCGGGATTTGGAGCAAGCTAGCTTAGACGCTGCTTCAGATCTCCTCGATACAGACAGTAATGCAACATTCGCAATGGTATAACTTCTTTCATTTTAAATTTATTTAATTTAACAAAATTAAAAAATTAAAATAAAACAAAAAAATTCATAAATTGGATTAAAATACAAAATATTATTATAATTAAAAAGAAATGTGTTGAGGGCTTAATTTTTTGATGGCTTAGGTGGACATATGTAAGTCGTGTTTTTTTGAGATTCCATTTCATTTATAGTACAGTAGGAAATTGCAAAACTTAAAAAGAAATTCTCAAATTTAGACCAGAACTAATTTTAATTTAATAAAATGAAAACAATTAAATGCGATATGTTAAGGGAATATCAGCGATTATGTATATTTATTTTGTTTTCAATGTTATAAATTAAAATTTAATGAAATCAAAACTGAAGGAAAGGTGTTCGTTCGTGGACTATGGGCTTACTTGTCTACATGTATATTCGCGTGGTACAGATGGCGCTTTATTTGTAAACAATAACTTTTTGCAAAATAATAAACAAATATTACTGCTTTTATCTAATTCCGTATAATTAAAAAAATTAGTCCAGTGAGCTTACAAAAACAAAACTTAATTAACTTCCAAACAAAACGATATTAACTTATTTTAATCGATCCGATTTGTCGAATTGAAAATTTTAACATTTCTCGACTTTTCAAAGTCCCTAGAATCTTAATTAAAGATTTTTAGAGAGGTGTCAAATAAAGTGAAAAAAAAAGATATTTTTCAACTCGAATATTTTACGAACGAAAATGATACTACCTCCAGAATAATTGTATACAACGAAATAAGATTTTTGACATCAGGGATCTATTTCACCAAACACTTTTCACTATGCAACTTTGCAAAAAAAATAATATTCTGCAAAGTAAAGTGCAGAGTGTTTCACAAAATTTCTAAATTAAAAAGACTTTCCACTATTCAACTTTATACTTTCATTTCCATTTTCAAATAATTCGTATTTTAAAAAATTGAAAAATAAATGTTTTCTTAACATCAAATATGGATTGAAACAAAAATAAAACATTTGCAGTTGAATGTACATATATTAGAAAGATAGCGCAAATATTGTAAAATGAATCGATCAGACAAATATAATAAAAAGTTAGCCATTTTGTAGGTTATATGTAGTTATAACAAAAGTTGTTGCAAGGGACTTTAACACATATCCATTTGGCTATTGAATTGTAGTTCAATTCCAATTTTAGACACACAAAATTCATTGATGCTTTTCAATAATCGAAAATTCTTTTTTGTCGAAAAATTAATTAAATTGTAGTTTCACAACTCTTGGGGCACAATTTTTAGCTTCTTGGTTTTCAAAGTATTCTTCAAAACGATTCATTTTTGTATATATAATTTTAAAACAGCTTTTCAAAAAAAACTTGTTATGCTAAAAACTGTCAAATTCCATTGAACGATGGCTTTGATGTCGATGGACTGAAAAACCACTTCAAAATCAGACATTTTGGAAATTGATATACATATGTAAATCAACGCGCTAACCCTTATATTCAAAATTCATGTTCTTTGGTAAATTTGTCAAAATTAAAAAGTTGTCTTGTTAACTTTTTAAATTTTCAAAGCTGTTTTTTTATTAACTCTCATAGGAAGTTATTGTAATCGGTCCGATTTATCGCATTGAAAATTTTGACATTTTTCGACGTTTCAAGGTCTCTAGAGTCGAAATAAAAGGTTTTTAGAGAGATGTCTGTGCGTGCGTGTGTACGTATGTTCGTACGTCCGTACGTTCGCGACGTTTTTTTCGTCGCCCATAGCTCAAGAACCAGTAGAGATATCGACTTCAAATAAATTTTGTTATACAGATAAAAATGCAGAGAGATGCAGAAAGGGCTCTTAAAAAAAATGCGTGTGTGTTTTTTTACCATAGCAGTTTAAAAAAAGGTGAAAATGTTGGTTAACCTTAAATATCTTACGAACCAATAACGCTAGAGACGTGAATTAAATTGTAATTGTTTATATTATATATTGTTAAGTGATACCAGACAAATAAAAATGATTTTATCTCCAAAATAATTTTAAGCAACAAAAGAATAACGTTTGAACATCTATTAAAATTTTGAGAAAGATCGAATTGACAGTTTTTTTACAAAAAATAAAAACATAAAAAAAACAAAACTAATTTTATCTCACAGAAAATATTGTTTTCGACATTAAGAAAATTTTTTATAAAAATCCAACAGTCAGTTTTTTTTTCATACAAAATTAAAATCTACAAAAACAGTACGCAAAATTGTTTAAAATTGATTTTCGATATCTCTTGACCAAAAGAAGGTATTGACTTGAAATTAGTTTCATTCATCCAATTTGTATTTGTTTTTATTAGAAATAAATTTTTTTATAAAATGGTACTAAAATTGGTAAAAATTGGTTTTCGACTAAAAATCTCGTTAACAAAACTAGATTTTGAAAAAAAAATATTTCATTGTATGCAAAATATTGTTGGTAATTTATAAATTTTTAAGAATAATTCAACTGACAACTTTTTTAACACAACACGAAAACCTACAAACTTTTAACCAAGACAAATCGAAAGACGGGATGGGAAGTTATCAGTGTGGGTGGCATCCCAGCCTCTATTTTCTTCTTTTTTTTGTATTAGTTTTCGACAGCTTTTCAAAACAAACTCTTATTTGCAAATGAACATTTCTCTGAGCATATTACTGAAAAACTTTTCAAAATTCTAAATATAATTTTCAAGGTTTAATGTAATGGTGAAAAAGAAAGAAGAAATACTTTGCAAAATAACAAAAAAAACTTTTCACTTTTTAGAAAAGACTTTGCACTTTGCAAATTTAAAGTTGGTGTAACGTATTTTTGTAAAGAGGAAAACTTTCCTAAAAGTGCAAAGTTGCAAAGTGAAAAGTGTTTCGTGAAACAGGGCCCAGGTTAAATTTTGAGAAAAATTGAAGTAACCTTTACTAAAATAAAAACCAGAAAAAATTGCTACTACAAGTTAGTAAAAATTGAATTTTGACTCGATTCTTTTTTCAAACATTAAAGATTTTGCTTTCAAACCAATTTTATCTTAAGAAAAATATTGTTTGCAACATTTGGTTAAATTTTAAGAAAAATGCAATCCACAGTTTTTTTTTAAACAAAATATGAATCTACAAAAAATTCTACGCAAAATTGGTTAAACCTGAAGTTTGATTCGAATATTTCGAGAATAGATAAAGGTATTGGTTTCAAAATTATTTCATTCTCTGCAATTTTGTTTGTATTTTGTTAGAAAAAATTAATCGGTATTTTTTCTATAAGAAATAAAAACTTTCCAAAAATTCTGCTAAACTTAATAATATTTACTTATCGACTAAAACTAAAACACACGGATATTGAAATCAAACTTATTTTATCATATGCAAAATATAGAGCTGCTAACTTTTAGTTAATTGTTTTTATTAAAATTCAAGTTACAAATATTTTTTTACAAAACATGAAAACCTACAAAAACAAGAAAAACTGATAAGAAATGGTTTTCGACTATGAGATTAAAGAAAGATATTGACTTGAATTGTTTTTAACTTGCACACAATTTTGTTATTATTTTTTAAACTTTAAGAAAAAACAAAAGACGAGCACCAATTGTATAATAGAAAGTTATCAGTGCGGATCGCATCAGGGTTATTAATATCCTTTACATGTTTAAGGTTTAAACACAGTGCGAGCTTTAGGAAAATACAGAAGGATTAAAGAGGAGATACCGATGCACATTGGTCTTAAAGTTTTTAATATCAAAATTATAGGGAAAAACAGAGCTGGGTAAAGCATTCCACATTCTCGATGTGCTGTTAAAAAAAGAATCCATATACTTGACAGTACGTCCGGAATTAAGCTCAAGGTTAAACTGATGTGCATTCCTAGAAGTACGAGTATTACGGCTGAATAATTTGAGAAGAGGAATGCAACTGGCTAATTCGACAGAACACTGTTTGTAAAAATATCGGTAGAACAAAGAAAGGCATGAAAAATTGCGGCGGTGTTCGAGTGACGTAACTGTTTCGGTTATAGTTCTATCGCCTATCATTTTCAAAGCTCTTTTTTGGATCCTGTCCAAAATAATTAAACTTGTTTTAGGGGCACCTGCACCTGGACGAATGAAGGCTTTGTAAATTACAACTAATTATAAGAAAAGATTACAACGACGCGACGCGCAGAGAATTTTAAGATCGATTTTATGCTAAGCAACTATAAAAAACAGAATCAGGTTTTTTGATGACTTTACAAGACAGTTTTTAGGTTTTATTCTGAAATGTAGCTGAACTACAGTTGATACGGTATCGCCACAAAATTTTGTAGGAATATATCGCGTCAGTGCACACTCGCGAAGCCATTTGGTTGCTCAAAGAGACATTATGTTGCTGCTTCAAAATATCTTGGCTTGGGAGAGATTTCATAGCTTTCTATGACACTATCAGAATACAAAATCTAGCAATTTCTCATACAAATGTTGTCCAAAGCGTTGCTAATCCCATCACGTTAGCTTGGTGGCAGATAAAACATGAAATCTCAAAAAGTCCAGCAAACTGTAAAATGCGTTAGCTTTGACTGAAAAATGAAATTTGCTAAAAAACAAAATACCTGTTATACTCTACTGGTCTCTAGGTCATAGCAGCATAATCAGCCTCTCACGTTTCGTAAGGTTCCATTGAGCTTAGAAGGAAGCCTCAAGATTCATGTGGTATCACAATGGGCCATTAAACTGGCCTAAGTGTGTCCGTTTCCATCTTGGACAGCCACTATAACCTAACCTACTTGTCTCGTGTCATTTAGAACCTTTAGAGGCTCAATCTGCCTTTTCTTGTCATCCTGTCTATTAACGACTTAACGTCATGTTTGCACTCAAGTGAAGTTCTCATTTTGACTGATGACATGAAGATTTAAAATAATGAAGTATTCTTTTACAAGCCAACATTGGCTGTTTTACATTTTGGTGTGGGAAAAATAGCCTCGCCCTCAACTCTTTAAAATGAAAGACGATAACAATTACTAAAAAACTAATCGGTTAAAGATTTAGGTATTCATTTCTGTTCCAACTTAGAATTTACACGTCACATTCATTTTATTTTCAATATGGCAAGTTCTAAGCTTGGTTTTATAAAATTCTGGGCAAAGGAATTGATGAATGATCCCTATGTTACTCTTTCTTTGTGCAAATGACATGTTCATTTTCGTCTTGAATATGCTTCGAAAGTATGGACTGCCATTTACGACATTCATAGAAAACGTATTAATTAATTCAGCATATGTACATAATTTCATTCGCTTTGTCCTCAAGGGTCTTTCTTGGGATCGTATTCAGCTTTTTTAAATGCAATCTATCCATCAAAGACGTGTTTAATAATGACTTAATATTTCTTCATAAACTTGTTTTTATCTTTTAAACATTTGAATTAAAAAGCTGGAGCTCATCAGCTGCGTTAATTTGATTTTATACATTAACTTCCATAGAACTAACTATGAGAAGAATGAAGCTCTAAGTCCAATAAGCATTCAATGGGGTTACCCATTTTGCGGTTTCAAAAGTAAACGTAAATAGAAGACATATCAAATATTTGTTTTCATGATAATTTTCTTTATAATAAAGTTTGAACGTTGACATTATGTGTGAAACACAAAATCATTTAAATAACCGAACCCCAAAATCGACAATTTTGTTTATTAACATAACCACCGAGTGAGAAATGTGCTTCGTCGCTGAAGAATTTTTTTTCGAAAAATCGCCGTCCACCGCCTGTTGTTCCAGAACCCATTAACCCATAAAGCACGATATGTGGCTGTGGCAGAATCCACCATACTTATAAATAGTAGGTCTTAACAATTTGTATGCGTTTTGCGATAGTTAAGCAATCCATTTTTGTAAATATCAGACTTTCAACTGACAAAAAAAATTGGTTTAAGAACTTAGTTTGACAGATGTCGAATTCCAGCCCTATACTTTTGAAACCGCAAAATGGATAACCCGTTATATGTATGTATAACCTCAAATCTTCTTTGGTCGATTTAATAAAGCGGGTTTTAATTCCTTGCTCCTTTGTCGTAAACGTCTCACCTATCGATTTTGAGGAATCAGCGTATTAAGAGTTTGAAAACGATTTTCAAAATTGCGACATGCACTGATAGCTTCCTATCGGTGCACAATGGGGCAAAATGGCCTAATCGGTTATTAATCTACTTACAGCCGTTGAAATGGAAAATCTGAGCTTATTTTGGAAGTGGGGATTTTATGGAAGTACGGGACACAGCTCCTACAAACAAGCTTTCCATGGTCTTGAGGCAACTGATTCTTCTGTCTTTATTACGTGCTTTGTTGCGCTTAGACTTTCTTACAGTTCCAAGATTGTGTGGCAAAATGCACGCCCAGGTTCTACAAGATACTGCAGGCCATTGAAAATAGAGTTTGTTAAGGAATCTACAGAAATGTCTATTGCAGAAAAAATAGAGATGAAAATGAGGTAAAGAATTTAAAAAAGACAACAACGTTAATTGAAGAAAAACAAGTACAAGTCAGTCATACTCTACTTTTTACGATGATTGACGGCAAAGTTTGTAATGCAATCACGGGGACATCATCAACACAAAAGTGTTTCATATGTGGTGCGTCTTCTAGAAGCTTTAATGATATAGATAGTATGTTGACAAGGGAAGTAAAAACAGAAAACTTAGAGTTTGGGTTGTCCGTCCTTCACGGGTGGATAAGATTTTTCGAATATTTACTTCACTTATCCTACAAATTGCCTCTTAAGAAACGGCAAGCTCGAGGAGATGACAAGATAATTGTTGCAGAAAACAAAAAGAGAATACAAAAATAGTTTAAAGATCGTTGTGGTTTGATAATCGACAAACCAAAGCCCGGATTCGGAAACTCTAATGATGGCAATACGGCCAGACGTTTCTTTCAAAATCATGAAATTTCTGCAGAAATTACTAAATGTTCAACTATGATGTTCAACTCATAAAAAGGATGCACACTATTATGATTGTTGTGGCTAGTGGCTATGAAATTGATGTCGAGAAGTTCAAAAAATTCGCAATTGACACTGCCATATATGTGGAAAAGTATCCTTGGTATTATATGTCACCAACCCTTCATAAATATTTCTTTCATGGACTCTGTTGCCGATTGGATTGGACTTCAAAAATTATAGAGAGCATCATTCTCGGAAAACTAGCAGAGAAAATACTAACCGAGATATTTTTAACTTTTTTTTGTTAAGTTCTGATCCCATAATCACAAGCATGACAAAACTACCGGAAAAAAAGGAGCAACACCTGCAAATTGCAGCAGTGGGCTTACTTAAATCTCCCCCCGTTGATATTAATAATTCTGAGGCTGAGGAAGAAGCAGTGGTGAAGAAAGCGATGATTTTGTTTTAAATTGATAAAAAAATCAATTATATTATGTTTTAGTTTTTGTATTAAAATTTGTTTTACTATTCTCTTTTTCCTGAAAAAATTTACTTTTATGTTTTTTTTTTATATAAGACATTAGAAAAAAATATATACTTGTTGGTAGGAGTATTTGCGGCCAAATTTGACAGCCTTAAGTTTTGATACATAAAAAAGGCAGGTATATTAATTTTTCAATTTTTGTTTTAAGTCCACAAAAATGGGCGTTATGGTGGGCGTGTTCAATGTTGGACTTAAGAATATCAATAAATTGCTTCTATAAACATTCCCAGTAATTTTCAGATTCCTATCTCTTCTGGATGATTTATTGCCACCATTGGGTCATTCTGCCCCAGTGTGCGGTGCCCGTAGAAATTTAATTAAAATACTACGAAAAGTATAAAGTCAAAAGTTTAAGTTCAAGTTGCTATCTGTGTAGATATTTCAGACGCTCAAATAATTAAGTACTATGTTTGCTAGCAATTCATGTTTCAGGTTTTTGTAAAAAAAAACCGTCACTTCGATTTTTATTAAAATTTAAGAACATTTGAAAAATAATATTATTAAGTAAATATCTTTCCTTTTTACCAAATTTTAGTAGAATTTGTAGGGTTTTTATTTTTGGTTTAAATACTAACCCTTTCGAAAATGTCTCATCCTTTTGAATATACATTTAACAGGAATAGTTTAAAATAAATCTAAAGACAATCATTAAACTTCATTAGAATTAACAAGCTGTAAAAATGCATTCCAACAGTTAAAAATAGGCATTTCTTTACTTATAAAATTTGATGTACTTTTAAATAAAACGTTCGTCACTAAATTTTATGAGGAAAAGAAAAATTCGAACCTATGTTAACTCATCCCATATCAAAAATTTATGAAACGAAAAAATTCAAAAAATATTTTAAATATCTAAGAAATTGAGTTCTCAACACATTTTTGTATAACAAAAAATAAGCCGGTAATTAAACAAAAAATATTAATAAAAACAAATTGTTTTTTTTTTTTTTTCAACCAACTTTTTTTTTCTGTTTAATTTTTGTTTGCCTCATATAGAAACCCCTGGTACGTCATCCAGGTGATCCATTAGCGTTAGAAAAACTTCGGCAGTGTGAAGTCCATATGCAGCCACCAAAACGTCCAAACTGCTGTAAGACATGGCTATCGAAGTTCCCAACCAGGTAACATATTTCATCCTCAAATTCCTTAACCAAAGGATTTCCTTTTTGATGTTGTGATACTATCTTTGAGTATATTATTATATAATTATACATTTATATTTTTAAATTATTAACACATTTGTGGATTGATATTTGATTTTAGTTTGATTTTTAATTAATTTATAATATTTTTGAATTTTTGTTTTTGAGTTTTATAAATTACAATATCGTGAATTATTTTCAAAATTTTTGACAAAACAAAAAGTTGTATTTTAGTTTTAAACATATTTATTTTACATACATTTATAATTTTTGGATTATGTTGTAATTTTCGTTTTCTTTTTTTTAAGTTAAGTTTTGTTGTTTAATTATTTTTTTATCGTTTTGCTGATATTATAATCGAATTGGTTAGAAAGTTTTGTTAAATATATTATTTTTTGTTAAATTTCGGTTTTCATTAAGTTCAAGTTTATTGAATGCCTTTTTCATCTAAAAAATTATTTTTGTCTTAATTATTTTTAAATAAAAATATCAAGGAACAAAAAAAGTACACTGTAGGCTTAGATATGAACATTTTTTAAAGAAAAATGCTGAAAGATTTGTTTTTAAAAAGCTATAAAAATAGGAAAAATAGTAAGTTTCAAAAATATAATAAGAGCTCGAGAAAAATAAAAAAACACTAAATGCATTTTTGCCGCCTCTGTTTCACTACTCACAAAAGCCCCATTGACATCACGCTGAGTTCTTCCGACTATGTAAATATCATCAGCAATCAGCATATGCCAGTAATTGGACAGACTTTTAAAAGATAGTGCCTCTACTGTTAACGTTATGTGAATATTTGATCAACTGTGGACTTCCTCGTCTAAAACCTACACTGATAAAGACCTATCAGATTGTTGACGTTGGGCTTTAGACTATTACGGCAGAGAAGATTTTCTTGGTTCAGTTAAGATGGATTCCTTTTTTCAGTATCGGGCAAACAATATTGATGTTCAATTCATCACGCATGCTTTTTTCCGACCATATCTTACAGATAAATTGTTACATGCTCCTAACCAAATTATTTCCAGCTTCTTTGAAAAGCTCTGCAGCGGCTTTGTTACACTTCAACTCAGATATAACAATACTTCAGTCGGGAAGACAGGAATTTTTGATTTCGCAGTCTATATTGAATGGATCATCCTGCCTGATAGTGGAATTCGGTTCGTCGTCACCCATCATACAATCTGCAGAAGTGGTCCTTCCGTATCTTAAGTATTGAGTGCGGTTCCACAATCATGTTTCCACTTTCGTCTTTGCAGCCTTCGGTTCGAGGTTTATGTACTTGTGAATTTCTGTTCACCTGCTTATAAAACTTTCTGCTTTTAAACCTCTCAACATCTTCAACCGCAAGCATCTCATGCTCTTTTTTTTTTTCTTTCTGAGAAGTCGGTGTTCCTCTCACCTCCTTCTTCTATGCAGCGCCACTTTGCGTGCCTGTTGTTTGGCTGCATTCGCCTGCCGACATTCCTCATCTAACCAGGGGATTCTTGTTGGTGGCTGCTTGAAACCCAGCATGTCAGAGTGGGCTTCACTGATTGCATCTTGGCAATGTTGCCAATGGTTCTCGGTTGGAGAAGGATTTGGCGGTCTTTTATCGATTGTAGCCGTTCGGAGTTGGAATTTTGAATGAAAAAAATGTTTGTTTCCTAAATTTAAATAATTTTTTTTAGAAAATCACTCCCAACGATCCCCCCTGAATGTACCTTTGAATCGGGGCCGTATATCAGCAATAAACGTGCCGAATATTCTCTTCCAATGCGTCAATCGTCCCGGGCTTATCTGCGCAGACAAGCGACTTCACATAGCCCCAACAAAAAATCCAGCTGTGCTAAATCGCACGATCTTGATAGAAACACCACATGTCAACCGAATATTGGATGCCAAGCACACGAACCACTACTTTGGTAATAAATGTGCACGATTGCAAACGTTCTTAAAGAGTACCTAAATCTATTGTTAAAAATCAAGTGACAGCTGTCAAAAAGACCAACTCCGAACAAATTATTGTTTTATTGAAAACCGCACGTTTAAAAAAAAACACCCTAGTAGATAAAAATTGGCCTCTTCAATCTTCTTTTTGAAGACCTTACATTTTTTTCTTTGAGGCCACATTACAATCCATTCAACCCTTTAAAGATGGGATTCCTGTGGGACAAAGATTGAAAATCTCATGAAAAGGAAGTATCATAATGAAACCTCTTATTAAACCTTCATATAGATAATTCTCTGCTGGATAGAGAGGAATATTCTTTGGTAGAATACAAAATTAAAATTTTCTTCAGAGTGTACCAGAATCCAAAGTAACTCTGTCTGTCTGTCTGTTACTCAATCACGCCTAAACTCCTGAACCAATTTGCATGAAATTTGGGATGGAGATATTTTGATACCCGAGAAAGGACATACATAGGCTACATTTTACCCCGTGAAAATGACGCATTCCTTGGGAAAATTCAGGTGGGCCGATCGCTTTTACGCCTAAACTACTGAACAGATTTAAATGAAATTTGGGAAGGAGATAGTTTGAGACTTAAGAAAGGACATGATTTACTTTTGACCTCGGGAAAACAACGCATTCCCATGGGAAAAATTACTTTCCGGGGAATCTGATCGCTTTCACTCCTAAATTACCAAAGATTTGAATAATATTTGGATAAAATTGGTATATTACGGGAAAACAAACGCATTCCCAACCCTTATGAAATAAGTTGTCGAGCGTGTTAAACTTATCCTACACGTATATTAACGCGGGCTTCGCGCGCCACGTGCCTCAAGCCCTCAACGTTATAGACGCAAACTGTGGCTCCCACCAAGTTCCACAAATCCTTTTATCGCCAAACACGAGCCATGTAGGTACAACAAATGATTCACTGAGTCTGTCTTCTACTTCTGATAATTCTGTTTCGGCTGAAGCGTGGGGCGAGTGCGCGGGCGGGGGTCGCACGCGGTAGACGAGGCAGGTGGTAGCGGCGGCGGTAGTGCGGCGCGGGGGGAAGACATCACTGAGTGGGTCTACCCGAACGGGCACACACATGAGAGCACACGCCCCGTTGTCGGACGCATGCAAATTACAGAGAAATTCTGCAAATATTTTATTTGTCGTGTAAATTTAATTGTTTCTTTAATACTTAATGATTTACTCGGTTCGTATTTGATCATTTAATGGTACACGGCTACATATTACTCACCTAGGACGAAATATTATAAAAACCAAAAACACTCTATACATATGTAGATATAAATCATCGGTAGACATCTTGGTTTGCCTACAAGCTAAACCGGAAACCAGCCTCATAAAGTTATTCTTGGTGTGCGTGTAATTTCTCCTCTAATTCATGAAATTTCCCCTAAAAACTCAGTAATTGTGTCTATGTATGCGTGAAAACACGTCAATTTTTCTTGTTGAATACGTCCACATTACAAATACAACAATGTAAACAAATGGGTTTTGGAGGGTGATACGTACGAAGGATTTATATCTTCATATAGAGTGTTTTTGATAAAAACTACATATAATCATGACTGGAATAGCAAAGGGAAAAAATGTTTTGATTCCCCGCATTCCGATAATTCCAACCGATTTGCCGTTTTAGTTTAAAAGAGTACAGTTTCCTCTGAAAGCAGCATTTGCAATAACAATACATAACGCTCAGTGGCAAACGCTGAAAGTTGCAGGTGTAAATTTGAAAAAAAAAAAAATGTTTTTCCCATGGAAAATTATATGTAGCGTGCTCACGAGTCTCAAACCCACAAAACCTTTACGTTCTGGCCAAGGAAGGAAAAACAAAAAACGTCGTATATAAAAATGTATTGCAGTAACCTATCTTCTTCTTAAAATGTATTAACCTAATCCAACCTAACCTAACCTAACTTAACCTAACCTAACCTATGACAATCACACTTAGTATGGCCTCATCCCATCTCGGCACAATTCAAACATACGTACAAAAAAGTACAGGTCAGGTTTTTTCATACTACTATCCAAAAAAACTATCTAATGTGGACGAAGTCGCGGGTAAAAGTTAGTATGTAAATAAATTATTAATAAACTTTGTACTACAGTGTACGTTCCGAAAAAAAGAACCAATACGTCCTTCTTTTTCTTTTTTTTTTTAAAAAAAGCTTATAATTATCAATGTCATGTTTGTGCTATTTAATTTTTATATACAAATATTCTTATCACTTTTATTGAAGTAAAAGTTACTTTTTCCTAAACTTATTTTAAATTAAGCTGGATCACAGTAACATTATGCATTACATAATTTTTAAGTTCCCACACTAAAGTCTGAATATAGTTTTAAAAAATATCTTAAAAAAAAAAAACATAAAAAAATAAAAGAAATTATTTTGGTCATAAATCAATGTTCAACAGTTCAGGAGTCAACTGTTGTCAACATTAACGCAGGTAAGTTTTTTTGTTTCGAAATACAAATTTTCAAAAAAAAAAAAAACATTAAAACTGCTTAGTTTTCTTAAATAATATATTCAGACTTTAAAGTGCTGAAAATGCATTTATTTACTTTTCTTACTTCACTGTTTTAATTAATCAATAATGTTATAGTTTTCATGTGACATAAAGTATACCAAAACCTTTACTTTTACTCAATGAAATACATTTCAATACTATATATACGCTTTCATAGATATTTAAGAATAAACTTTAAACCTTTAACCTTATTTCAATCTCTACTTAAAACAAAATACAAAAACAATTCTGTAAAATATAACTTTCTTATACAAACATAATTTACAAAAAAAAAAACATACATTTGTTTGTTAATAAATAATGTTCTTGTAGCTTTCTTTCTAATAATTGTTGTAAATCACCCTAAATATTATCAAACATTCAAAAATTGCACAATTATTTTCTCAGTCAAATTTTCCAAAAAATAAATAAGAACTATGCACTAGGGTGTCCCGTCAATTATTTTATTTTTGTGAGTATCTTAACGAAAGACCCTTCAAAAGTTCCGTATTGATAAGTTTATTATGGCAAAAATAAGAAACGCAAAATTCAAGGGTACTTTTGGGCCTCTACCACGCACTGAAATTTATAAAAATTAATTTGTTCTTGCATACTTAGGTACTTACTTTCTTACATAAGATGGCGCTGGCTTTACAGTCCGGGACTAATCTGTGTCTCCAACCAGCTCGCTCCCTAGCTAGCTGTCTGCAGTTTCCAACGTCAAGATGGTTAAGGTCTTCTCACACATGCGTGCGCCACTTTAATCGCGGTCTTCCTCTACTGCGCCGTCCCTCGGGGCTGGATTTGAAGACCTTCCGGGCTAGTGTGTTGATGTCCATTCGTTCTACATGACCCAGCCGTCTAAGTCGTTGGACTTTTATTCTTTTAACCAGGTCAGTGTCGTTGTACAGACCGTACAGTTCGAAGGTGTATCTTCTCCTCCACTCTCCTTCTATGCAGATGAGACCAAAAATCTCGAAGCATCCCAAGTTGTTCTCATCTTTCTTTGACAGGGTCCAAGCCTCAACAAATGCGACCCGGATTGAAGAGAGTCTTATGGGTGGTGACTTTAAATGCTCGAGAGAGGACTTTACTACTCAATTGCCTTGTAGATCCAAAGAAGCAACGATTTTGCTACAGTTGATCTTCGTTTGATTTCAGCGCTGATAGACAAATTCCTTAACTACCTCAAAATAATAGCTGTTCAAGGCGACTTTGCGCCCAAGATGCCGTACTTCAATGTCCTTTTTTGATAACTTGATGACACCCATTTTCTCTGCTTCCGTGGCAATGTTCAAAAACGCACCACTGACATCACGCTTTGATCTTTCAATTATGTCAATTTTATCGGCGTATCCAAGTAATAGGATGGACCTTTGGAAAATTGTGCCTCTAGTGTTGACGGTTTAGTTTTCAACAATTGTTTCCAGAACTATGTTGAAGAAGTCCCATGACAGTGCATCGCCTTGTCTACAAACATTTTTGACATCAAATGCATCGATGAGATCGTTTCCGATCTTGATAGAGCAGCGTGCATTCTCCATCGTCATTCTGCACAAACGGAAAAGTTTGTGCTGTAAAGCTCTTTCAAACGCGGCTTTGAAATCGATTGGAAGATTTGAAGTTCCTGGGATTTTTCTAAGATATGCTGTTTCGTGAATATTTTGCAATGGTGGACTTTCCTGGTCTGACGCCCTATCTGATATGGACTATTAGGTTGGTGACCGCAGAAAGGATCTTAAACCTAATGTTCAGGAGACTTATGCCCCTGTAGTAGGCTCAATTCAGAGGGTCTCCTTTTTAGAGAATCGGCCAAACTGTGCTTAGATCCCTTCAACGGGCATGCTTTCTTCTGACCATATTTTGCAGACGCGTTGCTACATGATCCCTACCAACGCCTGCTACTTTGAATAATTCGGCAGCGATGACGTCAACTTCAGCAGCTTTGGTGGACTTCAGTTTCGATATAAGTTCGGATTTCGATTCGTCATCGCCTTTATAAATATTGAAGAAGTGGTCCATCCACATTCTCAGCATAGACATGCGGTTCTACTACGATGTTCTTCTGATCGTCTTTACAATCTTCCGTTCATGTCGGGTACCTCATTTCTACTGTGACATCCCTCCATCTCCTTGATCGCGCGCTTCTCATGCTACCTTTTTTCCATCTAAGAAGCTGGTGCTCCTCTCTTCTCTTCTGCTCGTAAAGCTCACGATCAGCTCTGGTCCTTCTGTGCAGCACAGTTTTGTATGCTGCATGCGCTTGCCGGCATTTGTCGTCAAACCAGGGGTTTCACTGTGGTGTCGTGGTGAAACCTAGCACTTCAGAGGCTGCATCTCTGATGGCTGCCACTGGTTGTCAATGCTTAATATAGGCAGCATAGGACTTCTAAATTGGTTGTCAGGGACTCGATCGGATAAGTACATGGCAATCTCTTACGATTGTAGCCGTCTAACGTCGAATCTTCTCACAGTACTTTCTTCTCTTGGCTTGGATCCGTAGTCGTACCTTGGCTACAAAGAGGTAGAGGTCCGAATCAATGTTGGCCCCTCGGAATGTTCGGACATCCTGTATACTGGAGAAGTGTCGTGCATCGATCGCAATTTGGTCAATCTGCGAAATCGATCAACCTGAATCTATTGTCGGAGGTGGTTTCGTTCAAGCTGTATCTTCCGATTGTGTCACCAAAGATGTCTTCTCTCCCTAGTTTAGCGTTAAAATCTCATAAGATAATTTTAATGTCATAGCCAGTGCACTGCTCATATGTCTTGTCAACGAGTTCGAACAATATTAAGACGTCCTCTTACTGTTCGGTTGCAAGTGGTATATTAAGGGACCTAAAATTCCACGCACAGATCCGAAATTCGTTATCCTTATTTACTTGGTTCGTTATCAGTAAATCCGTCCGTATCCGAGGCTTGTTGGTGCTTCGCAACTAAGATATTTTTACGTGGTCGGGAAGTCGCCCCGACGACGGCGACGGCCCAACCGCCAACTTGGAGAGCCAGATCTTTAGTATAACTCCAAGGGTGGGGATCAAGGTAGACCGCTCCTTATAAAGTGCTCACTAAGTAGTTCAACCTACCTGGAACTGTAGACGTCACCGTTGATTCCTTCTAGGGAATTCCTCCGGTGCCATCTGGATAAGGAGAGGTGCTTTAGTGAAAACACCTTTCCCCCCTCTCTCTCGTTGGCTACCCCCAACAACTTTTTAATGGGGTTAGAACCCAATCTCTTGTTGAGGACTAGGCACGTGTTTTCTTGTAAAAGATCTTTAAACGTGTCGGTAGAGGCCCAAAAGTTATGTCCAATTCTAAAAGTAATTACATATTCAGAATCTACTCGTCAATACGCAACTTTTGATACCCCTTTCGACAGTTTTTTGTTTCTCCATACAACGACTTGACGCCCTACCATGCACATCGCAGCTTAACTATACCTACCTTACTATATTAATTCAATTAATTGATTACTTATTTGCTTTAGAATTACGTTACTTTCTGTCTCCATGACTATGTAAGAAAAATAATTTTTAATTTATTTTGTATTTGAATTCTTTTTTCCAAATTTTTATTCTACATTCATAAATTAAATAATCTATATTCTCTCACTTCATTGCGCAAAATGAATTTTCTAATTAATAAAAAGAAAACTTAAGTATCTACACATAGTCTGGAGCTTAGAGATTTGATTTGATTTGACTTTAATACAACAATTTAACAAATTAATGATCTCTAAGAGAAAAAATAATTGTTAATTTTATTATTGTTTAATTTGACATTTGAAAATGATTGTTCTTATACTAGTGATGATTATAATCGTATTATTTGTCGTTTGTAAATTGTAAAAATAAAATACTATTGAAAAATAAAAACAAAAATATATAAAATTTAAGTTACAATTATATGTGAGTAAAACAATAACAAAAAAAAAGTACTATTAAATTCAAACTTTTATATACCTACTACAAATTTATAAAGTAAATATAATATTTTTCTCTTTTTTTTTAAATTATTATTAATCGATTTTATGTTGAATCCTTTGTTTTGTCCTTGAAAAAATTCATATTGAATAATTGTTAATTTTTTTGGTAACTGGTCATTTTTAAGGAAATCATTAGCTTTCTTACTTACTTTGATTTCTTTAAAAGGGGTATGTAGTGCTAACTTAAAACCGTGATACCAGGCATTAAACAAGAATTTTAAACAAAAACAAAAGCTACAATTAATTGCATCGTTACATTTTCGAATATCCTTGTTTTATGCCTGGATTCACGTTGTCTAGTTAGAACTTCATACACCTTTTAAAAAAATAAAAGAAAAAAAAATGGTGGAAAGAAAAATCCACAACTAATCTACAACAAATAACCCTCCAATAATTGCATACTTAGTTTTTCCAAAATCAAAAAGTGTAGTGCTAACTTGATATCAACGTAGTACTAGGTACATACCACTTTTTTAAAATCGTTGAGCTACAATTTTTTTCCACAACTAGTTTACAACAAAAATGCTACAATTAACTGAAACTCAGTTTTTTTAAATTTCGAAAAATGTAGTGCTAACTTGACTGTGGTTGATTCTTTTACACCAGATCGGACCTATTTTGAGTACCTATAAAAATGTTCTTTTTCTCTTTCATCTCTTCTATCTTAAATGTTTCATTCATCCTTATCTCAAGAACCATTTTCTAAGATATGGAAAACCTCTTTTATAACCCCAACTCACAGTTTTCTCTTGAAGAGAACTTTAACAAAGCGTCTTTATAGTCGTCAAACTCTCCTCCTTAGGTTTTTAACCTCTTTTCCTAAAATGGAATTCAATTTTCAATAGAAAAAGATCTTGTAACGAATCCGTCGTATTAATAAGTTTATTGTATATAGGTTTTGAAAACTATTAAAAATATTTTTAAAAAAATGTCGAAAACGGTAGCTAAATTAAAATCAAAGTTATGATTCGAAATCAACACTAAAAAATTAACTACATAGCGTATTTCTCCAAACTATATGAAAGTTAAAATTCAAGGTTAGCTCAAAACTAACTAACTAATTTTCAGAAAATCAGTAAGATTCTTAAATCATGATGCATTTTATTGTTAAGGGATATGCTGTGTTTTAATTTAGCTATGAAAATCCCCTTTTTGGTTGTCTTTAGCATTTTTTAAAGGTAATATTTTCAATCATGCAATTTTGTTTGTTTTGTCTAAATAATTCGTATGTGAAGTTATGAGGTGTAAAATATTTTACATTTGGAAGCTCCAAACTAAACTCCTCTCTGTTTGTCTCCTCTCCCTCAATACTCACAAAAGCCCCATTGACATCACGCTATGTCAATTTCATCCCACTTTTGAAAAATAGTGCCCCTAGTGTTGACGTGGGACCTCTGCACTATTCTTTCAAAGGCGATGTTAAAGAAATCGCATGACAGCGCATTACCTTGTCTAAAGCCTTTTTTGACATCGAAAGGTTCGGCTAAGTTGATGGTGTCACATGCGGTCTTGAAATCTATGAAGAGATGGTGGGTGTTGATTTGATGTTCTTGGGTTTTTTAAGGATCTGCCGTAATGTGAATATTTGACCGATTGTCGACTTTCCTGGTCTAAAACCTACACTGATAAAGACCTATTAGGTTATTGACGATTGGCTTTAGTCGTTCGCAGAGAAGATTTTGTGCAGATTAGAGGGTCTCTTTTTTCAGTAGTGGGAAAACAATAAGAAGGTTCCGCCCATCGGGCATGCTTTCTCCCGATTATATCTAACAATAAGTTGGTACACGCTCCTTCCTCCTTGCCAAATTATCTCCAGCTGCTTTGAAAAGCTCGACATTCAAGCCATCTGCTCCAGTTGATGTGTTAGCTTTAGCTTAGATATGGCAATTCTTACTTCGTCTAAGTCGGGAAGACGGGATTGTTGATGAGAACATACTCTCTCTTTTTCCTTCTGAGAAGTCGGTGTTCCTTTCTCCTCTTTTGTCCTCATATACAGCACCGCTTTGCTTGCCTGTT
This sequence comes from Eupeodes latifasciatus, assembly GCA_920104205.1. Classification (NCBI taxonomy): domain Eukaryota; kingdom Metazoa; phylum Arthropoda; class Insecta; order Diptera; family Syrphidae; genus Eupeodes; species Eupeodes latifasciatus. The sequence goes on from OV049924.1 coordinate 187,268,222, forward strand.
GTTTGGCTGCATTTGCCTGCCGACATGCATTGTATTGGCGGGAGAGAACTTTGAATCTTTACTTGTGAATCGTTTGGAGAAGGATTGTGTGATCTCTTGCGATTGTAGCCGTTCGACGTTGTATCTTATTCAAACTTAACGCCAGTCCATAAAAAAAGGTTATAAAAATTTAGTTATGAATTATCGTCACATTGCAAAATTGTCTGCTTTTCTTAATTTTTGGTAGGTAATCACTTGTCTTTGACATAACTTTTTTTAATTGTTCTTCTTTTATATGTGAAAATCAACATTAGTTTGTGAAAAAAAAAATTACAATTACATAGAAGCATTTCAACAAAAAAACTCTCAAATGGCTTGCACCTTTACAGACTTTAGCAAAGGCATTTGACAAATTAAGTCATGAAAATCTTCTTAATAAATTAAGTAATATTAGACTTAACGACTGTTTCGATATTATTGGGTCATGTTCAGGAGTAACCCTTTATGTCAATTTAAAATCAATTCTGGGGTGCCTCAAGGGAGTCACCTTGGTCCAATGCAGTTTATTTTATTTATTAATGATTTGCCTTCTGTTTTAAATAATTCTATATCGCTAATCTATACAGATTATGTTAAAAATGTTCGAACTATTAACGCCATCAAGGACTGTAAAAAGCTTTCAATCTGAGCCAGACCAGTTTAAAAAAATTTAGGTATCCCTTAGAAACATTTTTAAAATGTATTAGTAAATTAAACAATTTCTCTGTACTCACTGACTCTACAAATAACAACCTCAAATTTGCAAGCTTTAAATTTAATTTTGTTTGCTATAAGAACTTGAAATAATGTTAGTTTTAAGCTTAAATTTAAGTAAATATTGTAAACTTTACGTTAGCATTTAACGTATTTAATAAATAGAGGAAGTCCTATTATCCTAAAATTTAAAATTAAACTCCTTAAAAGTGACCAAATCTAGTTAAAAATTATTACGTACAAGTTTAATCTCATTTTAGTCATTGAATTTACGTTGATTTTAATAATTAATTTTAATTTTAAAATTAATATGATTTATATTTATTTATTTATTTATTTATTTATTATGGTCTTATTTAATTTCTTATGTTATTTAAATTAAAAACAATTAAAAATTCCAAAACAAAAATGAACTCCTGATAAAATCAGCAAAACAACTTCAAATAATAACAATACATATATATATATAATATATATTTTTAAAAATATGTATATATAGATTGTTAATTTTTTTTAAATAAATATAATTTTAAACAACAAACAAACAAAAAAATATTCACAAATCAAAAAGCTAATCTCTAGATTTCCATTAATTAATAATCATAAATATTTATCCAAGACAATGTTCTAGATCGAAGAGGATTGACGTTATATCACGAATAACGTTCCCGCTGGTTTTTGCCCTATTCAATCTGGTCTACTGGAGTACATATCTCTTCAGGGAAGAGGAGGATGAGTAAATCAAACAATAAACCTTTTTTCGTAGAACTATCCAAAAATTATATTAATATATTTATTATTATCCTTTTTTAAGGACATTTTAAGGAAGACGTTTTATTCGTATACACTCACACAATATCTGTGTCTGTCTCTGTGTCTCTCTGTATGGCTATGTAGAATCCCAAAATAAAAAAAATATAAAAATTAAATAAATATCAAAACAAAACAAAAAAATAAATAACAACAAAAGCATGATGAATTAATATAAATGTTGATATAGTACATTATATAATTTTACAAAACAAAAATATGCATAAATGACGCGACGGGAAAGAGAATGTGAATACAATTTTTATCTTATGTGAGCTAAAGATGTTATATATAAAAAGATTATTATATAGATAAATATATATACATATATATATATATATATATAAATGATTAGAGATAGTTATTTTTTAGCTTTATGTAATAATTTAGGTGTTTAAGTATATTATGTACGAGTATATGTAAATTAGGATAGCGAAAAAAAAATAAAAAAATAAACCCTCACAAACAATTAAAAGATAAGTAAATATTTTATAGACAAACATTCAATTAATAAACAAAAATTAAAGTATAAATAAAAAAAAAAAAAAACATTTTACACATTACGCACCACTTCATCGCCACAAGGACCTTCATACCCTCCTATCTACCTAAATAACAATTACCATTGCATCACATATTTCAATATCAAAACCGCACTCATTTCAAAAATCGTAAATCGAAAATCTGAAATCTTTAAAAAATGACTTTTAGGTACTTAATTTCAAAGAACAAAACAACACCAAAAATCACGAGTACTGATGTCGTTGTCTTCGAGTTAGTTAGCGATCTAGTAGTCAATGTGGTCAAGTTCAATGCTGCAAGTTAGTCTTTACTTACGAGTATTTATTAACCCCAGGTTTAACCACAATTGCCACAGAAGCCGCTAACGCTAATGTTGTATATATTTTTTATATATAAAAATCGATTCATAAAAACAAAACAAAAAATTGACATCACGATCGACACATTTTTGTATAAAAAAAAAGTAATTATTTAAATTTTTAATAATTTAAGATCATCAATTTTATGTCCTAGGTTTAAAAAACTACTTACAAAATTGGGAATAAAAACGAAATAATATTTTTAAATCAAAATTTGGTTTTCTTTGAATATTTTTCTTTTGTTCTTAATTAATTTATTATTTAAACTTGGTTTCGATATCGAATTTATTGCAAGTTGTAAATTCATTTGTGTGTTTCTATATTTTGAAATCTTCTTAAGCTTCTTTTATTTATACAAATTCTTGTATTTGATTTTGTTTAAAACTTTATTTTTAAAAGTTTAGATCAAATTTTAATTAAGTTTTGTGTTTATGAAAGCTTGTGGCACGAAAAGTTCTGTTGGCTTCAAATAGTTGGGCATTGAAGCTTGATTAACTAGAGGTCTTTAATTGGTTTTGGGACTAATTTTTTCATTTTATTATTATATTTTTGGCACTCCAAATATAAGTTCCAAATTCCAACCATATGGACCTGTCAAAACTTCGATCTTTCGTTTGTTTCGAGCCAAAAAAAAATCCATATCATGGTATTACTTAGAGAGTTTTCTGTTATCGGAGCTTTTTCTGTCATAGCTTCTCTTCGAGGTTCGGCATCTATATAAACCTTGGCGGACCTATTTTAGCGTCTCAAAAGGTAGTTAAATTAGTGAACAAATAGCCTTAGGCGTGTGTAGTGTAAAGGGAACGGGCCCTGGTTTGGTGATGAAATAAATTATTCTAAGCTGAGTTGAAAGTTATATTCAAAAGTAAGAAAAATGTAGCCTTTAACTTTTAAAGGATATATTTTAAAAAAGAATACTAACTTAAGATGGTGATACAGTTTGGATTGGACTTGGGCCTCGACAAACATACGTCTCTAGCCAGCTGGGTATTAAGCTCACTATCTTCAGTATCGCACGTCAAGTTGGTTGAAGTATTTTCCACCTGCGAGCGCCATCTGATTAGCGGTCTTCCTTACTGCGCCGGCCGTCCTTTGGGATTGGATTCGAAGACCTTCCAAGCCATTATCGCTTTATATTATCCAGTTTTATTTTATCCAGGATTTTTATTATTTTTACTACAGATCAGTGTCGCTGCACAAACCGTACAGTTTCTATAGTTGTATCTTCTCCATCAGCTTCCATCTATGCGGACGGGACTAAAAATCACCCAAAGAATTTTTCTGCCCAAATATCCTAAGACAATCTCACCTTGCCTTAACAAGAACCAGGATGATGAGTGTCTTCTAAAGGATGACATAAGATGATCGATAGAGGACTTTACTACTCAATTGCCCTGTAAGTCCAAAGAAGCAGCGCTTTGCAAGAGTTATTCTCCGTTTGATTTCATCGCTGCTGTCGTTATCTCAATTTATAACTGTGCCTATATATATAAACAAGACAAAGTCCATAACCACCTAAAAGTTATAGCTGTCCATAATGACGTTTCTTCCAAGACTTTTTGGTGTCGTTCAATGTCCTTTCTTAATGACAGCATATACTTGGTCTTGCCTCATTGATCACTTAACCCATCTTTTAAGCTTCAGTCACAATGCTCAAAAACGCACCACTAACATCACGCCCTGATCTTCCTATTTTGTCAATATCATCAGCGTATCTGAGAAATTGGACAGACCTTTGGAAGATTGTGCCATACTTGTGTTGAAGATGGAGTTTTTGTATAATTCTTTCCAGAACGATGTTTAAATAAGTCTCAGACAGTGCAGCGCCCAGTCTAAAATTTTTTTGACATCAAAAGCATCGAGGAGATCTTTTCCGACCTCGATAGATCAGTAAGAATTCTTCATCGTTATTCTACACAAGCGGACAAGTTTGACAGGCATGCCAAGACTAGACAATGCTCCGTAAAGCTCTTCCTTATATGCTGTCATACGCGGATTTGAAATCGATAAAAAAATGGTGCATATCGATTTAAAGTTTGTGAGTTTTTTTCCCGAGATCTGTTAATATTTGATCGATGGTGAACTTTCCTGGTCTGAAGCCACATTGATATGGATCCACCAGGTTTTTGACAAACAGCTTCATTCATTCACATAAAAAAAGAAAGGCGATGTTCAGGAGACTGTAGGAGCGCTGTTCAGAGAGTTTCCTTTCTTGAGTATTGGGCAAACTATGCTGCTTTTGCAGATGAGTTATTGTAAACTCCTTACGAAGCCACCCGCCTGCTGATTTGAATATTTCGGTAGCGATATCCTCAGCTCCAGCAGCTTTGTTGGACTTCAGATAAGATATATCTATCATCACTTCATCGAGGTCGGGTAGGCAGAATAGTTGTTCTGCATCGCCTTAGTTGATTGGTGTAATCTCCCTAGTAGCGGAATTTGATTCCTCAAAGCCATTATGCAGTGTGGAGAAGTGATCATACAGGCTTCGGTTCGCGGCACGGCTGGTACCCGTGTTTTTTTTGTTTTGTGATAATCCTCTATTTCCTTGAACGCGAGTTTCTCACGCCCCTTTTTTTTCTTCTTAGAAGCCTCTTCTGCTCATTGAACTCGTGAGCAGCTCTCGTCCTTCTATGCAGCGCTGGTTGTTTGTCTGTTGACATTCCTTATCAAACCAGGGGATTCTTGTTGGTGGCTGTTTGAAAACCAACAATTCAGAGGCGGCTTCGTGACTCGATTGGAGAAGGATCTGGCGATGTCTTGCTATTGTAGCCGTGTGACGTTGTATCTTCTGCCAGCATCTCTCTGTTTTGCATTAGGTCTGGAAACAACCAAAATGCTACCTTGCCTACAACGGGGTACTGGTCCGAGTCGATGTTAGCTTCTAGTAAAGTTCGGACATCCATGATTCTGGAAGAATTTTTAGCGTTGATCGCAATATGGTCAATCTGGTTGACGGAAGATTGATCAGGAGAACTCCAAGTTCCTTTATGAATGTTGATGTGTGGAAAACGCGTACTGGCTACCATGTCGTTTCGCCCGCAGCAAAATCGGTGAGCCTGAATCCGTTATCGGAAGTGTTGTCGTGCATGCTGTTTTTCCCGATTATTCCACCAAAGATGTCTTCCCTTCCTAGCTTGGCATTAAAATCGCCCAGGACTATTTTAATATCGTAGCTAGGACACTACTCATATGCTTTGTCAAAGAGCTCGAAGAACATTAAAGGTTCTAAATGTAATAGCAATATAGCCTTATAATAAATTGTGTTTGGTGCGCTACAATTTGTGTGTATTAGAAAACAATATTCATTCAAACTTCTTCAAAACCATTTATTTTTTTAATTCCAAACTTTTATGTAGGTAATTCGTATACTTAAATTTTATTAATTTAAATATTATTCGGACAGAAAAATAAAAGAATATGGTATGTACAATTGATTTTTGTTTGCTTTTTTTCCATAATTTATATATTAGAAAAAAGTTTTTTGTTTTTTAAGAAAATAGGTACAAGCTGAGTTTACATGCAACAAACTTTACCATCAAGAGGGAAGTAATTAATAATGGAATTGGTTACATATATTGTGGTTGTTTAAGCACAAATATATATATTTAGAGAATTTTAAAGTTAATTTAGCCTAAAGTTTATTCTTCTTTTAAAATTTTTCTTCTCCTTAAAAATGTTAATTGTTTTTTTTTTTTAATTTTAATAATTATACTATATGCATCTAGCTCTCACCAAACAAGGAAATATATATAAATATATAAAACAGAGACATATTCAAGAACCTTAATTAAAACAACAACACATTCAAATCAAATCAATTTTATCAACAAAAATAACAACAATATAATAAAAAACAGCATATTATGAACAAAAATTGGTTTCACTCGCACTAAAATTCTTTGAATTAAATTTTTAAAGAAATCAAAAAATTTAAAAAAAAAAGGTAATCTAATCCAAAAAAACTTAAACTTTTCACTATAAAAATTCATCATCTAAACCAACCAAACCAAAAAGAAACTATATCTACTAAATACAGCAAATTGAACTTTAACAAACCAACTAGTTTTTTTATGTGCAATTTGCGTTGTTTTTAAAAATTAAAAATTTATTTAATTTTTTTTTAATAAAGTACATAAAACAATTCCATAACTTTCTAAATTTTTTCAAATTCATTCTAATTTTTATAACGTATATCCAATTCATATACAGAAGCATGTTGTTGATACAAAAATATACAGTGCAAGTGTGTCCAAGATTAAAAATGAAACATCTTCTCAAATAAAAAAAAAAAACTTAGTCGTTTTTATAGTCTTGGACCCATTTTATTTTTCTTAAATCAAATTAAATAATAATTTATTTTATTAACTGGAATTGCATGTAAGAAAATCAAGTAGAAGTGTGTTTTTTTTTGGAAAAAAAAAATAGAGAGAGAATAAAAATTAATCAAGTTTTATTAATGAAAATTTAAATTAAGAGTGAATTCTACATAGCAAATATTTTATGTAATTTGTTGTCTTTATTTTTTTTAATTCATTCCTTTTTCTATTCTTTTAAAACTTTTTGTCAATATTTATTAAAAAAAAAAAAAAAACATTAAAAAAATTATATCTATAATTCAAGAAAACATAAAAATGATACCACATACCAAAAATGCTAAGTAAAAAAGGTAAGTTTATAAAAGAAAAATAATACACTTTGTTACTGTAAATTTTTATACGAGAAAAACAAAAACAAATAAAATAAAACTATAGATATTTTTTCTAATAATAATTAGCATGGTGTAGAAATTATATTCTTTTCATTTTCTTATTTCTTACCATATTTTTTTATGTTTTTGTTTTTCATTTGTTTGAAAGCAGAGAGGTACACATTATACTTTGTATTTTATTAACCTTAAGTATTGTAAAAAAAAAAATAAAAATTAAAAACAAAATAGAGAGTTTGTAGATGAAAGAATGATAAATTATATAACAGCAAATACAAACATACATATATAAGTAGTGATATACATATATAGCAAACAAAATGTATCGTTTGAGAGCTTCTGAAAGGGTAAAATGTTAATAAAAACCTTTGTTCTTCTGGAATTCTAAGTTCCATCAACATAAACCACAATTTATTGTTATTAGCAAAAGAATGCATTCAATTGACTTATTGATTTCGAATGCATTCAATTGAATGAAATCTTTTGTGAATTCATTAATAAATTATTTGCATTATTTTGTAAACAATGTCATTTTAAGTTTTTAAAGTTTTTAATAAATAATACAACAGATACAAATGTCGTACATTATATTCACATTAAATAAAGGGTGGCTAGACTTTAAAAGACGATGTTGATTTTGAATAAAACACAAATTAAAATTATCAATCGCCCAAATGCGGCAATTCTACTTATTGACGAATCCACTAAGGTGAAAATGTTCCTCATCACTGAAGATGATTTTCTTTGAAAATTGTTCAACCAATGTTGCCATTTCTCGCCACCATTCTGGCCATTGAGGTCGCAACGCTTTAAATTTTCAATAGGCTCTAATAATTGAGTCAAATACAACTTTTAAGCGTGAAAATACACGTCTTTATGCATACTCTTCACCAATGACGAGCGTGAGAGGTGCAATTGTTGGGCACGAGAAGCGACCACGAGTTGAGATGGACGGCTCTTTAGCCGTCTTAAGGTGATTTAAGGTGACGCTACAGTCGTGTGTGACCTAGGACCTCACCCAACAAATTTCTCCATCTAGCTTGGTCCCTAGCTAGATGTCTCCAGTTTTGCGCTCCAAGTTGTGTAAGGTCCCTTTCCACTTCTTTGCGCCATCCGCTTTTGTCATAGTACATGCTTCTGCACCGTACAGCAGGACGGAAGTGTCTTATATAGCGGCACTTCGGTCGCTCGAGAGAGGGATTTGCAATCCAATTGCTTTCTTAGCCCAAAGAAACAGCGGTTAGCAAGAGTAATTCTTCGTTTGATCTTAGCGATGGTGTTGTTTTCTGCGTTTATATAGGGGAGCCTAGGTAGATGAAGTCCTTAACTACCTCAAAGGTACGTCTGTCGATGGTGACGTTTTGACGACGAAGCGCGCGATACGCATTTTGATTTAAACCCCCTTTTCATAATAAGTCTGAATAAATTTAACGCGTTGTTGGATTGTGTGTTTTTCATGGAATGTGGAAAATAACTTTGCGTTTGGGTGTGGTTCACATTCAACATCGGCCCTTAAAATGCAACCACCCTTTATAGCAACATATGAATCTGTATATCTATTCTTTTTAAAAATTCGCTACTTATACACTAGTTCTGAATTTTTAAAATCTAAAATAAACACGGCTCAAAATTTTCGAGTTTAAGTCTCATTTAAAAAAAGATCAGTTATCAGTTTTTGAAAAGATTGGTTTGTATTTTTCAAGTTGGCAACTTGAATTTTTCAGTGATAGTTTTCTCAAAACAAATTTACCCTTTCAAAGTTCTTAAAGTTGATAGAAAAATATAATACAGGGTTATAAAATGTAAAAAAAAAAAAATATGTATTGTAAAAATAGACAAATATAAGATTATAATTATTTTTTGTTGTTTTTTTTTTATTTTTGTAAAACGTATAACTACGTATCTGTGTATTTGTATTAAAATTTTACTAAATATGTAAATTTAACTTTTTTATTTTGTAAATTTATTATAATGTATTGTATATAGGTAATTTAACCTTTTTCTTTCTATACACAAAAATATATAGGTTGTGCATTCTCCAATAATTTCACTTACATGTTATTTTATCATTTTTGTAAATTCTCAATTTAGTTTTTTTTTCGTTTTTATCAGAGCAACACATTAATTTAAATTATCATTTTTATAAATATGAAATTATTAAAAGGGGATGGAATTCGTATAGAACCACAAAAATCAATCGAATTTATAAAGGGCTCTTCAAAAGAAGGTGTACCTATCAATATTTTTTACCAGAATCTGAATCTCCACCCAACTTTATTTCAAGCTCTTAGAATTGTTCATCGTTGGAAACGTTTCAGAGCTACTAACATGTAAGTAAAAAGCTTAACCTATTTTCGATGATCCCATTTTAAAGACTCATCTAAAAGCTTTTACGATTTGCTGGTTGTGTGAGCTGAGTTAAGTTTGCAAATGGTATTGTAGAAAGGTTGGATTTTACAACCAACAATTAAACAAAGGGCTGACAAAAAAATTTAAGAAAAAGAGTGGAAAAAATGTTTCAAGCTGAAATTGGTTTGATATGGAAATAAATGAGGATTTCTGTCAATAAGTAAAACGTATATTTGTAATGTAAAAATTTAACGTCCATAACATCGTCGGGCTTCACTCAACAAACAATTTAAATACTCCTTTTTATAACAATTTAAGACGTAAGAGAACACTTAATATATACACTGCCAACCTATTAGGATGAGGCTACAGATTTTAGAATTGATTCTCGCTGCCATACCGCCATAAGCTTTACGAAATAGCCCTGACCCAACGTTTTCAATTATGTTTAAGTCCGGTTAATATGATGACCAATGTTAATCTAACAACCCTGGAAATATGGATGGGGGTATTGTCTTGTTAGAAAACACAAGGCGTACGTTCAAAAATGTGTTTTGTTTTTAGAAATTACATTTCCAGTGAACATTTATAGTTGTTCCCGTTCATAACTTAATAATTTAGGTGGGGCTCCAGTCATGTATGAACTAGGGCCTCATCCAATCTAGCTTGGTCCCTAGTTAGATGTCTCTAGATGCGAACTCCAAGTTGGGTGAGGTCACTTTCCACTTGTTCCCACCACCTTATCACCAGTCTTCCTCTACGGAGCGGCGCTGGCTGTTCTTATAGGGCGTGGTTTCGAAGACTTTCCAGGCCGGAACATTGGCTCTACGTGACCCAGCCATCTCAATGGTTGGACTTTTATCCTTCTGGCTAAGTAAACTTCGGTCGCTTTAAAACCCGTATAGCTCGTCGTACCATCTTCTCCTCCACTCACCTTCATGCATGCGAGACCGTAGATTACGCGAAGAACTTTTTTCTCGAAAAGAGTCAACCGAGCTTTCAACCGCTTTTGTCATAGTCCAAGCTTGTTACTCTGGGAAGGCTTTTACGACTCAATTGCTTTCTTAGCCCAAAGAAACAGCAATTAGTAAGAGTAATTCGTGGTTTGATCTCCGCCTTGAGCTGATGTTGTTTTCTGCGTTCATAAAGGCGCCTAAGTAGACTACCTCAAAGTTCCGTCTGTCGATGGTCACGTTTTGACCGAGACGTCGTCGTCGTCGGTGTTGTAGGTCCTTTCTTGATGACAGCATGTACTTTGTTTTGCCCTGTCAAATATTTCACATGACAGCGCATCACGTCTTCTAAGGCCTCTTTTGACATCGAAGAATTCCGTTAAGTCGTTTCCAACCTTCATGAAGTATCGCGATTTTTCTATGGTAATCCTACACAAACGGACGAGTTTGGCAGGGATGCCAAAACTTGACATGGCTCAATACAGCTGGTTCCTGTAGATGCTGTCATTAATGAGGCCTTGAAATCGATGAAAAGATGGTAGGTGTCGATTTGATGTTCTTGGTTTTTTTCGTAATGTGAATATTTGATCGACTGTGGATATTCATGGTCTAAGACCACACTGATAAGGAACTATGAGGTTGCTGACGATATGCTTTAGACTTTCACATATTACGGCAAAGAAGATTTTGTGAGGGATGTTAAAGTGACTGATTCCTCTCTAGTTGATGAAGTTTAGAGGGTCTTCTTTTTTCAGTGTCAAGCAAACAATACTAAAGTTTCATTCATCGGGCATTCTTTCTTTCGACCAGACAAATTACAGACAAGTTGGTGGATGTTCCTAACCAAATTATCTCCAGCTGCTTTGAAAAGCTCCAAATTCAAGCCATCTGTTTCAGTGGCTTTGTTAGACTTCAGCTTATTCATTAACAAATTCTTAATTCGTCTATTTCGGGAAGACGGGATTGTTGGCTTTCGTCTTCTATTCAGAAGTGGTCCTTTAATATCGTCAGCATTGACTGCGATTCCTGTTCATTATCGTGGACTCTAAGTCGATTGTGTCATAGTACAGGTTATAGCTCCCCATACCATTACATTTGATGTACGGCTATGATATCTTGCCAAAATAAGCTCATCGCATTTTTCAGATCATGTAAATAAACGTTGAAACCATCACGATAAAACTTTTTTCACCCGAAGGGACAACTCTGCTGTTGGCCCTTATTTTAGTCCCTTGTAGAGTGGAATTTGAGGCAAGCCGTAGAATTAACCGCTTTTCTCATGATGTTGTTGTTTCTACAAAGGACACAAGCTTTTAATTTTTAAGCATTTTTAAAGTTTCCGCTGTTACAACATTTCTCTACAGGTATAAAATGTGAAAATTAATTCCAAAATTTGTGTCCTCCTCATCCTCATTAATGGTTGGCAGTGTATGTGAATGAAATTTTAAACTTCACAGACTTGAGAGCTGTTTGATAATAAATAGTTGAAAAAGTCACTAATGTTCCTAGGTTTCTTTAAATTGTTTGAAAACTTTTTAATTATTTGTACAACAAATGGTTCTAATAATCAAATGCTCATATAAATTGATTTAAATCTTAAAAACGAATTCCTTCTTCTACAAAAATGCTTTAAAGGTACAATTACTCATTTATATTTGTTTATCTCATTTTTTAATTTGTAATGTTTTCGTCCTTAATAAATTAACATTAAACTAATTATAAGAAATCACTGTCACTCTTGCCATTTTGAATCAGTATTATTAATGTACATACACCACTTATATTTGTATAGAAAAAGAAAACACTTATAGAACAGACTAGAAACAAAATGGATACAAAAATATTAGTCTACTTTTTAAAACTGTAAGTATATGATTGTGTAAAAACCTCTAGTAGAGGTACTCGTGAAATTCAACAAAAAGAAAAAAATATATAAATATAGAATGACAAAAGAAATAATTAAAACATTTAAAAAATGTCTGCTGCAAAAAACGATAGTTATTTAAAATATTAAAAAAAAAAGAAATATTTTTGAAGGAGTTAAGTAACGTGACTTTCATACAAATAAAATCATTATGCATTTCAATGTATATAACCCAACACCAACATATTGTCACTCAAAACAACAACAAATAAAAATTAACTACAAAAACAAAAACACATATTTATATCTGACTATCCAAGTTTTAATAGAATATTAATAAATGAAAACAAACAATGCCAAAACAAATAAACAAAAGAGATCACTAAAATTAAAAATAAAAAACAAAAACTAAAATTAGTGAATTTTACAATATAGAAAATTGAAATAAAAATTAAAAAAAAAAAAAACAACATATATACACACTCGTAAAATACACAAAAGAAATAAGAAAATAAAAACACATATATATCAAATTGTATATTATATTATACAATTCATTCAAAAATAAAAAAGGAGAAGAAATACTTCTAAAAACAATAAAATTCAAGGTCAACGTTACGAAAAATAAAATAAAACAAAAATTCAAAAGAAATAAAAACAATTAATAAAATATATAAATAAACAAACCAAAACTGAAACTAACTAATTGTCATTGTTGTAATCACTGAACATTAAGAAAAACATAAAAGAAAAAGAAAAAAACTATAATTTATTGATATGTTTGTATTTATATTTTACAAAACAAAAAATGACTAAATAAAAAACCAATAAAATATGTTATATAGAAAAGTGGTTGTTCTTAATTTAATTAAAAAGAAAATTAAACTTAAATAAGGGTAAGTAAATAATAATTTTCGGAACCAAAAGATGCGTATTGCATATTGTGTCCCACTGACAGTTTCCTGAAAAATATTAAGTTCAAATTATGTAAAAAAAAATAAAATAAAATAAGATGTCCTGAAATCGAATCTTGCCTAATTGGGGAGAGTACGATAACTTTGGCGGCAAATTTTAATGACGGATTTGTATAGAATAGTTATAAACAAGCATTTTTTACTATGGGAGAGGGGGGTCTATCTCCCCCCGTTTAGGCGGTAGGGGCAATTTAAAAAAATAATGTACATTAAATAAAAAAAAAAACAATAATTAAAAAATAACGGTAATACTTACAATTAAGTATTATACCTTTTTTTAAAGCCAACATTTTTGTCTATTAGCTTGTTTTTAAATCAAGTCAAAACTATTCATAGTTTTTGAAAAAAAATTGTTTTAAACAAAAAATGTATGCAAAAAAATTAAAAAAAAAGGTTTAAAGTGTAGTTTTTCAAAACTTTCAAATTATCTACTGTTTTTTTTTTAGAATTCATTGCTCTTATTTGTTTTTGATCAAAAACTGAAAACTAGATGACTTTATGTCTTCTAGTTCTTGAGAAAATTGAAAATTACCAAAAAAAAATATTTTAATTAAATTACTTTTTCCTTGCTTAAGTATTAGCAAAAGAAACTTTGCATGCACCCCATCTTGCACCCACCGAACCTTGCCCCCTCCCCACCTTGCACGCACTCCAACTTGCACCCACCCCAAATCCTATACTGTTCCCAAGCAGGGGGGTTGCAGGGGGGTATCATGGCCCCCTTACAGATCCCACTGTTGCATACACCCAAACTCGCACCTACCATTGTTACTATCAATATAAGACCACTCAAGCAAAAAAAAAAGAATTAAATTAAAAAAGTAGTTGTGGTTATTTTCAATTTTCTCAAAAACTAAAAGACATTAAATCATCTAGTTTTCAGTTTTTGATCAAAGACAAATAAGAGCAATAAATTCTGAAATAAAAACAATGGTAGATGATCTTGAAGTATTGAAAAATTACACTTTAAACCTTTTTTTAACTTTTTTTACTCAAATTTTGAGTTTAAAATTAATTTTTTCAAAAACTACACATAGTTTTGACTTGAATTGAAAACTGGCTAATAAAACAGAATGTTGGCTTTAAAAAAATGTATAAAACTTAATTGTAAGTATGACCGTTATTTTTTAATTATTTTTTTCCATTTTAAATTGCCCCTACCGCCTAAACGGGGGGAGATACCCCTCCCATAGTAAAAAATGCTTGTATTAAGCCCCTCTACCAAAAACCGTTATTATATCTTGGCGCCAAAGTTATCGTACTCGAGCCCTTTAATTTTTCCTACCACATCAGGTTTTTAAAATAAGTCATTTTAAAAATGCTAAATACTGAACCAAAAATGGGTTTTTAAGGCTAAGTTAAACACAACATATCCCTTCAAGGCCGTCCTTACCTGTTTATGGGACGTGGGCACTTTTCGAAAATGGGGCCCCTGTCTGATTGATACAGAAAAACAACATAACTTTGAATTAATATTTATTCTTTTAATTTGTTGAATAAATAATAATTTTTCAATTCAACGAAAAGATAAATAATTATTGCAGCAATTAAAAAATAAACATTAACATAAACAAAGTAACAACGGCGCGGCGGATCAAGACTTTCATTTTAGTTTTGATATCAAATTCTGACTCTTTTCAAAATAATTTAAATCAGTCGTTTTTGATTAGAAAAACGTAAATACATATTTGGTTAATGTCTATATCAAAATGTCTATATTCAATACTCAAGGAATAGACATTGATTAAGCCAACAATATATCAAAAATAGTAGGTACATAACAATATGCCAGAATATTATTTTTAAGCATAGTAGGTACATATATTAGTTTCTTACATTTAAAAATGCCCGTTCACATTTTTAAATATAATCATCAAAATTCGTACTTACAAAAAGTGGAAGCCAACAATTTAAAAAGTACTTGCAGAATACCTCTGAGTCTATGCGAACTCCTGCGTGAGAATCGATTCTCGAAGACTCTTTCGCATATCGCATCGCATCGTCTTCGTCGCTTATGGCTGAATCACATACACGCTTCGGCTTCGGCTGCGTTACGTTGGGCATGCTTCGAGGTTGCTTTGAATGACATTTCTATTATTTCATCCATCCAAAGAGCAAATATTTTGTTTGTTGACAGATGTTGAGCTGTCAGACAAAGCAAATGTTCAGATAATTGAAATCCATTCTGAAAATATTAAGTATATTACATTAAATAACTAACCCAGACTTGTATATAATCAATGTAAAACAAAATAAACAGCAAAACCAAAATAATAAAATAACAAAAAGAAAAACAAAAAGCAAAATTAAAAACATGAAATTAAAAAAAAAAAAAAAAAAAAAAGTTGTTATTATGAAAGCAATGAAAATAATGTACATAACAATGTAAATATTAGTGCGAACAAAACTTACAAAATAATTTTAATTTTTACACAAAACAGTTTGATTAACTTTAGATTGATATTTCCAGAGCTATAAGTATAGTTAAAGTAAAACAAAACAAACAAAAACAACGAAGTACAAAACGAACTATCACTCATAAATGTTAAACTAATAACACAGTAGGTAAAGAAATTCATTTACATGCAAAAACATTATTTGTGAAACAAAATCTTTGAATAAGCTGACAAGGATTTATTAAAGTCATTATTCTTAAATAAATTTCAAAACATGCAAATACAAACTATAACTTATTAAAACCCAAGCAATGGAATTAATGTAGGTATTAGTACGAACAAAACTCATGAATGAATTTTTAATTTTGACACAAAACATTTGGATTAATTTCAGCTTGAAGTTCCTAGAGATACATGTATAGTGTAGGTATCTCCTTAGAATAAGGTATTTTTAAGATTAGGTTAAGTTTATATGACAAATACGTCAAAAATAAAATCTGAAATAGCTCCATGAGCAAGAGCTGAATATATACAACATGAAAGGGACAATAAATGTAAGATAATTTTGTCATTAAAAGAAAAAGAGAGAGCCATACTTGACAGTTCTCTATATACCACTATTGTGAGAAAAAGAAAATATTATACAATGTAATTGAAAAGAAAGACTCAATAAAATGAATGAATGAATCAGATAATTGAACTAGAGCTTCCGTTTGGAGTCACATTACGTTACATTCTTTTATATTTCCTAGTATTATTTTATGATCAGCATGTTCATTTCTGCTGCCAAAGAGAACAAAACAAAAGGGTTAACCACGCCTACTTTCCCCTCAAACTGTTTTGCAATTGGCTTAGCTTTAAGGAGAGCAAATACAAATATTTCCTTTAGTAAATACAAAAAGGGGAAAATAAATAGTAAATCACATTCACAACTAAACCATTTTTATAACAAAAAATGAGAAGTAAAAGCAAAAGAAAAAATAACCTTCTTCTCAGCATGATCGCCTGGTACATCAAATTGAATGTGGTTTGTGTGAAATGGCCGATTCAAGTTTATGATTTGGGGACTAGTAGAAGCACATTTTGAAAATCAGGAACAAATCGCTGGTTCCAAATATGTAAATTCAAATATCTCTCTCTCAGACGGCTGCTAGTTCCAACGGCTGCGAGTTAGAAATGTATGAATTTTATGAAAAGTAAAAAATATTTGGAAAATATGCACATATTAAGGATTTTCAAAAAACTTTGTGGAAGAAAGTGATAATACTTTCGAAGAAAGTAGAAAAGGGTTTAAATAGAAAAATTTCAACACTTTAGATCTTTTTTTTATTGACGAATTATCCAACATTGATAATCAAAGCGACAAAAAATACTTTAAAACTTTTTTTTTTATTTGGATTCAATCTCAAGATCTGCCATCTACAATAAGCCAATTCTAATCTATTTGCTCAAAAAATGTGTAATTTGGTGACGCATCTTTTTTTTGTCGCCAAAATTGTTCATGTATTTTCAAATACCTTAACAATTTTTTTTTAATTTCATTCATATAAGCGGTTTTGTGGTTAAAAAATAAACGAGACAAATTTACGAGAAAACAATGATCATTATTGTCATCGGCTCGACACCAGATATCCAGTCCTGGCTTATAAAAAAAGTTTCTCCATTCACCCCGATCGCGAGCCAACGACATGCATTTGCGTACCCCAAGGCTTTAGGCGTCCTGGTCTACGCCATGCCATCTCTTCAGCCTAAGCATGGTCTGCAACGCTAACAACTTGATGATGTAACTGTATAGGTTATTTTACTCAAAAAAGAGCTTTTCCAAAAATGTTGTCTCACATTTTATCTAATTAGACTGAGAGAGATAATGTGTAAAAAAATTAAATCAATTTGAACTGAAATTCTGGAACAAGTCGGAAGTGGAGATTACAAATTCAAAATCTAATTTGCACATGAATTTCAAAAAGTGCTTCTTACGAACCCCTAAATCACAGCTTATAGGATTCTACTCCGTTGAAACTAAATCTAATTTGTTGTACTAGGCAAACATGCTGAAAAGAAGGTATACCTAATATCCTTTTTATCTTGCTTCGCTTTCGTATATAATTTATATATAAAATTACTATATAATTTCTATTTTATTTTCCAACTGCTACATACATTTTTTTTATTTCTCAACCTTCTTAAGCTTTACTAACACTGCAATGCGATCGAGGAGAGAGTGAGCGTGGTTTGGTTAATCCTTCAGTAGGATTGGCGATCGGGATTAAGTTATTCGAAATAAATAACTTTTTCTTTTGTGTTGCTCTTTAAAAAAAGTGAGACAAAATTATAGCTGCTAAGCAGCATGGTCGCCTGGTGTGAAGAATAAAATTTATCATGGGGAAAGTTAAAAAATTTATAAAATTGTTGAAACTTTGGGGAAGAGAGAAGAAAGAAAATACGCTTTAGATGCCAATTATTAAACCGAAGCACCAAACCAAGCAAAAGCAAATACCTACTAGACAGCATGGTCGCCTCTAAAAGCAACGAATGCGGATTGTGGTTATTATGCCATGGAAGGAAATAAAACCTTCGAGGCTCGCTAGTGAGTAAGTGGGTTGCAATTTAGGGTTGCATTAGATTCTTTAAAAGGAACAAAATTTACTTTCAAACCGTTTTTGATTTTCACTGTTGAAAACCGTTTAAGTATAAATGGTTTAGCGTTTCTTTCAGATTTTTGTAAGACAGACAACTTATATGAATATTCTCCGAATATTATATGAAATACTAGCGGCCCAGTACGTGCTTCGCTACGTAATAAGGCATAGTAATACAAACAAATTATTATTAAGTTCATTTATTCAAACAAAAAAATATTTTAAATTGCTAGCTATTTAAAAGTCCAATTGACCCAAATTTAATTTATCAGCAAAGCGTAAAAACTAAAAAATAAAAAAGAATTGGGTACTGTTACTATGGTGGGTCTATATGGGTTTGTCTAAAACAGTTGGATAAACAATATTTTTTGTTTTTCCATTTTGAGCATGAATAAATAAACAGTTGGGAGTACCGACTCTGGAACAGGCAACATAAAGTTGGCCATATGAAAAACATGATTCCTCCGAATTGACACCACAAACGTGAAGTGTTTGCCCTTGGGCCTTATTTATGGACATCGCAAATGATAAACGCACAGGATATTGTAATCTTTTGAATTCAAATGGCATATCAGTTGGAATCAAACACACTTCTCCTTTTGATTTACCAGTTAGGATTGTAGCTTCAATCAAATTTGGCAATAACTTTTTCACTGCCAATCTGGTGCCATTACACAGTTTTGGTGGATTAATATTTCGCAATAATATAATCAAAGAACCAATTTTCAGATTCAAGCAATGCGGTGGTATACCAGCCGGTTCCAATGAATTTAAAAATTCAATTGGATAATTCATTGCCTCATCTTGATTCATAACACTCTCAATTGATTTATATGTCGTGACTACACCTGGCAGTTTCGCTTGAATTTGAAAATTAATGGCATTGATATGAATGTTCTTCGGTGCTAAAATGGCGCGTTCTCTCAATCAATCATGATTTCTGTAATTCTGAAGAGTATTCAGAAAAACACATTCAATGAACTCATCTATAGATTGCGCAATTGTACAAAAATTGTTCGGTAAAGTGATCAATCCGTTGGTACTGTCGATTGGTATTTTGCCATCACAAATTTCTAACAATTGTTTTGAAAACTCATGGGCAGTTTCATCATTATGTAGGTGAATACGCATATTAATGTTCGGTGTCAATTTTCGTACATATCTCCAAGGAACTGATGACTTCAAACAGGCGTTTATTTCATCAGCAGGAGTTGATCGAGGAATGACAGGCAATGTTTGACGAAAGTCCCCTGATAGCAATATTAGAGCACCACCAAAAAGCTGTTGATTACCGGGTAAATCTTGCATTGTTCGATTAAATGCTTCTATTGATTTTTTATTCGCCATTGTGCACTCATCCCATAAAATAATTGCCATTAATCGCAGAACTTTTGCTATAGCAGAATTTCTCGAAATATTGCATGTTGGAGTTTCAATCACCTGTACATTCAATGGCAATTTTAATGCAGAGTATGCGGTCTGACCACCTTCTAATAATGTAGCAGCAATTCCCGAAGATGCAAGTGCCAATGCAATTTTCTGTTCCGATCGAATAGTCGCTAACATAAATGATACAACAAAAGTTTTGCCTGTACCACCCAGGTGCATGCAAGAAATATTATCCACCTGCATTATTGGGAACGGCTTGCATGATTGTGTCATATACGAGTACATCTTTTTGTTGAATATTAAATTTTGTGCTATTACAATTTTGTGATTATCAGATGGCATACTATCAAGAGCAATTTTAAACAATTGAACTAATGCGTTATGCTGAAGGAAAAACCTTTGTAGCTCACGGATAATTTCTCGACAATCCTGTTGATGTATTTACCTTAAAAGTCGGCATAAAATTATCTCTAATAATTTTAGTAGCACCAAAAGAAGTAATTTGAAATGCCGCATTGTATTTTTGAATATTACTCAAAAACTGCTTCGACGTTTGAGATGTACCAAAAATAAATGAATACAATGGTTCTGGTGGAGTTTCTAATGTTGGCAATCTCACTTTACCATTAGCACAACACATGCCGGGCGTTTCACCTGGAAAATTACCCGCATCACAATGTGGACATATTGCGTCCATCATTCCAATGTATCCGTACATACTATAATCAATCTGACTATTGTAATTCAAAGCAGCACACAGCATTTCATCCAAAACAGCACGACGTATTCGTGATCGCCGTGCAAGATTAAGTACAGGTACATGGTCAACAGATCTATTCTGTGCAGTACGTTCACGCTGCGATGCATTAGCTTGTGCGCGTTCATCTGTAGTCTGAGACCGTCTTAAAATGCCACTTGATTTACATTACGCGTTCGCCGGCCTATGTTTGGTCGTCTTGCTCGTGGCATTTAACCTCCACTCAACAACTCAACAATATTTTGAAAAATATAAACACAAAGCAATAACTCAACAATATTTTGGAAAATATAAACACAACAAAGCAATAATTATCGCTGATAAAATGAAATGACATACATATGATGACATTAAATTTGTTTGAGAGAACTAACGTCACTTTTTTTGTCTTCGATTGTTTTGCCAAAGGTTCAAATTGCTTTTAAGTATTAATACAAATTGTTTGTATATGGGAGTATAAAAAGATGTTGATTTTACACTTTTTCAAGTTTTTTTTAAATTTTCTCTACGTACAAACCTTCTCTGGACTTCCACTAATAATTCAAGACCAAAATTAGCCAAATCGGTAAAGGCATTGTTGAGTTATAACATTACAACGAAAAGTGGCATTGATTTTTATATATATAGATTATAGATATTTCAACTGAATAGGTATTGAAGAAAGTGATTATGGATTTGAAAAACAATCGCTGATTTTATTGAAAAAAAAGTACTTCATAAATTTCATTTCAATTTCATTTCAATCAAAAAGCCGTTTTTATGTACATTTTTCTTTTTAATTTGAAAAAGGAATATCTGAAAAATGTGACTTGAAAATTAATTTTGAAGTCAGATTTGTATTAAGGCTATGTTACCTATTGGAAAAGTGCAATTTTATAGCCAGTTAGAAAACCTTGTCGATCTGTAATTAAATTTGAAAATAAGCTGGTACTTTTTCATGTTAAAATTAATGCCGTACTTGACATAATGTTTTTAAAAATGCTCTATAGTGTTTTAGTGTCTTAGATTAAAAAAAATGGCAAGTAGCAAGTTAAGGTATTAGGAAATACATATACAAATTTGGCGGCTCAGAAAAGGTGCAACCGCACATCATTACATTTTTGAGCAACTAAATTAAATTTGCTTATTGCTACAGTCCTAAGATTCAATCCAAATATTTAACTTTTAAAGTACTCGTAGGTATATTCCAACAAACTTTTTCGTGTTGATGATCAAAATTGTATTATCATCATTATTACCGACTCGATAACCGTGATCCAGTTATAGCCTTATACAACAAGTCCCTCTATTTATCCCGATCGCGAGCCGACCGACCTATTGGCGTCTTTAGGCATGGGCCCGGTGGGCCAGGGCCCAAGGCCCCGCAATTATTTAGCCCCCAAATCCACCAACTCAAAATGAATGAATCTATACAAGAATTATATAGAAAACGAAATAAGGTTAGTAGACAGTAACAGAAAAACAAGTTTCATTTTACTCTCCGTTCCGTTGAAATTCTCCACCTCAACATCTTAAACATTCTGGCAACATGAATCTTTAATCATACACCTGCACACGCTGTCAACATTATTTTAACAACTCTGCTTTCCTTAAAAATTTTAAAATTCAAGTTTGGATTCGAAATCAGCTTTTAAAATTAACTCCGTATTTTTCAAAACTATAAAAGTTATTGTTAAGAGATCTTAACACGGTTTTTGATTTTAACATTTTTGAAGAGGCATACGAGTATATTCTAAAATGGAAGATTTGATAGACACATTTAAAGGCGAGATTCGTAATTTTGTCGATCATTGTTATCAAAAAATTACTTTCAAAAACCTGAACGCAATCAAGCGCGAGCCTCGAAGATTTTTTTTCTTCCATTGCATCACATTGTTTTTATTATTGGTTTTACAGAAGACCATGCTGTCTAGTAGGTATTTGCTTTTGGTCGGTGCTTCTGTCTTAAAATTGGCATCTAATTGCTCTTCTCTCTGCCCCAGCGACTTTTTCAACAATTTCTTTAGTTCCCATTCTTCCCATCCACTCATCACCTAAATGCGAAAAAAAATTTGATTTTTGGCAGCAACAACAAAACCAAAAAATAGTTATATTATAGTATTTAATCCCGATCGCCAACACTATTGCAGGATTAACCAAACCACGCCCACTCTCTCCTCGATCTCATTCCAGCAAGTAAAGCTTAAGAATCGTGATAAATATGAAATAATTCATGTAGTAGTTGAAAGAGGGAAAAGAAATAGACATTATAAAGTAAATATACATATACCTTCTTTTCAGAATGAAATAGTATAGGCTGTGATTTAGGTATTTGTAGGAAGCACTTTTTAAAAATTATGTGCAAATCAGATTTTGCATTTGTAAAACAAAAATTAGTAATCTCCATTTTTGAAAATGCGTCTCGGCACGAGTACGATAACTTTGGCGCCAAGATATAATAACGGTTTTTGGTAGAGGGTCTTAATACAAGCATTTTTTACTATGGGAGGGGGGTCTATCTCCCCCCGTTTAGGCGGGAGGGGCACTTTAAAAAAGTTATTATTTAAAATGACACTTACAATTAAGTTGTATACAATTTTTTAAAGCCAACATTCTGTTCTATTAGCCAGTTTTTAAATCAAGTCAAAACTATGCGTAGTTTTTGAAAAATTTAATTTTAACCTCAAAATTTGAGTAAAAAAAGTTAAAAAAAGGTTTAAAGTGTAACTTTTTCAATACTTCAAGATTATCTACCATTGTTTTTATTTCAGAATTTATTGCTCTTATTTGTTTTTGATCAAAAACTGAAAACTAGATGATTTTATGTCTTTTAGTTTTTGAGAAAATTGAAAATAAAAATTTAATTTTAAACTCAAAATTTGAGTAAAAAAAGTTAAAAAAAGGTTTAAAGTGTAACTTTTTCAATACTTCAAGATTATCTACCATTGTTTTTATTTCAGAATTTATTGCTCTTATTTGTTTTTGATCAAAAACTGAAAACTAGATGATTTTATGTCTTTTAGTTTTTGAGAAAATTGAAAATAAAAATTTAATTTTAAACTCAAAATTTGAGTAAAAAAAGTTAAGAAAAGGTTTAAAGTGTAACTTTTTCAATACTTCAAGATTATCTACCATTGGTTTTATTTCAGAATTTATTGCTCTTATTTGTTTTTGATCAAATACTGAAAACTAGACGATTTTATGTCTTTTAGTTTTTGAAAAAATTGAAAATAAAAATTTAATTTTAAACTCAAAATTTGAGTAAAAAAAGTTAAAAAAAGGTTTAAAGTGTAACTTTTTCAATACTTCAAGATTATCTACCATTGTTTTTATTTCAGAATTTATTGCTATTATTTGTTTTTGATCAAAAACTGAAAACTAGTTGATTTTATGTCTTTTATTTTTTGAGAAAATTGAAAATAACCACAACTACTATTTTAATTTAATTCTTTTTTTCTTGCTTGAGTGGTCTTATTTTGATAGTAACAATGGTAGGTGCGAGTTTGGGTGTATGCAACAGTAATGTGTGTGCGAATTTGGGTGTATGCAACAGTGGGATCTGCAACCCCCCTGCTTGGGAACACTATAGGATTTGGGGTGGGTGCAAGTTGGAGTGCGTGCAAGGTGGGGAGGGTGCAAGGTGCAGTGGGTGCAAGATGGGGTGCATGCAAAGTTTCTTTTGCATTTAAATAAGCTGGATTTAAGAAAAATTAATTTACCTCTTAATCCATATTCGATTATTACTATCAAAATAAGACTACGTTAATACTTAAGCAAGGAAAAAGTAATTTAATTAAAATATTTTATTTTGGTAATTTTCAATTTTCTCAGGAACTAGAAGACATCAAGTCATCTAGTTTTCAGTTTTTGATCAAAAACAAATAAGAGCAATGAATTATAAAAAAAAAATAGTAGATAATCTGAAAGTTTTGAAAAATTACACTTTAAACCTTTTTTTTAACTTTTTTTATCACAAATTTTGACTTTAAAACAATTTTTTTCAAAAACTATGCTTAGTTTTGACTTGATTTAAAAACAAGCTAATAGACAAAAGTGTTGGCTTTAAAAAAAGGTATAATACTTAATTGTAAGTATTACCGTTATTTTTTAATTATTTTTTTTCCATTTAATGTACATATTTTTTTAAACTGCCCCTACCGCCTAAATGGGGGGAGATAGACCCCCCCTCCCGTAGTAAAAAATGCTTGTTTTTAACTGTTCTATACAAATCCGTCATTAAACTTTGTCGCCAAAGTTATCATACTCTCCCCTGCGTCTCTCTCTTTTAAGAAGAATAACGTATACAGATGTGGCAATTCCTTAACTGTTTGTAGTCTTAAAGGTAAAACATCATCGTGGCAGACTATGGTTAAGCTCTAGCGTTCTGGAGAGATGGCGTAGACCAGGATGCCCGCCCCAAGACTTGGGGTGCGCAACTGCATGGACGCCATGCTCTTGGTCGGGATAGATGGAGAAACTTTTTGTATGAGGCCAGGACTGGAACCCGGTTCTCGAGCCGATGATGGTGATGATGATGATGCTGTTTCGGTTACCAAACTCTTTTTAGTGCTAAACTAGAGCATTACTTTTTTAGAGACGAAGCTTCAGTTACCAGCTTCAAGCATCGCCCCACGTTAGTTACTTTAAATCTGAATAATCACTGGCATTGATGTTAATTATAAGAACTAAAAACTTTCGAGTCCTTGGCTGATTTTTTTTTTGATCGCACTTTCATCAATGGTCTAAGTGCTACAAATCGATTTTCTTGAGTCTGCTAACAAAACAAAGAGCAAGTCTTCTGGATGGGTGTTAAATGAATTTCGTTGTTTAACAGGATTAATCTTTTTTTCCAATGTTTGGTCCAAATATCTTGATAACTAAATCATTTTTCATAAGTGGCGGGTACCATTTTTGCAAGAAGGACGAATTTTGATTTAAAACCATATTGGAGCATTAATCGACCAACAAAATTAAACAACATCACCAAGTTCTCCAAAGGATTTTAAGTTCCTATAATAAAGCCTCATAATCCTATTTGGCTGTTCGATCGCAAGCAATCCCAAAACTGGGTGGTTTGAATAGTATTTGATTTGACCTCTTCCTTTTTAACAAAGATCTTGAATTTGCTGTCACTATTAGATTTCTTTCTTATGGAAAATTTGTGTAGGAAACATCAGGTTTCGTATAATATAATAGTGTTTTTGGGTTCATTTTTGCTGCTCTATCGTGTTGTTCTTTAACCTTTATTGTTGTTCACGCAAAGCTGTAGCACTGTAGCAGTCCAATCAATATTCGCAATTGATAGATTTCTTGGAGTTTTCTGATTATTTTAAATGTCTTGCTCTTTACCAGAAACTTTTCTTTCTTGATCACAAGAACAATTCTGTAATAAATCAAACCGACAAGAACAAATACATATATCAAAAAGTGTTTCCGAGTGGCTCAAAAATGGTTGCAATAGTGATTTTAAATTTAATTTTATAGTTTTTGAGGTTCTCAACTATTCAATAAAGCTGACAGCTCTTCATATCACAACACATCTTTCAAGGCTATGATGAAGCTTTATAAATCATCTATTATGTGTCCGGTTTTGCTCTCAGTCTCTAAGCACATCGATTTAAGCTTTTTAAACACCACTAAGGCAGCATGTATGCAGATCTACATTACTCAATTTTCTTTAAATTTTGGAAAACACTCAGTTGGTTCAGGTTTAGTATCTTCTACGACTATCCAGTCTCTAACTTCTTGTATCGAAATGTTTTGTTGCCTATATATTTCAGGTTCATTGCAGCATTTCTCAAGGATAGTTTTTTGTATCCCAGCTGCAATGTCTTCACTTTTCGTTGCAGTAATTACACTAAGCAATCGTTTTTTGTATTGTATGCCTTGACTAAATTTATAACATTTTGGTCCATGGGTTGGACAAAACACTAGCATTTGGGGGACAAACTTAATTGTTAGGCCTCCATCAGAACTAATTAGCTTTTCTTAATTGAAGTGACAAGTTGCACTGTCATCAAGCAACAGTGCTCTTTTTGACAAATATTTTTCTCTAAGATAGAGTTAAACCTGGAAACTGGTCAACCAAACATTTTTGCGCTGGATCTATAAATCAGCGGAACCCTGAAACCTTAAAACGTTCTGGGGCATGGAGTAAGCTTATGTAAGCTTATGTACGCCAATTTTTCGGCGCATATTTTTAATGGTGGAATACCATGCCTTTGCTTAAATCCGTGTACCTGACTTTGATTAGCTTTGAAATTCTGTGCTTCTTTTAATCGCAAACTAAACTGATTTGCTTTTCATCAGAGATGATCTGTTGAAGCTCTTTATTTTCAAAGCCCTTCCCTGGTATTGATTCAGTTTTTTGGCAATGGTCCAGCAGCTTTTTGGAAAACAATTTTATACGGCGGTACATTTAAATTGCATTCGCGACTGAGCAAAATATAAAAACTTTTATAAAATAAATTCACAATAAATAGAGTGTCTGAAAAATTAAAGATGACAATGTAAATGTTTGGTTATTCACGAGAAATTTTCGTTATCGATAATTCACATTGTCGACGGACTACTGTGTAACTAATTATTCTTTTCTAAATTTGAGAAATGGCCTTTAAACTTAGAAATCAGTTGTCTTGTAATCCTATAAGAAACCTCTGTTTGCCTAAAAACCGTTTTCTTCGTTCTTAAATTTGTCTCCCTTTTTAGATTACGTTAAAGTGGCTGTCCGTGATGGAGTAGGACACACTTAGGCCAGTTTAATGTCCCATTGTGATACCACATGAATCTTGAGGCTTTCTTCTAAGCTCAATTTAACCAGTGTGAGTCCCTTACGAAAAGTTAAATACTTTTTTTGTTAAAATGATTGAGATGGTTTAGATCGTTATAGAAAAATTCTCCTATGCAAGTCTTGCATTTTTGTACTAGAGCATTAGCCAACTTGATAGAATGGGTTGTACTGTACAATTTCTGGCGAGTTCATATGACTTACAATTTCCTGCCATCTCCATTAGAGATAATCGGCAGTTATGGACTGTTATAGAGTTTGTAGAGACTGTTAATTTTCAATTGAAACCAAGTTCTGTTAAATTATATATATGTAAAAAGTTTATTTGAACTAAACAGTTGAACAATTTGAATAAGAATAAGAAAATTAGTTTGAGAAAATAATAAATTGAGTAATTAGGAAAGAAATGAAGATATGTAAGAATTAAGTAAAGTGAAAATATTCAAAGTATAAATTGTATTAAGTTGTTATTTCTAACACTCCTCTTCAACTTAATAACATTTAAGTTTGTGAATTCTTTATGAAAATACTTTTACTAACGCAATTAAGCTTGTCACGAAGTTTGATGAACTGGAGCTTTGGAAGTGGTTTTGTAAGGAAGTCTGCTATTTGATTTTTTGTATTGATGTATTTTATAGTGAAAATTTGTTTTTCATACAAATCACGAACGAAGTTATATTTAATATCAACATGCTTAAGTCTTTTATGCTCCCACTTAGAGAGTAGATGAATTACTGATTGATTGTCCTCGAATATCAAAGGTAAAACGTGCGTCGTCGCTGATAATTTTTATTTCTTCTAAAAAGTTTTTAATCCAAATTAATTCGGCTGTTGCTAATGCTAAAGCAACATATTCAGCTTCAGTTGAAGAGAGTGAAACCGAAGTTTGTCTTTTGGTAGTCCAAGAGATGACATTACCGAAGATCTTGACAAGAAAACCAGATGTTGATTTGCGATCCTTTTCACTTCCAAAATCTGCATCGACGTAACATGTCAAGGGTGCGTCTTCTTCTTCTTCTTTTATAAACTGTAAGCCAAAGTCGATGGTTCCTTTTATGTATCGCAGTATCCTTTTGAGACCTTTCCAACGCATTTCATTTTGTTCGTGCTGATATCTACTAAAGTAATTTACAGCTATACTTAAGTCGGGTCTTGTAGCTAACATCCGGAACATTAAACATCCATCAAGTTCACGGTAAGGTTTTGTATCTTGAATTTTGTCGACTTCGTTAGAAGAGATAAAGGTGGTTTCCATAGGTATATCCGTAGGGTTCGAGTCTTGCATATTAAAACGATCAAGAATTCTTTTTAAATAGATTTGTTGATTCAAATGAAGGCCTCTGTAGGTGCGCTCGATGCTTATCCCTAAGAATGTTTTTGGCGTTCCCAAATCCTTCATCTCAAATTTTTCTTTGAGAGCATTCTTTATTTCGTTCAGTTTTGCTTCATTATTCCCCGCAAGTAACATGTCGTCAACATAAAGAAGAAGAAAAATTCGAATCTGTTCAGAATTTATCATATAAAAACATTTGTCGAGTTCTGATCGTTTAAAGTTGATTCCTGTTAAGAAGCTGTCAATCCTTTTATTCCATGCTCGAGGTGCTTGCTTCAAACCGTAGAGAGCTTTCTTAAGTTTACAAACCGAGCCATTTTTGCTTTCAAAACCATCTGGAATTCTCATAAATACGTCCTCTTCAAGCTCACCGTGCAAAAATGCGTTTTTGACATCCATATGACAAGTTAAGAGATCTTCCTTTACGATAATAGATAAAAGAATTCTTAGAGTTGTTAGTCTAGCAACTGGAGCGCAGGTTTCTTTGTAGTCGTATCCTTCTCTCTGAGCACAGCCTTTAACAACTAATCTTGCCTTATACCTTTCAACGTTTCCGTTTTCATCTCTTTTCACACGAAAAACCCATTTGTTATTTATTAATCGTGTGTGCTTGGGAGTGTTGCAAAGCTCCCATGTTTTGTTTTTAAGCAAAGCTGACATTTCTTCATTTACCGCTTGAAACCATTCTTCTTTATCGTTTCTAGAATTAATTTCATCATAAGATTCTGGTACATCTTCTATAAATGATTCAGCATGAAAGGCCATAATTGCGTAATCTTCTAGATATCTTGGCGTGCTGGTAATTCTATTAGATCGAAGAGGCTGATCCAAGGTTTTTTCAATTTGTTCGTTGTCATTTCTAACTTGAGTTTCAGTTCCACTTTCAGAGTCTTGTATATTTTGTTTTTCTAATTCAGTTTGTTCGTCATATTCTAAAATTTCATTTTCCGTTGCAGTCCAATTATTACTACTGTTACAAGTTTCGAAGGAAAATTTCGTTTCATCGAATACAACGTCATGGCCAAGAATAATTTTATGATTGAGTGGGTCCCAAAGTTTGTAGCCGTTGCGTTGGGGCAATAACCAACAAAAAAACATTTTTTGGATCGAGAATCAAATTTACTTTGCAGGAGTTGCTTTGGAATCTTCAAATATGCAATACAACCAAAAATATTGATTTTCGAATATTTTATTTTTTCGCCGAACCAAAGTTCGGCTGGAATTTTATTTTTAAGTGATGATGTTGGACTTCTGTTTATTAAGTAAATGGCTGTTTGAACAGCTTCAGACCAAAGAGTTTTGCCGAGTTTGCAGTTGAGCATCATGCATCTTGCTTTATCGAGGATGGTCCGATTCATCCGCTCGGCTACTCCATTCTGTTGGGGTGTATATCTTATTTTGAATTCAAATTGAATACCCTTTTGTTCGAAAAAATCTTTTATCTCTCTTGAAATATATTCACTGCCATTATCGCACCGAAAACGACTTAACTTCAAATTAAAATGAGCTGTTGCCATGGCCTCGAAAATTTTAAAATATTTGAAAACTTCTGTTTTTGACTTCATAGGATAGCTAACTGTGAGATGTGTGTAGTCGTCGATAAATGTAATTATGTATTTCATTTCGTTATAAGAGACGGGGTTTATATGACCTATGACATCGCTATGTATAAGTTGCAGTGGTTGTGATGCTTTTTTTCTTTCTTGATTATGTGGTAAACTACTTTGCTTTACCTTCAATACAAATACCACATGTCTCTTTGGAAAAACTTAAAACGTCTATATTGATTTCGTTCGTATGGTTTTGAAGTTTCTTGATGTCATCAGCGTTGAGATGACCCATTCTCTTATGCCAAATTTCATAGCTACTGTCATTTGCGCTCAGAAGAGCCGTGGAGGTTTTTCGGAAAGTTATTTGGTACAATCCAGTTGGACTTCGATGTGCAATTGCAACTGTTCGATTATTCTTGGAAATCACTCCGCATCCATTTTCAAATTTTATGCAATAACCGTTAATTTCTAATTTTCTTACCGAAAGAAGATTGTATTCGAGGTTCGGAACAGAAAGAACATTTTTTACGGTAATCAAATGTTCTTTATCGTTAACGAAGCTTGACAATTGAATGTCTCCAACTTTATCTGCTGTTAAATAAGTTCCAGATTTGGCAACTTTTATTTTGGTCGGTTCATGAATTTTTTTAATGTTTGATAGAGAGATGTTGCTATTCACCAGGTGTTCCGATGCACCTGAGTCCAGAATACAGTGTACGTGATGATCGAAATCATCTGCAATTGATGCCGAAAAGCAATAACCGTCTTCATTGCTTTGACTAATATTTTCTGTGGCTAAATGTGCCGAATTTTGATTTTTGTATTTTAAGTCGTTCGCTCTCTTTCTACAAACTGCTATTTTGTGGCCAACTTTTCCACAATAATTGCATTTGAATGGAAAACGACCTTGTGCTTCGTTCATAAACTTATTTTGATGTGAAACAAACGCTGTTGAAGACACAGGTTCTTCTCGTTTTAATTTTTGCGAGTCAAGCTGTTTCGATTCTTCATCTTGCAATCTATTCTTTACAAAAGATATAGTAAGAGACTCACCTGAGAGAGTTTCAATTGCTGTAACTACATTGTTGAATTCCGATGGCATAGTAAGTAGCAGGTGACATACAATATCGAGTTCTTCTACCTTTGCTCCTGTTGATCTCAATTCGCGAATAAGTTTGTCAAAACTAACGAAATGGTTTGCAAGAGTATCATTTCTTGGATTAAATTTTATGCTGAGTAGAGATTTTCTAATTAATAGTTGACTGGCAATTCCTTTTTGTTCAAATGTATCACATAGAGTCTTCCATACATCGAATGCTGTTTCTTTATCTTTTGCGTACTCTAAGTGACTGTCAGCCAATTTTTGAACTATTTGAGATTTGCATTTTCGGTCTTTCTTCTTATGAGCAGCTAATTCTTTCCCTTTTTGAAGGCGAATAGCTTCTGTGTCTTCGGTTTGAAATTTAACTTTTTCTTGATAAGGTTCACTGGTATATTCAAGTAGCTCTAATTCGTCCAATAATGTTTCTATACGGAATTTCCAATTATTAAAACCAGTTCCATCGAAAAGTGGAATTTTGAATTTTTCTCCGTCGTCATTCATCATGAGCTGGAAATGTATATACGAGTACGTATACTCTGAGTAGTTCTCTAAAATTTCTTATTTAAATTTTTGGGTCCTGGGCCCATAACCTGTTAATTTTCAATTGAAACCAAGTTCTGTTAAATTATATATATGTAAATAGTTTATTTGAACTAAACAGTTGAACAATTTGAATAAGAATAAGAAAATTAGTTTGAGAAAATAATAAATTGAGTAATTAGGAAAGAAATGAAGATATGAATGTAAGAATTAAGTAAAGTGAAAATATTCAAAGTATAAATTGTATTAAGTTCTTATTTCTAACAGAGACAGAGTCCAGAGATTTGATAGCGGCTGACTGTCTGAGAAAGGTATCTGATCTGAGTTCCGCCTGGAACACGCTTCAATGATTGGGATGGTGAAATGAGAGACTTTATTTCAGTTGTTTGGAGTACACGCCTTTACCAACCCCTTCATTTGTTTTTAATCCATCTTTATAAAAGTGGACTGACTTGTTTTCCAGGAATGCCCTATCCTCCCAAAAAGATCTGGAAGGTATAGAAATCTGGATGTTTCTGTCGAATTGCAGTTGGGGGTTGGTGTAGTCTGTGTGCTTTAGAATTGATTCTAAATACCTAAGAATTACGGAGTGACCAATGTTGTTGTTAATCCACTGCGACGAAGCCTTAATATATGTATGTATCAAGAGGTGTTAGATAGAGTAGGGTGTCCAATGCCGCAGATGGAGTCGTGCGAAGCGATCCGCATATACATATAGTCAAGCTAAACGTTGGACTTTATTTATTTTGTCGGGGTTTATAGCTTTCTCTAAAGCAGTTCACCATACTGCCACACCTTACATTAAGATCGGTCTGATTGCCGATGTGTATAGCCAATGTGTGATTTGGGGTTGTAAGCCCTATTTATTGCGAATAGCTTTTTTGCAAGAAAAGAGAGCTACAGTAGCTTTTTTGACTCTTTCTTGTACATTGCGTTTCCAATTTAGTTTTAATCTAAAATAAGACCCAGGTCTGAGAATTTTAATTGGATTCCTTTAATATAGGGAGGGTTAACAAATGGAATTTTGTATTTTGTAAGAGTTCTTTTAAAGTGTTAAGATGCTTTCCTGAAACCGATATAGCAACGTCATCCGCATAGGCAATCACTCTGCAGAAACCCTCCGCATCCAGACCAGTTAGGATTTCTTTTACCACTAGGTTCCAGAGGAGAGGTGATAGAACACCACCTTGCGGTGTCCTTCTACTAACGAATCTTCTGGCAGAAGAGGTGCCCAATTTTGAGTTAATTATTCTGCTAGTCAGCATTAAATGAATTAACTCCCCAAGCGAACTCTCTACGTTTAGAGATGTTAGTGCAGATGTGTCCGAGTAGTTAAGGAAAGCAAGCACAGTGAAATCTTTATGATGGAAGGAGTATTCGATGGTGCGTACTAGTGTGTGTAACGCTGTTTCCACCGGTTTACTTTTACAGTAGGCATGTTGAGGCGTAGACAGAAGTCTTGTATTAATACTTGCCCTTAAGTGGATATCAATCAATCTTTCTAAGGTCTTAAGAAGGAATGATGACAGACTTATATATCGTATAGGTCTTTAGAATTGACTTTCGAGCATATTTCATGCTTTGGATATGAAAACAACTTTAAATTCTCTCCATGCCGAAGGAATATTGACCAACTATAGGCAGGTGTTGAAAATTTCCTCAAGGATTGGTAAAATTATGTCTGAGGCTTTTATTATATACCATTTGATCTTACAGATTTCGAAGGTTCGAAGCTCTTGAGAGCACATTGTAGTTTCTTCGTTGTGATCAGATGTTGTGGGCATGTTACATTGGGACTTGAACGTAATTGAGTTTTCCCTGTTAATATAACTGCAAAGGGCACTTAACCTGCCTATATATATACATATATTCAAAAATAAAAAGAGAAATTTTACTCCACCCTACTCTAGGTACGTAGCTATTATATGATTCGAAAAAATATACATAGTTGCGTTGTATTAGACTTAAACTTAACTTATTTGCCTTTTTAATAAATACCTACCAACCAATGGCTCTTGGTCAATACAATGCTTTTACTGTCGAAAATGGTCTCAAAACCATACTTACATCTATAACTGTTATTATTATTACTGGAGTATAAAAGCACTGAAAAATTCAACCTACCTAGTACATATATATATTCAATTAAAAGTGTAAATATTATACAGATTTATTTTACTGAAATTCAAAAGCTGTATCAATTTATTTAGGTTAAAATAACAAAAACAATAAAATACATACAATAATTTCCTATACCCTAGCCATATCAATTTATAAGCTTTATTTCCATATTCCATTCAAAAAATACAACAAAATAAAACGTCAATGAAAAACTCTTAGCATGCAAAATAAACTAAATAGTCATCTGAGCCATCATTTAATCGAAGTCCTTGTAGTTTATTCAAAGAGAAATATTTGCTCTTCCTTTTCGACACAGAAATAAATAATCAAAAAACAAAAAATAGGTACACCACAACACTATCACAATCACTATCATCCATCCATATACCCATTACCCATCATCAAAAGCAAAACTAAAGTTAAGGACTCTTTCGTGACCGACATTTGTGATGACCTGGTTGTTGGAGTGACGTCATTGACTCATATTTCACTGTTTTCCAATACCAATACCAAATACGTACATATACATTTTCATCATAAAACAACGACATCAGCGAGGACGAAGGACTATACGAATGACGGTGACGGTGATGATGACGGCATAGCACAACATACAACAACATCATCAGGACGACAGGCAAAACGGAAGGGAAACCATCATGTTTCACAAATTTGTTTACCCTGCTCATAGAATTGTGTTTTTGCATTCTGTGCCTGCGACTGTGACTGTGACTGATGTATAGAGTAGCGAGAAATATGCGGAAAGCTCTAAATCAGGACCAGCCTTAGCCACCTCCACCCACACAGCTCTATACTATGTAACTTTTGCGCAATGGCAAAGGAGCGATATACACAGGATTTGGATGCTCCTGCCAAAAGAGCTTTTGTCTCATTTTTTTGAATGAATGCGATGCTGATGCCGTGAGGGTGATGAAGATGATGGTACATAAAATAAAAGAGGTAAATTCCGACAAGCCCAACAACGCAACGACAACGACGAAAAGGACGATGATGATGAAAACGACGAAAAGGACGACAACGACGACGTTTTGGTTATGGTAAAAATATTTAAAAAGAAAAGAAGACAAAATTACCTACAAACATACAAAAGCATAATAAGGCAAAAGAAAGAGAAAATGAGAAATTAGAAATGCAAGCCGTTGGCAACGTCAAAGTCCTTGATGCAAGAGATTAGCCGGACTTGTGTGTCCAGTCCATCTCAGTTTTGCTCTCATTAGTTCTTTTTTTTCTTTTCTGTTCTGTTCCATTGAATAATGAATGGCATTTGCGTCCACAATCAAATTTGTCAAAAATAAAAATATGAATGAAAATAAGAAAGAACACAAAATAAAAAACATCACATCACAAAGCAACGGCAGATTGCTCTTATTTATCATGGAATTGATGTGGTGTGGGTAGGGATAGTTCACACTATGGGAATCCGGATTAGTGGGTGATGTTTCATTAAATGATGATTGCCAAATTATTTATTCGTAATGAATTCCATTGTTTGCACGAACAGAAACGTGATCATGATTGATTATTGTTTTTCGAAGCTGCTAGAAAATTTATCTAAGATTACTACAGTTTCGGTAATATAGGAACGTCAATCACTTAGGCAACAGTGGGCTTGCAACTGACGTCGTGGTTTTCATCAGGATGACAGTTGTAGTTTTAAATACTTACTTAAGGTGGCGCTACAATCCAGAATGGATTTATACTATAACCATCACGTTACGTTTCCAGCCAGCTCGATTCTTATCTAGCTGTGTCCAGTATCACACTATAAATTAGTTGAGGTCCACTCCCACCGGAGTGCACAAATTGAGTCGTGGTCCTCCTCTACTGCACCGTCCGGTTCCTTGGAATTGGATTCGAAGACCTTTCTGGCTATAGCGTTGGTTCCAATTCACTCTACAACCATCAACGAAGTTGGACTTTTATACAGATCAGTGTCGCTATACAGTCATCGTTTTAGCTTCCCCTTTACTCAGCGCCATAAATAAGAATCGGTTTGATGGGTGTCTTATAGAGAGTAACTTAATATGCTTAAAAGAGAGCATAAAGAAGCAGCAATTTAGAAGGGTTATTTTCCGTTTAATTTTAGCGGTGACAAGATAGACAAAGTCCTTAACTAACTCAAAGCTATAGCTGTTCATGGTGACGGTTTGTGCTAGACGTCGTCGTTGAATGTCCTTTTTTTATGACAGAATATACATATACATAGTCGGTAGTGACCACTAAACCCATTTTCTCCGTTTCCTTCCAATGCTCAAAAACGAGACACTTTCATCACGCTTTGATCTTCCAATTATTCTAATATTATAGGCGTAACCGAGCAATTGAACGGATCTTTGAAAAATTGTGCCTCTAGTATTGACGGTTGAGTTTTTGCACAATTCTTTCAAGAACGATGTTGAAGAAGGCGAATGACAGTGCATCGCCTTGTCTTAAACCTTTTTTGACATCAAATGAATTGGTTTGTCATTCTGCACAAACAGACAAGTTTAATAGGAATGCCAAAAGTAGGCTTGAAATAGATGAAGAGATGGGTGGTACCTATCTATTTGAAGTTAATGACTTTTTTTTCCAAGTGAATATTTGATCGATGATGGTGCGCTTTCATGGGGTGAGGTCACACTCATATGTACCTATCAGGTGGTTAACGAAGGGCTTGAGAAATTTACATAATACAGCAGAAAGGATGTTATATGCGATGTTTATAAGACTGATGCCTCTGTAGTTGGAGCAGTTCAGAGGGTCTCCATTCTTGAGGATTGTGCAAACTATGCATATTTTGCAGTTTCGATATCGAATTGATTGCAAGTTGTAAATTTTATTTGTGTGTTTCTATATTTTGAAATTGAGTTTTAGTTACCTATCTTCTTAAGCAAGTTCTTTTTTTTAGAATTTAGATATAATTTTAATTAAGTTTACGTCTATGAAAGCTTGTGGCTCGAAATGTTCCGTTGGCTACAACAATTGAAGATTGAAGCTTGATTAACTAGAGGTCTTTGATTGTATTGACAATGTACCTATTTTTGGGCTACATTTTTTGGATTTAACATTTTTTGGTTTTTAATACTTTGTATTATTACATTTTTCGGGCTCAAGAACTAGTTCCAAATTCCAACCATCTAGACCTGTAAAAATGTTGGTCTTTATTTTGGTTCGAGCGAAAAAAACAATCCATATCAAGGTACTACGAGTACTTAGAGAGTTTTCTGTTATTATAGTGTTTTCTATCGTAGCTTCTCTTCGAGGTTTTGCACTAAACTTGACGGACCTTTTTAGCGTATGCAACAAATAAAAATAAATTAGGTGGTGAAAGAGGGAGAGAACTAAGGCCTAGTGACATAGAACTCTCAACCATTCCTGTGTGCGAGTACTGTTGTGAGGGAAAGCACTTTTCATGACAAGAATTACTCTTGGAGGATTTGTCAACTCCTCGCGTGAAAAAAAAACTTTATATGGCACAGGCAGGGATTGAATCCAAGACCTCTGGCATGACAATCCAACGCACTTTTTTTTTAAAATTAATTTTTATTCATTATTTCTTAAAACAATCTTAAAGCTAGACAAAAATTCATAAAACTAGCCTTATTATCAATAACTTACAACTAACTTACTGGTCCCATACGGGCACTCTAAGTTAAACAATAATATTTAATTCTAATGCCTTTCAGCCCTAAGATCTATATTTAACTTCAATTCAATTTTATTTTATTTTTATTTTATTTTATTTTATTTTATTTTATTTTATTTTATTTTTATAATAAATAATGAATACATTAGAAATTTAAAAAAAAAAAAACTAATATCAATATTTATTTATTTATTAATATCCTTCTTTATTTTTACTTAAAAACCACTTAAAATTAGGTCCTTAAATAAAACTTGAAACTAACTTACACTACCTATTCTACCTATGTATAAACTACTTAAAACTAGAAAAACCACAGCAGCAAATCTAACTATCTAACATTTGTTGTTTTTCATATTTTGTTGTCCTTTTTTTTTTTTAAATTACTCGTATATTTTTAATTTTTTTTTATATTTTGTTTTGTATCCACCATGCCTATTCTGCTTAAAACTAAACCCTAAAACTATAAAACAAGTATGTAAGCCGGCCAAGGCTTAAAACCCCATCCCGACTACCCACTATCAAGTGCCAATTTAAGCCACCAAAACTGGTTCTCCTGCTTCACCCTATCAGTTCGGTCCCGTTCGGACACAGCCCTACTGAACCGAAGGAGCTCTGCTCCGTCTTGTGCCATGACGTCCCGATTGTACAGGAGTCGCCTATCCACGGTTCGTCGTCTGACGTGGTAGATTAGCGGAACTGTCAATCTATCCTGTATCAGACCGCATCTATCTCAGAAGAGGCTTCTGGTGGAATGAAGCCACTCAAACGTGCACTTTCAAAATACTCGTCGTTCGGATAGAACGCCCCGAAGATTAAATTGTTGGTCGAAGAAATAGCTCTTGCAATGTGACCTTGAACGAGTTTTATCAAGAAATCGTCAATTCTGTTGATTCGAGCCCCGTTGTTTAGGACCTCGTTGGAATAGTAATGCACGTAAGAAGATTCGGCTGTTCGATATAAGCTGGTACAGCGTCGTAAACACTGCCGCTCGAACACCCGAAACTTCTCCATCTGGGAAGGGGCAACGTTGAACCACACAGGACAACCATTAACAATCATCGGCCGTATAAGGGCCATGTAGCAAATTACCTTTACTTTGGGGTCAAGCCGACTGCTGTAAAACAGTCGTTTTGTCAGAGCGAAGGCTCCTCTGGCCCTGGTCAGAGCAGCATTTATATGTCTGTTGAAATATAAATACTGATCTAACCAGATACCGAGGTACTTCACTACACTTTTCCTCGCTAATGGCGGCCCGTGAAGATCAACGATGACCATCTTGCGCCAATTTGTGCACGTATCCCTCGTGGCCCTAGCCAACGGAATCGTTAACAGAATTGTCTCCGACTTCTGGACATTTATTTTCAGTTTCCAGTCGTCGCAATATCGCTGAATCTTGTCGAAATGACGCTGCAAGAGAATTCTAATAACCTCAACATTTCGGGCCGTTCTGTACGCAATTAGATCGTCGAAATTGCCTTTGTAAGACTACCTATCAGATCGCTGGTGTAAATGCTGAAGAGATTTGGCGAATTCACCGCTCCCTGTTGAAGACCATTGTTAATTTGGAATGTTGTGGTAGAAGTTACATTGCCACTTTTGACAACAAACTTCCTACCGTTAAGCATATCATAAAGTATATACAACAATGGTTTGCTTATGCCAAGCCTGCTCAGTTTTAGGTAAAGACCCTCTAACCATACGGTGTCAAAGGCCTTTTCCAAATCAACCAGAACAGCACCTGTGCATTGTTGTTTTGATTTATTCCATTGGATATCAGAAACGAGTTTAGACGCAATCCAACGCACTAACCACCATTCCACGGCACTGCTATTTTTAGAGTATGAAAGCGATGTTAAAATAAGTGAACAAATGCTTGATCCGTCATATATGTATAAAACTTTAGCCTTAGATTTAGATACATATAAAAAATTGTTGATATAACCTTATATTTCTTGGCATGTGAAGTAGATATGAAAGGGAAGATACCTTATTTGTCCATTCTTTATTCTTTAGATGTTGATATCTGTGCAAGATAAAACAAAAAAAAGAGGCTGGGATGCGACCCACACTGATAACTTCCCATCCCGTCTGTCGATTTGTCTTGCTTAAAAGTTTGTCTATATGTATCAATATTTACCAAATTTGCGTACTACTTGTTGTACAGACTGCTACAGACTGTTGGATTTTTATAAAAAAAAATGACTGAATATCGAAAACAATATTTTCTGTGAAATAAAATAAGTTTGAAGCCAACATTTTAACCTTTTGAAAAGCTATTTAAGTCGAAAGTAAATTTTTACCAAGTTTTAGTATTGTTTTTTTAGGTTTTTATTTTTTGTAAAAAAACTGTCAATTCGATTTTTCTCAAAATTTTGCCTAATGTTGAAAACAATATTTCTTATAAGTTAAAATTAGTAAGAAGCCATTATCTCAAATTTTTGAAAAGATATTTGAGTCGAAAATCAATTTTTACAAACTTTTGTTAATTTTTTTTAGGTTTTTATTTTTTTTTGTAAAAAAACTGTCACTTCGATTTTTTTCAAAATTTTACTGAATGTTGACAACAATATTTCTTATAAAATAAGTTTGAAGCCTAAGTCTCAAGTTTTTGAAAAGATATTTAAGTCGAAATTCAATTTTTCCCAACTTTGAGCAAAGTTTTTTTTTTGGTTTTTATTTTTTATAAAAAAAACTGTCAATTAGATTTTTCTCAAAATTTTATCAGATGTCAAAAACATTATTCTTCGTTGCTCAAAATTGTTTTGGAGATGAAATCATATTTTGGTCGTAAAATTTTCGAGGTGACAAATTTTTTTTCAGTTTTTTTGATTTATAAAAAAAACCGTTAATTGGATTTTTTTCAAAAATATACTTGTTTTGTATCACGTTACAATAAATAATATAAAATTTAATTCAAGTCTCTAGCGTCATTGGTTCATGAGATATTTAGGTTTAACCAAAATGTTCACCTTTTTTTTAAACTGCTATGGTAAAAAAACCACCCACGCAATTTTATTGAGAGCCCTTTCTGCATCTTTCTGCTTTGTTATCTGTATAACAAAATTTATTTTAAGTCGATATCTCTTCTGGTTCTTGAGCTATGGACGACGAAAAAAACGTCGCGAACGTACAGACGTACGGACGTACGTACACACGCACGCACATACATCTTTCTAAAAATCTTTTATTTCGACTCTAGGGACCTTGAAACGTCGAGAAATGTCAAAATTTTCAATTTGACAAATCGGACCCATTACAATAACTTCCTATGGGAAGTTAATAAAAAACTAATAATATTATTTTTTAAAACAATAAAAGTACGTTTTTGGCAACCATCAGGTACATACTAATAACCATGCCCAAAGTACCGAATTAAAACACCGCGAAAGGCTTTTAGGGAAAAGTTTTCATATTTCTTACAACTCTTACGAGTATGTTAGTGAAGGATGTGTTCTCCAGTGTCCTTTAAAAAAATAAGTCTATTGCCATTTATAAAATTAAATAAGATGGACACATTGCTCTGACTGTGGAGCCTAAAGGTTATCTCAATCCTGTCAAAAAAGTATTCAAACACATATTTCATTATGTCAAGTTTTCTTAGATTCAATGACATTGGATGTTTTTCATGTTCTTACATCATTTTTCACAGCGGAAAGATTTTCAACAACTTTGCAATAAAATTCCTCTACACTGTTCTACTTATGTCTTAATTTGTGAAGATCTCTTATCAAGCTGGTTTCACTTCTTTTGTCTTATCTAGATAAGTACCATACATGCTTAGAATTTCAATGATTTTTTTCCGTATTTATAAAATTATCCAATAATCTAGGATTACCATCAAAGGTAGGGATATCCTTAACATCCTTAAATATATTCGTTTCTTTTTGAGAAAATTCCACTTTACGACTTTTTGACCAAATATGAATGGGGATTACTGTTATTTTTGTAGTCTTAAGAAAAATATGAAAAAAACACCTTACTCGAATCGGCACTTAACCTTACTTTCAAAATTTTAAGTCAATCGACCCAATGGCTTGGGCTGTAGGAGCCAGGACAGACAGAAAGACGGATTCGGGGACCCACTTTTTTTCGACTTTTCTACCATCGTAATGTCATGTTTGATTAAAATCTCGAGTTCGAAATTTGTTGCCAAATAGTTCCTATATGTCACGAGTATCAGGATTTTAAAGGTAACTTAAAGAACCTCTCTATTTTGTCTTTTTCTCAGACAAGATCTTATGAACATAATTTGAAAGCATTAGTAAAGTTTTTACAAATTTTAAATTTGATGTAAACCTTTGAGATTATCATAAAGATTTTAGTTGTTTTTGTTAGCCAAATCACTTTTTTTGGTGAATATCGTTAAATTACTAACAAATCTTTAGACGAAATCTTTGTTTAAAAAACTAACTGTATGAGCTTTATGGATCGTCCATTGGTTAAAAGTTGATGAATTTGAGCTGCGTCGCGATTGAAATAGGGCTAAATTTCCGATTCATATGTATGACCTCTACGAGCCCCCTTCCCCTTGAATCCGCCATTGACCGTCAGCTCACTCAGCTGTGTTGGAGTTCAAGTGAGATATACATAGCTCTTTTTACAAGTCGAGGATAGTCAGAATTGTAATTTTGTATTGTCTAAGTTTAATGGCGTCATGTCTCGTTTAACGTTTGAAGAATTGATGTATTTTTAAATATGATGAGCAATACTCTATCTTTTACAAATGCCATTATAAAGGGTGGTTAATTTTAAAGGACCATAATGTTGCATGTGAACCAAACCTAAACGTCAAGTTTTTTTCTGCATTTCATTTAACATTTCTCAATTTCAGACTTATTCAATTTGAACTATGGATGGAAAATACACAATTGAGCAACGTATTAAAGTTATTCAGGCTTATTATTTAAATGGACGTTCAAATCAAAATGCATATTGTACACTTCGTTATTTGTATGCATAAAGACTTGCATGTACACGCTTACACGCTTCCAATTAAGTCAAAAACTGAAGCCTCTTGAACATTTCAAGCCGTCATTCAGACGTTGATGGTCAGAACAGTGGCAAGAAATTGCAACAGTGGATGATCAATTTTTGAAGAAAATTATCTTCAGTGATGAGGCACATTTTCAACTCAGGCAGAATTACCGCATTCAGGCGAATGATAATGAGTGATTGTTAAGTGCGCTGTATGGGCTGGCGGCATCATCGGATCGTATGAAACCAGCCAGTTACTGTGAATGGTGTTCGCTATTGAAAAAAAATTGGCAAGTTAAGCATCATTCACATGAGCGCGACCAACGAACGACGAATGAATTACAAAATGTGAGTTTATATACGTTTGAAGACATATTTCCACACAAATTCTTAACAAAACGATAGCAATATAGTTTCTATTTGATGTATGATGCATACTTTTACTTTTCAATATCATATATTAATAAATTTAAGAAAACAAATTTATTCGTCGCGAAAAAAATTATAGTTGATACGAACTGTCAAACTTTATTCGCGTTCCACATTATCCACACTCGCAACGAATAAAAAAATCGCGCGTACTTAACCTAAAAAAATCGTTCTTGTTTTGGTTTCGGTGGTGAATGTCAAACTTAATTCGCGACGAATTAAAAACTCTCATGTGAAAGAAATGTCAAAATCGACGAATATGCGTTCATTCGTTGGTCGTTGGTCGTGCTCATGTGAATATTGCTTTAAGGTATTTGGAAATACATAAACAATTTGGCGACTCCGAAAAGATGCGTCAACAAATCATACATTTTTTGAGCAAATAGATTAGAATTTGCTTATTGTAGATGGCAGATCTTGAGATTGAGTCCAAATATTAAAGTTTTAAAGTATTTTTTTTTGCTTTGATTATCAATGTTGCATAGTTTCGTCAATAAGAAAAAGATCTAAAGTGTCGAAATTTTTCTGTTCAAACCCTGTTCTATTTTCTAAGAAAGTATTATCACTTTCTTCCATTAAGTTTTTTTGAACATCCTTATCCTTATATGTGAATATTTTCCAAATATTTTTTACTTTTCATAAAATGCATACATTTCTAACTCATAGTTGGAACTGAAAGAGAGATATTTGATTTTACATATTTGGAACCAGAAATTGGTTCATGCTTTTCAAAATGTGATTCTACTAGTCTCATAAGCTTGAATCGGCCATTTCACAGAAACCACATTGAATTTGATGTACCAGGCGATCATGGTGAGAAAAAGGTTATTTTTTCTTTTGCTTTTGCTTCTCATTTTTTGTTTTAAAAAAATTAAGTTGTGTCTAACTATGTATTTCCCTTTTTTGTATTTACTAAAGGAAATATTTGTATTCTATCTCCTAAAAGCTAAGCCAATTGGAAAACAATTTGAGGGGAATGTGGGCGTGGTTAATCCTTTTGTTTTGTTCTCTTTGGCAAGACAAACGATGAATAGAATGCAGATCATAAAATAATAGTCGCCTATTGCGAAGAATCAACAAAAATTTGTATAAAACTTAGTTTTTATGTTTTGTTCGCTTTGAGGGGAAAGGGAAAGAATGCAAAATGACAATTCATAACAGAACAGTCTCAGAATTGCAAAATCAAATACCTACTGAAAAACATGGGTGCCTGGTGAAAGAAGAAGTCTTCGAGAATCGAGGCTCAGAGGTATTCTGCAAGCACTTTTTAAATTGTTGGCTTCCAATTCTTGCGACTAAGATTTTCAATGGTAACATTTAAAAATGTGATCGGACCTATTCAAATGTAAGAAACAATACTATGGTTAAAAATAATATTCTGACATATTTTTATGTACCTTCTATTTTTGACATATTGTATTATTAGTCGGCTTAAGCAATGTCTATAGAATATAGACATTTGTTAAATGAAATTTACCAAATATGTGTTTACGTTTTTCTAATCAAAAAATGTAGCAGGGCCCTCTTCTGCCGCAGCACAGTCTTCTTCTGAAAATGTCAAAAGTTTATCCCTAATGGAGACTGATGACTCAACCGACAATGTTCTCCCCAGTGAGGAAGAAGATGAACTGTTAGGCTCCTCTTCGTCTGATCTGGATGAGCTGGATTTAACAGTGATGGAGGTTGATCTGCCTATTTGTAGCCAAAAGTCTGCAAATACTACAGATTAATCTCCAACACTCTATAAAGGCTTCGGCCTACCTTCTTCTCCGCCTGTCTGGGAAGATGTCGTTCTCATTCAAGAGCCCTGGCTACTACGTGTTATATGTAACAGGAAAAGGTAACCCAATGTCCTGCATACTAGTAAAACGTAATCTAAATGTATTTTTACTCCCTAATTTC
Source organism: Eupeodes latifasciatus (assembly GCA_920104205.1). NCBI lineage: Eukaryota > Metazoa > Arthropoda > Insecta > Diptera > Syrphidae > Eupeodes > Eupeodes latifasciatus. Next base: position 187,313,037 of record OV049924.1, read on the forward strand.
AGTGATAAAGACGTCACCACAGCCAGTATGGTAATAGACAACCATACCTACTGGCTGGTATCAGCGTATTTGGGCCACGACCACCAGGGCCCACTGCCTGGCACCATTCTGGAGAAGACGGTCGCTGAATCAACAAGACATAAAACCAACCTAATTGTCGGTTGTGACGCCAATGCGCACCATACTACGTGGGGTAGTACCGATATCAATGACAGAGGTGAGGCTCTTTTTGATTATATTTTAACAACTAATCTCTCAAATAAAATATTGAATTGGAGAGTTTCAAAGGAGAACTCGTTCTCCGATCATAGATACATCCAATTCACACTTATTGAAGAATCCCCAAAACCGGTCCAATTCCGGAATTATAGGAAAACAGATTGGCCAAAATATAGGGCGACTCTGAAAAGTCTGATTAAACCAGAACTTTCTGATCCTCCCTTGTGCGCTCTTGAACTCGATCAAAAAGTCGATGAACTGACAGCAGCCCTCAATAAAGCCATGGAAACTGCCTGCCTCCTCACTACAGTGCGGGGAAAGAAGAAACCATATTGGTGGGCTGCTGAACTATAAATACTCAGGAAAGGTTGTAGAATGCTTTTCAATCGTGCAAAAAAGTCTAGACACTCCCAAGATTGGGATTCCTATAAGGAATCCCTCAAAAAGTATAAACAAGAATTGAGAATAGCCAAAAGATCCTCATGGAGATCCTTCTGTAGCTCAATAGACGAATCAAGGTTAAGGCAGATTCTATCGACAAATCCAACCATGCCTAGTTTTCTTAAAAACTCAGATGGTACATGGACTAATTCTTGCGAAGAAACGCTAAACCTGCTATTAGACACCCACTTCCCAGATAGCTCCAAATCCGTTAATACAACAAACCGTCCTGGGTCGGGTATTAACTTAACTGCTCGCATGTCAACCCTAAAGATCTAAGACCTATTAGCCTATCATCATTCATTCTCAAAACTCTGGAACGATTGATTGATATCCACGTACGCAATAGCATTGATAAGAGACTATAGATATCTCAGCATGCTTACTGCAAAGGGAAATTGGTAGAAACAGCCTTACATACTCTGGTAAGAACTATGACGACCCGAAACGTCGAATACTCACTCTGTGAGTTGATTAATCCAATGCTAAAAAGCAGGATCATCAACTCTGAGATTGGGGATTTTTTTACGAAAAGGTCTGTCGGTAGAGGCACTCCGCAAGGTGGTGTGCTGTCCCCTCTCCTGTGGAACATAGTGGTTAACGAACTGCTAATATCCCTTGAGAGGGAAGGCTACAGAGTGATTGCGTATGCCGATGATGTTGCTTTCGCCGTCACAGGAGAACATCCTAATACACTGAGAGACCTCCTCCAAAACGCATTGAGAACCACACCCTCAGCAACCAAAGTTCCAAAACCCTACTTTGGGAAAAACTTCCAGGTATCCATTCCATCCAGAGATTAATGGGAAGACAAAAAACTCCTGGATGACAAAAGCATTCATTTTTATACAGATGGATCCAAGACAAATGAGGGAGTTGGTGTGTACTCAGAAAAGCTTAATCTAAGCATCTCATTTAGCCTCCCTAATCATTGTAGCGTCTTCCAAGCGGAAATTTTAGCGATCAAAGAGGTTTTCTCCTGGCTAAGAGAAAACGTGATATCAACTTCTGATATCCGCATCTTCTCTGACAGTCAGGTTGCTATTAAATCTCTTTACGGTGTCTCAACCAAATCTCAAACGACCGATGAACTCGCTAAATTGGAACTGTCATACCTATTTCACCTGAAAGGGAGAAGATAGGTATACCGATAGCTACATGTAAACTTCTGCTAAAAGAAACAGCTTTCACGATAACAAACTCTAGGTGGCACAATTTACCAACGTGCGCAGCCACAAAACTCACATGGCCTTCACTGGACCTAAAGCGCTCTAAAGACTTGTTATCTCAAAGCAGACTTCATATTAGCTCCCTAATAGGTATCCTTACTAGACACTGTCTTATACGCAGACACACAATATGACTTGGTGTAGCCTCAAATGACTGCTGCAGGAGCTGTATGGACGAGGGAGAAGAGGAAACAATCTCTCACCTTCTCTGCACTTGCCCTGCTCTTTTACTAAGACGCAAACTTCATCTAGGAGACTACTCTACTAGGAGATAAATCTCCTAGCTAAAAAGGATATCAAATATCTTCTTCGCTTTATAAAAAGCTCAAAATGGTTCGACTAGTAAGAAGTAATTCTCTAGATTCATGTGGTATCACAATGGGCCTTTTCTTTTGGCCTAAGTGTGTGGATTCTGAATCCGCAGCCATGTTATGGTTATTTAATGTTTTAAATCTAGCCAAAGATTAAATGTTTGAAATAGAATCCTTGTTCCATATCTAAAGGTAAACGCACATTTGGACGATTAAATTGACCGACAAAATCACGAAGTGCACGATATGTATACTGATTTGAACGCCCATTTTCATAATAGAATAACTTAAACGCGTTGCTCGATTGCGTAAATTTCAATGGTTCAGATTGAGTTAGCCTTAAATTGAGAAATGTCAAATGAAATGCAGAAAAAAATTCACATTTAGGTGTGGGAATAATAATCCAAGAGTGATTGCCAAAAAACCAATGCACTTATACACAGAGTGACTGTCTGGCATCATCATAGGGCCGTATTTTTTTTGCCAAAATGAGGCTGGTCAGATAGTTACTGTGAATGGTGTTCGGTCTCATGAGATGATAACGAACTTTTTATGGCTTGAATTGGAAGATATGGATGTGGACAATATGTGGTTTCAACAGGACGGTGCACTTGCCACACAGCTTACGAAACAATGGCTCTTTAGCGTGACAATAGGCCGCCAAAATCATGTGATTTGACACTGTTGTCGTTCTTTCTTTATGTTTATTTGAAAGAAAAGATTTAGATCGATAAGCCAGCAATAATTCAAGAGCTAAAGGATGACATGATTTGGCGTATTAAGGGCATATAACCTCAATTATGCCTCAGCGTCATCGAAAATTTTTACCATCAAATGGTGGTGTGTCTCCGAGGTCGCAGCAGTTATTTGACCGATATTTTGTTCCATACATCATTAAACCAAACCAATAGTATTGTAATAAAAATAAATGACAATAATTTCCTAAATAATTTGTGTTTAATTCAAAATCAACATCGGCCCTTAAAATTTAACCGCTTTTTATTATTCTACGGACAACGACTATTTTCTAACCCGGTTTAGTCTCCCTCTGACATAATGGTTTTATGTGATTGCCTCAAATGTGAAGAGCTCTCCTTGAAGACCACATTATATGTCCTAAAAATTGGATATCAATGCTATATGCTGATGTTGATGTTCTAAACTCATGCAATTTAAATTCCATTACGAAACGATACATTTTTAGAATCACTTTTGGTGTGGTGGTAGCTAAAATATACCATTGCAGATATTTCATGCCATTTATTTACCTTAATCTCCATACCTAAACCCATGGGTTAGCGAACCAAAGATTACCTCCCAAGATATCAACGCGAATAAAAAGCTAAACATCCAAATACCCATATTTACCGGACAATATACATACAAGCATGTATTGTACCTATGTATATGCTTTAATATGAATACATGTGTTTATGCGTTATCCGTTTTTGTACCTACTGCGGTATAAGCTGGGTTAACAAAAACGCAGAGCTATTCAAAAATATTTGGTATACTGCAATAGAGTTCAGAATATACAAAATACGAGTATAACCCAAAAATTCAAATCCCAGTCTAAATGTCACTCTCATAAATTACATTTCATCCTGTAGACACATATATACATGTAGTATGTAGATGTACTCGTTTATAAAAGGTCTATCCAAGTCCATGTCTAATCTAATAACCAAACCTAAGCCGCCCAGAGGACAATACTTAATGCAGCATCAGACGGTCTAGTTTCAGTACCGGCATATGTACATCGGCATCAGCATTAGCATCAGCATCAGCATCAGTATTGGCATGTCGAAATGTCAGAGTAAAATACATTACGCCACCGGTCACCGGAACATGAGTTCATGAGGCACGGCGCGGCGGCGCGGCGTGGCCGTTTGCCCTAGGGTTCCATGCCATTACCAACGGATTAATGTTCAAAAATAATATACCTAGATACATATATACATACTCCTCGCGAAACGGATATTGTTGTTTGAAAGGAAATTGGTAGATTCAAAATAGCATCCTTTGCATTCATTATTCAAACTTTATTAGGTATGTGTTTTTATCCCTTTTAGTCAAACTTCAGGATGTACAATATATGTAGGCACATGTACAACCAACAACCTTACCTTTTATTGTATTACATCATAATGATTGTTATAGTATCAATTTTGATGCAGATTAATGAGGTACATTCAGGTTTTACTCCCTTAATTGATTTTTCTGAAGGTCAAGCTTAATTTTGACGTAATTGAAAAGTTTATTTAAGTACATTTTTTGTAATAGGAACGTTTAATAAAAGAGTAATTAGATATAGACTATATTTTAAATAGGTTCTCTATTTAGCAGCTTGTCGAAATTCTAACGGGTGTTTTTTTTTAGATAAGTGAATTTCAATCTGGCAACACTATTTTTGTTCGTAATTTTGACAGCTGTCACTTGATTTATATTCAGCTTGATTTTCCATTTCATAATAAATAGACTTATTCCTGAACAACGTTTGTAAATCTTGCAAATATATTACCAATTTATATTGTGCCGTGCGAGCTACGCATCAAGCGATGTGTCCCGTATTCGGTCAACTTATTCGCCCAGTCTGTCAAAGCTTTTTAAATCCTAAAACTGTACCATAACTTCTAAGCTGCTGCTGTGTAGGAAGATTATTTTGCCATTACTCACATAAGCATCCGAGACCTAGGACCTAGGTGATTCGTAAAAGGTACTCCAACCTCTTAGGCGCCTTGGAGAGGAGGTCTTGCAAAGGATTATTGACCTCTTATGTAAGGAAGGACGATTCCGGAGATGCTACAATCATAAACTGTATGCAATCTACCTCAAAACTAATATTGAGACAAAAAATAAGTTCTGTAGACTCTGGTGGGCTGGACACCAGCTGGGATAATCGTTTGTAGTACATTTTATGATAAGCGAAAACGTAGCAGACCGTGCTTACGCTGCCTGGATAGATGACGAAAACCACTTAAAGTGATGTGTACCATCGTGTTTTCATTAACAAAGGTAAACGATTTATTTTACAGAAGTGCCTGTGGTCTTTCACTATATTTTTATTGTAACATATTCATCAAGGTATTTGTTTGGTCGTTAGTCAAACTTATCATTTCAAACCTTAGTTTTACAATGGACCACGAAACCTTAATGTTTGTCTGCTTTTAATGAACACCTGAAAGTTATTTTAAATTTTTACCAGTTATCTAAACTTAGGTAACCAACTCATTCAATAAGGTATCTAATAATTTACCTATCCAAGATACCCTATCTAACACGAGATTGAATGCAGTCAATTCAAATATTCTTAATTCTATAAAACGGCCAACAAAAATCTTGTAAAAATAACCGAACCTCAAAACAGTTATGAATTTTACGTTTTTATTCGTTTTTTAGATTTTTCAACTGAAGCAATCAATGTCACCACCAGACAAAAAATCCAATTGTGCACATTATGTACAGGTAGACATAACCTATACCAAAAGTTTAAGGTCAGAACTCAGAACTTAAGGAACAAGGATTCTATTTTAAACATTGAATAGATTTTGAATTTATCTTTGACTGTAAATAAGATTAGATTTATGTTTCTAAGACACTTCATAACCATAAAATTTCCATTTTTAAGACTTTAGAAAATAATAATAAATGTTAGTATAAAAATAATACCTGGATTAATACGTCATTAACTCCTCAGTCGACCTTTTACTTTATCGATTTTTTGATTTTCTTATCATTTCATTTATTTAATTTCATCTTTTACAGTAGACTTAAGTCTATAGAAGCAAAAGTTACATTTGTTATATACTATAGTTAAACTATAACAAGCTTATCCAAATTTAGATTTAAATTGTTCCAATTTAGAGCATTATATAAAAAACAAAAAAACAACGAAAAATAATATTTAAATCTATTTATAAATTCAATTTTAAGAATTAGTTAAATTACATTTAAACTTTTTTACATTTTTAATAACATTAAAAAAAAAGGAAATTAATTTAGAAATTTTCAGCCAAATACATACCTAAAGATAACGCGATCAAAATGCTTACGTCCTCGAAGCTCTCGTATGTCTAAGGGTAGGGAGTTCCATAGTCTGACAGCACAAACAAAGAATTGGCGCTCAGAGGCAGAACAAGTGAAACTTGGTTGAATAAATACAAAAGATCGTATGGATGTAGAGAACACAATTTTGTTATAAAGATAAGATGGCTCCTTCTTTGTTACGATGCCATTCAAAGTCTTTAAAGTATTGTAACTTAGATATGCGTTTAAGGTACAACCAAGTAAATTTTTCTTATACGCGGAAACATGATCATAACGCTTAAGATTGTACACGTATCGAATTATGTTGTTGAAGGCAACATTTAGGTTTCTTTTAGATTCTGAGCTATGACTGCAAAATATCTGGCATCCGTAAGTAATAATCGGGATAATTAAAGTTTTTGCTAAGTAAAGTCTAATATCTTGTGATGTATGCTTCTGTTTGAAGGAAAGACTGCGTAGACATCCGTAAATTTTTCCTATAATATGTTGTATGTGACAATCCCAACTAAGTGTGGAATTAAACCATATACCAAGGTTCTTTACTCTATCAACGTACTCGATTACCTGGTTGCCAATTTGTATGGGTGGAATATAACTGAGATCAAGCTTATGTTTATAAATTAATATACATTTAGATTTTATTGGATTCAACCTCAAGTTATTCTCCTCTGACCAACGATAAATTCTATACAAGTCTTCATTAAGTAGATAAGCACCGTCATTAATACACATGCAAAATAGCAATGGTCCTAGTATTGATCCCTGGGGAACTCCGGAATAAATATCCAGCAATCCTGAAGCACGTTTATCTACAACGACAGCTTGTTTTCTCCCAGAAAGGTAAGAAAACATTAAATCAGAAGCTGAATCTTTGAATCGGAACAGCCTTTTTATTTTGGAAATAAGAACACTGTGATTAACCTTATCAAAGGCTTTCGAGAAGGTTCTAAGAACATGTCGGCCCCTTCCTGCTAATTTATCTTAAGTGAAAAAAAGAAAATGCAATTTTCTTTCTTACCATTTTAAGCCATCAAACATGTTTTCATGTTGCCGGAAGTAATATCAAACTCTGTTTCTTCAAATTTATTTAAGTCATATCAGTCGTGTTTTATTATTAAAAAATTATTTCTTATTATGTTAAAAAAATTATTAACATATTAACTTATTTTCAAGTCAAAAAAGTCTTTATTCCTTGAGTTTTGACAACTGTAAATACAATATGTCAAAAATAGTAAATAATAATATGTCATTTTTACCCATAGTTTAATACTTTTGAAAACCTCTGATCATATATTAAAATATACCTAACCATGAAAAATCTTAATTACAAAAAGTGGTAGCCAAAAACTTAAAAAGTGCTCTCTGAGTCTATACGAATTCCTGCGTGAGTCTCGATTCTCAAAGACTTGTTCTCCTCGTTCGCATCGCACCGTCTTCGTCGCTTATACATTTAGATTCCCCAGCAGCGTTGCCGCTGGGCTTCACGAAAGTGTAACACATTTTTTTAAAAAACGTAACAAAAGCGAAAAAATGTAACGAAATGAAAAAAATGATTTAAATCAAAGAATGCTCTTGAACTGAATTTTTTATTTCTAATAAGAATATAAATTTTCTTCATCACAGTTTTTTAATTCAGTACAAAACTATACATTAAATAATAAGTTAATAAATTATTATAAGTAAGACACATTTTAAGTTTTACATAAAACATGTTTAGGCAAATTAAGAGAACTGATTTTTATTTGTTTTGCAAACATTATTGATTCAATGGTATTCAAGTGATACCTATTGGTTAAATTGGTTCGATCGAGTCGAATGAAGGTGATTTCAACTCAATTTAGGACGTAGTTGTACAAATAGGTGGAAGTGTTGTTTAAGCGCACTGATTAAAAAAATCATAAGGTACATTTTTAAAGAAAAAAGTGTAACAAAAATAAAAAAAAAGTAACATAGTAACAAATACAAAACAATTAAGAAAAGTGTAACACTTTTGTTACACTTGTAACATTGTGGCAACGCTGTTCCCCAGTCAATCATGTTTTTTATGAGTAGCTTCTTTTGTAAATCTGAAACAGTGAAACTGTTTATTGTAATTTTGCATTCTTTCCCTTTCCTCATATCGCAACTCTTCGAACAAACTAAGTTTCATACAAACCTTTTTTTGATTCTTGCAATAGGCGACCATAGGTATTTTATTTTTTACTATTATTTTATGATCTATATTCTATTCTGCATTTCTGCTGTCAAAGAGAACAAAACAAAATAGGGATAGGATCAACCAAGCCCACTTTCCCCTCAAACTGTTTTGCAACTGGCTTAAGCTAGCCATAGACGGTGAACATGTTGGTGTGATTTGTTGGGCAGCGCTTGGCCATACTGTCATGAAGTCAAGATGTGCGATAGAAGTTCGGATGATGCAATAGTATGTTTGATAACGACATGTTAACTCATTGAAAATAACAACACAAATGACGAATTGTTGTCGCACAACGCCATACACGACGAACATGTTGATAAACTTCAAAACGTGTTGTAAACTTCCCATACACAGCCAACATGTTAGCCACAACTTCACGGTTTATAAAATATTTCATAAACCGTCGATTTGTTGGCCAACATGCCCATACACGAATGATTTTCAGCCCAACACCAACAAATCACACCAACATGTTCATCGTCTATGGCTAGCTTTAGCTTTTAGAAGAGAAAATATAAACTTATCCATTAGTAAATAAAAATAGAGGAAAATAAATAGTTAAACACACCATATTTATAACAAAAAATAAGAAGCAAAGGCAAAAGAAAAAATAACATTGGTCGATTCAAGTTTGTGATTTGGGGGACTAGTAGAAGCGTATTTTGAAAATCATGAGCAAATCGCTGGTTCCAAATATGTAAAATCAAATATCTCTATCAGGCGGCTTCTAGATCCAACTACGAGTTGGAAATGTATGAATCTTATGAAAAGTAAAAATATTTGGAAATTATGCAAATATTAAGGATGTTCAGAAAACTTGGTGTAAGAAAGCAATATTACTTTCGTAGAAAATAGAAAAGGGCTTGAATAGAAAAATAATGATGAAACTATGCGATTATCAAAACGAAAAAAAATATACTTTAAAACTTTAATATTTATAATTCAATCTCACGATATGCCATGCGCAATAAGCAGATTCTTATCTAGTTTCTCAAAAATTATTGATGTGGTGCATCTTTTCTGAGTCGACAAATTTGTGCATGTATGTATGTACGAATACCTTAACTTTCCAGTTTTATCTTATATAGGAACGACATATAGGAACGATATGGAAAGTTTTGCATTCGTAAAAAATTTCAAACTCGATATTTTGATCAAACATGATATTACGATGGTAGAGAAGTCGAAAAAAGTGGGTCCCGCGATTCCGTCCATGCCCCTACAGCCTAAACCATTGGGTCGATTGAGTTCAAACATGGAAGTTAAAGTTTTGAGCAGATTCGCGTTAGGGGTTTTTTTCATTTTTTTAAGATCAAAACTAGATTACCGACAAAAAAGGGTGTTCATTCGATAAGTAAATTCAAATACACAAACCATTTCCCTTAACATAATATTTTCCTAGTATTTCATATTTTTATTATCAAAAAATTAAGTTTTTTCAACAAATTATAAAGTGATATTCAATAAAATGCAATTCTCATAGTCTACGGAAAATTCTCTTTGTTTTGACACCTTATTTCTTAAAATTAGTTCCGTATGAGAGCCGAAAAAGTGAGACATGCTAACGAAATAAGGGGAGAGTACGATAACTTTGGCGACAAAGTTTAATGACGGATTTGTATAGAACAGCTATAAACAAGCATTTTTTACTATGGGAGGGGGTCTATCTCCCCCGTTTAGGCGGTAGCGGCAATTTAAAAAAATATGTACATTAAATGAAAAAAAAAAAACAATTAAAAAATAATGGTAATACTTACAATTAAGTATTAGGTATACCTTTTTTTAAAGCCAACATTTTTGTCTATTAGCTTGTTTTTAAATTTAGTTAAAACTATGCATAGTTTTTGAAAAAAATTGTTTTAAATTAAAAATGTATGCAACAAAAAATTAAAAAACAGGTTTAGTGTAGTTTTTTAAAACTTTCAAATTATTTACTGTTTTTTTTTTAGAATTCATTGCTCTAATTTGTTTTTGATCAAAAACTGAAAAATAGATGACTTTATGTCTTCTAGTTCTTGAGAAAATTGAAAATTACCAAAATAAATATTTTAATTAAATTACTTTTTCCTTGCTTAAGTATTAACGTAGTCTTATTTTGATGATAATAATCGAATATGGATTAAGATATACCTAAGGTAAATTAATTTTTCTTAAATCCAGCTTATTTAAATGCAAAAGAAACTTTGCATGCACCCCATCTTGCACCCACCGCACCTTGCACCATCCCCACCTTGCACGCACTCCAACTTGCACCCACCCCAAATCCTATAGTGTTCCCAAGCAGGGGGTTGCAGATCCCACTGTTGCATACACCCAAATTCGCACACACATTACTGTTGCATACACCCAAACTCGCACCTACCATTGTTACTATCAAAATAAGACCACTCAAGCAAAAAAAAAAGAATTAAATTAAAATAGTAGTTGTGGTTATTTTTAATTTTCTCAAAAACTAAAAGACATAAAATCATCTAGTTTTCAGTTTTTGATCAAAAACAAATAAGAGCAATAAATTCTGAAATAAAAACAATGGTAGATAATCTTGAAGTATTGAAAAATTGCACTTTAAACCTTTTTTTTTAACTTTTTTACTCAAATTTTGAGTTTTAAAATAATTTTTTCTAAAACTACGCACAGTTTTGACTTGAATTAAAAACTGGCTAATAAAACAGAATGTTCGCTTTAAAAAACTGTATAAAACTTAATTGTAAGTATCACCGTTATTTTTTAATTATTTTTGTCCATTTTAAATAATAATTGTTTTAAATTGCCCCTACCGCCTGAACGGGGGGAGATAGACCCCCATCTCATAGTAAAAAATGCTTGTATTAAGCCCCTCTACCAAAAACCGTTATTATTTCTTGGCGCCAAAGTTATCGTACTCGTGCCCGAAATAATATAAATGATGATGATTCGTCCAGACAAAATTTGTATTCTCAACAAACAAATTTCCCTCCGCCGCGCCATAAGCGCACAATTTGCTTTTGCACCAGAAAAAAATGTACCCCATATCAATACTGTCTTAATTTGTTGATTAGTATTAAATTTTCTCTAATTTTTTTTTTCTTCTTTTAGTTAAAAAATTTATTTTTGTATTGCTCCGGAAGGGTACCGCTCATAGAACCGTAATTTTGTTTTTATAATTCTCAGGAACTAATGAACCGATTTCAATATATCATGATCAAAAGTGTATATATTTTTTTTGGATTTTTGAAAAATATTTTTTCAAAATCCGATATCTCGAAAAAGGGACCACATTTTTTACTAAATTCAAATCTTAAACGTATATTTACAATCACTAAACAACTGCATAACAAAAATATTTTTAAGAAAAAATGGAAAATTTGCATATGTATATAAAAAAATTAATTTAAATAAAACCGGCCTAACGATTTTTAATCTACTTGTTTAAACTGACTCTTTGCATACAGCAGTAAGTTCGTGTGACCCAGTCGTGCATTTTATTTTTTTCTGATGTTATAACCCTAAGGCTACGAATAATTAATGAATCATCAGTTTACGTAATTAAACTTAAAAGGGAGAGAAGCTTTTAAAAAACTGTTGTCTCACATTTCATCTAATTAGACTGATAAAGATAATGTGTGAAATTTTAAACTAAATTGGAACTCGAACATGTCCTTAACAATGTACAAATTACTATTTTTTGTTTTTTACAAATGCAAAATCTCATTTGCACAAAATTTTTAAAAAGTGCTTCTGACAAATCCCTAAATCACTTATGCTTATGCTCTATTGCGCAGAAACCAAATCCAATTTTTTGTATTAGGCAAACATGCTGAAAAGAAGGCATATCCTCTTTTTTCATGCTTCGTATTTCTTTTATAAATATATTACAATTACTATATAATTTCTATTTCTTTTCCCTCTTTTAACTACTACATGAATTATTTTATATTTATCACGATTCTTAAGCTTTACGAATACTGCAATGAGATCGAGAACAGAGTGGGCGTGGTTTGGTTAATTCTTCAATAGTGTTGGCGATCGGGAATAAGTGTCGAAATAAATAACTTTTTTTTTTGTAACCTTCTTTAAAAAAAATGCGACAAATGGCTACCCAGCACGTTATAAAAGCTATGCTGGTGATGCGTGGGGGGAAAAGAAAGGGAACTTTAGGAAATTGATGAAAAAGTCGTTGTGACAGAGAGAAGTGAATACCTAAGCATTAGATGCCAATTTTAAAACAGAAACACTTGGCAAAAGCAAATACCTACTAGACCGCATGGTCGCCTGATCATTAATAAAAGCAAAATACGGGGGAGGGATTGTGGATAGTATGCGATGGAAGGACACAAATTCTTCTAGGCTCGCTCGTGAGTTCTTTAATTTTGAATACACTTTTGAATGAGTTTGCATTGAAGATTTTCTAAATTTTAAGCTGGCCTTTACCTATCATTTTAAAATATGTATGCCTATTATAAATGCCAAAAAAAATCAAAAACCCTGTTTTTAAGGCTAAGTTAAAAACTCAAAAGATTGCTTAGCAATAAATTGTACCTATAATGATTTTACAAAGTACAAATATTTCTCTTTTAGTGTAATTTAAGCAATTTTAGTATCTCATTTAGTTCCTGTAATTTCTCATTAATTATGATTCCTTAATTGACAATGTATGAAGTCAAACCTTGAATTTAATACGTACTTTCATAGTTTAGAAAATACGTTTTGAAGTTAAATTTTGGAGCTGATTTCGAATCCAAATTTTAGTTGTAAGTATTGCCTCAAGTTTTACAAATACGTATTTTTTAACATTATTTTTATATATTTCAAAAACTTATTATGATAGAATTGTTTAGACTTTAGATTCGTAACAAGAACAAAATTTACTTTCAAATCGTTTTGCTTTTACTGTTGAAAACCGTTTCTTTCACATTTGTGTAACACATTCATATAGAATATTCTTCGAATATTTTTTGAAATATTTTAAATATTTCAACTGAATATTAAAGAAAATGATTAAAGATTTGAAAAACAATCGCTGTTTTTATTGAAAAAAAGGTACTCCATAAATGTAGATATGTAGCTTCAAAAAGCCGTTTTTATGTGTACTTTTTTTTAATTTGAAAACGGAATATCTGAAAAATGTGACGTGAAAATTAATTTTGAAGTCGGATTTGTATTAAGGCCATCTACTTACCTATTGGAGGAAAAGTGATAGCCAGTTAGAAAACCTTGTTGACCCGTAATTAAATTTAAAAATGAGCTGGTACGAAGAAAATTAAAACTCAAAAACGAAGAAGACATAAAATGTTTTTGAATATGAAAACCATTAGAAAGATGTTAATAAGGCATATTCTAAAAAATACCAATTTCCTTAAAACTATGAAGGATTTTGATAATGTTTTTCAAAACCATTTTCGGATGAACAGAGGTCTGTTTTTTTTTTTTTTAACAAAACCATTTTCGGATGAACAGAGGTCTGTTTTTTTTTTTAAACTATTAACAATCGTGAACTATAATCGTTCCTAAACGTTAAGATTGTTACAATTTGTAAAAATCTGACATCTAAAGTTATTCTTGAAGTGTTAAATAGTAACGATTTGTACTGATAGATTGACAGGTCAGCCATTTCTAACAATTGTAGTTCCTAAATGACTCAAACAATATTTAACAACTTAAAACATTGACACTTGACTTATTTTTTATTTGTTGGCATAGCAAGAAAGTTAACAATTAAAAAAAAAAAAACAGACCACAGGTCAACATTTGAAGTTAGGCCCTTTGTATTCGTAACTGATTAAAAATAAAAAATAAATAAATTGGGTGGCGCAACAGTCCGTTGAGAACTAGGGCCTAGTTACTTACAACTCTTAACCATCCCTGTGTGCGAGTACTGTTGTCAGGGATGGAGAGGACCTACAGTTTTAAGCCGAATATGAACGGCTTATTTGAGAAAGTACTGACAAGAATTACTCTTGGGGAATTTGTCAATTCCTCGCAAGAGGCAGTACCCTTTAAAAAACTTTAGATGGCATAGGCAGGGATCGAACCCAAGACCTCTGGCATGACAGTCCATCGCACTAACCATCATGCCACGGGTACTACATTCCTAGATGATTATTACAGAAAATAAACAAAACATCTAACAGTTCGTTTTGAACGAACTTAAGCCATTTTGGACAAACTCAAGTAGTGGACGGCGGAAAATTTATATGAGGTTGGCAATCAAACACACTTGTCAAAACTTTATTCAAATAACGAGCTGTTATAATAGTCAGATTTAACAAATGATCAACCGCTAAACCTATTGGAAAATTTTGCATGGCTTGAGAACCAATCCGTTTCGGAATGTTTTTGGATCTGTAAATGGAAACCCATTTTAGATCATAGCCTCCAAGCTACTCAGATTATTGCTCTGCAATTTTCGGGCTTACTCAGCAACATAATTAATCAAATGCCAACTTGACCACAATAGACTGTAGTTTTACTTTTTTTTTACCAGAGCTTATGCAAATTTTTTTCAAGTATTAAAACAGCTTTCCTAAGCCTATATTTAATACTTGTTTTTACCAGAGTTGCGAAGACTAAAGTATTTTACTAATTGAAGTCACTAAAGTCAAAGTGAATTAACTAAAAGTTAAAACCTGTGATTTGACTTTTTACATAAAAGTTAAAAAAGTCGTTTTCATGACTTTGACTTGAAGTCAGTTTAAAAGTCAATTGACTCAAAGTAAATTCGACTGCAGTCTCTTTCACTCTATAAAGTCTGATTAGAAGCAAATTTTAAATGCAAGTCGATTTGTCCATGATTTTCAAAATGTGCTTCTTTCTAGTCTCCGAATCACAAACTTGAATCGGCCATTTTACACAAACCGCATTCAATTTGATGTACCGAGAGATTCTGCTGAGAAGAAGGTTATTTTTTCTTTTGCTTTTGCTTCTTATTTTTTGTTATGAATATGGTTTGGTTGTAAGTATTTAATTATTTATTTTCCCCTTTTTATATTTACTAAAGGATACGTTTGTGTTTTCTCTTGTAAAGTTGCAAAACAATTTGAGGGGAAAGTGGGCGTGATTGATCCTATCCCTACTTTGTTTTGTTCTCTTTGACAGTAGAAATGCAGAATAGAATGCAGATCATAAACTAATAGTTAAAAATTGAATACCAACTACACAACATGGTCGCCTATTACGAAGAATCAAAGAAACTTATTTTTTTTTCGAAGAGTGCGTAAAGAGGAAAGGGAAAGTATGCAAAATTACAATAAACAATTTCACTGTTTTAGATTTGCAGCAAGTACTTATAAAAAACATGGTTGACTGGGGAATATAAATGTATAAGCAACGAAGCCAGTGCGATGCGATGATGTTAAAGAAGTCTTCGCTAATCGAGACTCACGCAGTAATTCGTATAGACTCAAAGGTATTCTGCAAGCGCTTTTTAAGTTGTTGGCTTTTACTTTTTGCAATTAAGATTTTTCATGGTTATAATGGGTGATTTTTTTGAGGTTAGGATTTTCATGCATTAGTATTTGACAGATCACGCGGGATTTCAGACATGGTGTCAAAGAGAAAGATGCTCAGTATGCTTTAACATTTCATCATGAATAGACTTACTAACGAGCAACGCTTGCAAATCATTGAATTTTATTACCAAAATCAGTGTTCAGTTCGAAATGTTCGAAAATGACAAATCTTGTTCAGCGATGAGGCTCATTTCTGGTTGAATGGCTACGTAAATAAGCAAAATTGCCGCATTTGGAGTGAAGAGCAACCAGAAGCCGTTCAAGAACTGCCCATGCATCCCGAAAAATGCACTGTTTGGTGTGGTTTGTACGCTGGTGGAATCATTGGACCGTATTTTTTCAAAGATGCTGTTGGACGCAACGTTACGGTGAATGGCGATCGCTATCGTTCAATGCTAACAAACTTTTTGTTGCCAAAAATGGAAGAACTGAACTTGGTTGACATGTGGTTTCAACAAGATGGCGCTACATGCCACACAGCTCGCGATTCTATGGCCATTTTGAGGGAAAACTTCGGAGAACAATTCATCTCAAGGATGGACCGGTAAGTTGGCCACCAAGATCATGCGATTTGACGCCTTTAGACTATTTTTTGTGGGGCTACGTCAAGTCTAAAGTCTACACAAATAAGCCAGCAACTATTCCAGCTTTGGAAGACAACATTTCCGAAGAAATTCGGGCTATTCCGGCCGAAATGCTCGAAAAAGTTACCCAAAATTGGACTTTCCGAATGGACCACCTAAGTCGCAGCCGCGGTCAACATTTAAATGAAATTATCTTCAAAAAGTAAATGTCATGGACCAATCTAACGTTTCAAATAAAGAATCGATGAGATTTTGCAAACTTTATGCGTTTTTTTTTTTTAAAAAGTTCTCAAGCTCTTAAAAAATCACCCGATATTTTAATATATGATCAGAGTTTTTCAAATGTAAGAAACTAATAGGTTATAAATAATATTCTGACATATTATTATTTGCTTTTTTTGACGCATTGCAACACGCAAGAAATAAAGACTTTTGTTAAATAATCAAAAACGACTGATTTAAATTATGTCGAAGATAGTCAGATTGTTTGATATTTTCAATTGGTTAGGAAGACAAATACATTTTTTAGACCTGTAGTCACCTTTTTCTTTTTAGACCTGAAGTCACCCTTAACATTGACTGAATTAAAATGAATGAATGAATTAGGTTTATTGGCGGGGGCAAGTTGAGTTAAAAAAAAAACTGCCAAAACTTAAAGTGACATGAGCCAGTTTTTATTTATCTTTGAAATTAAAGAAATAACGAAATACATGAAAGTAATATTTATAGTTTCAACTAGATCGAATAATTTGTTTCAAAAGGTTTTTCAATAAGGGCGGGCTGATTCTGACAGCCCGTGAGGGCCAGATTCTTACCCTTAGAGAATCAGTGGAAAATATCAACAATTTAATATTCCAAGTTACCATATCCGAGTTAGTAATTCTATTCAAAAGAGTTTAACTTTATGTAATTATTTCCGGCTAAAAGCTTTTTCAAAATTTTGTTTCCCATTTAATTTTAATTAGACTGAAAAAGATATTGTGTACAATTTTTAAGTCAATTTTAACTGGAACATATCTCAGTTGGAGGTTACTAATTTTTTTTTTACAAATGGAAAATCTCATTTGCATGTAATTTTTAAAAAGTGCTGCTAACAAATCCTTAAATCACAGCCTATACTATTCCATTCCGCAGAAACGAAATCCAATGTGTTGTATTAGGCGAACACGCTGAAAAGAAGGTATATATCCTTTTTGTTCTTGCTTATATAAATAAAATTGCTTTTTATAAATATATAACAATTACTATATACGTATGTAACTTCTATTTATTTTCCCTTTTTCAACTTCTGCATGAACTATTTTGTATTTATCAGGCTTCTTAAGCTTTACTAACACTGCAATGAGATCGAGGAGAGAGTGGGCGTAGTTTGGTTAATCCTGCAATAGTGTTGGCGATCGGGATTAAATACTCGAAATAAATAACTATTTTTTGTTTTTGTTCTTTAAAAAATGATACAAAATAATACGGGCTTCGCAGCATGGTCGCCTGGTGCGAAAAATCAAATTTAATTTCATGTTTAAAAGTTATGCGTGATGGGTTAGAAATTGAACTTTAAGAGAAATTGCTGAAAAATTTAATGGGATAGAAAATAAGCATTAGATGCCAAATTCAAAACAGAAGCACCAGGCAAAAGCAAATACCTACTAAAACGCATGGTCGCCTGTAAGATTAATAATAAAAACAATCGATGCTGTGTCATGTAATAGAGGAAGACAAATTTTTCGAGGCTCGCGCGTGAGTTCGTTTAGATTGCAAACACTTTTCAATGCGTTTGAATTTTGAAAGTAAGTAGGTACATAGGTTTTTTTCAGGAGCATAAATTAAATGAAAATTTTTTAAAGGATTATGATGCCCTTAATTTAAATCTCGGCTTTAACATCTATCATTTAAAAAAATGCCTTGCTAAAAATCCTAAGAAAAATCAAAAACCGTGTTTTCTAAGTTAAAACTCAAAAGACCCTTAAAATAAATTGTATGATGATTTTGCAAAGTACAAGCCTTTTTCCTATATAGATACTCGTACAATTAAAATCATTTTAGTATCTCACTTAGATTCTGGAATTTTTCATTAGTAATGATTCTTTATTTGACAATATACATATATTCATATATGTATTATGTATATTCATAGTTTTGAAAAATACGTTTTGGAGTAAATATTTGGAGCTGATTCCGAATCTAAACTTTAGTTTCAAGCGTTTCCTCAAGTTTTAAAAATACCCCTTTAAATATTACTTTTTAATATATTTCAAAAACTTAATAAGATAGAATTGTTCAGACAACAGATTCGTTACAAGAACAAAACTTTCATACTTCCGAACCGTGTTGGCTTTTCTGTTGAAAACCGTTTTACTATAAATGGTTTCTCGTAAACATTAAAATAAAAACTCTTTAACGTTATAGTGTTTTTAGTTATTATTTATTATTAAGCATATAGACTTTCAAGAACCTTATGGTCGTATAAGCAATGATTTTTATACTTTATTTTTATATATAATTAGCGTCTGTTATAGTAAGATACAAATAAATAGCATACATTTTAAAAGCTTTCGTTTTGTCTTCGTTTCCTGAATACAAACTCAAAACTATAATTCAAATCCCGAATGTGGTATAATTAAAATTTAAGTACATAATGATAAAATTCCATTTAAGCAAATCTTTTGGACTTTAAATAATATTTATTCAGGATTAATATTTAAAAGCAGAATGCACGCTTATGTTGTTATTTATCTACATATAATGTCAAAGGACTAAAACTTCAATTGCAAAAATACAAATTGCTTGAATTACATTTAATTCTTACATAACTACATATTGAACATGAGTACTTCATAAGCTGCAAAAATATTTAGTTTTTATTTGGATAGCCCGCCATTTCTTTGTGAGAGTACGGAATCTGGATTTTTCAATTCCATTGCAAGCTTATAACCTAATTCTGGACGACGATCCCTTCCTTCAACCATAGCTTTGACCTGAAAATATATTAGTTGTGTTATATACACAAAATATATATTATATTTATTTATGGAACACAACAATATTTTCCAACTGCATCGCATCCAATATACAATGTAAAACATAATTGATTGAATTTCAAATTGATTTTACCTCGTCTGAGTGAACAATAACCCCATAGCTTGAATTCACTTTTCCTTTGATGCTTTCGATGTCACGAAGGTCCACACCACGGCAACAGTCATCAATTAAAATTGTTCGATATCCAGCTGATAAGGCATCAACAGCAGTTGCACCTGGATGATGGTAAATAAAAAAAACAAAAATATGCACGATATAGACGGAGTTTTATAGGATGCCATGACAGTGGATATTTTTAAATGACAGTTGACATTATGATCTACTCGTATGTATATGAGATAGTTGGGGAGATCCAACCGTTGCGTTGAATCAATTAGGGCATTAGATGAGCGATTTTAACGTCACTCACATTGTCACATTCGAAATACATATATGTATTTACATCCAAGAAATAAGGAAGTATACATGGGCCCAATTCTGGAACTTAAGGCATTTAAAGAGATATATCACATTTAAAAAGAAGAAAATAATGTTGCCATATTTGAAGAGTTTTAGAGCTTGGGAGAATAAGTCTTGGGCGCTCTATGCCAATACCAGCGTTGCCAAAATGTGCCCGATCGGGCCATTTGGCACTAAGTTTTTTATTTTTGCCCGTGGCCCGGGGCCAACATGAAATGGCCCGCATATCATATATTTTCTTTTTTCTAAAACAACAAATCCAATCTATTTATTCCATCAACAAAATTATCAATTTGTTTCCTCCATATACAACTTCCCATATTGAAAATGACACTGAACTCATTCATTCAGACTGACATAACGTTTGCTTTTCATTTGTTTTCGCCAATCGCCACTTTATTTTTTTTTCACCTACCTCGTCTGTTTGTTTTGTTATATCTACAATTTCTTAAAACACAGCCCAAAAAGGCAAGAAGAACTTTAAGTTTTTCAGGAGTATCTTGATTTGAAGAACACCAAAAAAAAGAAAGTTGTTGCAACGCAAACAAAAAATTTAATGTTATTTAAAAAAAAATTGTTAAAGCTGAGTACTTAGAAAGCCTAGACAATATATTTGAAGTTGAATTCAAACAGTTCTCTTTGAAACCCTTAAATGGAATATATTTTGGCTACGGATTTAATGACTTATTCAAAAATTTAATTTAATTAATTTAATTCGAAATATAATAAGTTTATTTAGAAAAGATAAATTGTTATTATTTTCTTAAACAATTTTTTTCTAGGGTAGTGGGCTAGTGGCCCGCACATTTTGGAAATGGCCCTCAAAATGGCCCTTAAAATTTTTGTCCTCGCGGCAACGCTGGCCAATACATTCATATAGGGTTTTTAAATTGGCGCGGGTAGATTTTGGCCCCCGTGGCGGCCATTTTGTTTTGGTAACATCCATCTGTCAAATCTTTTGTTTATTATTCAGTTGTTTATGCCAAACCATCATGACAAGTTACACGATTGAACAGCACGTTCAAATGATAAAACTTTATTATCAAAATGAGTGTTCGTTAACGCAAACGTTGCACGCATTGCTCCCATTTTACGATCGACGTGGTGGCCCTTCACAAGCGACTTTTCAACGTTTGATGGCCAAATTTGAGACGACCGGTTCAGTAAACAATCACCCAACACCACGTACGTTCATGGAACGCAGGATCGGCCGAGAACATCGCCACAGTCCGTGAAAGTGTACAGCAGAACCCGAGGCAGTCTATTCCTCGCAGTGCACAAGAACTCGGCCTTTCACAGACTTGAAATTGGCGAATTTCGCGTCGAGACTTGGGCCAACGCACCCGTACAAGATCCAACTGACCCAGGAGCTCAAAGTTCATGACCATAGACAACGCCGTTTGTTCGCTGACTGAACTTAGAATCGTTTGGAAGAAGAGGACCACAGGTTAGGTTAGGTTTTAGTGGCTGTCCAAGATGGAAACGGACACACTTAGTCCAGTTTAATGGCCTATTGTGATACCACATGAATCTTGAGGCTTCCTCCTAAGCTCAATGGAACCAGTTTGAGTCCCTTACGAAACGTGAGAGGCTGATTATGCTGATATGATTCAGATCGTTAAAGAAGAATTCTCCTAGGTAATTCTTGCGTTTTCGAGCCAGAGCAGGGCATGTGCAGAGAAGATGAAGAACTGTTTCTTCCTCTTCCTCGTCCATACAGCTTCTGCAAAAGTCATTTGAGAATACGCCTAGTCTCGTGGCGTGCTTTCCTATTAGACAGGGTCCGGTTATCACACCTATTATCCAGCTTATATGCGATCTGCTTAGAGAGAGCAAGCACCTTGATCGCTTTAAATCTTGTGTAGGCCAGACATTTTTTGTGACCTGACACGTGGTGATGTTATTCCACCTGGTGTTTGCCTTCTTCATAGCGCCCTGCAATAGCAATAGTTTACATATAGCGATTGGTATGCCAGTATTTGCCAAAAGTGGTAGAATCGGTTGTACTGTATCGTTCCTGGGGAGTTCATCTGCCTTACAGTCACCTGGAATATCTCTATGGCCCGGCACCCAGCAAAGGTGAATATTAAACTGTTGTGCCATCTCTATTAGAGATGATCGACAGTTATGGACTGTTATAGAGTTTGTAGAGACAGAGTCCAGAGATTTGATAGCGGCCTGACTATCTGAGAAAATACGGATATCAGATGTTGATATCACGTTTTCTTTAAGCCAGGACAAGACTTCTTTTATCGCCAAAAGTTCCGCCTGGAACACGCTACAATGATTGGGAAGGCGGAAAGAGAGACTTAATTTCAGTCGTTCAGAGTACACACCTCCACCAACCCCTTCTTTTGTTTTTGACCCATCTGTATAGAAATGGATTGACTAAAGAGGACCACAATTTTGGCCGAAAAATCATCTTTAGTGACGAGGCGCATTTTTGGATGAATGGCTGTGTTAACAAGCAAAATTAGTGAGTTTTAACCAAGAAGGTTGGTTAATTTCAACAACGGAGGTTGATATGTTTTAACCATTTAGATTGGCTTATATCAAGAGAGACATTTGATTAGTTTTAACCGAGTAGGTTGGTTACTTTCATCAGAGAAGATTAGTTACCTAAAACCGAGTACGTTGGGTAATTAAAACCGAGTAGGTTAGCTTATTTCAACAGAAAAGGTTGGTTAATTAAAACCGTTTTTGGTCTCCGTTGAAGGCGAAATGATATGGTCCTCCCTGAAAAATGAAAACATGAACAAAAATATAGTAGAAACAATTACGACCAATTTATTGACAAAGTTCTTATCTCTAAAACTTAGTTTATTAATTGAGCACTTATTTATTTCTTCATCAAGTTCTCAAGCGTTAGAACCCTGATTAAGATCTTAGTCTTAGATATAACTTCGATTTATTAGACCGTCAAATTTGGGGTCTAGGATATTAGTACTCGATTGAGCAATGTTTATACTTCTTCCGAAGACCTTATTTTTAAATTCATTCTGATTTTAAAACTCTAGCATTTTTGCTCTACAAAAACAGCTTGTGTTCTATAAATTAAGGTACGAGAGAAGTGAGTTAGCAGACGAAGTTGAAAAGTATATATATATATATACATAGTTTATATCTTACGGTCTAAGGTATCAAAAGCTTTACAAATCTCGGGTAGCACACGAACAGTTACTTTATCATTGTCCATTACCCGTCTTATTTCTTCCAAAACGAAAACCGAATTGAATAGGCTAATTTTGGGCCGGAACGGTAAGATCGAAATAGGACGATATTCATTGTTACAACGATTCTTAGGATTATGAATTACTTTTTGATTATTTTCACTGCCTTATGCAAATTCTAATGACTGGTAAGTAATGCCAAAAGGTAGAATAATTGAAAGTAAAGCTTTGATGAACCAACCACCACCAACCCATCTGCAAAACATGGTCGGAAGAAAGCATGCCCAATGAGTGGAATCTCAGCATAGTTTGCCCAATACATAAGAAAGGAGACCCTCTAAATTGTGCCAATTACAGAAGCATCAGTCTCCTGAATATTGTATATAAGATCCTTTCTGCCGTATTATGTGAACGTCTGAAGCCGTTCGTCAACAACCTGATAGGTCCTCATCAGTGTGGCTTCAGACCAGGAAAGTCCACTATCGACCAAATACTCACACTCGGGCAGATCTTGGAAAAAACCCAGGAACTTTAAATCAATACCCACCATCACCATTTTAAAGCCGCGTATGACAGCATCTATAGGGAAGAGCTCTACAGAGCAATGTCTAGTTTTGGCATCCCTTTCAAACTTATCCGTTAGTGCAGAATGACGATGGAGAATGCACGCTGCTCTATCAAGGTCGGAAAACATCTCACTGATGCATTTGATGTCAAAAAAGGTTTTAGACAAGGCGATGCACTGTCATGCGACTTCTTCAACATCGTTCTGGAAAGAATAGTGCATAACTCAACCGTCAACACTAGAGGCACAATCTTCCAAAGGTCCATCCAATTACTCGGATACGTAGATGATATTGACATAATTGGAAGATCAAAGCGTAATGTCAGTGGAGCGTTTTTGAGCATTGTGACGGAAACGGAAAAGATGGGTTTAGTGGTCAATGAGGGCAAGACCAAGTATATGCTGTCATCAAAAAAGGACATCATCCCTGTTGTCATTTATGGCGTTGAGGCCTGAACCCTGTCAAAGAAAGATGAGAGCGTCTTAGGATGCTTTGAGATAAAAATTCTTCGGGTGATTTTTAGTCCCGTGTGCATAGATGGAGAATGGAGGAGAAGATATAACGACGAACTGTACGGGCTGTACAGCGACACTGACCTAGTTAACAGAATTAAAGTCCAACGACTTAAATGGCTGAGTCAAATAAACCGAATGGACATCAACGCTCCAGCCCGGAAGGTCTTCGAATCCAATCCCGAGGGACGGCCGGCAGGGCAGTAGAGGAAGACCGCGACTCAGGTGCCTCACGCAGGTGGGTGAAGACCTCAACCAACTTGGCGTGCGAAACTAGAGAGACCTAGCTAGCGACCGAGCCGTCTCGAGACGCATTTTGGTTGAGGCCCAGGTCCGCCCGGAGTAAGCAAGTCATCAAAAATTTAGACCATTGGATGGAGGTGTGCCACCAAGTTCGTGGGGCGGGCATTTGGCCGATATTTTGTTCCATACTTAATTGAACCATACCAATATTAACATAATAAAAAGAAATTTTCTAAATAATTTGTGTTTTATAGAAAATCGACAACGGCCCTTAAAATTTAACCACCCTTTAGGTATAGGTACATTGATACTCTTTTCACTTACAGAATTTCAATTTGAAAGATAACTTTTTAATAAATTGAATTAAATTAAAGTTAAATAATATCCAAATTTAACTTTTCCGAAAACTTTCAATAATGGGACGAAGGAATATAACTGTGTGAAGGTATGTTTTTCTCAAAAACGTAACGATCTCACTGTCCGTGGTCACTTCTCTACTCCTCTATTGTTCCTATTTTTAGAGCCACCAAGCACCTGGTACTTTTTTTAAATTCGGTAATTCTGGAAACAAAAGTTTTTGTTTCAAAATTTTGCGGTTTTGTTTCCTAAACATAATATAAAATATTTATTTATCTACTATGTTTCAACATAAAACATAATGACAAACAAAGTATTAAGAGTCTGAGTGTAGAATAGGGAAAATATCAGGAAAAGTATAAACTGTATAAAGATAAACTTACCAACGCAAACATCGTACGCCAGACCGCAAATGTAAATATCTGTGGTTCCTTTCATCTTTAGTTGGGCATTCAGTGTGGTATCCGAGAGCTTTTTGTTATCCCAAAAAACTGAATAGGAATCAACTTCTGGATTAGTACCTTTGTATACTTTAATTCCTTGGTCTACAATCTGTTTTTATTTTTTAAGCATTTGAAAAAAAAAGAAAAAGAAAAATAGAAATGAATTGATTAAAGTAAATGTTTTATATTCCGCATTCATTAGATACAAAGTATATAACAATTAGGTGCAGAAAAAAAAGTACGAAATACAATTTTGTAGAATCTAGTCATCAGTTCAAGTTCGGGAAAATCTAGAATTTCACTAGTATAAGCGTTTACTTCTACATATGTCAAAATGTTAAAATAAACATATTTAAACGACATTTTCAGTAAAACATTTTATCCATTTGAGTATTTTAGGGAAAAAAGATGCAGGTATGAAATTTAATTTAAAATCGTTAAAACAGTTGTACCTGTTTTTTATCGGCTTAAGCTATCACACATAGAACCCATTTTATTTAAAATTGTGGCTTTGAATTTGGCTACCGCAGAGGCGCAGACTTTAGCCCCCAGAATTTTCGTAGGCACTTCGAATACTGTGGCGTAAATGTTAGGAAGTAGGACTTTCGATTTATGAATGGTTATACCTACTTATACTTGTAAAAAAGGACGTGGGATTGTCGTGCCAGAGGTGTAGTGTTTTATCAAGGGTACTTCCACTTCCGAAGCATTGACAAATCCTCCAAGAGTAATTCTAGTCTTGAAAAGTGCTTTCTCAAATTTGCATTTCGGGTTCGGCATAAAAATTGATTGTAGGTATCATCCATCCCTGACATTACTCACACACAGGAATTATTGAGAGTTTTAAATTAATTATTTTTACTTGGAAACACCAACACTTTTCTATACAGTTTCTTTAAACCTAAAAATCAATTTTTGGTTTCCCGCAGTTATTATAATCGGTCCGATTTGTCGAAATGAAAATTTTGAAATTCTTCGAAGTTTCAACGTCGCTAGAATCTAAAACCAAAGATTTGTAAAGAACTGTACGTGTGTGCGTGTGTATGTTCGTACGCTCGGGTGTTTAGAAGAACCAGCTAATATAGCTACTGCTATAATGGATAGGAAGCAAATTGATTGATGTAAGATGACTGTTTTCTTGTATGTCAGGAAGAATAATGAAGAAGTGCTTGTAGAAGAAAAAATTGTCAAAGGCAGTCTTAAAATAATGAGTGAATAGGTTTAAAATTGACTCTGGAAGATGAAAAATCATACTAGCTCGATATCTGTCAAACTTACGCTTACCCTTCACATATCTCCAAAACATATGGGAGTTCATTTTTAGATCTTACTCAGTAGTCGAAATGTATTTAGAGTACAAAAAGTCTGAATAGCTCGTAGGTATAGGTAGTTTTTAAGTCGTATTGCAATTCTTGATAAACGCTAATCGTCTCATCACTCTTCGATAGATTAAACTACAACGAGGAGCCTATTTCACCAAACACTTTCAGCTTTCACTTTGCAACTTTGCAAACAAATAATAACCTGCAAACTAAAGTGCAAAGTGTCACCAAATCTTGCAACTATTTCATATTTTATTTGAAAAGTTAAAAGTAAAAGTGTTTCAGCAATGTATAATACAACTTTGCAATTAATTCGTCTTTTGAAAAGTTGCAAAATAAATAAAAGGGTTATGAATGCCCAAGGGTAAACTGATGAGCATTTCTAGAAGTACGGCTTTTACAGTTCAATTGTTTGAAGGATGGAATGCAACTGGGCACTGGCTATTTCACTAGAGCATTTGTTCGTGAAAATATCGATAAAACAGTGTAGATCGATTGCATAAAATTTTCAAAGCTCTTTTTTTTTTAAATTCTATCCAAAAGACTTAAGTACGTTATTGGGGCACATACTTTCAAGATCAGAATTCAATGGGCTAATACGTTGCCGTTCGTCCAATTCCAAAGAACAAGGATAAGAATCTAAAAACGAATATGAAAAGCTGAGGGTACTGCCATCAGCAAAACAATTTAGCGGGTTAGAAATTTCAGACAAAAATTCATTTATAAAAATAAGGAACAGTATAGGAGACAAAACGGAGCCCTGGGGCACAACCGTATACTACTTGAATTGCACGGTTCGAAAGGTAATTTCTAACCCACAAAAAAGAGATTCATCAATACCAAATGCACGCATTTTCGATAAGAGTGCTTAATGCCAAACTCTATCAAATGCCTTTGAAATATGAAGCGCAATAATCTTACTTCCACCAAAACGATATGAAGATTTGTTCTGAAGTTCGGTGAGATAATTCACGTTGAATTATAAAAAACCGTCTTTGAAAATTTAGTTTCATCATAAGAAAAAAAATGTTATTGTATTTTGCACATCACTGTAATTTAAATAGAAAACTTTAATATTATGAAATAGAATTTCTTTAGTCTGTTGGTATTCATTACTTGTGGAGGGTTTGAGTTAAGAAACACAACCAACCATTACAAATCCCTTCGAGAGGATAAAATACGATTACGAAATGTGAGGAAAATTCTTATGTTAATTGAATCCGAATGGAATGGTTTTATGGTTAACAGAGTATTTACCAAACTGAAAACAGAAATCTGAATAGTAAAAAACAAACAAAGTTTTGAAACATTTATTTCTATACACAGCTTTATTTATATTTATATCAACCAAGAAAGTGTCCTTTAAAATTTCGAATGGATTTGAAAAATAAAACAACCAACCAGCGGCAACGATGTCGTTGACAGTTTTGAAAAGTATATTTCTATCTATCCACTTGCTGTCATATTGTTTTCTGTGCAAATGTCTTTTAAGTGAGCAATTTGAGCACTTTCGAGGATTTCTTCACATCGAATCGATTTTGGTTTGCAGTTAATAATGATTGTTCTTATAAATTACTCGTATAAACAGGGAAGAGGAACTGGAGGTATGAAGTGAATGAAAAGGACTTCCCAGAGTGAAAAAAAAGAAAATATACCGAACAAAGAGACTTAAGGACAAAATAAAATACCTATATCTATAGTCCTATGAATCAGCAGAAAAATAAGAATGCGGATGTTAAAAATATAATGGGTACTTAAAATATTTTTATAAGAAGAATAATTTAGTACTCCTATTTCGCTTTCAAATTTTATTGTCTGAATGTAAACATTTTAAGTGGAAATGCGTGCCTAAGTTCTATTAAAATAAATAAGGGAATTTATTTTAAGAAAGTTAAATAAATGAACTCTGACTTGCAAGTTCCCTTTAGCCACCACCACTATGAGCTATTTCCTATTACGAATGTCAATATTGGTTATCCCCTGAGTTTGGTCATTCTCATGAGGTTCTCATGTATCCTTAAGTAAACACAGATTATTTGTTATGCTAGCATTTGGTTTGATGTTGTTCACATCAGCAAAATATTCCCCTTGGCTATGGTTACAATACCACATTGTATATTTCCTCAATAATAACTTCACAAATTACATAAGTACATATTGAAATTTTTGTGAAATTAAACTATTTAAATGCTTTAATGAAGATTGTTTCCTTTAATTGAAAGTAAGTAGGCGTAGTTTTGCACTTGTGCAGGCGGCTGAAGTGTGGTTTTCAAGAAGAAATAAAATTCATATACATTTTAATTTTATGGTCAAAAATTTAGCTTTATTATAAAGATAGGGTTTGTGATTATGTTTTAAAATCCATTTCGGACAAGTGGCCGCTGTGGCTACCTCGAAGAAGTTTCAGCCGTGAAGAACAATTTTTGACCACTTTTTGCAGCAATAATCCCACAATGTTAAATCACACGCACGATCTTGGAGGCCACACCACAGGCCCACGAAGCGAGATATTGCTCTCAACAAAAGTTTCCATCATAAATAAATTGTTTTGTTGGCTGTGTTGTATTGGAACCAAAGGCCGACTACAGCAACGAAAAAGTCATTAACTATGGCCCTAAAACGTTTCCTCTTGACTTTAATAATTTGCCCGTCTTCAATCTTGAAAAAATATGGACCATTAACTGTGGAGCACACCAATCAGCGACTTTTTGAAGATGTAACAGGGTCGTAAAAACAACCTCTGGATAATGATCACCTCAAATAGTCCCATTTTTCTTATTAACATACCAATTCATCCAATAATAAGCTTCATAGCTGAACAAAGTTTCGGGCACATTCACCGAATCTGCAACGTGCTTGATACTAGTTCAGTCTGCAAACCAACTCTTCCGCAAAATCTTCCATAAAATGGATGTGCACAGCAGGATCAATAACAGTCTGTAATTCCGGTGAAAGATAGCGAGTGGCTGAGATTAATCCCTATAAATGCCTGGCTCCATCTTTGTAAGTATAGGTTGGTACTTAATATTGAACCATGTTGGGGCGGGCATATACTTTTACTACATAAGTTGCTAATATTTATACATATATTTAAACTTTCCGTAGGGGCTTTTGTTTCGATGTGAGGACTAAGTATGACATTAGCTTTTCTGAGCCATCTAACATGGGGAATTTTTTCCGTTGACTTGTCAGCTAAGTCCTCGGGACATCTGTCAGTTAAAACCGCTGAAACGATCCTTAATAAAAAAAAAGTTTTTTGAGCTAAGGTTCTTTGTATCGGATATCGGAAGTGACTCTCCTGGATTTTTTTTTATTTTTTCGTAGTTTTCCAGTTCCTTACCAAAAGCTCCTGAAAATGTCCTTGGCCCTGAATTAACGCCATCAATATTGTCAAATAAATGACGGAATGGTAGCTCATTCATATGAAGCATGCAAACAATGCATTCCAATAGTCTATTTTATCTTTTCCAAACAAACTGGTGATTCCTTCAAATTCTCCAACATTGACATTGGTGCCATCACAACCTATATCCACTAACTTTTCCAATGATATTTGGTCTGTCACGACATAGTTATACAACTCTTGTTCAACATACATATTTAGCAGTTCCTAACGTTGGAGCAATGTAGCCTGAGAATTTTGATTCTGGTCCGCTTCTTAGCGAAATATGTGCTTCGACCACCTATTCGCGTTAATATTTTCCATTTTTGTCTGGTTGCCCAGCGTTTTGCCTTCTCGATTATAGAAATATAACGCACTGATTTTAGACACAGACTCCTTTTTTTGCACTTTCTCTCTCTTTTCTTCGCTAGCTTCTAAGTTTACTCTTGTCAATAATAGGTAAGTTGGATTCGTGTAAAATCTGATACAGCAAATTGGTCACAGGTTTGAGATAACGCTGTCTGGATCTGTATCTTCAGCTGAATCAGGTGGTGCAGTTACTGCATTATTGATAAGGACAGGAGCAGCAATATTTGCAGACATTTCTGGAAGATTGGTTGATGAAGAAGGTGATGTTTTTCTATCCCGTTTCCTCTTCAGGCTTCTTAGAACCTTTTTTGTAGCTATAACATCGGTATTCATAATTATCAATTTCCTTGTCGTTCTTTGATCATTTGATGTAACATTTACAAATCGACAAAATCAGAGCATTTACACGATTAAAAAATAAATAGAACTTTGCTAGCAGATAAAAAGTCCTCTGGCTTCTTTTTTGGAATTTTAGGATGAAATTTAAGAAGTCGTTCGCATTTACTATGATAAGATATTATCTATTGCAATTATCTGGTTGTTAAAACAATTGGTAGTGATGGCCGTCTCCAAACAAATTCGATTTGTTCACATACTATATCACTTATTTCATTAAATGTTGGTTCTTTTTTGTTAACTTTCAATGTTCGTTACCTCTTCATAAGTCCGGAGGGCGCTTAGCTTAAAAACACAAGTTTCGTCATTTGAAAGCGTTTCTACATACATAGTAGGTTTTATGTTATCAGAATCACAATTTCAAATTTAATATTGCTTCAATTTCGAAACAACACTGATGACAAAGAATTTTTTAATGAATGACATTTTTGATTAATATGGAAAACCGTTTACTTTGATTTTTGTTAACAAAGTTTAAATTACGAAATATTGCCTATTAGAAAGTCAAAAACACCTCATTTGCATATTAAAAAATATAATATATCACTTTGTATCGCTTTTATAACTTAGATTAAAAAAAAATACTTTTTGACCAACGTGTTGCGGTAAATTTTACCACAAGAAGTTTCACCTCCCTTTTTGCTAACCACTCCTTAACAACTCTCACTTGGACCATCAGTCAGTCAGTCTTCTAGCATTTTGGGAAAGAGAATTTAACAGGGTGCGAAAGGGTTGCACACCAACGAGCTGTGCTAGGGTTGGTCCAAATATTGGCTTAACAAATCGGAAAAGGCATGAAGATGAAAACCATGCCGAACAATGTGTATAGTAAAGTCACGCCAACTCTAACTTAGTATGGCCGAGGACCCATCATAAAGTAGTAACGATATAAAATCACTCTAAGAATATTTTAATAACTTTCATTTTAATTATAGGCTTGGCTATCGACTTTCTTCAACACGGCAGAAAGTAGTTTTTCCTCATCCGAAATCGAGCGCGTGTAGGGACTCGGTAATGCGAGGAATTCCACACGATTTTCCAGGGAGTCATTCACTGAGCTACTGGGTAGGCACATCACCTCGTTAACGAGATCGCGTGCGACGAACGATACCTGGCTTCTCGATCGCACACTCCAGTCATATGGACGGAGGAAGTTGCGGGACCGAGACAGACCGTTCACCACGCATAAGATCAGAGAGGATTGCCTGAGGGCAAGTAGCCGGAAGGGTCAAGCTCGCCATGATAATGGCACTTTCTTTTTTTGGATTGCGTCCGAACCAACAAGACAATAGGAAAATCGTGGAAAGGAAATTTTGTTAAAAGAATTAGTCAACCAAATTTTGTTGATAGTTTTTTTTTTGTATTGAAGATCTTGCTGTGGAGCGAAAATTGAGGAAGAACTACGACAGCTATTGTGGGAAGTTCAAGTTGAAAAGATAAGTATAGTTTTTTTAGAATATTGTTGTTTTATTTTTTTTTCCTCCTGTTTCTTTTTCTGAGAATTTGTACTTTTGTCCTTCCCGTCAAAAGTCTGTTTTCCCGGTACGGCGGGAAGAGTTCACCGTTTTGATTTTTTCGTATAAAATTTTCTTGGAGTGATTTTTTTGTTTGGTTGTGTTTTACCAATTTTTTTAATAATTAATAATTTCCATTAATTTTTATCGAGATTTGACTTTTGTCAATCTCAAAATCTCAATTTGTAATTTTGTTGTGATAAAAGATCCTGGTTTTTAATCCCGGCTTCGGTCAAGGTTTTCCAGGCAATAAAAGATAATCTTAATTTCCCATCTGGAAAATGAAACCACTCTATTATTTCTTAACTTTCTTTGAAGATTATTTTTTTAGCTTTTGGTTTTGGTAAACTTCCATTAAAATATTTCCTGGCGCCCACTTTAATCAATACGACTTGGCGAAATTCACCTCGTCGTATTTCGATATCATTTTGATATCAATTTTATTTCAATTTATTGATCAACTCGATTAATAAAATAATCACCTAATCAAAACCCTCCCCTTAGGCTGAGATACCGTGCTGGCAATACCTCATTGCTACATGTGAGGAATTCTTTCACCTTAATTGTTCGATCTACGATATATTTCTTGAGCTGATATTTAATCAGCTTTTGAAAGAAGGGAGTCCATTCATTTTATAAAAGAAACTTCACTAGTAATGGCAAAATTAGGTTTTACTAAAGTGGTCTTACCTTTAAGTCCTTATGTAATTCAGCTCCCCAAGAATCCTGCACACAATGCCGAGGCCACAATCGCTGCTTCATTGGTGGTGGACCAGCAAATATTACTGTATCATAAACTTGTGCTGAATTAGCATCAATCTAAGAAAAGCCATACAAATAAATTGAAATCACACACAAATGTTCTCTTTAGAAAACTCACAGGTGAAGTTTCATCCAAAGGCCTTAATTTGACATTATCTATGAATGATACGTGATCACTTGGATGCCAATCCAATGAATAAAACACTGCATCAAAATCCACTGTTCCCAAGAGATTATTTATTGGATCCAAGATCTAAAAGTTAAGTCAATTAAATTAACATAATATTCAAAATCAAATCACACAGAGACAAAAACGTTTTCTAAATAAATTATAATTGATTCACCCTTACTCTCGGATAGCAAAACACACACACACAAATTTGAAAATGTTACACAAACTCAACTCACCTCCTGTCCTTTGTGCTGTGCACTGCAATTACTTATATCCAGCGATCCACTTATAAAGTCATTTTGAACGTCAACAATGAGAAAAGCATTCACAGGACGAACGATCTGATTGCATAAAACGGATGGCGGGCGGGCAGTCGGTTGGTGATGGAGGGAACGGCAACGGGAACGATAGAAAGAACACACAAATAAAATTTAATACCAAAAAAGTAAAAACAAAAAAATTAATAGGAAACTTCATCTTCATCTTCATTTTCATGATGTCGTCGCAAGCGTTAGTCTTAAGTCGTCTTAGTCTATACTTTGGTTCGTCCTTATCTCGTGGCAATTTATAGTAAATTTCCATTTTCTCTTGAATGTCAAGTCACGAAATTAACTATAATGTCCTTCCATGCGAAGAATTCAAAAAGGAGAATTTCACCGTGATGTAAAATGGGTAGATATGCAAAAATAAAAGTTTAACTAAAGGATAAGTTGTTCAGGAAAAAAGATCCTTGTAGGTATATACTCGTACACATTCCTTCTGCATTTCAAAGTTAATATACATACAATTAGTGGAAGAGAAAAGAAACAAATTTATCCGATTTTACCAAGAATATTGAAATAAGTGTTAAACTTATTTATTTCAATTTGTTAAATTCTAACCTGAACAATAATCATGAATAAATGCTTAAAAACTACTTTACATCTAATAATAAACCTAATCTGTTATAAAATATTGTTTTGAATTTGAAAATCTTAAAATTCTTATTTGGTGAACTTACATAGAAATAAAATGTAATAAATATTTCAATTAATTGATTAAGAGGGCACCATAGTTCGATCTGCTTAAAATTCTACCTATTTAGTGGTCATTATAAGTCGTATACTCGATCGACTAAAACTAAAGCTAAAGCGAATAAGAACCGCAACTGATGGTGATGAAATTGTTCCTTTTATTATTGCTGAAGCAAAACAAAATTGTAAATATTTTCTATGTTTTACCAACTAAGGAAGATTAATAAAAGTAAGCTTTTGTGAATGAGGGGACAGAATATTTCGACTAAAGAAAGGAACCGCTTCAGTTCTCATTTCGTGTATAGAATAATAAGGTGCCCACACTACACAAGTATATTCTAAAATTGGCCTCACAAATCAAATCACGACTAAATCTCTTAATGAGGACAAAGACTCTATTTCCTTTTAACAACAAAGCTAATATGCTCCGAAAATAAAAGTTTTGAGCCTAAAACTACACCCAAGCCAGTAAAAACAGATAGTCTACTTATGGAACAAGAATCAAACGGGTTGGGTCAAAATACTGTATGGATCATAATACTGTATTTAAAATACTGTATTTCAAAATATTGTATGTTCAAAATACTGTATGATCAAAATCAGAGAGAAAAAACTAATCGAGAGAGCCAAATTTCCTCGTCTCCGTCCCTTCGAAACCTCTTACTCTCATTTTTTATAGCGTGTTGAATTCGTATCGGTGTATACATGTTTTCACCTCGGAGAAGAGTACACAAAAAAACATCAGTTCCGGTAAATGCGACATTTCCCATTTTTGTTTATTGATAGCCAAGAAGGCTATGTTTTTTAAAGTCTCATTATAATATTTTTAATTCTCATGAATTTCTTTCTTTAATTTTACTAACATCTTATCGTTTTTATATCTACAAAAATACTCCTATAATTCAAATTAATTCTAGCAAAACATTTTTGTTTGTCAATAAATAACTGAAGAAGTTATACCGGTAGTTCGTGGTGAATTTGTTTTTCTCTTCTCTTTCTCTGAGTTACAGTGCAGAAAGAGTGTAACAAGGTTAAGGTTTTTTAGACTAGACTTATTTGTATATTTGAACGAGTACATGTTTTTTATAAATTTATGTTATGTTTATTTCAATAGTAATACCTTAACTAATAACTTAACTACTGTATTATCTAAAATATACTGCATTAAATTATTTTACATTGAATTATAAAAGGCGGAAATAATAAAGTTCCAAGTTTACCGGGAACATTTATATAAAATAAAAAAAAATCTTCTGCAATTGCGGTATCAATCGATATTTTCTGGAACTTAGTGTTAACGTAACATTTATTTGTCATGAATTACTTTTTCAGCTTTTTTATACACCAAAAAAATCAATTATGAAATTTGGCTGCGATAATAGTTACTTGAACACAGCATTTTCTATGTTTATAGTTATTCAGGTTTAGCCCTTAACTTTGATTTGCATTTATTTATGAATAGCCTAAAAAGTTTAGCAAACATCTATGAATAAGCCACAATGCACTTTCAGAAAAACTGTAGTTAGAACTTTCCCTGATAGATTTTTCCTTGTCGCTATATAACTGAAAGATAAGATAAAAATATTTAGAACTGGAAAACTTATAAAAGTGATGCATAAGACTTAGATTTTGGTTGAAGAACAAATTTGTATATTCTTTTCACAAAACCACTGACCTAGCGAGAATACAAATATTTTTACTTTTGTACAAAAGTACTTTTCGGCTTATGTAGTTAAGCCTTTAAAAGCAACACACTACCTTAGGGGAAAGCAGTAAGAATAGCTTATCACCTATTCACAAATCTTATGCAATGAAAATTGGCAACAGAAGTAACAAGTTGACGGTCTTTTTATTTAGTGTCTACTTAAATCACTTATTTTCAGCATTTTGGAAATGTCGTGAGTAATGTAAAGAAAATAAACAACGAGTACACACAAATAAAATAGGAATGGAAAAAAGAGATGAGTACCTATATAAAAATGTTTTCAATGTTCCATGTTTACATTCTGTAACTCTCGTTTTCAATGTTCCTGCAACTCTCGCATCGACAAAATTAAGTCGATAAACTCTGAAAATTGAAACAAATCTGAGTTTTGTTTGCATCTTTCAACGGTCTGAGCGAAAATAAACGCATAAACACAGCTAATAATAAAAATAAAATAATAGTTGTAGTGCTTTCAGAGTTTTATGCTTCTAGGTCCTAATTCTCATTGGACTGTTGCACCACCTAATTTATTTTACTTACTTAATGATTAAAACTGGCTTCAAATAACTAACTAATATTTCTCTAAATGCGTAATTTAGAATTGTTTCTAAATTTTCATTGTTCTGGCACCTAACAAGAGTAATTAATTTCACTTCATATTCGAATGATATTACCCCCAAACGAACACAATGAGTACCAAAAAGTTGTTCATACACAATTTTGAATTTTCTTGGAACACCTCTGAACAGCTGATTACATCCGCCATTTTTCAAAGGTGGTGAGCAGAGAGAAAAGAGAGAAAAGTTTTTTCTCTCTCGTGGTGAGTATGTACACAAACTTGCATAAGTATTTGTTCCCCACATTTTTTTATATTTAGTTAATACATATGTAAGTTGGTGGCCAAATCACAGCTTGTAGGCAAAAAGAGAGCAACCGTCGAAGTTGGTTCTCTCTATTAGTTCTTTTCTCTCTGATCAAAATACTATAACTCAAAATTCTGTATTTCAAATATCTGTATATTTATCAAAATTCTTTATTTTAAAATGATGTAAATAGGCTGAAAAAGAAAATCGGTTGGATAATGTAAAATAGTGCGCACTTTTTTAGATTATCAAAACGATTTTTATTTTTCAGCCTATTTACAGCATTTTGAAATACAGAATTTTGATTTAAAGAATACTTTCTTAAAGAATACATCATTGTTTAACGTGGAAAACTCTTTTGAATTCGACTCGATTGTTTTACTTGATTTTATTGCTCCTCACCTCGGGTGGGGGGTAGCAATTGTAATAAAACAACCTAATTGACTTCTGGATTAAAAGTGATTTTATTATTAATTTTCATGGCTATACTTGATTCATAAACAATTTGAAAATAATTCTGATTCTATGGGAAAATAAATGTGGGAAAATACATAAATGTAATATGATAAAAGAGCACCTGTAAAAAGTGCTGATAGTACAGTTTTGGTGGGAACCATATGAAAGGTATGGATAGTGATGTTCATAGGAAATAGGGTGTTCTAGATTTTAATAGGGTGTTACAAAAATAAGCTGCTTAAACAATCATACTAATTTTTCATTAATTTAATATTCTAATATACTTTCCTTCTTTACTAAATGTATCTATGATATAATTCATAAGTCTAAGTTAATAAAAAACAACAACAAAATAAATGGCATCTTCTACTTATTTTCTCATAATATTCTTCTTAATTGTTCGTATCAAAATTGTTCGTATAAAAATGTGAAAGACATTTGTACATGAATTGTGCTTATCATAATCAAACATTGCATAAACAATTGCAGCAACCTAATTAATCTGTCAAAACTTCTACGCGTTCGTGCATTACATGTTTAAAAGCTTGTGCAAATTAAAGTGTACAGTACATACAGTATTGTATTATGTAAATACAGTATTATGAGATTCAGTATTTTGACAATACAACATTTTAAGATACAGTATTTTAAGTTTACGAGGTACCCGTGGCATGATGGTTAGTGCGTTGGACTGTCATGCGAGAGGTCTTGGGTTTGATCCCTGCCTGTGCCACCTAAAGTTTTTTTCACGGGTACTGCCTCTTGCGAGAAATTGACAAATTCTCCAAGAGTAATTCTTGTCATGAAAAGTGCTTTCTCAAATTGGTCGTTCGGATTCGGCATATAAACTGTAGGTCCCCTCCATCCCTGCAATTACTCGCACACAGGAATGGTTGAGAGTTGTAAGTCACTAGGCAATGGTTCTCTACGGACTGTTGCGTCACCTGATTTTTTTTTTTATTTTAAGTTTACAGTATTTTGAAATACAAAATATTAACCAGTACATACAGAATTTTGATCATTCAGTATATTGATGGAAACCAAGTCATTGGGCCTAGATGACTGCCCTGAGGAACACCAGACTTCACAATAAATGGACTCGAACATGCATTATGAAATATTACACTATATTGTCTATTTTCTAAGTATGATGAAATCCAATTTTAGAAAATGTCGTTACAACAATGACGAAACAGTTTAAAAATAACAACAACAACTTATCAACCGCTTTACGAATCGAACCATGGTGGTGCATGCAAATTTATTCGAGCTTTTTAAAATGAAAAAGTTTTACTGAAATAGTCAAAGAGTATTTTAAAAAACGTTACGCTAACGTTAAATTCAAGTTTGTCATAAAAATAATTGTAACTTGGAGAAGACAAATTTAAATTGAGTGTAACATCTAAAGCAGGATGATGTCGATCTTTTTCTATAAGTTTAACAGCAGAAGTAATTACTGCAGTTTTAGCTCAAACTGTGTCGGTGAAAAAAGCTATAAAAATAAATAAATTGGGTGGCGCAACAGTCCGTTTGAGAACTAGGGCCTAGTGACTTACAACTCTCAACCATTCCTGTGTGCGAGTACTGTTGTCAGGGATGGAAGGGACCTACAGTTTTAAGCCGAATCCGAACGGCAAATTTGAGAAAGCACTTTTCATGACAAGAATTACTCTTGGAGAATTTGTCAATTCCTCGCAAGAGGCAGTACCCGTGAAAAAAACTTTAGATGGCATAGGCAGGGATCGAACCCAAGACCTCTTGCATGACAGTCCAACGCACTAACCATCATGCCACGGGTACTAAGCTAAGTAGAGTGTTTTCTCAAAACGATTATTTACTCCATTAAATTGGCTAAGACCACACGAAGACATACCATCTATTAGAATAAGCTCATTTGTGCTAGATGCATTTATTGAAAGGTACAAGTTTTCGGTATCATTTTGTATCCAATTAAGATTAGGTAAGTTGAGGTCACCTGCCAGTACCCGTAGCGTGATGGTTAGTGCGTTGGACTGTCATGCAAGGGGTCTTGGGTTCAATCCCTGCCTGTGCCACCTAACTTTTTTCACGGGTACTGCCTCTTGCGAGGAATTGACAAATCCTCCAAGAGTAATTCTTGTCATGAAAAGTGCTTTCTCAAATTAGCCGTTCGGATTCGGCATATAAACTGTAGGTCCCTTCCATCTCTGACAACATTACTCGCACACAGGAATGGTTGAGAGTTGTAAGTCACTAGGCCCTGGTTCTTCATGGACTGTTGCGCCACCTAATTTATTTATTTATTTATTTAAGTTGAGGTCACCTACAATCAAAATTTCATCTTCCGGCTCTAAAAGAGCATATGAACTTTCAATACAATCATTAAATTTTTCGTAAATGCCTTTGTTAGAACTTGGAGGAATGTGAGTCGATATAATAAATACATTTCCGGATACTAGCTTAATTTGTATATAAAGAACTTCGATGTCAGTGGATCGCAAATCGTCAATAATGTAGCATGTATGCGAGTCTTTCATAGCAAGAAGAATTCCTCCTTCTACAGTGTCAGAAATATCGTTTATATGACAATCGCACCTGAAGATTTTTCCTTTCTTAGAATTTATTTTGATATTCAATTTGTATTTCCTTTAAATTATCAATTAATTAACTAATTATTTACTTAATATGAAATGAATTGTCAATTTATGCAACATAT
Organism: Eupeodes latifasciatus; assembly: GCA_920104205.1. NCBI lineage: Eukaryota > Metazoa > Arthropoda > Insecta > Diptera > Syrphidae > Eupeodes > Eupeodes latifasciatus. Next base: position 187,352,990 of record OV049924.1, read on the forward strand.
AATATTTTATATTCTATAGAAAGTACTACGTACTGATATTTGCTCTAAATTTAAAGATATTGTATCTTACTGAGTAATTATAACAATAAACTGAAACTGAAACTGAAGATAAGCTCATTTGTGCTAGATGCATTTATTGAAAGGTACAAGTTTTCGGTATCATTTTGTATCCAATTAAGATTAGGTAAGTTGAGGTCACCTACAATCAAAATTTCATCTTCCGGCTCTAAAAGAGCATATGAACTTTCAATACAATCATTAAATTTTTCGTAAATGCCTTTGTTAGAACTTGGAGGAATGTGAGTCGATATAATAAATACATTTCCGGATACTAGCTTAATTTGTATATAAAGAACTTCGATGTCAGTGGATCGCAAATCGTCAATAATGTAGCATGTATGCGAGTCTTTCATAGCAAGAAGAATTCCTCCTTCTACAGTGTCAGAAATATCGTTTATATGACAATCGCACCTGAAGATTTTTCCTTTCTTAGAATTTATTTTGATATTCAATTTGTATTTCCTTTAAATTATCAATTAATTAACTAATTATTTACTTAATATGAAATGAATTGTCAATTTATGCAACATATAATATTTTATATTCTATAGAAAGTACTACGTACTGATATTTGCTCTAAATTTAAAGATATTGTATCTTACTGAGTAATTATAACAATAAACTGAAACTGAAACTGAAGATTTGATCAAAAAACTCCGAGTCAAGAATAAAAGTAGTCAGCCAAGTTTCCGTAAGTATAATGACATCGTGTGGTGGATTGTTTATGTTACCGAAGTTCATTTACATTTTGATAGTAAATAAGAATTTGTTTTGTTGTTTGTTGTTGTTATTCCTTTAAGATGTTGCGAAACAAATTATCCAAATAAAACTGCGTATTGGGCAGTTAAAATCAACGCTTTTAGTGTTTTCAGTGAAACAAAATTTCTGATCTAAAATTTAAAGACCAATGGGTAGATCTACATGCCTTAGCAGTGTTTCAAAAGCTTAAATCGATTTGTTTACACACCAAAACCAAACCGGCCGTTCAGTAGCTGATAAAACTGACCTAAGTTTTAATGCTTTTTATTCCTACTTAAAAAATTCGTACAGAAATAACATAAACCTTTAACGGCAAGAGTACGATAACTTAGGCGACAAGATATTATAACGGAATTTTTTAGAACAGTTAAAAATAAGCATTTTTTACTATGGGAGGGGGGGTCTATCTCCCCCCGTTTAGGCAGGAGGGGCAATTTAAAAAAATTATTACTTAAAATGGAACAAAATTCTTAAAAAATAACGGTGATACTTACAATTAAGTTGTATACATTTTTTTAAAGCCAACATTCTGTTCTATTAGCCAGTTTTTAAATCAAGTCAAAACTATGCGTAGTTTTCGAAAAATTTAATTTTAAACTCAAAATTTGAGTAAAAAAAGTTAAAAAAAGGTTTAAAGTGTAACTTTTTGAATACTTCAAGATTATCTACCATTGTTTTTATTTCAGAATTAATTACTCTTATTTGTTTTTGATCAAAAACTGAAAACTAGATGATTTTATGTCTTTTCGTTTTTGAGAAAATTGAAAATAAAAATTTAATTTTAAACTCAAAATTTGAGTAAAAAAAGTTAAAAAAAGGTTTAAAGTGTAACTTTTTCAATACTTCAAGATTATCTTCCATTGTTTTTATTTCAGAATTTATTACTCTTATTTGTTTTTGATCAAAAACTGAAAACTAGATGATTTTATGTCTTTTAGTTTTTGAGAAAATTGAAAATAAAAATTTAATTTTAAACTCAAAATTTGAGTAAAAAAAGTTAAAAAAAGGTTTAAAGTGTAACTTTTTCAATACTTCAAGATTATCTACCATTGTTTTTATTTCAGAATTTATTGTTCTTATTTGTTTTTGATCAAAAACTGAAAACTAGATGATTTTATGTCTTTTGGTTTTTGAGAAAATTGAAAATAACCACAACTACTATTTTAATTTAATTCTTCTTTTTTGCTTGAGTGGTCTTATTTTGATAGTAATAAATAATAATGGTATTTGCGTATGCGTAATGCGTGTTTGGGTTTATGCAACAGTAAGGTGTGCGCGAATTTGGGTGTATGCAACAGTGGCATCTGTAAGGGGGGGCATGCTGCCCCCCTGCAACCCCCCTGCTTGGGCACACTATAGGATTTGGGGTGGGTGCAAGTTGGAGTGTGTGCAAGGTGGGGAGGGTGCAAGATGGGGTGCATGCAAAGTTTCTTTTGCATTTAAATAAGCTGGATTTAAGAAAAATTAATTTACCCTAGGTGTATCTTAATCCATATTCGATTATTACTATCAAAATAAGACTACGTTAATACTTAAGCAAGGAAAAAGTAATTTAATTAAAATATTTATTTTGGTAATTTTCAATTTTCTCAAGAACTAGAAGACATAAAGTCATCTAGTTTTCAGTTTTTGATAAAAAACAAATAAGAGCAATGAATTCTAAAAAAAAAAAAAACAGTAAATAATTTGAAAGTTTTGAAAAATTACACTTTAAACCTTTTTTTAACTTTTTTTGCACAAATTTTGACTTTAAAACAATTTTTTCAAAAACTATGCATAGTTTTGACTTGATTTAAAAGCAAGCTAATAGACAAAAGTGTTGGCTTTAAAATAAGGTATAACACTTAATTGAGGGTATTACCGTTATTTTTTAATTATTTTTTTTCCATTTAATGTACATATTTTTTTTAACTGCCCCTACCGCCTAAACGGGGGGAGATAGACCCCCCCTTCCCATAGTAAAAAATGCTTGTTTTTAACTGTTCCATATAAATCCATCATTAAACTTTGTCGCCTAAGTTATCGTACTCTCCCCCCTTTAACGATAGGTATTCATAACAATATTTTGTGTGAGATAAGTTAGTCAATATCTTTCTTTTTGTTCTCATAATACTTGAGTCGAAACCATTTATTATCAGTTTTTTGTTGTTTTTGTAGGTTTTTATGTTTTTGTTAAATAAAATGTAAGTTCAATTTTTCAAAAAAAAAGAAATAAATAAAATACACCCAATATTTTCATAATAATAATCATAAAATACTCGAGGTGACAATTATTTCTTTTCATTTTTTTGAATTTTCAATTCGACAAATCGGACCGATTACAATAACTTCCTATGGGAAAAATTGGCGTAAACGCAAGACGCAGTTTTAAGAGTTATTAAAAATTTGAGCCATCTTAAACGAATCAAATTAAAGAGAACTAGTGGCAACATTGTCAAGATGTTATCAGAGAATCCGCCTTTTACGTGCTGGGTTTTCACCAACAAGAAACCAATGGTTTGATAAGGAATGTCGCCAAGCAAAAGGTACTCAAAGCGGCGCTGCACAGAAGGACGAAAGCTGTTCACAGTCTCTATCAGCAGAAGATGAGAGAAGGAAAAAGAGAGAAGAACACGTGAAGTGTTCGGTCGAAGATGTTGAGAATTTCAGAAGAAGAAATGAAGTTCGAAAGTTTTATGACCAGGTCAAACGAAATTTACAAGTGAACACCCCTGAACAGAAGGTTGCAAAGTAGAAAGCGGACATCATGGTAGAACCGCAGTCTGTACTCTATAACAACGACGACGAACCGAATTTCGCTGTCAGGCAGGATGATCCATTCAATATAGACGACGACGAAAGTCAACAATCCCTTCATCCCGGCATAGACGAAGTAAAGATTGCCTTATGTAAGCTAAAGACCAAATATTCACATTACGGCAGATCTTGGAAAAAACATCAAATCGACACCCACCATTTGCGTTGCACTAAAAAGGTTGGGCAGAACTTAACAGAACCATTCGGTGCCAAAAAAGGCTTTAGACAAGGTGATGCGCTTTCGTGCGCATACGATTTCTTTAAAATCGTCCTTGAATGAATAGTGCAGAGCTCTCACGTCAACACTATCCTATTACTGACATATTCTGATGACATCGATATAGTCGGAAGAACTCAGCGTGATGTTAATGAGTATAGTATTGAGGCAGACAAAAATGGGTTTAGTGGTTAATGAGGGCAAAACAGTACAAACATCAAAAAAGAACCTATAGCACTGACGTCTCGTCACAACGTCACCATATACAGAAGTTATCTTGATACCTTGAGGTAGTTAAGGACTTTGTCTAGACACAGAAAACACAGCGCTGAGATCAAACGAAGAATTATTACTTTTACTAACCGCTGTTTCTGTGGGCTAAGAAATCAATCGAGTTGTAAAGCCTTCTCTCGAGAGCAGCCAAAGTGAATATCGGTGCAGAAGCATGGACTATGACAAAAGCGGATGAAAACACTTTTGGTCGTTTCAATAAAAAAGTTCTTCGCGTGATCTATGCTCCCGGATGCATAGATGTAGAGTGGAGGAGAAGATAGAACGACGAGCTGTACGGGCTGTACAGTGACGTAGACTTAGCCAGAAGGATAAAAGTTCAACGAATGAGATGACTGGATTACGTAGAGCACATGAAAGCAATGCTCCGGCCAGGATAGTCTTCAAATCCACGTCCACAGGACAGCGCAGCAGAGGAAGACCAGGTGGCAAGCACAAATGGAGGGAGACTTTACCCAATTTGGATTGCACAACTAAAGAAATCTAGCTAGGGACCGAGCTAAATGGAGAAGTTTGGTGGGTGAGGCCCTAGTTCAAATAAGACTGTAGTGCCACCTTAAGTAAGTACGTACAATGTACCTACATAAATCATTTTAAAAATATTATTTTAAGATTTGAGGGCAATGAAGAAAGGATTTTGGCTTTAAAAAGGAGAAATGGGCCCATAATTCGAATAACTCTTTTTTCTTATTAAGGGGGCCGTCTACATTGGCGGTTTGAAAAAATCGCTTTTTAAAACGGTTGGTGCGTTGTTGTTGTTGTTTTCGATTTTTTGCAGTCTTTTTTGGATTGTGAAAAACATGGTCAAAAAATGAAATTTCTTTTTCAAATCGCTGCCATTTTGTGAAATTGTCAAATACCTATTCAAAAAAGCTTGTGTTTAGACCTAATCAACGTCCTAAAAATTAAATTAAAACATTTTTTTGTTGTTTCAAGGTTCTGAAGCTGAAATATCGTGCCAGCCGTTCAACGACGCGTCCAGGCAAATTTTGTTAAAAAAAAATTATCCTTTTTTTGTTTTTCATTAAAGTTCAAGAATTGACTAATCAAATAAAAAAAATTTGTTCAAATATCATGTGTAGTTTTTTTTTGCAATCCATCCCTGAATAATAGGCCCGAAATTTGATCGCAAAGCTAGACGACCCTCTTAAAAGTTATAGGAGGAAGCCTTATTTGTGGAGCATCGCATTTGGAGAAGATCTGAAGAAATGTTGAACAAATTTCAAATCATCTTAAAAAGATTAAAACATTCTGACACTTTTCTGAAGAAATTCTCCTCTATTTTTACGTTATTTACTTTGAATCTCAGTTAGGCACTTAGTCACCCAAGCCGCCATAATTTAATTTTAATGTTACGTAGCACTTTCACTTTTGACTTAGATAAGACTACTTTTTCTATACCTATAACCTACTAGATACTAGGTAGATAAAGCTTTGCCAACCAATTCCTTTTATAAAGAATCAAAAATACATTTGAAAAACTGTCGCAATCAACATGAGTTGACATCGGAAATTAATGTGAATAACCTACCACCTCTCCTGTAGGTTGTAATTTTATGACATACAAAAATTAATACTTATCTGTGAGTTCCTTATAGAGAAAGGTATTTATGATATCTGTAGGTAGGTACATTATTGTTTTCTCGAAGGTATAAGAACCTACTCAAGTTATGTATTTTTATATTTATCACAAAAGTCAACGTCAAGTCAATTTGTACAAAAGCAACTAAATTGAATAAAAGGAACGATAAATGGCATCATTTTCTTCTTCAATAGTAGGAAGGTAGTAGGTATGATATAGGTACCTATGGAGCTATGGAGGACGATAAAACCACACAATCCTCGTTTTGTAAAGCTATTGAAGACTTTATAAGACGGGAAGTGTGTATATGAACATTTTACGTGCTTTCGTGTTTTATATCCGTTTGCATAAGGAAATGGGTTATGACGTATTTTATTATTTGATCAATGTTACCTTGACGTCACAATTTTTGAAGACGAACTAGCAGTGTGGTGTGTCTTTCAGAAGGAAACAAGGTAAGGAACATTTAATATGTTGCACGAATAACCTTTTATTATTCTTTTATTAATATTCTACAGTGATTCAATCGCTGAAGTTCGTAGGTAATATTATTTGTAATCAGAATGTGACGTACACAAATGCTGAGGTGTGTGTCGGATGTAACAATTAACAATTTTGTGTATGTAGGTAAGCTTTTGAAACGTGATGTCTTCTGAAAGGACTACAACTTTCCTTTGAACAGGTTGACTATGTAAAAAACAAGACTTTGCAGTTTAAAACATTTTGAGAGTAAAGTCCTTTTATTGTATTAGTTATAGCACTAAAAATTTCATACATTTCAAAAATGTCACTTATTCTAAAGAGGTGCTATTCAAGGCTAGGAAAACCACAGCGTAAGCTTTTTCATCTATCCAACTTTTCAGGTCTGATTCCGAGTAGATGGAAAAGGTCTTTCAACCGAAACCCAAAGCTCTTTCACTGTTCAATAAGTTTTATTGGATAAGTTCAAGTCTGATGAGAAATACAAAATAAAAGCTGGTGTGCCCCAGGGCTCCGTTCTGTCTCCAACTCTCTTTCTCATTTTATTTAATGATCTCCCGTTTGAAGCTTCTAATGATATAACTCTCGAATTTTGATATTCGTGTATAGAAACACAACCCTCCTCTTCGGATGTGAATCTTTAACAGCAATGTATGATAAGCTTATTAAATTCTAGACAGAATTGTTAAATAGGAAATCAAAAATTGAGTAGAATTTGATGCGTCGGACACTCAATGCTGCCTACTTTCGTTAAAACATAATTCACTACCTTTTACGTCATTATCCAGATTTGATTTACATCAAGGGAACTGAAAACATCGAAATCCTGGGTATGAGTATCTCCAATCAATTCTAGATGTTTAGGTTTCCTACGGCGCGGCGATGCAAGAATTTTTTTTCTCCTATGATCTGTCTACTATCTATTAGACTTATATACGAATTTACTCTTGCTGCCCTCCTAGACGTAGAAGGTATTTTCAATAAGAGTCCTTATTGAATCGATTCACGAATCACTTACTCAGTACTCACTTCGGGGTAGAGGTTTTAATTCAATGGATAAATTCTAAGCTAAAGATTCAAGCTTCGTTAGGTAACACGATATCTTTCAAAACATGTGAGTAGAGGGACAGTCAAGGCGGCGCGGCGGCGGCGCGGCGTTCTCTCCCAGCTCCTATGCATTTTAATCATGAATAAAATCCTCGTGAATTTAAATAGTTGTGAGGTGAAGGCGGTAGCTTATGCTGATGTTTTGGTTTTACTGGTGTCGGGAAAATTTCGTCACCGTGATATGGCTCTGAAGAAAGTTAGCAATTGGGCCACGAGCAGTCGACTAGGTGTTAATAAGAGCACAACTGAAATATTGAAGAAGGGGTTAAGAAGGAGTTTCATTGCCTTTTACGCCTGCGCCTGTAGAGAAACTTTTGGTAAAAAGTGGAGCCTTCATCCGTTATACGATTTATTTTGTCATATGGATCGATTGTGAAGAAATAAAACATCGAGAATTTATAGAATGTTCAAAGAATATCTGGCACTACAGGGGCCCTTCGATTCTGCCCAACAGATGCCTTAAATGTTACTCTGGACCTCCTAGTAGTAGATATACACATTTAATATTTAGTATCGTGCAGCACGCTAAGGCTTATTGAACCAAGCTGTTGGTTTTGAAGACCCTATGAGCATGGCAACACTAACGAACTGAATCCAGCGGATACCGACTACTACACCGCTGACTTCAACCTTAGTAAAGATTGTAAATTTATCTTTCCAGCTAAGGTTTGGAAGGATGGCATGGTTACGAAAAACTTCTATACCACTATCTTTACTGACAGGTCAAAGACGGAGTATGGAGTTGGGTCGTTAATCTTCTCCGAGTCCTTAAATGTCTCTATATGTTTTCGGCTACCTGTTTTTTCCAGTATATTGCCAGCTAAATTACTAGCAATCAGCCTGGCGGCTGTTATTGCTATCAATGTCGGCATGAACTATCCTGCCTACACATCAACTTCCGCTCCATTCTTATTTGGGTTCCAGGTCATAGTAGCATTCATGGAAATGAACGGGCTGATGAGTTGGCAGGGCAAGGATCGGCAATTCATAGCTTACTTGTGGAAAGGGTAAAATATTCTCAATTTTTTGACAGAATCCAACCGCAGGTGGAACAGTCTTACTGACTGTACTATATCCAAGAAGATACGTCCTACCTATAAAAAAAACCGTTCTATGGAACTTCTATGCAGACCCAGGCGGCCAGGCATGATATAGTCAGAATCACTGCATTATGTAACCGGACATTGCCTAATAGAATAGCTTGCACAAAGTTTGGTATCACTCACAAAACTAACTGCCGTAACTGCATAGACCAAAATGAAAGATAAACTGTGTTTCACTTTCTCTGTAAATGTCCTGCCCTGGCCAGTTCTAGAATCCTAAGCTTCAGAAGGGCTTGATGAACTTTCTGAGATGAAAATTAAAAATTTGATATCCTTTCTGAACGTGACCAAATGTCGCTGGTGTCACTCATTTTGTCGATATAAATCCGTCATAAGATTTTCTTTTTAAAATTTTTTTTAATACGTGGGTCTAACGAGTAGTAGTACCCTTGGCATGATGGTTAGTGCGTTGGACTGTCATGGCAGAGGTCTTGGGTTCAATCCCTGCCTATGCCATATAAAGTTTTTTTTCCACGGGTACTGCCTCTTGCGAGGAATTGCCAAATTCTCCAAGAGTAATTCTTGTCATGAAAAGTGCTTTCTCAAATTAACCGTTCGGATTCGGCTTAAAACTGTAGGTCCCCTCCATCCCTGACAACAGTACTCACACACAGGAATGGTTGAGAGTTGTAAGTCACTAGGCCTTAGTTCTCAATGGACTATTGCGCCAACCAATTTATTTATTTAAGTCTAAGGAGTTTATTGTGTCAAAACCGCACTTTCCGGCGCTAATTGAGTCGCGCAGGAAGAATTGTGTGGTGCACCTGCAACTTAGATAAGTCTTTTGGGCAGTATTGAACGTAAAGCAAACATATTGATTTCTGATGATATCATCGTGGAAAAATGTTCGTCACTTGAACATGACACGTCTCAAATTTTTACCGATATTTTAACGGATTATGCTCTAGAGAAATAGACAGTTGCATTCCTTCCCTCAAGTAATTCAACCGTAACACCCGCGCTTATAGGAATGCTCATCGTTATCAGTATACCCACGAGCCCAAATTCGGTCGTACTGTCAAATACGCAGAATTGTTTTTTAGCCGTACTACGCGAATGTGAAAAGTGTCTTTACCACAAAGAAAAAAAAAAGTTGTCATATTAACAATCGTCGATAGTCAACTTGAAGTTTGGCCAAATTATCGCATTGACTACTAAAATAGTAAATATGGGTGATTATACAAAAGTTGGGTAATTCGATGTCATCAACCAATATATACAAAGTCTGATTATATTTTATTGAGATTGCAATTTATTTTAAAACAATGGAAAGACCTTTATTTAGTCACCCAATTTCAGTTCTTCTTTTTGAATACAAGTTATTAAAAAAACACAATTAGTTTCTAAAACGTCAGTCCTATGGCATGTCACAACCCTGAAAACCAACCATTAGGTGACTGTCTATTAAACATTATCATTGATTTGAGAAAACTTATTAATTTAATACAATCTGCGATGTATATAGTTTAATATATACTACAACTTTCATAATGCAGTGTTCTCCACTTCATTTAAAAAAATAAGTTCAGTTTTATTCGTCAGTTTCTTGTGTGTTATTTAAATTTAAAATTCGTGCGAAATATCGCCGACTCAACGTCAAATCCCACTTTGAATTTTAATGTTGGTAATAAAGTTAGTTGCGGGTCGCACAATTTGACGGCCACCATAACTGTAACAGAGTTTGGGTTATGTTTGTTGTCTGTACACGTGCTTAGCCAGTCAACACGTCAGTTTTATGGTGAGTCGTTATTTTTTTGTTAATCTAAAGTTTATTTTTATTTATTCGTATTAGACTTTGATTTGTTAAAATGTAGTTTGTTGATATTTGAAATTACAAAAAAAAAACATTAGTCCAGATTATAATCTCAAATTTCGTCTTTTCGTCAGTAGTGTGGCGTCAGTTCTGTGTCAGGTAAATTGTTATTGTTCTTCATTTCTTGATCATAAGTACTTTTAAGATGAATATTGTTAGATTTTGTTTGTTGATTACTTTGAAATATTTAGTAAAACTATGTGAAAGTAGTAAAAGATAAGTGAATAACGTTACGTTAAATGTCAAAAGTCTGTTTTGAAAACTGATGTAGTATTTTCTCCTAGTGTTACATATTAATAATTATTTTTAATTGTTACTAAGTCATTTTAAGTGATCATTATTAAATCCTAAGAGATTTTTACTAATTTGTATTAAATTTCATTATAATACTTTCAAAACTGTGTATACTCGTCAGTCCTCTGGCAGTTAAATTCTGAAATTTTTAAATATCTTACAATGTACTCAAAAAAGTGACTGGCCCGATTGGGAACGATATATTAATTAGATTAGCTATCATATACACCCGAATTTATAGAAGTTTGATTTAAAAACTATCGTAAACAAAATATCCTCAAAAGTTACCCAACTTTTGTATAATCACAATAAATAAAAATAAAAAACAATTTTCGATTGTTATATTGAATAGCCGGTAGTCAAATCAGATTTCGGTTTTCAAACAAAATTGTCATATTGACTACGGCAGTTGTCGTATTGACTACCGCAGTTGTCATATTGATTACCAAGTTGTAAAAAAAATTCGGATCTCAAAACTGACAACCGAAAATTGTTCTATTGACTATCGCTGTTATCGGCTGAAAATCGACTGCCAAATAGTCAATTTGACTACCAAAACAATCAATAGGATGACTTTTTTCGTTCTGTGCACTCTGTCTTTTTCTTTTAGGAGTTTTCTTTTTAGTAGTTCAAAGCCAATGTGCACCGACACCACTTTTCAAAACCCTCCCTCCCTTTCCTAAAGCACACACTGTCACTTGTCTTGGCATAATAAGGGTATCAAAAATCCCCTTGAGTTTGCGCTTAGAGTTTAGATTGTTTATTGTAGCTGAATTATTATACATCTTTTCATTAAACCTATATTGCACAATTTACAGAGACTTGGTATTAAGCTACCTTACTACTGAAAAATTTATAAAAATGTTTTTAAATATCATAGTTCTTAATAAATAGTTGGTAGAAGGAAAAGCTACAAAAAAAACCTTCTTTTAAAAGATGAGATGGAGAGAAGGGGAGGGAATAACTAACCTCGATCAAATCGCTGACTTTTTATAACCGTTTTTGTTATAAATGATATTTGATAATATAACTATATATGTTTAACATAGAAACAAAATATGTGTATCACGCAATTTTATAAATAAATTAATGAACAAGTATAATAAACAAATATAAATAATGTTAATAAATAATCGAACAATCAAATGAATTCATAATATATAAATGAATTATTGAACAAATGGATAAATTAAATAAATAAATAAATAAAAAAATAAATAAATAAATAAATAAATAAATAAATAGATAAAAAGATAAATAAATAATAAATAAAGAAATAAATAAATATGTATCAAGATAATAATAATTAAAGAGAATATCATAGAAGAAATAATAAATTAAATGAATAAGTAGATAATTTAATAAATAAATAAATAATAATAAATAAGGAAAATATCACAGGAGAAAAAGTAAATAAATAAATAAATGTATTTGTAAATAAATATATCACAGAAGAAAATAAATAAATAATTTAAAATGTAAATCTCTACAAATAAGTAATGTAAATATATTTCTATGTATAATCATAAAGTTAGATTTGATATGAGGTAGTTATCAGATGAACCACATACAATGTCGTATCTATTGCGTAGATTAATTATTCTACTAGGAATTCTTTCAATATTTGTCAATCTATGTAGTTCCGCAGTCGAATAGTGCCACGGCAAATTAAGCATCATTTTCAAAATTTTGTTTTGTATTCTTTGTAACCTAAGAATATGAGTTTTTGCGCATTTCCCCCACACAGGGGATCCGTACAATATTATGCTTTGAAAAATTACTTTATATACATATAATTAACTTGTTTTCCTCACTAAGCTTTGAATTTCTATTTATAAATGGATAAAGCATTTTTATTGTCACATTAACTTTATTGATTGTTTGTTGGATTATGTAGTCCAAAAGTTAATGTTTTGTCAAGATGCACTCCTAAGTATTTGGCGTTGAATTTCCATTCTGTCTGCGATCCGTTAATTCTTAACCTTCCGCTGGGTAGAAAGCAAGCTTTTCTCTTCCTTGTGAAAAAGACGGCTTGAGTCTTTCCAGGATTCACCTTTATTTTCCATTTATTGAAATAATTCTCAATATCATCCAAGGCAGATTGCAAAATGGTTTCAATAACTAAACCATTTGAATCAGCTGAATAAATACAAGTAGCGTCTGCAAAGATGGCGGTTTCGCAGTTACTGAGCTTTGGAAAGTCAGATGTGTATATGTTATACAAGAATGGTCCCAAAACAGATCCTTGGGGAACACCAGCAAGGATTTCTTTCGAATCTGACCATGCAGCATTAATGAAAACATTAAATGTTCGTCCAGTTAAGAATGAGAATATGATTTTATTTATGTAATGAGGAAAATTCAAAATTCTTAATTTATGAATGAGACCTTTATGCCATACCGTGTCAAAAGCCTTCTCGATATCAAGTAAAACTAATCCTGTACTTTTCCCTAAAACGAAGTTATTTTTGATGTCTTTAGTTATCCTGTGTATCTGATGGACAGTACTGTGGTGAGATCTAAATCCGAATTGCTCAACTGGCAGGATATTATATCGATTTAAGTGATTTTGGAGATTGTTTTTGATGACCTTTTCAAGGCATTTGCTAATCGAGCTCAGTAAACTAATTGGCCTGTAGTTGCATGGCATAGACGAATCCTTTCCTGGTTTTAGAATAGGAATAATTTTCGCTTTTTTCCATTCCTTCGGGAAATACCCTAAATTGAAGCATCCATTAAATAAATTTAGTAGATACTCAATACCCTTTTTTGGTAGTTTTTTAAGATATAAATTACGTAGCTTATCGAGACCAGGTGACTTTGATATTTTTAAGCCCGACAGTATAAATTTGAGATCATCAAGAGTTAGCACATTTTCTTGAATATCAACTATTTGTGAACTTAAAGTATCACAGGACTGTTGAACAGCAACTTCAAGTTCATTGTTTCCTCCTATGTTACTGGTAATTAAATGATTTAAAGAGAATTCCCTGACCAAAGCATCAGCTTTTTCAAAGTTTGATAGCATAACTGTACTTCCTATTTTAAACGCAGGAATAACACAATTTTTCTTTTTTATAACCTTTGCGATATTCCAAAAGGGTTTGCTTGCCTTGTCCAAACTCCGCAGTTTATTGTTCCAGAATTTATTTCTGTATTCTGAAATTAATATTTTGATTTTGTTATTTAATAACTTAATTTCTAACAAATAAGCACGATTTCTAGTTCTCAGCCACAAAGATCTGTATTTATTTCTAGTTTTTATAAGATTAATGATGTTAGAAGGTAGTAAATTTTGCTTTTCGCAAGTTAAATTTTTTTTCGGTACGGATTGTTCTATGCTTTCAAGAATAACCTTCGTAAAATTTTCTACTGCTACATCTATTTCGTCGCATGTTACTTCTGCTGGAACAAGTTCCGGTGTTTCTTCTAGTTTCACGCGAATAACTCTCTTATATCTTTTCCAGTTAGCATTTTTAAAAACGTATACAAAATTATTATTTCGAACAGGTGATCTGTAAATACTACACACCACTGGGAGATGGTTAGAACTCATGTCATTTATGACCATAGGTTGGCTTACGAGTTCGGGCATATTTGTCAAAAATAGATCTGTGGTTGACGGGGTTAGATCTGTTATTAGGAGGAATACAGGTAGGATGAGGTGGATATAATATGCTAAAAGGATGCCTGGAATTTAAATCTGATAGAATGTTGCCCCATGCATTCGCTCTGACGCACCCACAACTTCTATGTCTGCAGTTGAAATCTCCTCCGATTAAAAAAAATCATTAATTCTAACCAATTTTAACAAATCATTTCTTAGATCACATCTTTTACTTGGTGAGGTATTACCTCCCGGGAAATAGACTGAAATTATTTTTACCGAACGACCGTTTTCAAGTGGTATTTCAATACCAATATTTTCAATTAGTTTCGTATTGACTACAGAAAGTACGTTATGCTTAATTGATTGTTTAACAACCACGGCAACACCTCCTCCCCTTCTCTCTTCTCTATCTAAACGATAACATTTGTAGGGTTTATTCAATGGCCACTGTAAACTAAATAAGCACCTAAAATTCCATGAGGAAGCACTTGATCAGATTTAAAAGAATAACCCAAATATTCATTTTTCTAAAAGAGATGAACTTTAAAATAAAAAGGCTCATCCAGTTTTAGAATCGTGCATACTTTGATACTATTTTAAAGACCTACTCAAATTCTTTATAAAAACAAGGATAGACAAAAACTTTAATCTTCAATCTTTATTTCCTGAATTTAAGCAGATACACTTCTGTTTAAAATAGAAAAAAGTAACACCAACGCCTTCTTCTCCTCCCATGCTCTTATTTTCAGTTATAGCTTCCTATTTCAAATATCAAACGATTTTGTGCCTAGTATAGTCGTTCAACGTGACGGCTATTTGATGAAATATATCACGTAACCTCGCAAAAGTTTAATTTAGTCCTCACCTATTGAGATGTACATTAAAATAGGTGGATAAACGCAGGGGCGTAATTACCGTAGGGATACAGCACGGGCGGCAAGGCTGCGAAAATACAGGAAGCAGAAGACGTGTTACAAGCAATTATAGACACTTTTAAGTCATTAAACATTGACATAGAAATATAGACAAAGCTTCTTAATTAATTTTTAATGGTTCCGAAAATATCACATTAAAAAATTGGTCACTTGTTAGTCAGCCCGAAACGATGCCTGTACGAGATAAAAAAGAAATCGAGACCATATAATATCGTCTCTCAATATTATTCGAACCAAAAAGCTAATCTAGAAATTATACCCGGGAAGATTTTGAAGAAGAGAGTCTAACTTAAATATTTTCTGGAGCAAAATAAAACTGAAAATAGTGAGTTAAGGTAGCTTACCTTTTATAGAAGAGGAAAAGAATTGAAGATAGTGTTTGCGTGTTTGCATGTTTTGAGGTTGCCTTAAGAATATATTTATTATTAATGAATTTTTATTCATAACAGAATATCATGAGTTTTGGGTTTTTTTAATTTCTTATAGGAAGTTATTGTAATCGGTCCGATTTGTCGAATTGAAAATTTTGAAATATCTAGACGTTTCAAAGTCCCTGGAATCTAAATAAAAGTTTTTTAGAGAGATACCTGTGTGTGAGTGCGTACATACATACATACGTTCCTACTTTAGTAAGATCAAACAACGTTCAGGAACCTTTTTTTTATTGTCCATATCTCAAGAACCGTCGTCATAGATATTGAATTCAATTTAATATCTGGGGCCCGTTTCACCAAACACTTTTCACTTTGCAAAAATGTAATATCCTCCAAAGTAAAAGTGCAAAGTGTTTCACAAAATTTGCACAGTGAAAAGACTTTACACTTTTTATTTTTCGGATTTTATTTCAAAAGTGAAAAGTAAAAGTGTTTCACCAATTTAAACTTTTGCAATTAATTTGTATTTTGAAAAGTAAATCTTAGATTGTGTTTATTTAGACAAATATGTATTGATACAAATTGGTGAATCAATATCTATCATGGTACCATTAACAAATTCAGCTACGTTAGGAAATCCTTCTTTGGAAAACAGTTTCGAAGCTATGTCTGAACAATTTTGTGCCTTGCAAATGGTGTTAGAGAGAAATTCATCAATAATAATATTCGACACTCGTTGAACTACTCTGCAAACGGTGGCTTTGCTTAATCCGTGCCTACATAGATGCAATACCGTGATATTGGGCACCATTCCCTGCCCAATGTTTTGTACACAAAAGGTGTTGCAAAGCACTTAAACACAATTCCTTTGGCTATTAAATTCTAGTTTATTTATAATTTTAAACAACAAAAATTCGACGGCATTTTTCGTTAATCGAAAACTCTCTTTTGTCGAAAAATCATTTCCGATATAGAAGTCAAGTTTTAGAACGGTATTTTTGTTTCAAGTTTTCTCAAAAATTAATAAATGGATTTAAATAATTTTTTAATTAATATTTGATGATCAACAATGTCATTGTTTTTTGGATTTAAACATTTTTTTTTTAACTTTATATCTCAGAAAGGGCCCAACATTTTTTAACGAAATTCAAATGCTGCTTGGTTTTTTAAAGGATTGCGTGGTATTGAATTCGAGTTCCACCGTTAAATTTTTCTATCACATTAAATAAATAAATAAATTAGGTGGCGCAGCAGTCCATGAAGGACCAGGGCCTAGTGACTTACAACTCTCAACCATCCCTGTGTGCGAGTAATGTTGTCAGAGATGGAAGGGACCTACAGTTTATATGCCGAATCCGAACGGCTAGTTTGAGAAAGCACTTTTCATGACAAGAATTACTCTTGGAGGATTTGTCAATTCCTCGCAAGAGGCAGTACCCGTGAAAAAAGTTAGGTGGCACAGGCAGGGATTGAATCCAAGACCCCTTGCATGACAGTCCAACGCACTAACCATCACGCTACGGGTACTACTATCTATCACATTAGATTATTTAAATATGCCATTAAAAAGCTAAAGACAACCAAAAACGGTTTTTAATGCTAAGTTAAAAGGTTAAAACACACATTTCTCTTAACAATAAATTGTATGATGATTTTGCAAAGTACAAATCTAATCTTTTACGTCCAATTTATGGTCGTCCTAGAAGATCAACAATTGAGCGTCTAGTGGAAAAATTTCAATCCACAGGCACAGTACAAAATGTTCCCGTGCCAGTGAGATAAAGAAGTGCCCGTAGTGTCGAGAATATTTGCTGTCACTGAGGCTTCAGTTGCAAAAAGCCCAAATGTGTCTCTACACGTCATTCTCAAGCGTTGGGCATCTCTGTGACGTCGATGTTGCGAATTTCGCGAAAAGATCTTGGCATACATCCTTACAAGATTAAATTGACGCAAGAACTGAAGACGCTTGCCCACCAGAAGCGTCGTATGTTCTTGAATTGGGCTGAACAGAACAACAACTTGAAAATGATTCGGATTTTCATCAAAAAATCATCTTCAGCGATGAGGCTCATTTCTGGTTGAATGGCTTCGTCAATAAACAAAATATGCGGTATTGGTCAGGCAGCAATCGACACGTACTCCATGAGTCATCATTCTATCCCGAAAAAATTAC